>OW569322.1:6358342-7558342 GCA_937595015.1 Polyommatus icarus | reverse complement strand
GCGTAATTTATAGTGTGTCGCATCAGAGTAAGCGGCTGAACGTAATTTCGGCCACGTAAATTACGCCGGCGTAATTCAGTATTTTAAAAACAATACTTTTACCTGTAGTAATGTAAGAATAACATTCATGTCATGATTTCTGTCTCCTTGTCCCATGGTTTTGGCCATTTCTTGGATGGATTCATATGTCACAGAATCGTCTATGTCATCCTCTTTGTGTGACTTTTCTGAACCACTCTAAAAATACAGACATTTTAATATTACACAATATGGTTTACATTTTTGAATTCATATACATGTTTCTGCTCCAAAGTCTAAAGTTTCACTTCCTCATTTTCAAAAATAATTTGTGGTGTGTATTTATAAAATGCATATTTTTCAATTTTGTTAGTCTCGAGAACTGAACCAATTTGCCTAACTTTAGTCTTGAAATATTTGTGGAAGTCCAGGGAAGGTTTATAATAGAAGGAAAGTGACCTGAAGTTTACCGGGTCATCTAGTACATAATATCATGGTTGGTATTTGCACACCCTGAAAATATTAATAATTATAATGTAAATTTTTATTCAACAACATACCTGTGTGCCTAAAGCTAATATTTCATCCAAATATGCCTGATCCACTTTCTCCATAGCCTCTTGGAAGTCATTACGGAATCCCTGAAAAATAATTTCAAAAAGTGTTTACTCTTACTCTTACTTAATAAACTCTTTATTTGCACATCTTAAGATACAAAAGAGAAAAAGAAACAAAATGGAAGAGCGCAAATTGGCGGTCTTACCGCTTTAAGCGGTTTCTTCCAGACAACCAAAAAAGAAACAAAAGGATTATTAAAAACAACAGCTCTTAAAGCTAACAAAATATTTTGAAACTAGATTTATACATAATAGTTATAATAATTATAACACATTAAAATGAAATAACATATAAAATGAAATAATTAATGCTACAACAAAGAAATATTTATACAGCAAATACTTTTTCAAGTTGCTGACTTTTTAATTAATATCTTTAAACATTTCCAATCTTTATGATGATTACTGATTAGCTGTTAAATTACAGTAAAGGACTGGCAAGGGTTATTTTATATGCATCTTAACCTATCAACTCCCAAGCGGTCGAATAAACAATAGATTTCCAAGAATCCGCGATCGAAGGATTAAAATAGAATCAAGGCATTATGCTAGTAAAGTATTATAATTTAAAAAATTGACAGAATCAGAATAATTATGCTAAATCTCACTCGATTGGCCTCCGGCTCCTGTATCTCTATTCGTCTAAGTCTTTTGAACGCTTGTCTCTCACTCTCACCAAATAGCACTATTGGGTGTCCTCTTTCTCGTAGACGTTTTATAACTTCAGCTCTTGGTAATGACACACTTTCATCATTCTCAATTTCATTTTCAGCATTTTTACCTATTCAAAAATGTTATATCAGTACCATTTTAATATCTCAATAAAACTAATAAATAGTTCAGCTATCAGTTCTAACTTCTAATACAAAACCACAGAACAAATTAGAATTTTATTAGTATATGACAAAACTATATGTCCAGCAGTGGACAAATATAGGCTGATGTGATGATGATGATGATGATTAAACTTACAATTTATAGCAGTTACAGTTTGGTCAGTCTCTCTTAAAGGAAAAAAAATCAAAGAGTATATATCTTTCTGTTGTTAGCATCGACATCTTGTGAGAGGTAAAATGAATCTAAGCGATGTTTAAATACTATTCTATGTACCTGAATCGTTTTCCTCAGTTTTATCTTTCTCTTCTGGTTGAACCAAATGTGGACCATACTTTTTCAAATATTCTTCTTGTTCTTTTGCTAGGAGGTCACCCCTTTTGAAAAACTTTTTGTTTGGATTCTTAAAAGAAACATTAAGTAGTTTGCAATAATTCCTTTATAAATGTTATGTCATTGTTTTGTGATTGAATTACGAAATCTAAAAACAAAACTTACCAAAACATTCTTCTCCTCTAAAAGTTTCCTCTTTCTGGCTATTTCAGCTTTTAAGATATCCATTCTAGGTGGGTTATCTATTAAGATTTTTAAATATTATAAATTTTTTCTCTATAATAGTAGTAAAATCTTAATAATTTTAATTTTTACTCAAATAAATAAGACAAGCAAGCTGAAAGCAGAAAGTTCATTCGTAATTTTTTGACATTTGACTTTTGACACTTCTGACATTCATTTACTTCTTCCCCTTCAAGTTTTCATTGATTTTAGTAATATTTTTGCCGAATATTAAATATTATGAAAATTGGTGAATTGTGATATTATTATGAACAATTTATTATTTTCCTTCTTTCCACGGACAATGAGGTCTATGCTTCTTCAAAATTTAATATTATGTGATGTCGTTTGTTCATCGTTTAACTATAATAAAAATTATAATTGTTGGGCTGAATACGTTTATGCCCATATGCTGTCCGACGCTTGTCCGACGTGTTGGAAAAAAGTTTAAAATGGGGCCGGCCGGTCAAAGCTGATTGTAGGTGGCGCTGTCATAGCTAGTCCTTTGTTTACCAATTGTGACATTTCTCCTTTTCTAGATTATTGTGAATTTCTGCTAATTATTTCGTTTTTAGCAATAAAAAAATGTACGGTACATGGAAAGTTAACCAACTCAAACAAGAGTTAAGAAGACGTGGTGCTACGGTGCGAGGGAAAAAGGCAGACCTCATCGAAAGGTAAACAACAATAACATGCTTTGTGTTCGATTTTTGGAAAAATCTAATGCTTTTCAGGAACAATTTCGATTTATTTGTAGTCACTAAGCTTAAAACAATCTATAAATACATAAATTAATCAGTATTGTCTATATAGTAAAGAGATTCAACATAAACTTTGTTATAACCTTAAAAAAATACTTTATTGAAACTCTTTTATATTTGTTATTTCAGGTTGCAATTCTACGATAAATATTCAAATTTTGGTCAGGCAGAGACCCTGGAAGAAGAAGACCCTGATGTAATAGTGCCTGCGACTGAAAACTTTCGAGACATTAATGGTGATACCATACTTCCACCAATAAATAAAACCCAAATAAGGCATTATCTATCTTAGTAAGTACCTACCAGTATTAAGGCCTGAGGCTAAATGTTGTATTTTATTTGAAAACATACTTACGTAGGTATTATTTATTTCAAATCACACACATCAAAAATAAGGTTTTTTGTATCATTTGTATAAAATTGGGAAGCCTCTTGCGGGTTTGATTCCCGCAGGACAACAAATAAATTTGTGTAATATTGTTTAAGTTTGGTTAGGTCATTGCGGACTCTATGTTATGCCCAGTTAGTTGATCTCAAATGAGATTAGCCATGGTGGCTGAATCCAGTCAAGAGGACTATTATTATAACTTAGATATTATGTTTCTTAGTATTGAGTTAATATTTATTAAGTATATAAATTATTATATTACAGCACTCAAAAAAAATTTGATGCATCCTTGGAACTATACGAGTCAAGGCACCTTATAACTGTCAGATCATGTGTGGCTGGTGACAACACATTTTTAAAAGGATTTTGCTGAAAAACCATGAAGAATCTTCATTATGAAGTAAATATAAAACTGGATGAATTTGGCAACCCACTCGAATCACATTGTGAATGTGCTGCAGGAAGCGGAACCAATGCTACATGTAAACATGTTGCAGTAATTCTTTTAGGAGTTGAACAAATGAAAAGAGAAAAAAATATTTTAATTGATGAGGTATGTACGCAAAAATTGCAACAGTTTCATGTGCCGAAGAAAAGGTATACAGGGACACCTGTAAAAGCCGAGAAATTAGCCTCGAAGAGAAAAAAAATTGTGTTTGAACCATATCCCATTGCAAACCTAGATAAACATAATTATAATCAGAGAGTGAGGAGCTTAATATTAAATTTTAAAAACTCAACAATGCCCTTAAAACAACTTTATAAACCAGCCAACCCATATGCATTATATAATGATCATGACTACAATAAGTTTCATGCCCAAGATAAGTTTTTATTAGATTTAAAACTGTATGGAATTTCTCAAAAAGAAATTAATGAGATTGAGAAAGCAACCATAGGCCAATCTGCTAATTCTGAATGGCATAGTTATAGAAATTATAGGATGACAGCGAGTAATTTCCATACCATATGTCATTTGAAACCAACAACATTGGAAAAATTTGCAAATCAATTATTAAATAAAAAAATGTTCAGTTCCCGAGCTACTACCCATGGATTAGTTCATGAAACTATTGCCATAAAAGAATATTGTGCGAAATATGATTTGTTGGTAGAAAGTTGTGGGTTGTTTATTAGTCATGAAAGGCCATATTTAGCTGCTTCTCCTGATGGCATATTGGGTGAACAAACCATCATAGAAGTTAAGTGCCCTTATGCAAGTCGGTATCAAATGATATCACCTAAAACTGTTCCTTATCTGATAGAAGAAAATGGCATATTATCATTAAAGAGCACTGCCCCTTATTACTATCAAATACAGGGACAGTTGTACTGCTCAAATAAACAGTTCTGTAATTTGATAATTTACACTTTTAGAGATTTAAAATTGATTTATGTAAATAGAGATAATGCTTTTATAAAGAATATGTTATCTAAGTTAGATATATTTTATAATACTTATTTTAAAAAAGAACTCTTTGAGAAATACTTATATTTTGACTACCGAAGCATGAAAAATAATTGACATACTTTAGATATTATTGTATTCTCTTGTGGTTCCTGAACGGACCTTGGTTAACCTACCTGAAGGCCTTATGTTATACACTTAGTTAAATAAAACGCACTTATGACTTATTTATTTTGTTTTATTGACTATATTTTCCCTAAAATTACTTAACATCAAACATAATATATTAAATATTTTAGATGCTAATGGTACATAGGATTTATTTAACTCTGATGTCAATATTTTATAGGTTTTCATCAAACCTATCAGTCTCTCTATGTGCACTCTTTGGCTGGCTAATTTCTGATCCAGTTTTAACTGAACACCAGGGATCTGGGACTTTCCTTTTAAAAATGATGGAATATTAATTCCTATACCTTTTCTAGCAAATAGGTCTTGGACGTTAAAACCTCTATCTGCCATTATGCTATCACCAGATTCACACAGTTGACATAGATTGCTTCTCTCAATAATTTGTCGGTCACTGGCTGATCCTGCATATGCCCCTGAGCAAAAGGTTAATAATCCACCAGGTGAAGCCCCAACAAGAAACTTTAATGTATTTTTGTGCTTATAAGAGCTGAATGTAGACTTTTGAGAGTCAGGTTGGCTAGGCTTTTGAATTGGGATCTCTGTACCATCAATTATTATTCTTGTTGTAGGATACAGCTCTTTAAAACTTTGCGGCATATAAAAGTTGACCAATTCTCTGCTCGGCCAAAGGTCAAGTAAAGACCAAATATCACTAACAAAATTAATCCATGTTACTATGACATTTGACACCTCAGTCTTGCTTACACCAAACATTCTACTTAGCTCAAAGTCCGGTTTATTTCGCCGCAGCTTTATGAGCAGCATTATAAATTGGTCTTCAACGGATAATCCGACTACTCTGCTCTATCGATATTTAATATCATTTGCCATGGGTATTAGTGTGCTTAGCACAAGTGATCGGCTGTACCATTTAAGAACCTAGTAAGGGACATGTTTTTAGATTTTCGTTTTTTATCATAAAGCTTCATAATATTAAGGTACCTACCGAATACAAAGACAGAAATTGCGATAAAACAACTAGAAGTCTAAAATGCAAAGGACTCCAAACCTAGTAACTACACCACAAACCCAATTTGACCGTTTTAAAAAACCAGTAAGTAACATAATCCATTTCGAAATCTAGTAAGTGCACGAACATACTAGGTTTTATAATGGTCAATGTGCCTTACTGGGAAATGAAAATATGTGTCCACCCACCTCCCGACCAACACACACCTAGCAAGAGGGGGAAGGGCTGCGCGGGGGCGGCAACGTCTCGACGACTCCGGCGCTCAGTTCGTACTAGTATTGCGCCAGCGCTAAACACGGAAGGTTATGTCGCAATTTTTTGCCGGCATTCGCTATTTCGTAAGCTTGCTAAGCAATAATAATGAGTCGGCGGTTTCAATTTTATCGCTCAAAAAAAATATTAGCTGCTGCTATGACCGACCAGGATGAAGCGAGGTAAGTCAGGCTATAAGATTTACCTAAGTATACTTATCGGTGATTAATTATTATTATTTGCCGTAATTCAATAAAGATAAAGTTATATTTAACGTTAGATATTTTGGTTTTCATATGGATTCGCATGGTGTTTTTTTATAAGATTAGTCTAATTTAACCTAATCTAAATTATTAAACTAACTACATTATAACTAAGAATAAGATGCACCACTGTTTCTTTTGTCGAACAGAAGCAATATGTTTTGAAATAGATTTTAACATATTTTTTTTTACTTTTTATTACTGTTTGTTAAAATAAGTTGGCGCACCTGATTCTTGTATCTTTTTTGCTTTGTCATGCATTTTTGTTACGCAAATCTAATTTTGTTTTCTTCAGCCTGACCAAGTGGCAAACGTTTAGCCTAAACTAGTCCTAACTAAAATGATAATAATAAGCTTATGTGTGTATTTTTAACTCTATGCCGCGTATTAACATGTGATGGATTTGCTTTTATTCTGGGTTTTGTTTTTATTTCAGTGCACAAAATCATAATTGCATGCATAAATCATTAGAATTACTTGAGCCACAGCCGTCCACTTCATTTGCTTCTGAAGCACAGCCGTCCAGTTCATTTGCTTCTGAGCCACAGCCATCCACTTCTTTTGCTTCTGAGCACCAATGCCATAAACGTAGTCATAGTAATGCAGACTTAACTACAGATTGCAATAATGAAGATCTAATAACTCTCAGTGATTTGGATGATTCCGTGGAAGACCCAGACTTTGTTTTGCCTATTGAAAATTTAAATAATGATTCGACTGACTCCGGTGGCGAAATGTTTTGTGATTTTATTTTGAATAATGAATCCCCGTCGATTATTAATTCCCATGAAGCATTAAATGTTCAAAATCTAATATCACTGGTTACCGATACAAGGGCAGATGTTGTAAGCACAATTTATATCGCTAAGTACCCTGGTCCAATTTATATCAATAGTGTCCCAAGTGAGGAACATCAGCAGACTTCAGATGAAAGACCAATCAATTCCAGGGTTTCGAAAAATAAGCTGAAACACCCGATGATAGCAGCTAATCCTTGTGAAGGAAAATGTAAACGTCAGTGCAATTTATTCTCTCAAAACGATAGAAAAGATATATGGACACATTATTGGGAAAAAAATTATCCTTCTAGACGCAGTTTTCTCAATAAATGCGTGCGTTTTTCTAAAGTCAAACGTCGCAAACTTCAACATGGCAATTCAGATTGTATCTACGTAAAAAACGAAAGTCGTTATTTTTTTCTTCCAAAAAATGATACTGAGTTGGTTTCAGTTTGCCGAAAATTTTTTTTGGGTACACTGGGCTACAAAACAGATGGCGTGATAACTGAATTAAGCAAAGCTATTAAAAAAGACAGTTTATACGCAGTTGTTTCAAAAGATCGAAGAGGGAAAAGAGCTGATAAAAATATAGACAGAACAGTGATTAAAGATCATATATTAAGCTTTCACCCAACAAGCAGTCACTATCGTCGACACAACTCTCCAAACACGAAGTATTTGCCTAGGCATTTGACTTTAAAAGACATGTACAATGATTTTAAAAAGAAGTATCCTGGTTTTAAATGTTGCAAAGAGGTTTACAGGCAACAGCTTAAGAATTTAAGGATTTCGTTCCATATGCCGAAAGGTGATCAATGTCCGGAATGCCTAATCTACGAAGAAGCTAGACAGGTAGATGAAAATGCGATACCTATAGAAATGAAGGAAAAACACGAATGTCATAAATCGAAGGCAGAGTCTGCTATTCAAAAATATAGATTAGATGGTGAATCGTCCACTGAAGGCAACAATTTGGTCAAGTACTTCTCAATGGACCTACAAAAGGTTGTTCTTCTCCCAATTATGCCGGCTATTAAAGATGCTTTTTTTATGAGTCGCTTAGTGACATTCAATTTAACCTTTGCGCCAATACAAAAGCAATCAAAAGACATGGCAACTTGTGTTCTATGGCACGAAGGAAAAGCAGGCAGGGATGCAAATAATATAGTAGATGCCATTGTAGCTTTTTTTGAATCTCATCGTGATGTCCAACATTTCTACATCTGGGCTGATAATTGTACGGCTCAGAACAAAAATTGGACCTTGTATACAGCACTAACTATGATTGTAAACAATTCTGGTAACAATATACAGTCAATTAGCATGGGCTATTTGACCAAAGGTCACACTCATATGTCCGCTGACTCAGTTCATGCAAATATTGAACTCAAGATGAGAAGACAAAGAAATATATATGACTTTCAAGATTTTAAAGATATTGTCATGGCGTCAAGGTCCAATATAAGGGTGCTTGAAGTCGAAAAAGTACAAGACTGGCCAAAAAAAAAAAGATCACCTCGCCCAAATGAGCCTTTGAAAGATTTTAACTTGAATTCAGTTGTAGAAGTCAAGTTTATAGCAGGGTCAAGAAACCTCCTCTACAAAACTAGGTACCTATGTTGATGTTTAGCTAAAATATTACCAACACATCGGGTATAATAACATGTTATTAAATTAAAAACTTGGTTGCTATCTAAATTTCTGTTGCCCGTTACATGGTTCACTGACAATTTAGATAATTAATAATTTACTTTTTTTTTTCAGATTTGACTCTCAATTCACTGAGCTGGATTTTATGATGAAAAAATTCAACGTATCTACTGAACCTAAATTGATTCCGGATCCACGAGGTGTATCAACCCAAAAAAAGGATGAGATAGTTAAAAAACTTGTTCCTTTGATGCCAGAATCAAGAAGAAGTTTCTGGTATAATTTGCCTATCAATGATAGATCATTAGATCTTTTGGGTCAGCAAGTTACTTCTGACAATTAATGCGTAATAATTATGTATCTATTTCTTTTGATTAAAAGTTACCTTTTTGAATAAAATTAACATGGTTTCCTTTACACCAAACTTACTATGTTTGAAATGAACTTTGAGCGTCAGTTGGATCCCCAATAACCATTTTAAAACCTAGGAAGTACTCATACTAGGTTTGTTTTCTGGTTTTTACGAAGTAATAAAAAAAAGAAAACCATTAGAGTGTTAGTAAGGGCCATAAAACTTGATATTTAAAAGTTAATGAATTTATTTATTGTAAAAAATATAGTTATATTATTAAGCTTCAAAATAAACAACAATAAATTTTCAAAAGTTTGAGTATACCAGTAGGGTAAACGAAAATGTGTTTTTTCGCTCTCCTGTACAATTTACTCCGCTGCTCATACTAGGTTCTTAAATGGTTCAGCCGTGATAATTTGCTGTAATTCTCTAAACCTGTGTAAAACATAACGGATTCTTCATCAGTTTGCAAGAGTTCTGTTGAAAATAACCTCAAAACATTTGATGTTTGTGTACTGCGGCTAATATTTTCACACAATATACTTTTATCTTCTATACCGTGTTCACTCGCAACTTCTACCTCTTGAGAGATATCCTGGGTAGCAGAAGTCGATGGACTTTCTTGGAATAGGGTTCTTGGCGCAAGTCTGTTACTTGCTCTACGATTTCTTGCTAACAAACGTTCTTCTCTAGCTTTTGCTTGAGTGTTCAGAGGCTTTTGGTTCCATGAAAAAACAGTTGGTATAGCCGCTTTCTTCAAGTACTTGTGTTGATGTTCTAGTCCTGCAAAAATACATTAAAGCTTAAACAACGCAAGGATTAGAGAACTGACAAACTGTAATAATGATGCATTCCAATATTTACCAGTGCTTTTGGAGACTTTCTCGTAGTCATTTTCAACAAAATGTTTGCGACATAACCTATGATAATTTTTAGGTTGAAAGTTCTTTCGCCGTATTGCTTTTATCCAAAGTTTTCGATATGTAGGATCCTTGGGAAAGTGATGGATACCCATTTCCGAGCATTGGGGTACACTACAACCAGTCATTGTAAATAATTTACAGAAAAACGAGTAATTTCTATACAAAAAACAAGTGTTTACAGGACTAGCTACGACAGCGCCACTTTGACAGTTGCCAACCCCATAATGAAACTTTTCCGCCTAATTTCAAAATTAGAATTTTTAAAACACAGTGTTAGGAAAAATTATTTATAAAATTTTAATTAAAGTACAGTTACATGTAGGTCTACAATATTTAAT
Source organism: Polyommatus icarus (assembly GCA_937595015.1). Lineage (NCBI taxonomy): Eukaryota > Metazoa > Arthropoda > Insecta > Lepidoptera > Lycaenidae > Polyommatus > Polyommatus icarus. Next base: position 7,548,042 of record OW569322.1, on the reverse strand, counting down.
ATTAATATTTTAATATAATGTAGAGTTTTTATTTTCAATAACTTTGGTAATAATATTATTGTTTTGAACACAGGTTTTGAACGTTCATCATAGGTTAGGTTAATATCTATCGGAGCACTAAGTTTCCGCCTAACACAGATACTGACCGGGCATGGCTGCTTCGGTCGGTATCTGTGTGAGATCGCAGGAAGCGAACCGACCGCAGAATGTCACCACTGCGGTGCGGACCGGGACACGGCCGAGCACACACTCACGACCTGTCCCGCTTGGACGGAACAAAGAGCGGAACTATCGTCCGCCATCGGAGAGGACGCAACGCTCCCAGCGCTCATAAGAGCCATGCTGAGGAGCGAAGATGGATGGGCAGCCGTCGAGACGTACGCACACAGCGTAATCACGACGAAGGAGGAAGCGGAGCGCGCGAGGGAGGCGGCGCTCGAACCTCAAAGAAGAAGGCCGAGGCGTAGACGAGTGGTTCGTAATGGCCACGACATCCCGCCTTAGCCTGGGAGCTCGGGGCAGCGGTGTGGGGATGCCGCTGCCCATTGCACCGAGTCCCCGAGAGGGTCGCGATGCGCAACATGTTCCCGCGCATCGCGACATACGAAGAGGAACGGCCCTCTGTTGGGCCTGGGGGGCCATAAAACCCCTTCAATGTAAGGGCCTGCGCCGTACAGCAGGTGTCGCCGACCGAGTCCCGGAAGCCATGTTGCAGTTACCGGTCGCACTCGGTCCAGCGTGTTGAGGGAACATCGCAGTGTTTTAGTGGGTAGGGCCGCGGCTCTCACCAGTCGCGGCGAGCCCCACATATCCGCAGCGGGAGCCCCATCCCCTGCGTCGAATTCGTCACAGAATTTCACAGCGTAAAAAAAAAAAATAGGTTAATATCTATCACTTCCGGGACAATGGACATTATCCAGTAGCTACCTACTTGAGTACTGATAAAATCTGTAGGTAATCTTTATTTTTTCAAAATTATCGACGTAATGATCAGATAAACATTGATCAAATTGATTGATAAGATATCTTAAAACAATGACAACAAAATTAGTTCTTTTCAAGTGGGGTTCACAAAATGGATAACATAGCACTAATTTGTGTGCTTATAAATTTTTTGGTTGCTTCTGAGGCAAGAGGTAAGTTCACATAAAATAATATTTATTTCTAGGCTCTACTTTGGTTAGAATTATTACGTACCAACATTTACTACATAAAGAAGGTACTTACCTAAATAATGTTTTAGTATAGTTCCGTTAAAATCAAAATCGGTCAAGTGAGAGTTGGACTCGTGCACTTGAAAGGGTTCCGTTATCCGTATCATTAGGTATAGAGCAGAAATAGTAAAAAAAAACAATAACCCGTATTATAACCCCCTTAATTATTTACTTACTTAGTTTATTAAAATATAAAATATATTGTATACAACTGAGTATTTTTTACCTACCCATTTCGAGTGCTATGCCTGTTGCCATTATTGATATAGAGCAAAAAATAAAAAAAAATCACGTTTGTTGTATGAGAGCCTCCCTAAAATATTTAATTTATTTTGTTTTTAGTATTTGTTGTTATAGCAGTAGAGCTTGTCTAAAGCGCATCACAGACGGTGAATATAATATAAAATATATATTATCTTAGAGCATATTTTAGAATATCGCTCACCATAGAAATCCTATGAACCATCACACACGACGAACGATTATATTTTATATTTTGTATTTTAAGATACCGAGCGATATGGAAATATATCTTTATGAATAGGTACAGGGTGTTTTTGTGTCGGGCAGCGGGCTCATCGGTGATCGGACGCACTAGTGGACGCAGTGTTGCCAGTGCTGTATGCTCTCATTCGAAAAGTAACATTTTGAGGGAAAAAGTAACATTTCGGATAATTTTAAATAAAATTGACTTATAATTTATTGCTTTATTATTATTATTGCTTAAAAAGCTCATGAATCGAAATGAATGTTTCTCTTGAATTTCTAAAATAGGGTAGACTGGGTAAGGATGTGACAATTTTGGTTTGGAGGCCAATAATTTTATTAGTTTTACAGTTAGCTGGGAAATTTTGACACAAACCATAGTTTATTTATTTGGCTACATAAAAATACCATTATTTCATGCCAAAATACGATGTATTAGTCATGGAATCAAATTTTAAAGAAAGAGGGAACTTGTCACAACCGACCAGAACCCAAGGTCGGTTGTGACAGTAGCTGTTGGGGTCAGTAGTGACATCTATACAAAAAATTGTTGATATAATTTTTATTTCAATAAAATTGTACCATAAAATACCATAAACATTATTCTAAACAAATTCATCTAGCGTATCAAATCATATTCTATTCTAAAACATATCAAATCATATTCTATTCTGAAACATATTTATCGACCAAAACAACGACATCCGATTAATTTGATGAATTTCGCCGTTCTCTGTAAATAAGTCCTAAGAATAAGAATAAGAATACTTTTATTTCCAGCATCACACGAAACATCATAATAATAAAAAGTATTGAGTGGTACAGTTATTGTGATCTAGTTACATTTATATCATAATATTATAATGCTGTGTGATGCCAAAAATCCTACATTTGACTTTTTCGTAAGTATTTTCCTATTGACTGATAATATTCTGGTTTGGCCTTCTGTAAACGTTTTTAGGACATCTAAGAAAAAAGATAGGATAAATGTATGTCACAACCGTACCCATAAGATTTGTCACAACCGCACCCAACACAGAATTTCAATTATTAAACAATCGCCACGAATCGGCTAAACGATTTACGTAACAAATAATCACTCCCAGTTAATTACTAATGATCAACTTATCACAAGAAAATAAGCGATATAGGTTATTTGTATACAAAAAATAGTAAACATAAAAATAAACCAAGCGAGAAAACCTACTTTTGACTGTTAAAAAGCAATGTAGGCCCCTGATAACTTTATCGTCAAGTGCTGGCAAAAGCAATGCTAGGAGAAGCATTCAGACTTGCAAGGCGCGTCTTTCTCTCTTAGCACCCAGCCCCATATTCCGTATAGTTTCGCTGTTATGACGACTGTCACAACCGTAACCTGGCACAAACGTACCCAGTCTACCCTACTCCTGAAACTTCTTCGTTGACAGATATTGATAAGGGACGGACTGCATTTCAACTGCAATCCAACTGTAAATTGCAGTTCAAGTGCAGTTTGAATGCAGTTGACACGACTGCAATGTGACTGCAATAGAACTGCAAACCAAACAATTCACACGTCTGCACGTCGACTGCAACTGAACTGCAATCCGACTGCGTGTTTGGTTTGCAGTTCTATTGCAGTCGCATTGCAGTCGTGTCAACTGCATTCAAACTGCACTTGAACTGCAATTTGCAGTTGGATTACAGTTGAAATGTCTAACAAGGAATACGTGTGGCACCAACGCAGACTCGCAAGGAAATGATTTTTAATATTATCGTATCTTAGCCGTGTGTGATAGCTTAAGATACTATAATATTTTATATTTGGGCATCTTAAGATAAAATATTATATTATCTTCACCGTGTGTGATGCGCTTATTGGTTTATGTCTAACAGATATACACAATCTGTGACAATTTCATAATTCTAACTACAGCCGTTCTTGAGATACAGCCTGAAGACAGACAGCTACGGACAGACATCACAGTCATAGTTACTTAATATATTATGGTCCCGTTTTTACCCTGGCCTTTGGGTACGGAACCCTAAATATGGTAATTTTATATGCGATATTTTGAATGCGAAAGTTTGTCTGTTTATATGTGTCTGTAAGTTGTAACTTTAGTTGACCCGATTTAGATAAAATTTGCTATAGAAATATTATAAGAGAGAAGAGAAATGACATAGGATAGTTTTGTTATGGAAAAATGCATGGTTCCCGCGAAAAATAAGCGAACGCGCAATGGAGTTGGAGCATCACGTGACCAGTAAATTTTCAGTTACCGCTACCAGGATAGTAGGGGGTGGAAAAGCGCCGCCCGAGTATGGGAAATTCCACGCATCTCTCCAGAACCTGACAGGCCACCATGTCTGTGGTAGCGCCATAGTCTCCAAAAACCATCTGGTCACAGCTGCACATTGCGTTGTTGGGTAAGTTAAGGCCGTCCCCCGAGCAAACGACCTTGGCCATACATTTGCCGCGTTCCGAGATCGCACCAAAACCCTATTTTTTTTTACTTATCTTAGTTTACTTACTTACTGCGGCGCAGCGACCCAAATTGAGTCTTGGCCTCTGACACAAGCACACGCCACTTCTTTCGATCCTGTGCAACATCTTGCCATGATTCGGCTCGTAACGCCTTCAGGTCCTTTTCTACCTCATCCCTCCAACGGTATCTGGGACGGCCCACCGGTCGTTTGCCAGTCACTTGCCCCACATACGCTTTTTTTGCCGCTCGGTCATCATTCATTCTTTCTACGTGACCGAGCCAGCGGATTCGGTGAGATTTGTATTCCCCGATGATATTGGGCGTTGCAACAAGGTCTTCAATCTCGAGGTTTTTCCGTGGCCTCCAACTGCCGTCCTCATCCCTCGTCGGTCCGAGGATCTTGCGCATTATTTTTCTTTCAGCTACTAACAGCTTTGTTTCCTCCTTTTGAGTTAGAGTCCAAGTTTCACTGCCGTATAAGAGTATAGGTCGAATTACAGTTTTATATATTCGTATCTTCGTACGTCTACTCAGAATCTTGGACACTAAAATTCTATGGAGTGCCGCACTACACCGAAGAGCACTTTGGATTCGGATGTCGATCTCATCTACTCTTGAATTTGTGTCGGTTATAGTGCAGCCTAGGTACTTAAACTTAGCTGTTCCTGTGTATGAGATGTTATCTACTGCAAGATCTTCAGGCGGTCGTCGTTTATCTTTGTATCTCCGCATGTGCAAGTATTCAGTTTTGTCATGATTGATTTTAAGTCCGACTTTATTGGCTTCCATCTCAAGGGTCCTTGCCATATCCACGACGTCGGACTTTTTCTCACTCATGAGAGCCAGATCATCTGCATAGCCTATAATTTGATGTTTTCCATTAAGCTGGACGCCACTGTCAAGGTCTGTTACCTTCCTTATTATGTGTTCTAACGCAAGGTTAAATAGCATTGGTGAAAGAGCATTGTTTTAGTCCAGTCTCTATGTTAAATAAGCTCGTATAGGACCTGTCTACCCGTACCACCGCATTACTCTTACTAGTAGCTGTCTTGATCAAGCTAATAAGTTTCTCCGGGATTTGGAAATTCCTTAATATCGTGTATAGGGAAGCACGATCTATACTATCATATGCTTTAGCAAAGTCTACAAATAGCACTTGGATGTTCTGTGCATATTCCCATTTTTTCTCCATCAACTGCTTAAGTAGAAAAATCTGATCTACTGTACTACGGTTTCGCCTAAATCCGCATTGATAGTCCCCTAACAGATTCTCAGCATATGGCTCTAATCGCTTTAGGAGCACGTACGAAAGGATCTTATATGCTGTTGGCAATAATGCAATTCCTCGGTAATTTGCACATTTCTTCCTCGAACCTTTCTTAAGTATGGGACATATAATAGCGGTGTTCCATTTAGTAGGTAGAACCTCATTATTCCAGATTTTACTTAACAGGTCATATATCCTTGATTGTAACATCTCACCACTTATCTTAGTTTAAAATGTCCTAAAAATTAAAACGGGGAATATGTAGTTTATGATATTGTCGATCTATTGGCGTGTGTTTCAAATATGTATAAGTAATTTGTAAATCCTAAGGAGATGTTAAATGTATGTTTGAATTTTAATAAATTGGCTTTATTTTGGAAGCTGATATCTGAGTATAAACAAAAATAGAAAATTTAAAACGGGGAAAGGAATGTTGATATACTGAAGATTATAATTGCTGTAAGTATTTTTATTATAACTTTGTAGCTTTCAAATTATGAGTTTATAAGGCTTTAAATACGGTAAATTACGGAATCTCCGTAGGGAAGGCCCTTAACATAGATGCAGACTTGCCAATAGTCGGGTAAAATAAGCTATTGCGTTGTTTACACTCAGCTACTGCCGCTGCTCCTCGCGGTGCCGCGCCGGAAATATTTCCCTAAATACTTCTGCGGCAGTATAACGACCCAAAGGAGTGCCAAACTCACTTGCCGCGTTGGGCTGTCTACTTACCGCATTCAAAATAAAGATAGATATTATCGATCTAATTTCAGGGCAGATCCTCAGTACATAAAAGCAATTGTCGGAACTATAGATTTGGATGAAGGTGGATTACCACACAAAATTGACTACATACATATACACCCAAAGTACAACAGTACACGGCGACTTAACGACATAGCTGTATTGAAAATTAAAGGAGACTTTGACCCAACTTACGTGGACGTATTGAAAATAGCTGAAGACCAACCGAAAGAAGATGAGGATGTTCTACTTGTTGGCTTTGGAGCACAAACGGTAAGACTGCGTAAGTAAGTATTGTAATTGTACGTAAGCTCCAAGGTTTTTGATTTGGTTAATAACGGATACGTTTTATAAGTTTTGTACTTGTTGTGTATAGTAAGTTTTGTACAATTTCTGCGTTGGGAAAATGTTGTTACCATTTTTCGTAAAAGACAACCATGCAGAATTCCGTGATTATCTGATAAATAAGATGATAAATGCGTTGGTTGGGCATGGAAAAATCCAAAAGGTTGGTCGGTCCGAGGAATTTGTCGGCAATCGAAGTAAAGAAAGAGAGGGTTCTTTTGAATTAAATGTATACTTTCTTATATGTGACGATTAAGATCAATTTTAAGTCGCTACTTTAGAAGTACTGCATCTTACTCCCATCTTTTTAGTCCCATGATGCAGATCTATCACGGATTCTAATTGATTTCTGCCTTATTTTGCAGCCAAACGGTGAGTCAAGTCGTCGGATGCTCGCGCTGAATCTAACCGTGTTCTGCCAGGATACCTGCCGATATGCGATGCGGTACACTCGGCATGTCTACGACACCATGTTCTGTACATTCACGAAAAAGGGCCAGGGAACTTGCCATGTAAGATTTCGTAATGATATATTAAATAAGGAAAACAAAGGGAAAACAAAATAATTTTATTCAATGCTAGAAAAACGAATGATGCCACAGAAACATCAGCAACTAATACAACTGACTACCTATGGTTAAATACTAAACTTTTTGATCAGTTAGTCAAGTGTCAACCATATTTTGAGAACATCCCCAATGGAGCACCCTTATCACTCTTGGCTAATAGACTACCCGTAATATGAATGACTGGTTTTAATTTTTTAACCGACTTCCAAAAAGGAGGAGGTTATAATATGTTCGTCTGTTTATTAAAGCACTAATGTAGGGGCACTGAAGTAGGTAAACAAAAGCTGATGCTTGCATCAGACCACTAGTGAACTAATTGCTATCCGCTTCTCACTTTTCATACATTCGTCTTATTTCACGAATGGCTAACTTCGAAAAAAACCTCGTACCGCCCTGGATCGGCACTGGGCCTAAGACCTAGTATGTCTCACGTTATTCTTAACACATTGAGTGCCAAATATATTTTCAGGTCATTATTGGTTCCCACCATACAAAAGGTCATCTACGTAACACTACGTACTCGGCACCCTGTTTAAAAATGGCATGTGTGGTGCCACAATCTACGTAATATTGCGTACCGTATTCGCATCATTTTACGTACAAAACACGTATAGGGCGCTACGTTTGTAAGACCGGACATCCGAAATACGGTTCTTGAAGTTTTGGAAAGATTTTGTGAAATATCTACTGGCACTGAGAAGTTTTGGGAAGATTTTGTGAAATATCTACTGGGACTGAACTGTGGCGGTGTTACTACCACAGCTGCAGTAGCACCTGGACCACAAATACCGCCAGTACAGCCTGAACAAGTTCAAACAGCAACGGCGATAGGTCTGGTCGATGCTGCCTGGGCCCTCTGTACCACCTGCATCGCCGGCCGTTCATAAAAATCGTGTTCCGTTGAGAGATTTTCATTACTTGAAAAGTTCCCAGCTACTAAGAAGGCTGTTCCAGCACAGCCTTGTCGTGTCTACATCAAAAATAAACTACGGAACCCTAAAAACGAAAGAAGTCATCTTTCGTATGTGCCACTTGTCCGGAAAAGGCTGCCTTGTGTGTTGTAAACCTACCACACTGATCCTCGTTTTGCATAATTTTATATAAAATTCTATTGATGTTCTTAGATGTTCCTTTTTATTAAATTATAATTATAGTTATCGATGTGTTTACATAGTTATAAAACTAATTTTTGATCTCATTATGAAACTATACTTTGGGCCTTCGAAGTGCCTCATAAGTTTTGTGATTAGAATAGTTTAAAAATAATAAAGTTACTTTGTTTCCATGTCATCTCCTATTTGAGATGCCAATGAACCTAAAAACGTCCTTTCCAGGAGGCCTAATAATGCAAATAACCATTTAAATTGAATGAAAGTGCTACGTTCTATTACGTATTTGGTCCCTAACATTACTAGTTACAATATTGCGTAGCTGGCATTCAATGTGTTAAGAAATGTTAGAATATGATGCAAGGTTTTGACTCTGTATTTGTTCTCCAGGGTGACTCAGGCAGTCCACTGACGAGGAACGGTCAGCTCATCGGAATAGTGTCCTGGGGAATTCCCTGTGGGATCGGTTTTCCTGATGTCCATACAAGAATTGCGCCGTATGCGAAATGGATAAATAGGATCATTGGAGAATCTACGAAAGACAAGTGTAGAGCTAAAGAGAAAGTCAAAGTGTAAGTGTGAAAATTCGATTTTTAATTAGTGATAATAATTATTGAAATTCTGTGAGTTTTTTAACAAATTTAAGTTTTTAAAGTAAGAAAGGTTAGCTCATTTAATCAAAAAATAATTGCACATTACCATTGAGATGTATGTACACATTACTTAGTTACCAGCTACATTTAGCTCAGCTTACTCATGGCAGCTTATTAAATAATAAATTGAAAATCTTGTTCTCATTTCCAGAAACGTCGAAGTATCCGGGACCATCAAAAAGGATTCGCAGTGGTACAAATAAAAGTGGAGTGGTAGATTCGTAGGATATAATAAAGAATACCTCTTCATAAGGTGGGGTTTAGACATACTCATTACTCTCAAATTAATTAACATTAATAAAACGATATTCAGTTTTAACTACTTAGAGTATTTAGCTAACTTTGGTTTTATTTTCTTCAAGTTTTCCATGTTTATCTGAAACAAATATAAAATACAATTTTGTTTATGCGCATCAACTTCTATATCATCAACTATAGCTGCAATTAGACCTATATACACAACACAGGGCTATTAGCTTTAGATACCTTATATTCGTAATTCGCAGTCGATAGTTCCATCATCACAGCCATCACTGGTCTACCATGTGCGCATTGAAAAGGTAACTTGCATTTGGATAGTGCATTCAATAGATTTTCACACTCACTCTTTCGTAGTATATCTCCAAACTTTATAGCATATCTACAAGCCTGTACATACATTTTTATATAGTGATTAGTGTGTAATATTTCAGTAAGTAACATTATTAGCAGTAGTATAGATATCATTTACAATAAACCTTACCTCACTGAAAACAAGATCCATAACCGATTTCGGATAAAGAAAAACATTTCCCTTAAGTGATTTAATAGCTTCCACTTCCTCAAATATTAAACTTTTTACTGCATTCATGATGACATCCGTCTATAAAGTATAATGATTACCATAAGGTCTAAGTTATTCATCATTTTTAATGGCTGAAAACAAATGACGGCTTTCGTCTTACCTGTCTGAAATGCTTCCCAAGAATAGCTTTTGGTATACCTCTGATGGTAACAATATCACCATCACAAGACCAGTCTAATCCAAAACGAGTGAATTTTTCCTTGTAGTTGTGTAAATATGTTTTAACGTCTTTTGATAGTTTTAGTTGCAAAATATCTATTGGTACACTATTCCATTCATTGCCATCAAAATAATCTGATAAATTACTTTCGAGTTGAATACGTTCGTCTACTGCATGCTGATCAAATAATACCAAAAATTCAGATTTTATATTAATTTTAGGATATCTTCCAGTTACTTTTGCTCCGATAAACTTATTATCCACTTGTCCAAGCACCTGAAAGGTGATGTAATTTCGAAGTGATTCAATCATCTTTACTAATATTATAAAGCGGAAAAGTTTGTTTGTTTGAACGCGTTAATCTTAGAAACTACTGGTCCGATTTGTTAAATTGCTTATTATCTTAAGAACTACTGGAGAAATTTTTATGTTATTTGGCACACATGAAGAATATACCACGTCCCTCGACATATACTATTTTTCGCGGAAAAATGTACGGTTCCCGCGAAATTCCTAAATGTCGCGGGCAAAGCCACGCGGAACTTCTAGTAAATCTCATAATTCTATTAATAATAAGGATGTAATATCACCTTTGCATCATTCAAAGAGCTATTATCAAAAATGGGATCATTACAAGAAGGTTTAATAACATGTCGAATCCCTTTAACGTCCGAATTATGTAGAATTTGGACACCTGGCTCCAAAACTTCAGAAAACGTTTGCAAGTTCGAAGCAAAGTTATCGTAGATATTCTGCAATATTGTTACAATTTATGAATTTGCACTTAATAATAGTAAAGTTAAAAGTATAAAACCCTGACCAAAAATGAAGTTTACTGTGCCTACCGTGTTATAATAACTTTCTTGAGGCTCTCCTAAATCTGAGATTTTTCGATATTGATTTTCTGTGATCTGAGACATTCCTGCAATAATAATATAAATAAACAAATATTTTTATTCAGATTTATGAAGGCAAATTTTATGTCAATAATAATGATTATTACGTACCTTTAGGAATAAAATTATGTCGACTATTAATTTGGAATTCATTCGTTTCAATAGGAAATTCATTATTTACATCTAATTCAAACAGGGACTTTTTATTAGTTGTAACCATAATATTATCTTGTTCAGATATATTACTCTCTTCGTTAATGTTTACTGTTCCAGTTCCACCCTTGTTTTTTCCCGTACAATATAGAAATGTTTCAACTCTGTTCATATTTTCTTCACAGCTAATATTTTTATTGTCCTTGATAGAAACATTTTCGTACCAATCCTCCCCGAAAACATTATCTCCTAGAGCATTTTGCAATTTGACTTCGAAAATACTGAGTGGATTTGTAAGATTTAGTCTCGCTTTTGAACAAGACGGACTAATTTCTTTTGTATTTGTATTCAAATCTGTTAAAATTGCAATATTATCTAAGTTTAAACTATTGTTTTGTTTGTTAACAGGATTTTGAAGAATATAATCATCGTGCCTGGGAATAAAATTTTCTATGCTCTTGATAGATATTTTTTCAACAAAATTATCCTCCAAAACACAGTTGTTAAGAGGGCTGTCTTGATATAATGTTTCACAGATACTTATTGGGTTTATAGCTTCATGTTGATTCTCTACATAAGTATTACAGGTTCCATTTATATGCATGTTATTTATAGCTGTTGTATGATCTAAATCGACACTAATGTTATCTTCGCTTACAGAATATTGAAAAAGAGCGCAATTTTCATATTGTAGAGGTACATGGCTATGGCTATGGCTTTTCATAACCACATTTCCATAAAAGTCACCTCTAAAATCTCTGTTTACAAAAATACTGTTTTGGAGTGCAGTTTTATAACAAGGTAGTTTAGTGTTCATAAACGTGTCATCGCTTTTACTAAAAACCTCATCCAAAGTAAGATTAGAGAAAATATTAGATTTATTATTATTATTAGTCTTTTGATACTGCCTTTTATTTACTTGACTATAACAATTCTTGCTTTCAGATATTTCTATAGTAAACGTTTTGTGAAAGCCGTATTTAGTAAATATTTCTGCATTTGATGCTCCACATGCATCATAGTTATTAATTTTGGAGCTAAGTGTTTCATTAATAAATCTCTGACCTCTATGACTTCTGTAACTAGTGTCTCCAAAAGATTCGAAATTACTTCCGACTTTATTCCTAAAATGACTTTCAAATGTTTCAATTGTATGTATTGATTGTCCTGTGTACATATTTTGTTGCAATAATTTTGCTACATTGGTCTTTTGTTTTTTAGCTCCTTGTTTTTTCTTTCTAGTATCTTTTTTATTTTGCTCAGTACCATGTAAAACTGTACGAAGTGTTTTCGACGTATGAAAATTGCTACATGACTTTTCGCTTATAATTCTCTTTCGCTTACGTGGGGGGGATTCTTTTGAATATTTAACAGTTTCGAAAATCATTTTCTGGTTACTATACTTCTTGACTGTATGAGTATTTTTTACAAAGTCTGAAAATAGGTAAAGGTTAGTCAAAGTAAAAATAATCAACTTACTAAATTATTAATATGAATTAAATTACTATTAGATTTTTTTTTAATAGTAAATACATATACAAACTTTTTACTATTGTCCCCCTTTTATAGTCTTTTGCACTTGAGAAATTACATATTTCAGAATCATAAATTGTTTTTATTAGATCATGAGAAGTTTTTATAAATCCTTTTTTTTTCGTTACAACATCGTGATTTTTGAATCTGACATCTATTTGTGCATTCACTGTTTCTCTCGAAGCGTATTCTTTGTGAGGAACCAAATACTCTTTTAGACCATCTAATAGCAAATTGCATCTTTGAACAATAGTATTTGTAGGATTTTTAAATCTCTTATTCAATGATTCTTGTGACGGTCTCATGTATTTTGATTTTATTTGTACGTTTTTAATATTAACTTGATTTTGTGTTTGGTAAATCTCATTATTAATTTCTTCTTTTTCTAAATGTTTTTCTTTATTACTTTTAATTGAAAGTTGTCGATTGCTAGTTAATAAATTGTTTCTACTTTGAGGTGGGTTCTTCGTATAAAATTCATTAAATCTAGATTTGAACTGTTTGGAAACTATTTTTGATATTGACAACTTCTCTGTTTTCTTGTTATCTTTCCTTATAACATTCTTACCTAAGTTAAAATAGTAATTGACCAGCAATAAATCAACATGCTTAAACAATGACAAAGTTATAGAAAAGAATATAAGACACTTACCGATTATACCAGTTCTTAACCGCAGTCTTTTCGGTTTTTTTGCACTATTATCTAAAATTCTTTGCATAATTTGCCTAACCTGTTTTCGTGAATCTCCGTTAGTAACTTGACTTATTTTCTTACAAGCACTTTTACTCATTTCTTTAACTTTGAGATCACCCTTATAAAATTTTATCAACTTCTCTACAAGCTTATCAATTATGTCCCAGTTTTTGAATTCAATAAATGTTTCTTCGTTTTTGTGGCTAATATCGTAGTCTTTATATGGACATTTTATGAAAATGAAGTAAAACGGAGTATCCTTATTTGTAGTTTTTTCTGCATCTTCAAAGACCTGAATAAAATTAAATACGGTTATTTACTTATCTTATCACTTATTAGTTTATAAAAAGTATCTCATCTGTAACTATATGAATATTAAGATTATATTAGAGTTACCCTACGTAAACTACACAGTTTATGTCTATTGTGTAATCTATAGTAAAATTATTATGAAGGAGAAAGTGTATCTGTCACTCAATCCCTATACTTTTGCTGAAATTTGGTAGAGATACGTTGAGTCCCGGGAAAGGTTATTGGATACTTTTAGTTCCGGAAATTAACGAATAAACGAATTTTGGCGCAAAAAAAAATATATATTATGCTATGTACTATGTAGTAAAAGAAACTCACATGCTTTCTTTTCGTCACCCTATTATAATTTTTATTTTTAAGTCTCTTATCAATACTACTTTGCAATTTACTGTTCCTAATGAATCGCCCATTTACATAAATAAAATGATAATTTTTGTCGCCTTCAACAGTTTTTTCCAAGAAACCGTGTATTTTGTATTCATTCTTTTCAACTTGCAACTCTTGAATGTCTTGTGATCTAATTTGATATAGAGTTTGTAACGTCTGAGTTATTTCTCTATGTTTGTTGATTTGGAATATAATTTCATTGATAGAGTCGTCTCTCAAGCTTATGGAAGTGTTGCAATGAGCTAAAGAAATTCGTTCCAAGAATGTCTTGATACGACGCATTTCGTTGATAACATTTATAGAGTCCTTCTGGATATGAAAGTTCCATAAAAACCCGGTAACGTCCACCTAAAATACAACTATACTTTAACACCTAAAATAAACTTAAACAATTGCTTGTTAATACGAAAATATTGACAAGCAATTATTGTCCTTATCCTCCGATCGGAGGTTCTAGGAATTCCTATTGTATTCTTTTGTTCTCGCGATCACCGGTGCTCGCGCGGGGCCTGAAGGATTAAAGGCTTTGTGAAAAATATAACCCTTTTTAAAGTAGGTAGTTATTTACGACTTTTAATTTAATGAAGAGTTTGACAGTGTGATGAAATGTATGGAGTTTACTGCCTATAATATTGCCGCACTTCAGTCACAGAATATATATTAGTTGTACCAATTTCAGTGACGAATATACTTATTTTATTACTTAATTTTGACATAACTCGCCTACATAACATCTGTCAAACTCTTTGTTAAATTGAAGGTTCATCATAATTAAATATCTCTGAGATATTTGTAAGTATAGATATTATCTTAATTGAAAATGTTGAATCATTAAATTTTTTTGGGGGAGGCCTTTGCCCTGCAGTGGGACAGCAAAAAATTTATGAGTGCTGCCATTAGGCATCCATTACAAGCTCATGCAAGTGACAGCCAATTCCGTCAATCATGAGTTATGTTTGGCTGATGGGCTGACGAATAGTATTAGACGGTCACTCGATTCTCTTCAGTTTTATGTAAGTCAAAACCAACATTTTCAAAGGTATACGTTTCTAATTTTTTTCCTATTTTGTCAGGTGATGACTACACTCACTCAAAATTCGTGACTGATGGTTGCATAAAGCAAAAATCAAAATATCCAGATTTTCGTCAATCAACTTCATGCAACCGTCAGTCAGGCTCTTAAACGGTAGGTTATCCATCAGTCACAGCCGTGACTGTGGTAAAACTGACAGCAAAACCTACCGTGTAATGGATGCCTTACACTTTAAACCTTCATAAATAGATACATCCTTTTAAAACGATAGGGTTTTAAGCCTTAGTATAAACTTACTGTGGTTCCTTTAGACGCCCTTGTAGATGTTTCGTTAAAATCTTGTTCCTTGCCTTCAATAAAAGTTTTAGTGTACGTACATTCCGCATTATCATGATGTCTCGATGTTATCCTCACCCTTTGTGAAACCTCTACAATACTCGCTAGTGATAAACCTCGGTAGCCATAACATCCTGAATCCAAGGCACTTCTGAATTTGCTCGTATAATACCTATGGCCTAAAAACTTAAAATCTTTGCCAGAAATGCCGGTTCCGTTGTCGATAACTTGGAAGGAACCTTCTTGTATAAGCACTCTCACAGCTATAGAGGTCGATTTAGCATCAAACGCATTATAGACCTTCAAAGAAAATTATATGAATTAATAAGAGATACAATAATGACTTCAATACAATAATTATTATTATTATTATTTAAAATTATATAGTTTTTTACCAATTCTTCTATAGCCTTCGTAAAACTTTTGATATCACTAATTGCGCTTATCTTTTTCTCTACATCCCTAGAAATTCGTTTTAGAGACATTTTTAAATTAATACATTATTTCACATCCATAGTTCGTACGAATCTGTTGTTAATTTACAAACAGAATATACAATAACTACGTTTGTTAATTTATAAAAAACAATTGAAGAGAACTGTCATTTGATTGTTTAAAAATATCCTCGGCAAAATGAGTTCGAATTTTCGAAACGTGTCGTAAAAAGTTTTTACTAAACGCAATTGCTTTTCTGCGTAGCTCTATTGTCGTAGTGGCCAGTAAGTTTACTTTAGTTTATATAAAAATTACCCTGTACAATTATTTAGAAGTTATTAGTTATACGTAAACATATCATTTCCGAAAATTTTACTGCGGTTAAAATTATTGTAACTTATTATTATGTTTGTTTGTTTCAACAAATGAACAATGAGCATACACATAATATTATCCTAAAGACCTTTTTTGCCATTCATAATGGGCATTGTCCAAAAAAAATCACATGTATTTTTTAAATTTTTTTTGTTAAAATAGGGTATTTTAAGAATATAAATTAAATAATTTTGAAATTCATTGGCTAGTTTTTTCTCAATAAATTTTTCAAGTTTCGCTCTGACGTCATCATCGGCGGCCAATTGACCTCTGCAGTATGTTTAAATTTCCTTTCAATCTTATTATAATGACTGGTTCGTCAAATGCAAGTTCTCCAAGAGAAGCTTACCAAAAGTTCGAAACGTAATGTTGGTCGAATTTATTGCTAATTTAACGCCATTGAAGGTCAAACTAAGGTTAAACATATTTGTTCAAAAATATAAGTAACTAATGGGTATTTTTTTGGTTTATATACAGAAAAACGATCACTGACCTTATTCCTCGAAATGTTTTTGTAATGAGCAAAATTAAAAAAAAAATGGACAATCCCCATTCTGAATATCACGAATAATTGCAGGATATTCAAAATCTTAAAGCTAAGAGTGGTAGTCCGTAGTAGGTACCATTATACTGTACTGATTTATGTATTAGGTTTAAATAATCTCCGAAGATAAGATTAGGTAAATCACGTAAAGTATTATCCCTTACTGCCATTGATAGTTATATTAACTTTGATAACTATTTAATAATGTAACTATGCGAAATCTTGTACCTAGGTACATCTATGAAACTAATACGAATATAATTCACACAAAAACTGTACTTACTTAATGAAATTGTGTACCTACTACGGTATGTATTTATGTAATATTATGTAACTTTATCTTGATATGGGGGCAAATTGTCAAAAAAAAGTACGGTTTCCTTGCGTTCCTTCTGTATGAAGTCGTGGTCGTATGACATAACGACAATTTCAGAGATCTTTAGCAGTGGTGTAATTTATCACATTAAATATTTATAACCGACTCAAATGGCCATCGATTGGTTATTTAGCCCTGAACTAGTACAGTTAGTACGGCGGGGCGAATAGTTTTATATTATCTTCATGATACACCGCATGTCCTGCGAGACAAAAAATGTGAATAAATGAGTGAATATGAGTGTGAAACTGGAAGAGGAGATTAAGCTGTTTTGGGAATATGTGAAGCGGTAAGGGTAGTTACACACATGTTCCGTTATCCTTAAGGAGAAAAAAAACTATATTGATTATGTAATACATAATATTGTATTTTAGTAGTATTTATATATAGTTCAATTAGGTATGTCATTTTGTAGCTGCTTTATTTTGTAATAAGTAGAGACTTTCAGGCACGCTTTTCGTGGCTGTTTTTTCATTATTCCCTACTTTATGTCAAATACGAAAGTTTTTAAACACAGCAACATTAACTTATAAAGATCTCATGCAGATCTTATGTAGATATGGCAAGTTTCTCCACAATGTAGAGTCTACGTGCCTTAACACTCTACCGGCCGCATTTAGGGGGGGTATTACAATATCATATTTTATATTGGATCATTTATAGGATCCTATAATATAT
Organism: Polyommatus icarus; assembly: GCA_937595015.1. Taxonomy (NCBI): domain Eukaryota; kingdom Metazoa; phylum Arthropoda; class Insecta; order Lepidoptera; family Lycaenidae; genus Polyommatus; species Polyommatus icarus. Next base: position 7,530,431 of record OW569322.1, on the reverse strand, counting down.
GAATGATAAATGATAATGTAATACCCCCCTTACACACATTTAATGATTAAGTACTTAAGTTCTTATTTAATAAAGCTTTTAACAGAAAATCTACGGACTCTAGTATGTCAAAACAGTAAATTACTCTTTAGGCGCAGCGCAGACGACAGACTATCCGTGACGCACTTTTTGTCTGTGGAAATAGAACCTATCCAATTATATACGGACTTTTTGTGCGTCGTGTGCGTTACTGCATATAATTAATTTGATAGGTATAATGGCCTAGTCTGTCGTCTGCGCTGCGCCTTAATAGTCTTTAAGTTATCGTTAAAATATGTCTCTGACTGCCGCACTCACCGTCGTACTCAGAGAAATTTAATTATGATTAACCTTCAATATAATGAAGAGTTTGACAGATGTATGGGGCATAATAATATGCCAAAAATTTAAATTCATTCACGGCGGTGCAGTGAGTGCGGCCATTTGCCAATTCTACAACTTGTAGAGTTGAGAATACTCTCAACTCAACCTGGCTAAACAGCCAGGTTTAGCCATGGAATTACTATATACTAAGTATAACGTAGTATATATTAATTCCATGAGTTTAGCAAGTGATCCTCTAGGTGTATCATGTAGATTTTACCTACCAATTTCTTCATGTATAGTATCACAGTGACAACTATTTACGTAGCAACTATTTAGTAGTCTGTGCAACTATGTCAAAAGCACGAGACATAATATGAAAATTTGTGACTCATGAGGTTTAACTGTTCAACTATAGGTTTCCTGTAAAAAAACGGGTGTATATTTTATAGCGAATTGAACCACGAATAAAATCCCTGTAATTTTTAAGTCGCTCTTTACACTGGACCATGGTAGATAGCCATGATTAAAAAAAAGCATAATCGACACGTTATCCAGGGCAAACATATTAAGTATCTAAGACAACTAATTACTAGTTGACGACTCTGTTACGCCAAAATTCGTTTATCGCGAGGGAAACGTACATTATTCCGTGATAAAAAATATCCTATATCCTTTGTCGTAAATCAAAGAATCTCCATACCAAATTTCAGCTAAATGGGTTAAGCGGTTTGCGCGTGCAGAGGTGACAGATAGACACATACAGTGCCGTAAATAGCCTTTTTTGCGCCCTGTGCGAGCTTCCATAACAACGCCCTTGGTATTTTTTAAATATTATAGGTGCCGAAAGCAATGCTATATTAGGCCTATTTTCTTCCATTCAGGGTGAAAACAAAACTTGGTGTTGGTAGAATTGAAATTGGTGCCTGGGCACCGGTGGCACTGCCGTATTTACGGCACTGGACACATACACGGACACACAGACAGGCATGAGGCAGACACACTTTTCCATTTCTAATGTTAGTACACAGCCTCACTACCTATAACAGGTACGCCGAATTTGTCCATCATGTGCCAAGACAGTATTAGGATGTCTCACAGCTGATTATAATATCTTATCTCGTCTTGATGTTGACCACTCAGACAATAGTGACTCAGAGGCAGAATGCAGTTTCCCAGAACGTCGTAAAACTATTGGGTGACTTCATATTAACCGACATATTTAGAAGAGGTTTAGCTTATATTTTCGACCCGTTGGCGTCGATTTGATAATTTAAATCTTCTCATATTATCAAACATTTTGGTACGAAGTAAAAGATGTCGTTGTAACAACCTAATCTCCGCGCTAAAAGTTTGTTAGATAAACTGTAAAAATGTGACACACAATAATATTATGTAAGCAGTGACTAGTGACAGGTTTCATTAACCCGTACATACATACAATTATTAGCAGGTTAACTACGTAATCAAATCCATTACAAAATTAGGTACATACGTTGCAGCTTTTACGTAATTAGACGACATACATACTGAATAGAAGCTTAATTTGATTAAGTAGGTAACGAACTTTATCAAAACTTTATCAAAGTCCCCTTTACTAGGCTTTGTAAAGAATTCATATGATTTTCCGATACGGGGTATTTAATAGCTTAAGTACATACTACATTCGAATGTTTTCCCGATACGGGGTATTTAATCGCTTAAGTACATTTAGTATCGTTACACATTAGATTAAAAACTTTAAAAGTCCAAACTTCAATTAAAGTTTACATGGACTTCTCTCGTAGATTGGACCTAAGTATTATATATGTCGCAACCAACTGGTTTAAATAGCCGATCAATCAAACAGCTAGCCCTTTGACTGAACAACGCCATTCAATCACACGGCTATACGTCGTTTAGCCGACATGTTGACTGCAACGTTCAATACTACAGCTAGACGACACTTAGCTAACTAGTTAAAAGGCAAATTAACTAAGCTGTCCATTAGTTTAGTTTTATTATTACACAAGCGCAATGATAATATTATGCAGAATAAATGGTATTCTAACTATTGTAACTCATTTTTAACACAATTGCAATTAATACCTTCGTGATGCATTTCATAATCCCGTAATTTATCCTCGAAATTCGAATATTTGTTTAAATTTTGATTCACTCGTATGTACCTCCATAATTTATGTCACTTTAATAATACTTGTAACGTATATTTACGAAAAATATCTTAATACAATCACAAGACACCGGCTAGTTGACGCCATATTGTAAACAAAATGCACCTAGCGCCGCGGTGGTGAGCGCTGAACTAATTCAATCAAACGGTGCGGCTTGAATCAGCTGTAGTGTTGAACGTTTCGAGCGACTGAAATATTCAATTAAAAAGCTAGACCTGAGATTGAATGGCGTTGTTCAGTCAAAGGGCGAGCTGTTTGATTGAACGGCTATTTTAACCAGTTGGCTGCGACATATATATTTTATTTTCCAGCTACAGAAACAATTTTACCGAATAGTTACCTTTATTATCAAAGTTAAAACACACAAGAATTTCAAAGTACTGTTTCGCATTTTATTATTTTTCGTGTAGTCACGAAAGTTAACGTTTGTTTCTCTCATTGTTTTCACCAAGGTTAGATTAGACTTAGCATAGATTAGAGGGCTAAATTAAGGTATTAAAATTTTAGTAGTAAAAAATACATCTAAACGTAGATGGTAGCGATGGAATTCGTTTATCGCGTAGAAACTAATATTTCTGGGGAATAAACTAACCTACATCTTTTTCAAGGATTATTTGCATACCAAATTTCATCCTAATTGATTCAGCTCCTGACGCCGTACGCGTAAATGATTACCATTACAAACAGACAGATAGAAAGAAGATACAGTAGATGGAGAGTTTTCGTATTTATAATAGTAGTGTATGTACCTAACTAAAGGTGTCTGTGACTTCGACTTCAAAACAATTTATTTTAGACTAGATGATGCCCGCAACTCTGCTGCGCCAAAATTCGCTTTTCGCGCAGGAACCGTACATTTTCCGAGACAAAAAGCATCCTATGTCCTTTCCCGGGACTCAAGGTATCTCCATACAAAGCAAAATCAGTTCAGCGGTTTAGACGTGACGCGGTTACAGACAGGCAAACTTTCACATTTATAATATTAGTATGGATATGGACATAATATATTACAATTTACATGTATTTTATCATCATATCAAAGACCATTAAAATTGTGAATACTTACCTATTTTATTTACATAACAATTATATAGTATTTTTTAAGTATGTCCTTTTGGCATACAAAATTATATCATACCTTTAAAATATCAAAAGTACACGTATTCTTTAACTTAAAAAATTCTTTGGCAAAAGCTCTCGTTAAAGAGTCGCCACATACCAAAGGTTTGACTATTTTGTTATCTCCCTCAAAACTTAAGTTCATTGTTGCAAAACAATTCCTTTGATAAGTATTCCCTGGAAGTGTCCCTTTATGGTCACAAGTATAAATAACTAAACAACTAGTAACAGTGTATCAGTCACCCATAGTGTCCTCAAGGAACAACAGGACCAAGGTAAGCTACTAACTCTATTGTAAAGAACTTATTGTCTGCATATATTGTCGGTCCAAATCAAAATTGTAATTTTGAACTTTATAGAATATATAGGTATGTAGTATTCTTTGTTAAGTTTGAATCGAGTAAAATTTGATCAGTAATGTTGAGTGAAACACTGTTTGACATTTTACGCAAATTCATTTATGTAGCTTTAAAGTTCAACTTTTTCAAGCTTTGCATTTTTAAGCTCAACAACAGTCGATCATATTAAACAGTAACTTTATTCATTTTAAAGATGTTTTTGTAGGCCAATGTACTGATGAGGATTTTTTTTCAGATGATCCGAATCACTGTATTATGCCTCGTTGCCGCATCCTTGGCTGCAGACCTGTCACATATCGACAAGCAGTTTCAAGGAGATTCCTTAACCGAAGGCATCGTAACGCACGAGGTATTCAAGAAACAGAACGAACCAGAACACGATCACCCTGTATTCAGAGCTGAGGAGAAGAAAGAGGGAAGAGCTAGAATAGAACCAGTGAGACCTAGGACACCGTATGCCAAACATGACATGCTAGCTGATGAGCCAATGCAGCAACTGCCTACTGAAGTTGATAAGATGGTAAGTTTACAAGATTTTTATCTTTAACAAAACTAAGTAACAATACTAATTTAGAGTTTAGGGTGTATGTGTTCCTTATATAGAGTTCACTGTGAAAGTAGCAGCGCTGAACGAGCAAAATTTTTTTGTGCTTTGTATGGGCAAGCCGCGTCATGATTTTTTTCATGCAGAGGTGAAAAAATATTTCTTTCAGCGCTGCTACTTTCAGTGAACTCCATATAGAAGACACACACTAAAGTAGTGGTAATCACTTGGTTTTGTTACAACTTTGTATAAGTTTCACTCATAATGCGAGATACAGTTCGGGTCAATCAGCTGATAGGTGTAACGGCCTCATAAAATCGGCCAAGTGCGAGTTGGACTCGCGCACGATGGATTCCGTACCATTATAGAGCAAAAATAGGTGAAAAATGTTTTTTTTTGTATGGGAGCCCTCTTAATCTTTCGATCGGGGATTCTTGGAAATCTATTGTAATTCTATTGTTGTCGCGATCACTGGTGATCTTATGGGGCTTGATAGGTTAATTGTTTACTTTATTAAAAATAAATCCATTCTTATTCTTATTCTTATTCTTATTTAAATTGTATTATTAATCATTAAAGTTTCAATATAATTGAGTATTTTCACAACATTTCAAGTGCCTACCAGCTACCTATTGCTATTATTGAAATCGAGCAAAAAATAGCAAAAAAATACGTTTGTTGGTAGCTCGCCTTAAATATTTAATTTATTTTGTTTTTAGCATTTGTTGTTATGGCGGCAACAAATACACAAATTTTGTGAAAATTTCAGAAATCTAGCTATGGCGGTTCTTGAGAGACAAGACAGACGGACATCGAAGTCTTAGTAATAACGTCCCATTGTTATGGGTACGGAACTCTAAAAACTGGTGAAATAAAAGAGGGACTAAAATTTTTAAAGAAATGCACTTGCTCTGATTTATCAGGCCTGGATTCATAGTATGCCTTAACTCTGAAGTCATCCGCAGAAGGGGCTTAAAAGTTGATGTCATCTTTGTTCCATGTTCCGTCTCTTAAACACTTGATTAAAAATTTGTTTGTTCTCCACAGGATGCCCAACAGCCAAATTATGGATACGCTCATCCAGTGGAGGTCGCCTTCCCAGATGTTCCGTATGCTCCAAGCTACGGATATGGACCTAGTTACGCTTCTCCTAGCAGGTAATTTATTATTTCAATTATTTCTTGGAAAACTATTGTATCTTTAAGCGGTGGTGTATTTACAAAAGGGTTACTTTTCAATAAGCTGACCTACCTGTTTCTTCAATATTTTTTTATACATTACTAGCGACCCGCCCCGGCGTCGGACGGGTATAAAATATATAGCCACTGAAAAAATGATTAAAATCGATAGCCTATCACGATCCTTCATGTGGTCTACTTCTTATCTGTGCCAAATAACATAAAAATTGCTCCAGTAGTTTGCGAGATAAACCCTTTCAAATAATTTCCCCCGTTTTTTCCACATTCTCCTATTAGTTTTAGCGTGATAAAATATATATTATAGCCTTCCGCAATAAATGGGCTATCTAACACTGAAAGAATTTTTTAAATCGGACCAGTAGTTCCTGAGATCAGTGCGTTCAAGTTAGCCCTTTCAAATAATTTTCCCCGTTTTTTCCACATTTTCCTCTATTTCTTCGCTTCTATTAATCTAAGCGTGATAAAATATAGCCTATAACTTTCCTCGATAAATGGGCTATCTAACACTGAAAGAATCATCAAAATCCGTTGCGTAGTTTTAAAGATTAAAGGGAACAAAAGGACATGAGGGAAAAAAAAGTGACTTTGTTTTATAATAAGTATAGATTTAGTTGATATTTGTAACAGGGGTTAGGAATAATTTCTTTATGATTTTTCAGCTATGACGTGTACGCCAATAGTCCCAGTGATTACTTCTTGGAACCAGATACTTCTGCTTTTGGACTTCTCTGGAATCAGGTGCCAGATGCGAGGGTATGTAGTTATGTACTGTTTGTTATAAATTATTTTGCTTTTTTTTTTAATGAGCCTATACTATCCCACTGCTGGGCAAAGGCCTCCCCCAAGGTCTTGCATCTGTCGCGCTCCAACACCACCGCAGGCCAGCCCGGCTTGTAGGCATCCAGTTCATCCCGCCATCTTTTGGATCGTATAATAGCAAAATCTCCAAAAAGATTTTGCTATTATACGAAAATATTATACTATGTTTGCGTTAAAGTAGCAAATACTAACAAAATTGTTTAACGGCACTAATAGTCGTGACCATGTGCACTCAAAATCTGTGCTGCACAACAGTCAGTTAGTGCTTTATTACCACTACTAATTCTTTACAATATTGTTATTGATAATTATATTTATTCTTTTCTAGACCATGGTCAACTATGCTGGAAGAACCATAGGATGGATTCTAAACAGTTTTATCGTCATCATATTTGGCGCCTTCCTGACCGTAGGGTTCTGTACCTACACGGACCTCTGCAGTATCAAATTCAACGGCATCGGGCCAATCCACGAAGAAATGAGATCCTTAATGTCCCCAGAGAAGCTGGAGAAGATTGGCCATGCTGCTGAATTTGTGAAGAGCGCCATCGACAAATATCAAAAGATCCAAAAGGTAGATTCACCTAATAGTAGACTACGACGTGCCATAAGGAAGAACTAAGTTAGTAAATCAGATTTATATAACGATAGTAAATTTTTTTGGATTTTTTTGGATAATTTTGGATAATTTTGATGAACGATAGCTAAGAATTCTGATTGGTTAAAATAATATTAATAAGATAGTTATTAATGCGAAATTGTAATAAAGGAATGAAGCAGATCATAAATGATTATAATTATTCCCCAAAAATACTATTGCATAAGAACGTTCAGATAATATTATATTAAAATTGCTTACGGATGTATACAGATTCATCGATAAATTGTGAACAACATGTACATACAAATTATAATGATTTTGTTGTGTAAAACCACTACCGTAACAAAATACAAGTTAACAAGGTAACATTATTATAGAGTAAAGTGAAAATATTAAAAACTCATTTATTTTCAGTCATCGCGTATCATGATTTTGTTATCCCTAGGTTTGGTTGTTTTTTTTTAACTATCTTGCTCTTTTACTTTGGTATATTTTTATACCTAATATTAGGTACTGTATTATACTATTACAGTACATAATGTCTCTTAATTTTTCTGTCTATTGTAGACAATTAACCTTTTACACAAACCATTACCTGAGCACAAAAGATATGACCATTTCATTTACTGAATGGGGATTACTTCTGATTGATGTTATTAAGCCATTACCTATGTCCGACTTTGATAAAGTCATCAATGTTTTCCGCTACACCTTATCCGCTATTTACATTCTAAGCAATAAAAGTAATTGGTTACGTATAGACACAATCAATAGTTAATTAATTTTCGTATCTTTTATAAGGTTACTGGGTAATAGGAGCATTTTTTGGCATTTCATCCAGGGTCAAAAGTAACTTGATTTTTTTTTCGTATTTAATACTAGGTGACATGACGACAATCATGCTATTTAAATGTAAGTTTGCAACAGTATCTGATAATAAAACAAAACAACAATACAAGATAGCATGACATTCACCTACAATTACATCAGGTACTCAAGTGTTTAAACAAAAAACAAAACTATACAAAAGACTACGATAACATAAAGATATCCAACAGAGGCTCCTAGAAAACCATCGCTTTTCTATGAAGGGACAATTATTAGTTTTAGATCAGTATAAGGGGCCAATTTTTTGGTAATTGAATGGCTACGCACTCAGGTATAATTTAAATTTGTTATTTACTGTTTTTCGCATAATATGATGCCTGATGTATGATCACTTAAAACTTAAAAGTAATTGGTGAATTTAAAATTAAAGGAGTTTATTAAACAGGGAGGGAGGAACATGTGAATAAAACATATGGGTTTTATTCACATGTTCTCAATAAGCAAAAGTATGACGTAAAATAGTTATTTTTAATTGCTCACTCACAAATGGGTATAAAATGTGTCATGCTATGTACACTACAGTTTTATATCGCTTGTTAGCCCTTGTTTCACATCGTTTGCCTTCATAGGGCTGACAACCGTTTAAAAAGTTTTTAATTTACTTTCAGCCAACTTTCAGCATATTTTAGTATGTTTATTAATTGACATATTTTTTTGTAAGTAAGTATCTGTTTTTATACATTTAATCCTTCGATCGCAGTTTCTTGGAAATCTATTGTTATTCTATAGTTGTCGCGATCACCGGTGCTCTTATGGGGCTTGATAGGTTAATGGTTTCATTTACTTCCCATGTCTTAAATTCATTAATTAACTTGTGAGCGTAGATAGATGGATAAATAGGTGTTTTTAATTGTTTCTTGTAAACATTGCACGGAGATTTGTATTCTAATTTGGCTGCAGCTATTGTAATACTTAAGGTCCATCATCCTAAAAGTGTAGCTGTCACTTTAAATGCTTGAAAAGAAAGTGAGTTAATTTTAGTCTGGGGCACTGTACTTAAATACTTGCATACTTATTGATGTTCTTGACTGGAGATAACCTTGCACCAGTGATGTCACTATCAGTATTTTTGTCCTTATGACTCAACTCGCAGACTTGGACGCCACTTTACTTGATTAAAATTCAGCAAGCAGTTATACCAAGTTTAGTAAATATTTATTAAATTTTAGTAAAATAATTGTAATATCTAAGTCAAAATAAAATAGTGGATATCCATAGGATTATGACTTAATTAGATGAAAAGAAATTATAAAAAACGATATATTGTGTTCGTCCCTATTTTCATTTTAATTGGTAGCTTGTATAGTTTTTATTACAGGTTTTGATTGACGATATATTAAACCTTACAAAAGTGTAGCTATTCAGCCTGAAAACCTACCTCAAGAATTGAGAAGGTTGAAATTGTGGTGAACTTGAAATTCAAGGTCAGATGACAATTATATACAGAACCCTTGCATGTAATTGTTTGACGAACGACTATAGTTAATTTTATACGATGTGTCATTGTCGCCTTATCTTATAAAGGGGAATGGGGCCACTTGTTTTGAGTCGGCTATTTACACCAGTTGCAATTTCGCTTTGTGCGTACATGGTTGGTCTACCAAGTTACTCGCGCGAACAAGTCATATGAGCATACAAGATGGGTAACACAAAGAGCAGGAAAATGAAAATAACGCAGAGTGAACCAGAAAAACCTGAGGAGGTCAAAGAAAGGATAAATTCTATTAAAACTGACGATACACAGAAACTGGGACATATTGAGGAGCAGACGGAAGAGAAATATAATGATAACGCGAGCAGTGCATCGACGGTCGAAGTTTTAGACGATAAGTAAAAGTGAAGTGCTGTGAAGGACTGTGCCAATCAACGTAATCTCTAAATCGATAGGTTTAAATGTAAAATAAATATTTTGTTATGTGCATGTTGTTTTTATTTTGAATTTTGTTAATTTATAAACAGCGTAAGTAGTTTGGAAAATCCTGTGTCACTTCAAGGATATTTTCGATCAAATTTTTTTTAGTTATTTACAAGAATGTCGTATTTATTGATTCAATGCTATTATTTTCTAGCTTAAGATTTAAATTTCTCATTCTTTTTTAATCCTTTTCAGGAAAATAGATTTTGTCATATCAGTGTAGCTTTAATATCGCTGATTCTTCTCTTTAATGAGTAAATTTATTTTCCCTATGCTACATTGTCATAGAACCCATAACAAACTTTATTAGGCTTATGATTTACGTTATCCGCCTTAATGAAGAAGATAACAGTAATCTGTTGTGTACCTAACTATTTGCTATGACTGGTACCTGACTCATACAAACACTGCGTTGTTTAACTAAAATAACCTTTCTTTGACCGAATAATCAGGCTCTGTTATTATCGTGTCTACTACTAGAAAATGTTTATCAGAAAGAAAATTATGTAAATAAGAAGTCGTTTAAAAATATGTTTTTTGCAAAGCGGCCACTTCTTTTTCTAGTGCCTATGTTATAATGACTCAATTTCTATGAAAATTAATGTATGTATGATTCGTCATTGTTTGTATGATGTATTTTATATGATGCACATAATTATTATCAGAGTTGTTTTTCCGCTGATTGGAACTATGTTGACGACACACGGAGTACTCTCATAGAGGAAAATAGCTATATTATGCGGATTTTACTTACTACCTACTGTACAAGTGTCTTTTTATTGTTGATATTGAGCGATTGGGGCCTCCCAATCGCTATCAAATCATTTATAACGAGTTACACTATTATAACTAACAACATATTCATCTCAGTTACATTCAAAGGAATCAAGAACGAAAAGTTCCTTTATACTTCTCCAAATTTTCATTTTTTTATTTCATTAGTTGATCGACTATTACTCGATAATTTATGAAGTATTCTTAGCCGTGATAGTTTTCCTTTTAAAATCAGTATATTTCCTAATCCCGTGATTTTTTTTCACATTTCTAGAAGTAACCGTTTAGCTGGTAACGATTTTTTCCACTTTAAAACTTCGGTGTCCTTTTCTGTTAGAAAAACCCTTTAAATATAAAGAATTAAAAAAAAAACATATTTCACAAATGGATCCCTTAATCGGAAAACGATCTTTGAATACTCGTAATATTTTTAAAAAACCTAACCCACACGGCGGGGTGGACGCGAAAAAAAATCATCCCCGCTTAATGTGTAGGGGAGGTACCTACCTTAAAAAAAATTAAGATTTTAAATACCATTTTGTCGGCATCATTAATATGTGAATTCATGCCGAATTACAGCTTTTTAGGTCCTATAGTCTCACAGCAAAACCGCGGACAGACAGACGGATGGACGGACAGACGGATAGACGGACAGACAGATGGACGGTCAGACCGAAACTATAAGGATTCCTTGTTGACTATACGGAACCCTTAAAGCACTTAACGGTCTTGAATTACAAAAAATATGTACTTAGCTTTAGTTAAAACAAAAACACAAGCCATTGGGGATATTTCTGACCCATATCGATAATATAGATTGTCATCGGTAAATATTGATGCAAAGTAATAATTGTTCCACTATCCACTATTGATATATTCATATCTTTAAGCGGAATAGCGGACTGATGGTTGGCTTACTACTCTTGATTACGGCTATACAGCTGGTGTTGCACTAATGGGCTAGTGGGGTAGGTCATTTGCCCATAAAAGTGACAATAAACGGGACAAAGGTACTATTCTTTTTAGCATTTTGTCACCACCTCAATTATCTATATCTATAATGTAAATAATTCTAGGATAGAAGAAAGGTCACCTAGAAGGTCATTTAACATCGAAACATCAAATATTAAAGCATCTGTAAATCGAAGTTGTTTAACTGACCTCCAAAGTGTCCTGGATAAGATATAATATCCATTTTAATAACGTGACGGATGTGTAATGACCATGAATGTATCGAAATAGCAGAGTCATGGCAATCACGACCCGCCCATCGTTACCATGGTTTCGCCGCCATAACACCATATTACAACCGGCCATATAAATATTGTCGCATTCATTGTTGATCTACTGGACGTTCAGGGTCTCAATTAGGTGAACTAGGTGTTTATCATCCGCTTTTGTAAATCATTTGTAAATAGTTAGCATCCAAACTGGGCCAATGTATGGACAAAGAGGTGGCCGAAAAGATACAGGCGCACGCGTGAGTGATTCGGATGAATTGGATGGTTCTTTTTTCAAAATTTTGTGGATGTTTATGAAAAAGATTTTGATTGCCTCTCTTTTTAATATTTTTATTAAGATTAAAAACCGTTTTCACATTAGATTATTAAATTTTCTAGTTTTTAATGTAGTCATTTAGCAAAAGCAAACTACACAGCACGTTGAAATTGGATTTTAATAGTAACAAAGATCCTTTGTCTTCCTGTCATATTTTTTGCTTAGTATAGGTATATTTTGTTTTATTTGTTACAATATTGTAATTTGTTATTATTTTTGTTTCTTTAGGTCCAAACGGTTTTTAATATGAAGTATTTGTTCTTGTATTCAGTTGCGATTTTTGTGTTAATGGCACCGCGGTAAGCATTTTTATTTCTTTGTCTTAATGTATCAAATAACAAGTTGGTACGGGAATGTCTATGATCCATAAATATGTTTTACATACTTTTAATTCAAAATAACAATTTAAGACAGTTTCTTACCAGTTTTGTTCAGTTGTTTCAGGACTTGCACTTCCAAATTAGCGCACCTTGCATCGAGCACCCCACATTCATTGTTCAATGTTCACTATATTTTTTCATAATGTGTGTTGCTATTTTTGTAGCTCATGAAGTGGTTTTGTGTAAGTATAATACCTATTTTAGACATAGAATAAAAACATTAGGCCTACTTTGTTTTAGACAAAATATAAATTTCCTTTGCTGTTTGCAATACTAAAACAAGTAATGATAGATAGCTAAGTACAGATATTAATTATAATTGTAACAACCAAGACCTTAAAATTATTCGTGCATATTTTAAAAACTGCGACAAAATCCTTATACTGAACTACAATAATCGATATAGAATAAAAAAGACCATAAATCTTCTATTGATAAATCATTTTAGCAACGCCGTCGCGCGGTCAAAAAGCGGCAGGATGCCAAGTGAACCGATAAAGCTATACTACGTTCCACCATCACCGCCATGCCGCGCTGTGATGATGACAGCGAAGGCGGTGGGGGTGGAGTTGGAGCTGAACTTCACCAACATCATGGAGGGAGAGCATAAGACGCCGGAATTCCTGAAGGTAAACCGGAGACTAGTAGCTGTAAGGTAGCTGGCTCTAATGCTGTGCTATGTTCTACCATCACCGCCGTGTCGCGTTGTGATGATGACAACAAAGGCGGTGGGGGTGGAGTTGGAGCTGAATTTCACTAACATCATGGAGACGGAGCATAAGACGACGGAATTACTGAAGGTAAACAGGATGATAGTGATTTTAAGGTTCTAAAGCTGTACTATGTTCTATCACCACCGCCGTACCGCGCTGTGATGATGACAGCGAAGGCGGTGGGGGTGGAGTTGGAGTTGAACTATACCAACATTATGGAGGGGGAGCATAAGACGCCCGAGTTCTTGAGGGTCTACTTTATTATTACAATAATTCTATCTCCTTATGAGAATTTAGGATAATATGCTGTAGTCAAAACGTGAGATTAAATACGGATCTTCGATACCTTTGAAAATCAAAATGGGTTTCTTTTGTTTTCAGATGAATCCGCAGCATACAGTGCCCACGATTGACGATGGAGGCTTTATACTTTGGGAAAGGTAATTTAGAAGCTATTTAACTTAGAGAAATGAATTAGATTTATAATAATATCGCATCAGTTGTCATTATGATTCTTCACTTGGCAATAGCAGTTGATTTAATAATAGGACATTTTATTTTCAGTCGAGCTATTCAAGCATATCTAGTGAATGCCTACGGTCGAGACGATTCCCTGTATCCCAAGAATCCACGAGCAAGAGCACTCGTCGATCAGAGACTTAATTTTGATCTTGGCACACTCTTCAAAAGATATTTGGATTTATACGTAAGTTCTGCGAGACAAAACTCTTTCAAAGCTTTGATAACAGTTTTAGATCAGGCGCCAAATATTGTAGAAAATACAGTCTGATTTTGTAACTTATTTCAAACTATTGTAATAAACATACTCTTATGCATCAAATTGTTTACTTGAGATGAGTTGAAGTATATTTTCATTAACATTTCCAGCTAAAAATATAAGCAGTTACCACTTACTCCAAACATACATCAGGAGTAACGACTATTTAAAACTAAATAGCAACAAATTATGTAACTTTATACTATTAAACATCTGCAGGCACTATTTGAGCTGTTATGGACCTAAATAACCCAATGTATTCCCTGCAGGGACCTATGTTGTTTGCTGGTCAACCATACAACGATGAAGCTGCGGAGAAACTTAATGAGGCTCTTGGCTGGCTCAACTCAATGCTGGATGGTCGGGCTTTTGTTGCTGGAGACAATCTTACTATTGCTGATATCACTATTATTGTGACTATTACTAATTTGGAGGTAAGTTATTACTTAAGCTAGATTTTTGTTTATATTTTCTTGTGGTTTATTTTTCTTGTTTGGCATTGCCTGGAAAATACCTCTGTTAAATAGGACACAAAGCCATAATATTAAATTGTTCTTGAATTTGTTTTCTGAAAACAAGAGATGGAGTAGGGTTTCTATAACTATACTCAGCTACGACACGTCTTGTTTCAATGAAACCGCGAAGAGTGATATTTAATGCATAAGGTTATTACTTAAACTGTGGTTATTATGATTATCATAGATTTTAAGATAGGGTTTCATTAGCTGTAAGGTCATTTGACGCAAATTGCAAGTAGCATCATTGACGTTATTTCTATTGTAGCTTAGATAGTTGTTATTTGCGTAGGTTTACATTGTTTCTAGATTTCTGTAATTAGATGTACTATTGTAGGTTTCAGCTAACCTACTAACTATCACTTAATTTAAATGGCATGTAACTTCACAGCATATCATTCCAAAGATTACAGAAGTCATACGGTGATAATAATATGCTCTCAACAATACTGTTGAGAGCATATTATTATCACCGCGTCTAAATTAATAGTATCTTGTCCCTGACACGAACAAATAAAAAATATCCTTAAGCTTAATTACACCAGTCTGGGTATAATATCTTATAACCTTTTACTTAAACAAATAAGCTTTACAGTACTTATATCTTTTTCATTTACAAAAATCTACACAATAATTAAGTGTAATTCCTTCTTCTACCTTCTGCCAATTAATATCGTTATATCCAAAGACAGATTTAGCAATATTTTCCTATATATATTTCTCTAAGAATATAATATCAAAGCCAACTCCATATAAATCCATTGAAGTGACATAATAATATGATTATTTTCGTTTCAGGCTTTCGAGTATGATTTCAGTGCCTACGAAAATATTACCAAGTGGTACGAAAGAACGAAGAAAGTTCTGGAGCCCTACGGATACAGTGACATAGATAAAGCCGGTGCGGAGATGCTGGCTTCGTTCATGCCCAAATAAGTATTTTAATGCACAAATAAACTGCTCTATTTCAAATTATATTTATTTCTTTATTTTATAATTTTCTTTCATTTCGGGTAATCAAGAGATACCCAGAGGTATATAATTGTAACTGGTTTTGTATATGACGCCTTTTTGTATCTTTCATTGATGAGGAAAAATTTTACGATGTAATGGAATGATTGCAAATTTATTAAAATTAGGGCCAACATGTTGACATGGAATTTTCCATTGCTAATGATCAATTAGGTTCTGATTATGGTCTCACGAATTTTTAATTGACACTTAAAATAATATCTTTAAGGAACAAAGGGTAATAACGCGTTAGAGGCTAGACATCCGTTCGCGCACATCCTGACTATTGAATGTGATACCTCGCATTAAGCGCCCGAGTACCGACTGCACGGTCGCCTAACAAAACAAAACTAGATTCAATTGTTGTGAACAAAAAAACTACAAACGAACACAAAACAGTGAACACAATCTAATACGCGAGTTCAATGGGGAAATAATCGAAAATGTAGCAGTGCGATTCGTTGTGAAACATGAATGGATTACTGTGGTTCAGGATGGAAATTCAGGTATTTGGTTTCACGTTACTCCATAAAGTTTTTATGATAATACGGAATACCAGTGAGTATTAGAATTCCAAATTATTATATTTCAAGTACAGTTACTCAACGAAATGATATTTAACAAATTGAATAGTCAATATCCTTGTGTATTTACAATGTATAAAATTAAAATTAACGTGAAAATGGTTACGTGTTTGGTATCAGTAAGTTCATGGTAAGAACATATTATTCCACATTTAAATAACGTGTATTTATTCCTTATTGTAAAGTTTCAGATATTGTTTTATACTATTTTATTATTAAAGTACGGGAACACAGTTCACTATCCTACGGACCCAACATCAGAGATGATGCCTGACAGTAAAAATGTAGTTCTAAGAAGCAACCAAGAAGAACTAAAAAGCGATGAAGAGTTTGAATATGGACGTGATAGTGACCAAGAGAAAAACAGTGCAACTGAATCTGAAGATAAACGGTTTTTAGACGAAGCTCTAAACGTCGTTAATAACCCATTTACAGTCTTAGCAAGTAATCAAGATATTATAGAAAACTATAAGGGTGCGTTAGAAAATATAAAACATGAAAATATAACTTTAGAAGACTTCTTCATTCAAATGGATAAATTGAGTTTGGATGTATGCAAAAGTTCCCAAAAGTCATTGTGGTCTTACGTACTAAATACAAATGATGAATTAGCTAAAGATAACATGGTAAGTCAGGAGATTAAAATAATATTTTTATTTTAAATAAAATACATAATATTATCTAGTTGGAATATAAAAGAGGATTATTTTCTAACTTTCAGTTAAGTATTTCTGCTGAAGAAGACGACTTAAAGATTGAATACTGGAACCTCATCAAGGAAAAATACTTACAGGAGACACAATCCATTAATGATACAAAATTAAATAGAAAACTACGAATGATACAAGTCAAAGCGATAAATCACGAAATACTAAGAAGTAAAGTAAGTACCTGACAAATTTTATTTGCACAGCTTTGTACAAAATATGAATTATACCTAATTACAAAAAATAAGAAGCAAAACTTTATTGGTAGATGGTGAGACGCTACTATTACTTTGCCAATTTTTCACCATAGTATTATACTTGGTATTAAAAAAATCCTTAGAATTTTTTTTATTTACAAATAAATTAAGTAATTATTGTTCTTACAGGATCCTAATCATATTGATGCAATGCATCGTATTTGGAGCCAAGCTATAGTTTGTTCTGACGATTCAATCGTTTGCACGAATGAAACTGCTCGGACGTTGAATGGTAAGATTCAATCTTTTTAGTTTTTACCAAATTATTTAAAAAAATCTTGTAATTTTTTTATGTATTACTTATAAGTAGACATTGGATTCTGCATATTTGCACGTGCACACGCATAATATAATGGTACTTTCAGGCGTTTTTATAAAAAAAAAACGTAATAATAATAAAAAAAATAATAAGCATTATATTTTGGCCTTTTTTCGTTGATATTGCTTATTATATTTCGGCCATTTTTGCATATTTTTTTTTAATCGGGCTTTGGCTCACCACACAGTCCTTTTTTCATGTTTGGCCTTAAAATTTCCATGACGCTCAAGAATTGAGGAACGCAGTGATCAATATACATCCAATGTTTGGATAGTCGTTCACGAATATTAGGGAAAAAGTTATAAAGTTTGGTGGAACAGTCCCATCGCGTCTGCCATTCGGAGATTAGGATTTGCACAGATTCTTCTAAAGATTCAAACAATCTTGTTATTTTAATTTTATCACGAGCGCTTAAAATTAAAAACGGGTTGTTTCACTTGTTAATGATTTTGTTATGATAATACATTATCGCACGACGCTGTATCTCAAGGTTAACAGGTGAAACTCCGACCATCACAGGCAAAGCTTCGGTGCTTCGATATTTGCATGCATGTTTCGGCACTTTGATCGTGCATATGATCCGATGTCTACATAAAAGGGACCATAACTTTGTGAGTCTATTATATCGTTAACTAGCTGTTGCCCGCGACTTCGTCCGCGTGGACTTCAGTTTATAGCGCGCGATTTCAACAAAATTGGTGTCAAAAGCTTTTATAAAAAAACCCTGGTACCCCTTAAATCAAAACACTCAAAACAGCTATGCAGTGTGCACATAATATTTCATTATGATAATGGATATGGTCCCACGTTCTATTTATCATAGATATAAAGGAACTTTGAATCTCAATCTATTTAATCTTTTTACTGGGGTAGTGCTATGACCGGATAACCTTAATTTATAGTAGTTTGAACAGATTATTTCCTCCTTATCTCACAATAGCAATATTGATCATGTTTTGTATCAACTATTTTCAGATATTATAACAATATTTAAAACGAGTAATGATTCTGACGAATTGGAACACTATTGGAAAGGATATAGAGATGCCACTGGAGTGAAAATCAGACCGATTTTTCAAGATTATTTATCAGAAGCAAATGCTGTTGCTATATCTGAAAATTTTTCGGATGCTGGTGAAATCTGGCGATATACTCACGAAGATGATAATTTTACTGAAACTGTCGAAAGGATTTGGTCCGAAGTCAAACCTTTATATCAAACGCTACATAAGTATGTAAGAGCTAAATTAAAAACGGATTATAATGATGTGTTTACGAACGACGAACTAATTCCTGCTCATTTATTAGGTAAAGCAAAAATACTTTTCTATTCTCAACAAGCTCTTTAAGACATGAATAAAGGTCTCGAGAACAAAAATGGAAGTTGTGTAGTATATATATATATATATATATATATATATATATATATATATATATATATATATATATATATATATATATATATATAATCATTTTTTATTATTATTATTATTTTATGTATATTATATATATATATATAAATGTTTTTTTTCAGGCAACTTATGGGCTCAAGAATGGCAAGGAATATTTTCAAAGGTGACGCTGTTTTCCAACACATCCAAACCTACCATTGCTAACAATGAGAGTATAGATTCGAAGGTACTATTTCATGCTGTCGACGATTTCCACATATCTCTAGGGTTTGAGAGTGCAATAGATAGCTACGAAGGAGTCACAGATACCACCGACTGTATATCTTCAAGTCATGACTTATGTGATGGAGTTCATTATAGGTGAGAAAACATTATCCTTACTAATCAGCGCCAGAAACATTCAAACTAAAGTAAATTCTTACTGTATTTCCCGAAAGGTTTTTCTTGCCTTCTGGACGAAATCTATAGTTACAAAACAAATATTCATTGTGATTATTAATAACGAGCTGTTGCCCGCGGCTTCGCTCGCGTTGAGAAGTATTATTGTATACAAACTTTCATCCCCTATTTTAACCCCCTGGGGGTAGAATTGATCATAATCCTTTCTTAGCGGATGCCTACGTCATAACATCTACCTGCAAGCCAAATTTCAGCCCGATCCGTCCAGTGATTTGGGCTGTGCGTTGATAGATTACCATGTCAGTCAGTCACCTTTGAGTTTTATATATTTAAATTTAATCAAAATTAAAAGGAATGCCCAGGCATTACATAGAAAAAATTATGAAAACTATTTCAGAATACGATGGTGTGAAAATAACGTGACTGATCTGTTGGAGGATTTGACGAAAGCAGGCAGGCTGATGAGCCACATACAATACTTCAAGCACTATAGGAATTTGGAGCTAATCTTCCGAGATGGTCCAACACCGGGTTTGTAATCACTTGCTGCAATTATAATAACATAGTATATTATGAAATAGGGCCACAAATCACAATCTACGAATAATAAAAACTAGTTTTTATTATTCGTAGGCCACAATGAATATAATTGAAGTCTAGTTTAATCCGCAATACTATTATTGTTGCTAATAGCTTCGTCCACACTGTGCCTTTTTCTGTTCGTCAAGGGCATGCGTTATAGCGCAGTCAACAGCGAACATGAGGCATGCCCGCGACGCATGCCCTCTGACCGTATCCAAAATTTCAAAAATGACAATGTTGGCGTTGCGTTCGTTGACGCATTCAATTATTGAATGAAAAGATGACGAAAATTGAAGACGAAAGCGCCTAGTGTGGACATAGCTAAAGTTGGCGTTGCGTTCGTTGACACATTCAATTATTGAATGCGCAAAAACGAAAGTTGAATGAAAGAAGATGACGAAAATTGAAGACGAAAGCGCCTAGTGTGGACATAGCTAATGGATACCTTATGATAGGACTACAGTGCAGGTAATGATTGTTGCTACGATAAGCATTTATATTTTGTGTATAGTTGTACTATCAGAGAAGTTGATTCCTTTGCAGATCGTTGACCTACGTAGTTTGGTTGCGTTACGTCAAACCCAGCCGACAGGTCACAATTAACATTGAATTGACATATTCGACCAAATAACGTTGGTCTATCAACTGCATAGGAATCAATTTCCTCGATGGTACATAACATAAACCATACTTCTTAACACGTTACGCTGTACACATAGGTTAATCCTATGCCAACTATTTAAATCAAATTTTAAAGATCTCCTTAAAATATCACCTATATTTACTTATTAGGCAAAATCCTATGCAATTTACTTGATATTTCAAACCTTTTATTTCTTTACGCACAAGCGTAGGAACAATGGTTAGCAATAAATTGCCTCAACAACAAAGTTACTACCATAGTTTGCATTCAGGTTTATTGCTCATATATTTTCGTATCTGATTAAGGGCCTGTTTCACCGCTTCCTGATAAGGCTATCCACCACTTAATTTGACAGATGAAGTATGGAAAATCTGTCAAATAACCCTATCGGGTACCTTATCAGGAAGCGGTAAAACAGGCCATAATTGTTTTATTCGTACCTATTTGATATCCTTTTTGTCTACGTTATTATTTAAGTATAGCATATTATATTGATTAAGCGTCATATCTTCTAAAATTATACCGTAATTTGTAGTTATAGTAAGTTACAGCTACTGAGGGCCTGTTTCACCACTTTCTGATAAAGTTCCGAATAGGCTATTCACAACTTTTTTGACAGATTCTTTATACTTGATCTGTCAAGTTCATTGGTGGATAGCCTATACGGCACTTATCAGGAAGTGGTCCTAAGTATTATTTCCTTTTCAGCTTTCCACAATGCTTTCGCCGATTTCTTCACTTTGCAAATAACTGCTCCACAGCATTTGAAGACTTTAAGTTTTGTTGAAGTGGATTCTGATAATGAAACCTCTCTCAACCATTTACTATGGCTGGCCTTACAAAAGCTACCAATGATTGGTTATTCTTATATACTTGACAAGTGGAGATGGGATATTTTCGCTAACGATACCATACAAAATTGGAATCAACATTGGTGGGATTTAAGGTGAATAAGAATATTATTTTACAAAGGATTAAGGGCAGGTTATTCCAAATTCACGTTTCTGGAATGAGTAATTTTTAAAGAAAACGTCATTAAAAAAAACTGGAAAATATAATACTTATACAATATACATGTTTAGATACATCTTTTAACTAGTGACTTTTTTGGTTAGAAACACAATACAAATAATTTTACTCGATAAAAAAAAATCTGAAACAACGTCGATTTCAAAAACATTTTGAGTTTTATAGGACTTACAGGGGACTCAATCAAGAAATAATTTGGACATTTCGATTACTATTAAAATTTTACAGGGTATTGATTGGATACATGTTTAGTAATATAATATTTTTGATCTACTGAGATCTTACTTTTTACTTAAAAAGGTTTTTTCTCCTATCATAGACGCGGCGAGCGTCGTTACCGCCACCGTACAAGGCGCGCTGATATGAATGTTATTTTAATGTTATTTAAGTTGATATTCGCACTGACAGACATCGACCTGCTAATTTAGGAATATCCTGCCCTTATGGTATTGTTTTAGGTTTAGGGTATTTTTTATCTCTAGCTTTAGTAGTCACAACTATTACCAACATTTATTCCCGTAGGGCTTCCTCTTCGATTTTGGGTCATTGAAAAAGCCCGTTAAAATGGTATTAAGTACATATTTTGTCTTCAAGGTATCATGTTGTGTTCTAAAATTTAATAGCAAAATATCGAACCAATTGCTATAAAATTACTGCAGGCGTTAGTGTATTACAGTTGAGCAGGCGCTTAAGTATGTATGTACCATCGAGAAAATTGATTGTTAGGCAGTTGACTGTTGGGTGGGTTTGACTTAACGTGACCAAATTATTTAGGTCCTCCATGTGCCTAGGAATCAACTTCTCTGATAGTACTATGAGATAAATTGATTCCTAGGCAGTTGGGGGACCAACGTAGTTTGGTCGCGTTACGTCAAACCCATGCGACAGATCACAATTATTAACATTAAATTGACATGGTCCGACCAAATGACGGTGGTCTGTTAGATGCCTAGGAATCAATTTCCTCGATAGTACAAATGATTGGAAAATATTGAAGAATGAAAAAAAGATAATACAATAAATAAAGAACTAGGCTAACCTAACCCAAGCTAAATATACCAGTGAAGCAGTTAAAGTTGGTATTTCTTTAGGTATGATTATTGTATTAAGAATTAACCTTGAAATATGATACTAAGATAAATTTAATGATGGTTTAAATATGAATTCAGATTTAAAAGAAGGTCGTCCCAAAAATATAAATCCATTTCGATACAAAATGTGAAATTCTTCGTTTTTACCTTGGTTTTCAATCTTGTGAACCGGATAAGAAAAGTTGATAATATCAAAACGGCACAAGAAAATGTATTCTGCAATTTACCAAAAATAAAGTACCTGCTTATTAGTATTTTAATCATTCGATAGGGGATTCTTGGAAATGCTATTGTATTCTATTGTGGTCGCGGTCACCGGTGTCCTTATGGGGCTTGAAGGATTAAATAGAAAAAAGGAATAAGCGGTCTCTTGAAATCTAAACTAGTTAAAGAAGCCGTTATAAATATCTAAAGTTCAACATACCTATCCCATTTCTCATTAAAACAATAATTGTAGCCTCCATACACAAAATGTTGTGAATTCTTTGATTGACTTGTCTTTCTATTGGAGAAACCTTCTCAAGCGATAGGAATAGGATCACTTGAAAAATGATGGCCACATCATTCACCGATATTCAACCTTTAAAACGCTTGTGGTTCAGCGATTTAGAGCGTTGACTCGGAGGTAGTGCGGGTTCGATTCCCGCGTTGGAAACAAGTGACTTCCAAATTTGGTTAGGACAGTGCAGGCTGATCACCTGATTGTCTGAAAAGTAAGATGATCCTTCGGGTGGGCATGTAAAAAGTCGGTCCTGCACCTGATCTCTCGCCAGTCGTGTCGGTCGTCCGTCCCACTGGGTTATGAGGGTAAACGAATAGAGTGCTCTTGTATACTGCGTACACACTTGGGCACTATAAAAAGAACTAGCTAAGGTTTTAATGAAACCGGCCACCGTCACTGAAACCGATGTGGGAGTTATTACTATTCTATTTTTCTAGAACAAACGAAATGGGCCTGTCACCACCGGTGTTTCGCAACGAGAAGGACCTGGATCCGGCCAGCAAGTACCACGTCGTTTCTCACGTCCAGTACATTACGTAAGTGTTGGATTGCCACAATATTCTATTTACATAATGAGACAACCCGTAACAATGGTAGTGTCAGTAATCAAGATTGTACGTCACCGCTAGCATTGATGATGTCAATGTGGGGTAATTGGCTTTGGGTCTATCAGACCTACTTGTCTCTGAGCCAACCCGTAACAATGCTAGTCAGTCCTCAAGATTGTACGTCACAACTAGCATCGATGGTGTAATGACATTGATTGGTTTTGCGGATTGTGTCTATCAGACCTTATTGTCTCTATGTACCGTAGAAGAAATTGATTTACAGGCAGACGGAGGACCGACGTCATTTGAACGAGTTATAAATCAATTTCTTTTATGCTGTGATCTTACAAGTTACATATTATGATCTTACAGTTATACTGATCAAGTGCCCCGAATCAGTAGAGTATATATGTCATATATAGCGCCATTACTTCTCGTGATAAATTGTTTTCATGGGTGTCAAATTGTTATGAACTGAATTTATTTCCAAAATTTTTGAAGCCTAGAAACATCTAAAAAAATATGGGATCCTAAACCTTTCGTAAATATTCTTTAACGTTATGACTTATGTATATCCGTGCATTTAATTTTTTTGCACTAGGCCAAAACGCAAATCTTTATTATCATAGATTAGCAATGTACACTTCCTTGCAGGTACTTTATATCACACGTGCTAGAATTCCAAATGCTGCTATCGCTATGCAAGAGAGCGAACCACACGGGGCCTTTGCACGAGTGCTCCATACGCGGCAATAAGGAAGCAGGAAAATTATTAAGGTCCTTTCAAATCTTTTTGTCTAACGTGATGAGCGCTGACCTCTGTGACACTTGCGATATTCTTCCGGACTGTCCCTTCGAACTATTAGACCGTGTCCACACCTAGCAATTGTCAGATTTAAATGAAAAACTTACTGCAGAATAGGGTATTCATATTCATATTTCTTTATTTGCTTCAAAAGTGGTACATTTGAATGTAAGTGTAGTGTAGTGTAGTGGTAAATTTGAATAGGGTATATTTGGATTAGAAGGAAAATGTGGATGTGTACAATATGTGATGTGTAGAAATACAGTACCTTGCGTAACGCTCGGCGCTTATGTTTGGCGCCTTCTGTAACTTTGCTGTGAACATATTATAGTCTTGGATAGATTCACTCTGACTGTATTATTTAATAGTTTATGATTTAGAATTTCTTCTTAATGTTTTCTTTCAAACCGATTTATTATTTTGATTCGAATAGTCTTCTCCAATTTCTAAGTTATTCTTCAATTTTTTATTAACTTTCCTATTTTAACATTTTAGTGATGGAATGTCTCTTGGAGCTACTGAAGACTGGAGAACAGTTCTGGAAACGATAACGGGAGAAAGAGAGTTCTCTACTGAAGGAATATTAACATTCTTTGAACCTCTCAAAGAAATTCTTGAAGCTGAAACTTCGAAACTAGAAAATGCTGGAATACAAGAAAACAAAGCTTCTATTGTAATAGGAATTGTAATTGCTTGTTTAGTAGTTGTGATACTTCTGTTGTATTCATTGAAGAAAACAGATGCAAGGAATAAAATACTTTCCGTCTGTGGTCTAAAACAAAATGCATCTTTGGATATAGTTACTTTTGAAGCTAACGGAGCGACGAATAATGGCATAACAGAAATCAAGGGTTAATTAAAAATATTGGTGATTTTAAATTTGATTATTTCAATAAAATTTGATAGTTTTTTTGTTTCTTTATATTTTAAACTTGAACACTTTCTTACTTTTTTTAAGTTTTTGTTTCTCAAAAAGCTACTTTACTTAAAATCACCTGAGCTGCAAGTGCTTTCTGTAGTACCTACTTAAAATCACACCGTACACCGTTCGATTGAAGTATAAAATAATACAATAATTATTATAAAATTATGTTTTTGGCAAACAGAATTAAGTAAGTAATTTTTTTGCGAATTTAATGCAAACAACCAAAAATACTTCTCCTGGTAGTTAATTACTACTTAACAAGCGTTAAACTTAATTTATATTCACAAAATGAATATTCACCAGTCAGGTCGTTCTCACAATTATAATGCAGTCATTTTCTGAAGACTTAAATGTCTAGTGACCACTGAAGGCTTAGCATGGGCAGTGGGCACCATATAAAGGTTATTCTTATCGTAACGTTTACAAACCCCGCGTCCCATTTGATGTTAAAAACAATGAAAACGCTCAAAATGCCTCCTATTTTGAGCGTTTTGTAGTTTATCAAATGGAACGCGGGGATAGTGATGGATTAACAAAGGAAATCTGTCAGTTTGTTCGAAAAAGTGACAGCGTTTCCATTCTTTCGCATTTCTACTGTGGCCATGCTAAGCTTGCTGGAATAACCAATTCGTAGACTGAGAGAAGAGTGAAGACAAACCTACGTTATTTTGTCGGGCTATGAAAAGTAATCAGTCAACTGGGCTTTAACATAACTCGACCAAATTACGCAGGCCTTTAGCTGCCAACGAATCTCTGATAGTACTACTTTTTGGCCTTGATATTTGGCAGTAAGATTTAAAAGTCATTCTGTCGGCGAATTTCCTTGGTAATTGGTACTATAGAATATTCTAGACTCAAGTTCATCACGAAGTCGCCAAGTTGCATTTGGTAGGACATTTCTCGAACGACTTTCACTCGTGTTGATCGGAATAAACAAACAACTGTTTTGATTATAAACAATGACATTGAAATACAAAATATTTCACTGTTTTCAAATACGAAAGTTCCAGGGATTCTATAGGTCTACCAGGATCTAATGGCAAATTTGGATGGCAGATTTTCAAAAAATGTCCTTGATCGTTGGATAAATTGTTATATTTGCATATTTCACACGCAGAATCAGCCGCTATAAGGAAAAAAAGGATCAATGTTTTATTCCTATTACCCCAGTATTACCAGAGTCAATTTCTTTTCTCACTTTTTACCATCAGCCTGCCTAGCATACGCCAACGAGATATATCTCACTCTCGAGATAATTAAAAACTGCTCGTCTCATAATGTCAAAATCTCGACATTATCTCGACAAAACTCTATAAAAATGTGTTATTTCGATGATAGATCTACGCGAGAAAAAATGTTTGTCATGCTAGGGTCAATAGAGATGAAGATCGAGAAACATGTAGAGTGTAATATCTCGTTGGCGTATGGTAGGCAGGCAGATATACTTAATAGTAGGCCCTGACAGAGCAGCATATTATCTAAGAGTTTATAGTAGTACTCGACAGGACAAGTACTATATAATTTTTTTTATGCAATAAGGGGGCAAACGAGCAAACGGGTCACCTGATGGAAAGCAACTTCCGTCGCCCATGGACACTCGCAGCATCAGAAGAGCTGCAGGTGCGTTGCCGGCCTTTTAAGGGGTAATAGGGTAGGGTAGGGAAGGAAATAGGGAAGGGTAGGGAAGGGAAAAGGGTAGGGGATTGGGCCTCCGGTAAACTCACTCGGCGAAACACAGCGCAAGCGCTGTTTCACGCCGGTTTTCTGTGAGGACGTGGTATTTCTCCGGTCGAGCCGGCCCATTCGTGCCGAAGCATGGCTCTCCCACGTCATATATTATGTCTATATCTCTGATAGTACATAATATAATCGCGCATATATTATGTACTATCAGAGATATTGATTCATAGGCAGATGGCGGACCCACGTAATTTGATTGCGTTATGTCAAACCCAGCCGACAGATCGCGACCGATATTGAATTGACAGCCCGACTGACGTCGGTCCGCCTATGAATCAATTTCTTCAATGGTACATTATAGCCTGCGTCATTTCCTTTTGTGGCTAATCTCTGACAAATATAGTAACTTTATTACGTAAGGCAAACCCGCTGTGGCCAGTCATTAAAGCCAAAACCCGAAAGAAATTAGTAACTTGATAAAATTTTAGGGGGTTGTTAAAGAAGGTAAAATAACTTGCCGTGTGATTTTGCAGCGTTCTGGGGTGTTTTACACCCCTTTTCAACCCTTTCCGTACACGGAAAGGGTTGAAGAGGGGTGAAAAAGGTTTTTTGTTATTAACAAAAAACCTTTTTCACCCATTGCGTAAAAAAATAGTAACACGCTGCAAATTTGGAATTAGGTTGTTCTTACCGTTTTGTAACGTGTATTAAATTTACAGCGTTTTACAACACACGGAACATTGTTTATTATTAAAAAACAATAAAATTTGTTAATAACAGGGGTAAAAAAATTTGTAACACGCTGCAAAATTGGAATTAGGTTGTTCTTACCGTTTTCTAAGGTGTATTAAATTTGCAGCGTTTTGCAACATACGGAACATTGTTTATTATTAAAAAACAATGAAATTTGTTATTAGCAAGGGTAAAAAATGTAGTAACATGCTGAGAAAACGGTAAAAACAACTTAATTATAAATTTGATAATTAAGTTGTTTTTACCGTTTTCTAACGTATATCAAATTTACAGCAATTTAGTAATAAACAATGTTCCGTATGTCGCAAAACGCTGCAAAATTAATACACTTTACAAAACGGTAAGAAAAACTTAATTCTAAATTTACACCGAGTTACTATTTTTTTTTACCCCTGTTATTAACAAATTTTATTGTTTTTTTAATAATAAACAATGTTCCGTATGTTGCAAAACGCTGCAAATTTAATACACGTTAGAAAACGGTAAGAAAAACCTAATTCCAAATGGGCAGCGTGTTACAAATTTTTTTACCCCTGTTATTAACAAATTTTATTGTTTTTTAATAATAAACAATGTTCCGTATGTTGCAAAACGCTGCAAATTTAATACACGTTACAAAACGGTAAGGACAACCTAATTCCAAATTTGCAGCGTGTTACTAATTTTTTACGCAATGTTATTAACAAAAAACCTTTTTTACCCCTTTTCAACCCTTTCCGTACACCCCAGAACGCTGCAAAATCACACGGTAAGTTATTTTACCTTCTTTAACAACCCCCTAACATTTTATCAAGTTACTAATTTCTTTCGGGTTTTGGCTTTAATCACTGGCCTTTCTTACAAACTGGCATCTTAGTGTTTAATTCTAAAATATAAAGTATACCTATAATGGAATTTTCTCAGTATGTTGGCACTTTAAATCACCACCAAAAGCTAACGATTTGGTAGTTTTCCCTAGCTAAGTATACGCAAATGACCTATAGAGTTCTTATGTTTATTAGGGAGTTAGGGACCTGTGAACCATTGGACGTAAAGTTTGGGTGAGTAAATGTAGAGTATTGTAGAGCCATCATCACGCCCTCAGCATAATTACGCCATTTTAAAGAAATTTATATTTCTAAAGAAAATCCAAACTCTATCAAAAATATTTAACACCTTCATAGTATATTTAGACTGTGGTATAATGGAGATATTTTCGGTAGAGTTTGAATATCATGTGCGACGTACGAGTAATAATTGTTACCTAACCTCATCGTTGTTTAAAATTTAAAATTGCTTTAGTTTTTTAAAGTTCGAAATGTAGAACAAACATCTACAATCTACATTCTACCATATTGGTATTTCTGCAATTCGCTTTAATTTTTTTGCTCGGGTATATTTTCCTAATTAGAGCTTTTTATGAAAAATCCCTTCCAGGCATTTTCTACTACATCAACACGCTTCCACAATCTAAAATTGCTATTTTTTTAAGTGTGAAATGTAGAGCAACTATTTCACAGAATAGCACTTTGTGACTTTTATTTATTACAAAACGACAAATTCCGTAGATTTTTTAGCATTAGGACAAATAACCGTACATTTTTATGGGATAAAATAAATTTTATGTCCTTTCCCGGGACTCAAAGTGAACCAAATTTCTGCAAAATCGGTGCAGCGATGTGAAGAGGTCACAGTCAGACACTTTCGCATTTATAATATTACTTAGTACGAATAGGAATTTTGACATCTTGGCATTTTCTATTACATCAACTCGCACTTGGCCGCAAGAAAATTGTAAACAAACGCAACAATGCCGACATCCGTTGTCAGTCCGACGCCGGTGCTAACCGCACTCGTCTCTCGGCTATCAACTCCTCAAGTACTATGTAACCCTAGTATATTCGACAGTTAAAATAATTTAACAGTTAAAATAATAATGCAAATTTAACCGTGTTGTGATAATTGGTTGTGAATAGTGAAATTGGTAAGTGAGAAAAATCACTTATTGCTTTTATAATAGGAAATATTTTGCAGTTTTATTTCATTACTCATTAGTGAGACTCATTGAAAATATTTTTGGACCCTCTAATTAAAAAAAATTATGATCTAAATTTTAGATCATTATTTTTTTTAATTAGAGTAGTCCTGTGGTTACGGTTAGTGGTTGTCGCTTGCGTGGCGATCGTTTTGTCGCTTTATTTTGACGCATGTTCGACTTTTAAGAGTCTTTAGAGAGTCTTTAGAAGTTTAGACTTTTTAGAGCATTATAATACTCGTATAATTTTAATTTATGGTAACTGAACGTAATATAATCAAAATTAAAAAAAAAATAATAGAAAATTGACCAACCTAAAATTGTAAATAAATCTGGATTTTTTAAATTATATTCGACATAAAAAGTAATTAATACAGTAATTTAAGTATGTACTGACTACTGAGTAGTAACATCCACGTGATTTTGAATTAAAAATTTAAAAATATACTGTAATGTAATATTCAGTTATGATATAGTAATAATATTTGCATAAACCTTATGTTAATTATCATATACTCATAAGTTTTTCGTTAGGATGTAACAAAACTAAATGATAATACTTTAGGGTGTGTATGGGTTTCCTATACTTACTCAGTTCACTGTAAAAATAGCTGCCCTGAAAGAGAAAATTGGTAAGCGCAATAGCAACGTCATGAAAAGAAGTTACTCTTTTGGCGCTGCTACTTTCACAGCGAACTCTATACTTTCTCTACTCTATGTATACTCTGATATTATCTATACATATAATAAAATCGTAGGAAAGTCAATTCTGTACATTGAATATTTTTGAAAAATAATACTTGGGACGTGATCTACCTACTATGCTAACGCGGATGAAGTCGCGGGCAACAGCTAGTATACCCTAAAGTTTTATCACAGTTTTGTTACACTCTGTTCTGTATACCTGGGTAGGTACAAAGTGCATAAACATAAGTATATAAAATAAATTTAAATTGTTTAAAATAATATAATATTTTAAGTCATTTGGCTAAAGCAAAGATAAAATGAAAATAATCAATACTTTAATAATAATATGTATATCTATTCTATTGGTATCGAGGGCGACAAACCAAATATTATTATGATTTATGATTAATGTATGAGAGGTGGTATGTAGCCAGTGTTTTCAACATTGTTTTAAAAATTACTTGATACAACCACTATCATGTCCTACAACTTCTAAATCTGAGTTTTTTCATCTTTTTTAACTCAAATTAGGAGAACATAGGTACATTATTTACCATTTCGGTGTGAATTGAACTAATATGCTAGTCATTCAAAGGTAACCGAACTAATCACAAATTCATTAGCAGTTTTTTTACAAGGCAATTCGTAGAATATGAGGTTCTTCCATTTATAACTGACGTCGTATCGGGTATGTGAAGCGCTTTTTGCATTTTTATCATTTCGTACTTACAATTTCGGTGACCTGCAGGACAGGCTCAGCCTAGTGCAGGCGCCAATAAATAAATAAAAATAAAATTTATTCGCAGTAGGAAAGTGAAATCTAACTAGTGCCCATGTTACAAAGTTCAAAACACTATGATTAATATTATTTCCCTGCTTTTTCAACGCTCTTTTTTACCTTTGCATTATGATTGATACCCGGGAAGAGCCGTAAGCAGGGCCGCATCTATATTTTTTATGATTCATATAGACCACTTCAATGGGCATTGTCCAAAAAAAATCACATGTACTTTTCATATTTTTTTTCGTTAAAATAGGGTATTTTAAGAATATAAATTAAATAATTTTGAAATTCATTGGCTAGTTTTTTCTCAATAAATTTTTAAAGTTTTGCTCTGACGTCATCATCGGCGGCCAATTGACCTCTGCAGTATGTTTAAATTTCCTTTCAATCTTATTATAATGGCTGGTTCGTCAAATGCAAGTTCTCATTATGTGAAAACTGATACGAGAAGCTTACCAAAAGTTCGAAACGTAATGTTGGTCGAATTTATTGCTAATTTAACGCCATTGAAGGTCAAACTAAGGTTAAACATATTTGTTCAAAAATATAAGTAACTAATGGGTATTTTTTTGGTTTATATACAGAAAAACGATCACTGACCTTATTCCTCGAAATGTTTTTGTAATGAGCAAAATTAAAAAAAAAATGGACAATCCCCATTCTGCCGCCCCTATGTACGAGCTCTGCCGCCATCCTAGGACGCTGCCATCCCTCCCCAGCTGACGCCATAGGACGCTGCCGTCCATAGGCCATAGCCTATACTGCCTATACATAAATCCAGAGCCTGCTGTAAGGTTTTGTTTCACGCTTTGTACGTCAGATAAATAATTAAGTAAACCACATAAAAAGCAAGCAGACCACCTGATGGTAAGCGGCAACTGCCGCGCCGCCACAGGTAACTGCAGCTCTAGCAGTGCGAATTGGGTTAAAAAATAACAACTCCAAAATTATTCACACCTTTTCAAATCATCAAATCAAATCATATCATTTATTTCGGGCATCAAAGGCCCATATAACAGATACCTGAAATCTAACATACATAATAATAATTATATATTAAATACCTTAAAAGTAGCATAAATCTTTTATAGTATATAATATAATACTTCAAAACTAACACGTTTTGCCGGCGACGTGACTCGCTTCGTTCCGGAGTCTCCCCCGGAACCTCCAATAGACTACATCCATCGGCCAGAACTCCGGTGCCTCGAAAGTCGACAGAAGATTCGTCGCTACTCTCACCACAAAGGAGCTAAAGTTAACCTTGTGGCGAGACTGCAGACTGTAGACGATCGACCGTCAGGCGCAGTGTCCTACTTCTTCTGGATATAGTCCACTAGTGTTTTGCGGTACTATAGTTCTTAGGTATTATACTAATATTATAATTAGGTATCCTGCTCATAAAATATGAAATTATGTGACTGGGATCGGTACTACGAATATATGGGGTGAACTGATCAAAATAATATATCAAATAACTCTTGTGATCTCCGAAATCAGGTCTCAAGCAACTAATTGCTTGAGACCTGATTTCGGAGATCGCTCAGCGTCAGTAAGCAGACACTTTCAAATTTATTTTGCCATGAATTTGCATTATTTTAAAGCTCATAATTTGAATGCAATCAAACCATTCGTTTCTGATTGAGTTCGAAGTAATAAACAAACCTTGAAGTATTCAAAATGATATAATAATAACTAGCTAGACTTAAGAGCATAAAAGCAATTTAAGACATCGACATCAAAATATTAGGTAAGACTCGGTACTATTAAGTAATGACTCATAACGTTTTTTTTCTATGGAATATGTATTAGGTAACAACCATGCTAGGTGGTTTTAGTGAATGGACATTCATTTTGTATTAGCTATTAAGTTAAAACAACTGTTGGACCCAGTAGGTCATAAATAGTTCAAGAAGGTTGAAACTTATAAATGGCTAGAACTGTTGAAGGCTTAAGAGCAAATTACTGGCATACAAAGTGTATTCAATCGAATGTAATACTTCAAGACGTAACAAGTCTTTGTTTCTGTTATGTCACAACTAATAATTATGTCACACAATTAAACTGATTCTGAGAAAATAAAAACATTACAGGATACAAGACGTAGGTCAGATTTCAGATAAGTTCAGCATCTGTGCCAACATCTTAAAAATTATTTCTGAATCAACGGTTGCACTCAGAGATATTTAATAACTAGCTGTTGCCCGCGACTTCGTCCGCGTGGACTTCAGTTTATAGCGCGCGGTGTCAACAAAATTGGTGTCAAATTTAAAAGCTTTTTAAAACCCTGGTAGTTGGTACCCCTTACGTCACTGCATAGGTAAAGTACTGAGTAGTGAGTTATTTAATAACGTGTTAACAATCGAAAGAATAGAAAAACCTAACTCAATATGGTGCCACCTCTTATAGAAAGACTTATGAGCAAGCAATAGCGAGATGTAGGCGTCTCTTAGCGCCATATGTTATGAATTTTTGGAACTATCTTAATTTGAACAAATTTACTCATTTTCACCCCCTTACAACCCCTTTTTTCAGTTAAAAAGTAGCCTATGTCCTTTCTCAGGCTTTAGACTATCTGTATACAAAATTTCATTACAATCGGTTTAGTAGTTTTGGCGTGAAAGCCGGACAGACAGACAGACAGACAGAGATACTTTCGCATTTATAATATTAGTATAGAGTATAGATTACTTGACTTTAAGGTAATCTATACATATAATAAAATCGTTGGAAAGTCAATTCTGTACATTGAATATTTTTGAAAAATAATACTTCCAGGACGTGATCTACAATCGATATGGAAGGGTCAGCAATTAGACTTAA
The DNA here is from genome assembly GCA_937595015.1 of Polyommatus icarus. Classification (NCBI taxonomy): domain Eukaryota; kingdom Metazoa; phylum Arthropoda; class Insecta; order Lepidoptera; family Lycaenidae; genus Polyommatus; species Polyommatus icarus. The sequence goes on along the minus strand of OW569322.1, from coordinate 7,496,199 downwards.
TACACACATTAAAACATAACAATACAACACGGAATAGAACCGGACACAATAACAAACAAAACAATGAGAAATAACAATAAACAGAACTTGAAATGGAATGGTGGGTACTGCAATGCCTTATGTGCCAAAAAGAACACCACCATTTCTCCTTTTTAGGAACAAAGTATGTCATCTATACATATAACTAGCTGTTGCCCGCGACTTAGCATGGTAGATCACGTCCCAAGTATTATTTTTCAAAAATATTCAATGTACAAAATTGACTTTCCTACGATTTTATTATATATAGGTATCGATTAATATTATTACAAAATATTAAAGTACACATAAAACTAAGGATTGTGTGAAAAATTCAAGCACCTACCTACCTGTTGCTATTATTGATATACAGCAAAAAAGGCCAAAAAAATCACGTTTGTTGTATGGGCAACAGACATACACAATCTGTGAAAATTTCAACTCTGTAGCTATTACCGTTCTTGAGTTACAGCCTGCTGACAGACAGACGGACGGACAGACATCAAAGTCTTAGTAATAGGGTCCCGTTTTTACCCTTTGGGTACGAAACCCTAAGAAGTAAGTAGTTTATGTGTACGTCTTCATTAAAAAATCTCACTATGTAGCTGTGGTCAATGATATTATATAAAAAAAACTCAAAGGCTGTGGTACTTATGTTTAAAAACGTTTTTGCAATGAAAAGCGTATTTACTGAAATTAACTCAAAGAAAGAAAACTATACAATAGTTTGTAAAAAAAAATATGAGAAACAAGGAGCAATAACATAAATCTTTTGTGATGACAAAAGGCTTTAGAATCATCATACAATATGACAAATTATCATAAAATTGCCAGCTTCCTCGGTAATCATTGTGATGTGAAAAACCGAGAAAAACGTTTTACATGGAACGATTCATGAACTTGACGAACGTTATTATTGTCGCCACGCTGCTTTTTTGCTATAGTCGTTAAGCTTATACGTGGTCCTAATGGTTCTACCCTTTTTACATGGGGAAATGCTTTGCGCATCCCCGGCGGATTGGGGACATCGGCCGGGGTATGTCATATGCGGGACTACCCGAAGAATCTACTCACTAAAATCCCATGGTGCTCCACTCTCCGGTTAGGCATAGTTCATACGTGGTCCTACCTTAGGGTTAGATAGTCCGGTCCTCCCTTATGAGGGAATCTCTTAATAGACAGGTCCGTAGAGGGAATCCTTTAATAGACAGGTCCCAATCCCGTAGAGGGAATCCTTTAATAAACAGGTCCCAATCCCGTAGAGGGAATCCTTTAATAGACAGGTCCCAATCCCGTAGAGAAAAATCCTTTAATAGACAGGTCCGGGACACTCTTCAATAGTGGCTGATGGCAATCCGCAGATGGTTTTGGTTGGTCGGTAGACGCTTCTCTACCAGTCCTTCCTTCGACTTAACAGGACCATATCCCCAAACTGGGACGGGCATAAAGATGTTTCCATGCGAGAAAAAAAAATCCTTTTCAATTTTGCGCAGACTGGAAAATATATTGTTGGTTGTGATTTTTATAGATATGGGGAGCAAGAGTTAAAGTAGAGCTTTTGAACCTGAATATTTAAACATTCAAATACAATGTTGCTGGCTGGTTTCAACAAAAATAAAATTAGATACAAAAATTGGGGGCTACTTATTACTTAAGTGACTACTAGGTTCAGTAAGTAAAGGGTCGTCAGGATTATTTTAGGTTCAATGAGAGTATAATAATAAACCTTAGCATAAATTATTTAAGTACGGAATAAAGGTTAAAAAAAGTTTCAGGGTGGTACAAATCGTTTGGCGAAAAAAAAACTTACATCTTTGCAGTGGTATGGCGGCCATTGGGCGCTGTCGGAAAAGTATGGTAAGGTGATTTTCGTGAATGGCTACTCGACGATAATTAGCTATGCAAAAATTAGCCTGGTACAAATGATTCAATTTTTTATTAAAATTAACGTATTCGCGTCGGTATGGCGGGCTGTAAGCCGCTCTCGACAAGTATGGCATTACGCTTTCGCCTACTTATTTTTTTTCGACTATCTGAAAATACAAGCATTTTTGTGGAACAAATCGTTCGACACTCGTTATTTATCCGACACGTTTGATTATCGCCTACGCGTTTGGGCTGCCAGTGCGAGCGCTATGACCATCATTTTCCTTTTCGCCTTTACGTAATTATACCCCTGTAAAACCGCCATGGAACAAATCACCAAGAATTTTGTGTCACTATCTCCAGGCCTACTAGTATATATTATGTTTTAGATTGTCATGTTGGTAACGGTTATGACTGTGTAGGTAAGGTAAGAGGTATTTTTAACTAAAAATAAACTAGGAAATTAAAAGTAATTGATTTGATTCGGCCTTGGAAGTCATAAGAGATATGTAATAACAGATGATATGTCAAGGTACAGAAAATGTTTGTGAACGGTTCGCAAGGAGATCCGAGGTCAGAGTTCTGCTTGGCTGAAATTTAACGACAATTACTTCTATAATTACACCGCCGTTTTACGAGTGGATTTATGAGTACCATGTAATTGAATTTTAAATTTTTATGTTTTAAGTATTGACATAGTTAGAATCTAAACGGTCTGATTCACAAACGCTGCGTCGGAAAATCGACTCCCTTCCTTTCCTTTGTAGGCCGGTAGAAATCGACACTAAAAAACCCTAAATTCGCAAAGCATGATGTAGTGCTGCATTTCAGTTAGGGTGATGTAAATCCCAATTTGCAACTTCGAAAAAGTTGTGCTCGCTGCGCACCACGTGATAAACTGCGAAAATTTTCGACTTTTTTCACTTTTTGCTCTAAAAGTCATAAAATATGCGTTTCCGACAAGTAACATTCAATACATTAATGAAGCTAATTAAATTGGCAACAATTTAAGCCTAAGCGCAGCTCTCTAAACCTTATAACAACTAAGGTGTGGCCCTTCAAAGATGGTCCGTTTTTCCCGAAAATTTAAAATTTTTAGTTTAGCTCCCGTTTGAAGCAAAATATTGGCAAAACCGCTCGTTCTATGAGAAGGTCGTAAAATACAGTTGTAGTACATTTAATTTTCTTTCATTAGAGCACAGAACAAAGTCTGTGAGACAAATAGTTCACTCACGATATCTGAAAAACAAAAAGAGGGTAGAAATAGATTTTTAAAGATTTGAAACAGAAGGCATATAAAATCATAAAAAGATAATACTTTTTCATTTGCAGGCTAGGTAAATCAACAAAAGTACAAATTTGGCAAAGTAAAATAATCCAAATTTCCTGTACAGGTAGGTACCTAACCCTATCTTGATTGAGGAGAGGAAAGAGTGATTTCTCGTGGCTGAGATGATTGCATGAGCAATTGAAACACATTTCTTTTTATAACCTTCGAGGGACTGGCTTTTGTGTTTCATGTGTTGTTATTAGAAAGATAGGAATATATGTATTCAATGCACTCTGGGACATTTTTGGGTTCTGAGTATTTCTTCTCTCGCACGCTGGATGAAAGACTGTAAAACTTCTTTTGGCATAACTTACGGTACCTGGCATCAGATGCAACGAGGTCAAAAGTAGCTGTAAGACGATCAATGACTTGCCGTCCCCATGTATCACCTCGACGACTGGCTGCATCGAGCATTGATTCCCTAACTGTCATTGATTCTACTTTGTACACCTCATTTCTGCGTGACTTGGGAAGTTTGTTTTGAAGCTGGAGAAACTCCTCAGAGATTTCCTCCGCGCAAAGGAAACAAATGCTCTGAAGATTTATAGGGCCCGATGTTCTAGAGGTTGATGGGTGAGGTTGTGGAATTGGATTCTCTCCACGACGCCCACAATATGCTTCAATATTATGCCGAGCGGTGAATCTCTTTCTGCAAGCATCGTGAACACTGACTTCGTCTAGCTTTTTCAAAAAAAAGTTCATCATCTTTGAGGCCACGCTCCACACTCGAGTTAATTAGAGTTTGGATGCCACGTTTTTTTACAATTACCACTGTACTGTCACCTTCCTTGAGTGCCAGCCGACACACAAAGCAGACTCCCCGTGGAACCGACATTTTTATGACTGTTTAGCCTGACTTCGTTCGCGTTAATAAGATAATAGTTTTTTTGGCTGCTTGGACTTGGAAGTAGCCTACCCGGTAACGCAGGGGGCGTTGCCAGGTAGGCTACTTCCAAGTACTATCTTGTGCGAAAATTAAAACCAAAACATAAGCCCGAAGGCATTCATTAGTAAATGGGAGTTTTAGCCAGTTTACACTGTTACAGCCTTCACCGCGTGGAGGTACTCCCAGCTTATGTTTTGATATATGCAGATTGTGAGTGATTATGTTGTGCTCTAATAAAAGAAAATTAGAGATCAACTACGATAACATGGCGCGCCCCTCCAAAATTCAAAACGTTTGAAGTGCGTTGTCAAAACGTTTGAAGAGTCTTGCGCGGTCGGCTAGTTATGATTAGTTGACCAACAAATCTTGGTAATAAGTGACATTAAGTGAAATATTACGTGTACTGTGATTGGTTGAATACTTACTACATACAAACTCTTTCATATGGATGTGACTACACACATTGAAACAGTCATTTGGAGGGGCGCGCCATGTTATCGTAGTTGATCTCTAAATGTACTACAACTTTATTTTATGACCTTATCATAGAACGAGCGGTTTTGCCAATATTTTGCTTCAAACGGGAGCAAAACTAAAAATTTCAAATTTTCGGGAAAAACGGACCATCTTTGAAGGGCCACAGCTTAGTTGTTATAAGGTTTAGAGAGCTGCGGTTAGGCGTAAATTGTTGCCAATTTAATTAGCTTCATTTATGTAGTGAATGTTACTTGTCGGAAACGCATATTTTATGACTTTTAGAGCAAAAAGTGAAAAAGTCGAAAATTTTCGCAGTTTATCACGTGGTGCGCAGCGAGCACAACTTTTTCGAACTTGCAAATTGGGATTTACATCACCCTAACTGATCCAAACAACATACCAAAAACGCAGCACTACAATGATTAACATTAAATTCGCAAAGCTTTGCGAATTTAATGTTAATTTCCACCGGCCTATTGCCTCATTTCCGACCCTCAAACTTACAGGTGTAGGCTTCGTTCAAACCTACGTGACCAAGCGACTGCGAAGCGGGAGCGTCAAGTTACGTCAAGTTGTTAGATGTATGTTTTGTATTGACACTCCCGCTTCGCAGTCGCTTGGTCGCGTAGGTTTGAACGAAGCATAAGTTCACACGAAAAAATACGTAACGATACCTGACGCAATAACACATAGGGATGAAACAAAAATGCGTCTCGGTGTCAATTTAATATTTTGTTAAATTTCGCTACACACTAGACTACAGTTTACATTTAACAAATATAAAATAATGTTTTGCTAAATGTAGACTGATCCCACAAAAACACCACGAAGAAAGAAAAGAGAGAAAAATTTTCAAGATCGGAATCGAATTTTGAAGAGAGAAATAGGCCCTATCCTTAAACAGGGTTTTCCTTCCTTTTGAATCCTTTTGTATATCGTACCGGTCATTTAACCAGAGGTCATCGGAGTAATACCACCATCTTATAAAGAAAATGCAACCTTTTTTCATTTTTGCATTATAACTTTTTCAGAAAATCACTTCATTGACCTCAATTTTACTATGAATTTTGTACTCAAATTAAGGGCGTTCCTTACGGAGATACCGTAATTTACCGTATTTCAAGCCTTATAAACTCATAATGTGAAAGCCACAAAGCTATAGTAAAAATACTACAATAATCTTCAGTATAATATCAACATTCCTTTCCCCGTTTTAAATTTTCTATTTTTGTTTATTATACTCATGATATCAGCTTCCAAAGTAAAACCAATTTATTAAAATTTAAGCATACATTCTTAGGATTTACAAATTACTTTTATTTGAAACACACGCCAATAGATCGACATTATCATAAACTACATATTCCCCGTTTTAAATTTTTTTAGGACAATTTTGAACAATGATAAGTAAAAAAAAAATAGGGTTTTGGTGCGATCTCGGCGACGCGACAAAGTATGGCCAAGGTCGTTCGCTCGGGGGATGGCCTTAATATTTCTAACTAATATTGTTCTGCAAAACCGGTTCCTAAGTAGGTCTTTGACCGTTTTACTATAATTTTGCTACAAATTCATCACAAATAAAACCAGTTGTCTGACCTTTGAATATATTTCCTGGAGTTATTGTACTTTTTGCTTGGTGTCTCTGCAATATGCAAATTTTATAACTGTTGACTAATTGAAAGTGAGATGCGGGATTAGAAACGTGACTTATCACAATGTTTGCTTCATGAATGGTTAAACGACATTCTAGGATACAAACTAGGTACAATGTTCAGAAAATATATATAATATGTAGTTGTACAACATTTTAACAAATTTTCGAAACTAACTATTAAGTTTTTCTGTAATCCATTTTTCTATGTCAGAAACTTTTCTATTTAAAAAACTGTTTCGCACTGGGACAATTAAATTTAACTCTCGAACGGTTTCTTCGACGGAACAGTTGGTACGATATCTAAGGTAGTCTAGGCAGCCCTGGATTTATAAATAGGCCAAAAAGGCCGTAGCCTAAGGGCGGCAGTGTCCTAGGGGGGCGGCAGATTGACACTGGACATGTACTATCAGAGAAGTTAATTCCTATGCAGATCGGGGATAAGTAGTTTGGTTGCGTTACGTCAAACCCAGCCGACAGATCACAATTAACATATTGACATATTCGACCAAATAACGTTGGTCTATCAACTGCATAGGAATCAATTTCCTCGATGGTACTTAGGGCGGAAATAAAGTGGCCTACGCTCATAAAAAATATACTTATATCCGGCACCTATACATCTAGGCTATATATTTTGTTAAACATCCTTAAAATTAGGAAGTTACCTTCAAATAATCACTTCACCGTTCACGGTGCTTAATTTGTTTACATCTGGCCGAACTGCATCATCTGTCAGTTGGTTCAGTCAAGGTCTAAGCTATGTTTAAACTAAGGACTAACCGTTCACTATTCTGTGCTATAAAAACAGGACATTCACGATAGCTCTAAAACTGTCTACATTTTTGAATAACTTTCTAATTTTGTGTGATAACAGGTAAACGCAACCGTTATCCAACCAGCATTATGTAGTTTTTAGTAGCAGCTGGCATTGCTAGCAATTTTATGTGACCTCTAAAAATGTATACTATAAGCTAATCTTTTTTTACTACTCCACACGTAAAAAAGGTTAAAACTACCTCCACCTGGGGAAAGGCGAAGGGGCGTGCCGGACTCTTACTGGCAAAAACCGGTGTCTTCTCGCACGAGCGCGCAGGGCCGCGGGAATCCAATTCTTCCACTGCCTCACACTAGTGCTGGCCAGGTTTGTCCGGGGCTCCGGGCCCATCTCCTGGGTAGTGAGGTTTTCAACTGCCCCGTGCATCGCCTCCGCCTCGGGTCCATCGAATAGGGAGTAGGGACCCATTCATGGTTTCATGGGGGCCGGAAAAGGGAGTTTTTCTCTTCTACTGCGCCCGGTGCGCCTTCTGCGGCCGGGGAAGGGAGTCAAGATCTTCCTCTCCCGTTCCGCAGTTTCCTCCTGCGACATCACGTCTTCGCAGAAGAACATCACCGCGTCAACCTAATCTACCTAATTTTTTTTCTTCAATTAGATGATCAGCCTACAAAGTCCTAACCAATTTTGGAAATTACTATTACCAACCCAGAAATCAATCCTATGACCTCCGAGTCAATAGCCACGCTCTTAGCCACAGGGATACGGTGGCATTGAAACCTGTAACTTAACATTAAATGGTTTTAGCACATAATTTTGGACTACCTATCGTGTAACAGCTAGGAGTATCATAAAACATTCTACATAAACAAATTTAATTATTTATATTACAAAAGCCTTTAAAAATAAACTTTGGGTTTTGCAATATCCAATACGACGAAGAAAATTGCAGCACCATAATATTATTATGATGGTTTGCCCAATAGTCAATATTTAATTGTTGACTGTAGTTGTGTGCACAGGTTACAAAGTTTTGCAAGTTTGACTATGATGAATTTATCTTATCTTATATATAAAATTCTCGTGTCACAATGTTAGTCCACGCACTCTTCCGAAACGGCTTTACTGATTTTTACCAAATTTGATATGCATATTCAGTAGGTCTGAGAATCGGCTACTCGGTACTTTATATATTGATAAGTACATTTGTTGAATAAATAATAGTAAATTATTACAACCTGAGACTGACGGCGACCATTAAGTTTGTGCGACGGGATAGCGATCGACGTTGCCATGGTGACATACTTATTTAGTCACTTCAATAAAATAATATGGCAAATATATTATGACAAAGCAAAGTTTGCCGGGACAGCTAGTACCTATATAAAATTCTCGTGTCACAATGCTCGTTACCGTACTCATCCGAAACGGCTTTACTGATTTTTACCAAATTTTATTTGCATATTCAGTAGGTCTGAGAATCGGCTACTAGCTACTTTTTATATTAATAAGTGCATATTTTGTTGAATAAATATTAAATAATAGTAAATTATTACAACTCGAGACTGACAGCGACCATTGTTTGTGCGACGGGACAGCGATGGACGATGCCAGGGTGCCATACTTATGAAGTCACTTCAGTAAAATATTATGGGCAAAACAACGTTATTATCTATTATTATTTAAACTCTAAAGGCATTATAGTAAGAGAAAGAATGATATTATTATTGTTACTAGCCGCCAGAAGGTATAGAAACAACGTATGTCGTACATACTTGAAAGGATGCTTTTGCTCTTGGTTGTCAGTAAGAGGGCATGAGTGTGAATCAGCAGTTTCTTAAATAACATTTTACAACATGGCCGTTATTTACGATTTTGGTAAGATGACTGTTCATGAGCATCTGTGAGTATTTCAGTTGATAGAAATTTAGTAGAATTCTCAGTTAAATGCTAAAAAAAGCTTTCAATTATTTTGTTTCCAAAAATAATTGAAAGCTTTTTTTATAATTGAAAATTTAAAATAAACGTGGGCGGGGGCGCTGCTGGTAAAGGAGAACTGTCAAAAATGGCGTTTTTGTATGATGGCAGCGTTAGTTCCTTTTTTCGCCAAGCTACGTCATTTAAAGCCTTGTCGAGCTCTATTGATATTTTTTTAACATAGCTGGTTAAGAAGCTGTCAATTGTTTTCATATTCCCATGGAACTGTGAAAAACCGTCAACAAAAAGTAACAAAAATGGCGGATGAAAAACCGCAGATTATATAAACAGCGGGCGATGATATTATCTGCGTAATGTCGGCCTTGTGACCGCCATTGTTGCCCAACTTGCCGGGTAATTGTCAAGTTGTAATTGTATGTTGTGACAAGGGGAATTGCCCTATTTGCCCATTGGGGTACAGAGAATTGAGTAGGAAAGGGCTGTGGGAATACTTAATCTATCAAAGTATTATCTTAAAGCCTATTTTGATTTGAAAGTAGACACTATTCAGGATAAATAGGTAGATAGTCAATATTATTTTCGGCATTACGTCAGAGAATTTCTATTTGTTTCCACCGGTGATAGTAGAGAGAGGGAAAATAGAGGGAAAATACTAGAAATCGTAGGAATTGAAGGTGCACTGAAAAATCCTATTTGCCCAACAGGTTACACTGAATGGGAAGTCACAATAATATATTATAATATAGTTACTGGGGTCATAACCTGTTGGTAATTTAATTATCTACAGAGGGATGAGATTAGGTGAAAACTCACTCAATGGTTCGAGGTGGACCAAAAGAAAAGAAACTAGATATAATAATATTATTAAAAATATTTCGGAGCCATGACCTCATAATATTTAAATAGTTTATTTTAAAAATTCTTCATAAAATTTACATACATTTTAATGGTTACGTTACCTTTGTATGGTAAATGGGACGGATGGTAAACATTAAATGTGTAAAAAACGTTAATGAAAAGTGATAACTAAATCATCTCGAAGGAAAATCCGCGAAAACTTCAAAGAAATCACATCTAATTTGATTGATGATAAGTTGTTAGTATTACAATTAGAAAAAATGTACTGGGAACTGGGAAGTCCACCTGCTAATAGTATAAAAGTTCTAACTTCTAATACATTGCGGTTTTTGTGTTGCTTTTTGTTGTGGCAAAAAGTTAAAAGTATTTAAACAATAATTTTTCGCCACATCACTGTTATGAGTTGTGACGTATACACATGTACGTATACATTATTTTTTATTGCATGACCTAATTTATAGTGATAGCTCACAGAGAGAGCCTTAGAAAATCATATCAATACTAATAGTACCTAATGCTATGTAATACTAAAGATTTCATTTTCGTTTGTTACATCGAAACTATAATATGGACGGGCCAGTTTTTAATGAAATATTTCCACAGTTAAGAAGTAGAGTGTAGACCATGGCACAGTACTACGAGTATAGCAGGGATATTGCTATACTGTGACCATGGGGTAGACTGTTAGTAGAGCATAGGCTTTTTATTGCGGGACAATTATTATTTACAGTTCCTGTCTAGAGTTGATTGTCAGATGATAAATCACAATTTAAGGAGATTTAAGATCTTGTTTAGGTCCGTGAGGACTTAGGAGGACGACCTTGGCCATACATTTGCCGCGTTGCCGAGATCGCGCCAAAACCCTATTATTTTTACTTATCTTAGTTCAAAATTGTCCTAAAAAAAATTTAAAACGGCGAATATGTAGTTTATGATATTGTCGATCTATTGACGTGAGTTTCAAATAAAAGTAATTTGTAAATCCTAAGGAGATGCTGAATGTATGCTTGAATTTGAACAAATTGGTATTACTTTGGAAGCTGATATCATGAGTATAAGAAACAAAAATAGAAAATTTAAAACGACAAAAGGAATGTTGATATACTGAAGATTATTGCTGTATTTTTATTATAACTTTGTAGCTTTCAGATTATGAGTTTATAAGGTTTTAATTACGGTCAATTACGGAATCTCCGGACGGAACGCCCTTAAATGCTTACATAATGATTCAATCTTTAAACGTATACTAATTCAAAAACCGTAGCACAAAGACATGAAAACAAATACGGCCATTGTCGCAAATTTCAAACAATGACTTGTTTAATGTTATTTAATGATGAACGTTTATGAATTATAGGCGATGATTTTCGCGTGACAAAAGCTTTAAATGGTCAAGAATTTATAAACAAATTACCCTGTAATAGCTCATTTTAATCTGACCACTTTGCATAGTATTCGTGATTGCGAAAGAAATGTCGGTGACACTCCAAGGATCATCTCTAGCTACTATTAAGAGCGTTCCGTCCGGAGATTCCGTAATTGACCGTATTTAAAACCTTATAAACTCATAATCTGAAAGCTACAAAGTTATAATAAAAATACAGCAATAATCTTCAGTATATCAACATTCCTTTTGTCGTTTTAAATTTTCTATTTTTGTTTCTTATACTCATGATATCAGCTTCCAAAGTAATACCAATTTGTTAAAATTCAAGCATACATTCAGCATCTCCTTAGGACTTACAAATTACTTTTATTTGAAACTCACGCCAATAGATCGACAATATCATAAACTACATATTCGCCGTTTTAAATTTTTTTTAGGACAATTTTGAACCAAGATAAGTAAAAATAATAGGGTTTTGGCGCGATCTCGGCAACGAGGCAAATGTATGGCCAAGGTCGTTTGCTCGGGGGACGGCCTTAAATATAAAATATAATGTTGCTAACGGCTAAGAGATAAATTTAACTGGCAGTCAAGACGTAATTAATTTAAAGTGAACGTTAGCATAAACTACGATTGATAACTCCTTTCTATATTATGTATAGCACCTCCATCGTGGGTATCGCAGACTCAATAGATTTTCAATTGTTATGCGGCAGCCAGCTGCCGCTTGGAGATTGATGGGTTAAACCCGCTATCCCCAACCCGCGGCCCGCCGCCGGGACTTTATTTGTGGCCCGCGTTAAGTTAAACCATTTTGAAATTCATATCCACCGGCAAAATAATGTTAAGTCGTCGTGATAGTCGTGATTTTTTTTCCACTTTTAATCCTTCGATCGCCAATTCTTGGAAATCTTTTGTTATCGCGGCCCACTTGGGCCTTACGGGGATTGATAGGTTAAATCGTTAATTTTGAAGGATGTTATTTTTTAGCCCTAAAAATTTTTGGTTGCGGCCCGCGACACCAATACAAAAACGTGTTTGTGGCCCGAGTGAAAAAAAGGTTGGGGACCACTGGGTTAAACGATAGTCAACAACGACATGATTAAGTTAGAATATAGCCGCGTATAATTTATGAAACACTCTAGGAAACAAGGTGTGTGTACAATATCAACCAATAACGTGTCACTGTGAGTGTGTGAACAGTCATCTACCAATAGCGCACATGCACCGACCCGGGACCCCGCTCACTCTTCGCCCCACCAATGAGACCCAAAAAGCTAACAAAACTTTCATTTTTGTCGAGATATCATACAGTTTTGAGACTATAACTTTAAATTACATATTTTATTGTTTCCTATTATAATAAACGACAAAGAGTACGCACAAGCATTATTATTGCAACTGACAGTACGTTAACAGCAGGGCAATCGCGTTATTTTTAAACGTTCCAATTCAGGTTCACATCTGCTTTGGTTGTGGTTCAGTTACGGTTCGGTTCCGCTGCGTCTGAGCAAATTTCAGTATCGTGCTAACGTTCCAACCGTAAGTCGTACCTAACTCAACCTTAGATGGAACTCGAACGAAGCGCAACGTTTGACCTTTAGACAGACAATGCAGCGGACCAATCAGCGCCCTTCTGATTTAATTTTGATTGGCTTAAATATGAACAAATTTTTTCCGATGCGTTAATTGGTCAATTGATAAATTGTTTATTTACATATGGATAAATATGACACGAGTGAAGTTGTTTTGGTACTTGGTAGTTATGATCAATGATGTGAATGATTATTACTTGGAGTTTTTAATTTACGTAGATGAATTCTTAATATTGTTTTACTATATTTTACAAACGCCATATAAGTGTTGAATAGTGACACATAGTGTGAATTGTGACTTGTGACAAAAGTTTTATGTGGCACAGAAAACATTTACGTAAAGAAGTAATGTCAAAATTCAATTCACTTTTTAACAAACTCAAATAACAAAACATAGTCCGTTGCATGTTATTTTACAGCTTTAAAGTAAAATTTAAGCTTAAATTATAATTTAATTATAGCCTATGTTATATTTTTCCATCGATTTTTGTCAATTTAACACACCAAAATAAGAAACGTTTCAGAAACGTGCGAGTAGAAGTTGCATTGTATCAACTTTTTGTTTTGACAGCGTTTGCGCTCGGGCTGAGGTTCAGTAACGTCTCAACTAGCTGTCAAAACGTTAGCGCGATACCGAATCGTTCCAAAAGTCGATCAACGTCCGAGTTTCACTTGCGTTTCAGTTGAATAAATTTATCGCGATTGCCCTGCTGTTTAGTATAAATGCTTATTGTTATGTATTTATTATCATAATATCTTTTGTTTCTTCATAGGATGTCATTCTCTCATATCAGTATTCTTCTGTCTGGCGTCTGAATATTTCAAATTATTAGCATTGAAGATAATATATTATTATGCGATAGAGTGTCAGTTTGTCCATCTGTCTGTTACCTCTTCATGCCCAAACCGCAGATCCAATTTTGCTGAAAGTTATGAAGTTACTTTGAGTCCCGGGAAAGGACATAGGATACTTTTTATTCCGGAAAAATGTACGGCTCCGGCACGATTATCGAATTTTGGCACAATGTAGTTGGGGGCGTTATTTAGTATGTAATAATATTATTACGAGTAAGTGGGGATAATAAGGAAATTTACATTATGCTGAATCAATAACGATGTAATTTACAAGTACTTGACAGATGTTCCATGACCGACAAAACACAAATATTTGACTCTAATATGTAAAGTACCTCTTGTAGACACTCTTGCGCTATCTTAAGTAGCCAATTACTTTGTTTAAATAGGTAAAGGCTAAGCTGCTAAAACTAAAAAACAGAGTCGGATTTAGGTCTAAGTCAAAAAGGAAAAAAAAATCGGTTGTCTGTAAAGTCGGTTTACTGACGATAGTTGAACGTGACAACGTATGACGTTTAAGTGGGGAGGCTTACGCCAAAAGAAGAAGAAGAAGAAGACGTATGACGTTGTCACGTTCAACTATCCTTAACCCCTTAATCCTCGCTTCCGAATCTCTATAAATAGAAACAAACTTTTTCGACTGTAACCTGAAGTTATTTCGATGTATTTCTTTCAAATGATTGTCTAAAAATATTTACTCGTCAAAAGATCCTATTATCACACTATTTCATCAATTATAAGAGTGAAAAATAAGAAAGTGGACAATAAAAACTGGAATAAGTGGTTAAAATAATGCTAAAAAGTATTTTGCTAAAACAATAAAATATAATATTAAAAAATTGCGGGTGTCTAAACATTGGACTTTGGACTGCTAGTTCAATTCACCATTGTAAGTGAAAGACAATTGCGATATTTACGTCATCGCTCCAGTGGCGCAGGTGGACGATACTAATGACTCCAATTACCGAAGTCGTAGGATCGATCCTCACCGGGGGCCGTACAAAAATTTCTGAATAGCGAGAAGTTTTTCACGAGATTACTAGAATATTGATTCAACTCCGAAGATGGAAGAGGTTAATAAAAATTAAAAAAAAAACAAACAACGAACAAAAAACATCTATACAAAATTGCGCCGAAATAGTTACAGAATAAGAGATAGACGGATGTCGAACCCTGCCGAACGCTGCCGAAGTCTGCCGAACGCAAAGGCCGATTGTGCTTCCTTGTCGCTCGTTTCGCGCTCTCGCTTGCACTTCAAGCGTTAAATGGAACGCCTCAGAGCGAGGTAACGCCGCATGAATTGTCATGTTTTTCGGGCGCGCACCCCATATCGAATTATAAGACGTTATCACGTCAAAAAAGTCTAAAAGAATAAAATAAAATAATAAAAACAGTTCTATCACAGAGTCAATTTTAAACAAAATATGTTTTCAGAATAATTATTATATTGTCGTAAGTCGTTATATTTTTGGCGGTTATTTTTAACCAAATATCAAAAAGGGGCAGGTACCAATTTAAGTAGTGTTCGCATAATATTATTTTTTATCTAAATCTATTTTTTTTTAAACGAATTAGTAAACGATTAGCGAAAAAAATTTACTCGACCATGATTCTCTGAGATTTAGATAAGTAAGATTATTATTTGCCTAACTGAGATTACTGCAATGTCGGCCTTTGAATAATTAAATATTGAAACATTTAAATATTATAACTATTTATACATAATATATAGTTTATGTTGCCAATTTTAAAAGAGAAAATTATTTTTAGCATTATTTTCTCATTACCTAATTTAATTCAAACACGTAACATTTGTAGTTCGTAAGTTAGGTATTTTCTTACTTATTATAATTTACCTAATTCAAACACATTCGCAGTTCGCAAATGAAAAATCTTTTTAATAAATTTTATTCATTATGATGCACCTTTGGACATAAAAATTAGCATATCTATACTAATATTATAATTATGTAGAGTTTGTTTGTTTGTTTGTTTGAACGCGCTAATCTCAGGAACTACTGATCCGATTTCATAAATTCTTTTACTGTTAGATAGCCCATTTATCGAGGAAGGCTATAGGCTATATTGTATCACGCTAATAGGAGCGAAGAAATAGAGGAAAATGTGGAGAAAACGGGGGAAATCATATGAAAGGGCTTATTTAAACGCCTAATCTCAGGAACTACTGGTTCGATTTGAAAAATTATTTCAGTGTTAGATAGCCCATTTATCTAGGATGGCTATATGCTATATTTTATCACGCTAAGACTAATAGGAGCGAAGAAATAGATAAAAATGTGGAAAAAACGGGGGAAATTATATGAAATTGCTTATTATCTTAAGAAATACTATCTGGAGCAATTTTTATGTTATTTGGCAAACATGAAGAATAGACCACGTGAAGGGTCATAAGCAATTTTTTGCGGAAAAATGTACGGTTGCGTGAAATTCCTAAATTACGCAAGCGAAGCCACGCGGAGCATATATATAATTATAATAAAATCGTAGGAAAGTCAATTCTGTACATTGAATATTTTTGTACAATAAATAATACTTGGGATGTGATCTACTATGCTAACGCGGACGAAGTCGCGGGCAACAGCTAGTTGGATATAATATATTTTGAGCTTCTCAAAGTTTGCTTCGCGGAGGCCTGGTAGGCAAAAGAGTAAAATCTTAAAATAATACTGTGTTGACTGTCTAACCTTTTCCCCTTGATACACCTAAACAGGTTGTATCTAAAAAACGCCGCTGTTGCCTGTTGCAGTTAGGGCAAAAGGGAGGAAAGACGCAGTGGTAAAACGAAAAAATTTCAGAAATATTGCAGTTACAAAAACATGGAATAGATCATCTTGTAGAGAAAAATATGCTTGTATTTTTTCTTGATTAAAGTGAATTTGCCACTTTTTTGAGATAGTACACTATTGGGTTTCATGTGCGATATATTCTGAGCTTCTCAACGTTTACTTCGCGGAGGCCTGGGGCTCTGCAAAGGTCCTGGGGGCCTAGACAAGTGGCAAGCGATTATCGTAAACGCCAACAAAATGTACCGTACTTTATACTTATGAGATTTGACATTAGTTTTCGCTAGTGAAGCGTTGATCTATGTCAAATCGCATTCCGCGAGCGATTAAGACACCAGCATGGAAACAATTTATTCGAAGACAAAACTTTTTTTTCGGACCCCGGCCGCCACTAAAAAAGTTTGAGAATCGCTGCATTACAGTGTAGTATAATATATATCCCATACTATTTACTTATCCCTATACTCAGTAGAATTTAAATAGACAGGTGACACGACAATTTCCATCTTTTTAACCTCGACTAGGAACACGGAATCGTGCGAGGCCGAGCTGACTTTTTGTCAGCTGTGACCATCCTCAAGGCTCTGACGATATATCCGCGAACGTAAACTGTGATTATCGTCCAGGATTTGCAATATATTGAATCCATTAACGTAATGTCAAAGGACAATAAACTCGATTAAACTGCAGTCATAGATGATACATAATGTTTTTTAAAGCGTCAATATCAATCCTCATTACGGACAGAATAAGTTTGCTACAAAATAGTTTTTCAGCCGCCACACTTATCACCCCAGGGTATATTTTATAGTCTTTAGTCTTATTAAGTTATTTCACGACGGTTCCCTGTGAATCCGTAGTGTCATCTCTGGGCATTCGTGCTGACACATCTCCGATATTCATATCAAAATTCAGAACCACGGGGCATTATCTCAAGCGGTATAAGGTCGGCCTGCAGTGTAAGTTACATGAAATGACTGTAACCGAGTAAATAGGTAAATAAGTTCCCGTCTGCGATTACGATTACGGTAATGGCCATTATTACCACATCCGGCACATTAACGCATTTACCAATAGAGCAAAGACTAAAGGGCAGAGTTTAACTCGAGCGCAAATTAAAAAATTATGTTCAGCAATTTCGGTTGATGCGGGCGATTGCGCGTTTGAGGTCATTTCCGAATTGCGATGTGGGTAGATGAGGTTTCTAATTTATTGGTTGAGGAAGAGTTACGGAACTCAAACTATCTACATAACATTCAAAATAGTTTAAGTGGGTTTATTAAATAAATAATTAATGAACAGACAGATAGGCGGAAATTCTTTCGCATATTTTGTGATATTAGGTAGTATGGATATGTCGTATGAATACCGAGAAACGAATTATGAATTAAGAAAGACATGACCGAGGCCCGGGCAACAAAGCTACGCTACTGTGCAAAATGCTGAACAGCTACGGTTTTTTATATTTAAGACAAAGAAGCAGTGTTTAGACTAAAGTGCAGAGCTGAAAAGCTAATTGTTATTTCACGGCCAAATATCTCCGGGGCTAAACGACAATGGTCTCTCCTCCGTATTCAACATGCTAGCTTTTCAATAACAATAACTTTACGAGTATTGTTTAGGAGCCATCTAATTTCCTCTTCTTTTTTTTTCAGAAAACAAAGATGACGTCGGACACAATGAAAGAAAAACCAAACGTGGAAAAGACGCAAGAAAACGGCAATGACTTAATAAAGAACAATGTTTTAAGTAGCTTTAGAAAAAGAAAAGTTAGTTTAGAGAAACCTGACAAAGACGAGAAGCATGTCAGCCTCAAAGGTTTGACGATGCTGCAGAAAATCAAACAAATGTGTTGTATGATCACCGTCGAGCCGATCTTAGCGTGCTATGTTATGCCTTCAGTTCTGTCGGCGCTGGCCACTCAAAATTTATACTTAGAAAAGGCGTGTAGAGTTAATTTGAAATTTGATCACCGAATATGTGATGCACTAACGAGACGTGAGACTGCTAACTACACTCTAGAAGAGGAGGCGGTTCAGACGCTTGTAGCTTCTGTTGCCGGATGGAAAACAGTATTACAATCGTTCCTACCTTGTTTTGTTCTTATATTCCTAGGGGCTTACAGCGATAGAATTGGACAGAGGAAGTTCTGTATGCTGATCCCTATAATCGGCGAGTTCTTAACCAGCGTAGGACTCATAGTCAATACGTATTTCTTCTACGAACTGCCCGTGGAAGTCGCAGCGGTCACCGAAGCAATATTCCCAGCGTTAACGGGCGGTTGGTTCACAATGTTCATGGGTGTGTTCAGCTACATTGCTGATGTCACCACAGAGGAACAAAGAACGCTGCGAATAGGAATTGTGAATCTCTTTTATTCTCTGGGCGTGCCAGTAGGAGCGGCGCTCAGTGGAATCCTAGTTCATCAGATTGGTCTTTACGGAGTATTCTCAATAAGTGCGACGCTGTATATCATGAGCTTCCTTTACGGCTACTACAGAATACACGAAGTCAGAAAACCAGATCCTTGTGCGGTACGTATTTACTTTCAAATTTGTGCATTCGTTTTTGAAGGTCGCCAAATTCCAAAACAGTTCGACCTTCGGACAGACAGAAAGTTAGTTTAAGTTTTCATGAGCACAGAGTTGAATATTGAAATATAGGTAGGTACTTGTAAATTTGCAAAGAAATACTCTCTAACAGCTGTATACACTTTGTTACAAACGTTATCTAACAAGTAGCAATCATTAGCAATACAAATTAGATAATAGTAAGCGAGCCATGAATATTACATAACAGGGTTCATTGACTAAAGCAGGTCGATTGAGCGTTACAATAGAAAAAGTCCGTCAACTTGACCTAGATAGGAGTCACACCCGCTTCATAGGAAGGACGACCGTCATGCACGAGGAAGTAATATAATTTACCTGTTTTAGTCTCTGATCTTAATTGCTCTGCGGCATTTTTTGCTCATGATCGTAAATAGCGTGCAAAAACGCTGTATTTCGATCTCGTTTGTGCACAAATAAATTGCAGAGTCAGCACGTGACTTTTTGTTCGGTAACAATTGCCTATACAGAATGTAACCAAACAAAGTGTTTATTTTAGGGTATGTGTACAAAATATAGAGTTCACTGTGAAAAAACCAACGCTAATGGAACTACATTTTTTAAATCACCTATAATTGAATGGGCAAATTCATAACGCTAGGGACGTATACTCTCATAGAAATATAGAAGTCAAAATTAACTCTTTCAACGCTGCTACATTCTCATTTCTCAGTAAAATAAAAAGTAAAGTTACTCTATTTATATGACAAATACACAACCTCAATTATTATAACTTATAGTTTTGTTACTGTATAAAGGTTCGCTAGATGCCAACATTATCTTGTTTAGGTTTAGACTTTAGATTACTAAGATGCATTGTTCCTAATTTGTAAATTGTTTCCTTCCTTTTCAGAAAAAGACGACCAATTGCTGCGAATGGCTCCGCGATTTCTTCGACATACAGTACGTGAAAGAGACCATGATGGTAGCGTTCAAGGATGGTCCGAACAAACGTCGCTTGAGGGTCATCATGCTAGTTATTGTACTGTGTGTTGTCATTGGACCTATTTATGGTAGGAATTTAGCCTCCTTCTGAATAGCCATTTCACTCTTTTATCTATATTTTATTTTCAAAAATATAAATCTGTTGGGATTCTGCTAGGCTATGAATAACTCGGATAAAATTTTCCGAAATCAATAAGCAAAACTAATCGCAAAGTCAAAAGCATCGAACGGATTTATAGGTAACTTTTTCTTTCATTTTAGGGTTTCGTCAAAAACTTCACTTTTAAAAAGTAATTGAGAACCGCGGCTGCTCTAAATCAATGTCTAAATTTTTAATCTTAGATTGCATAGCTTTAGGCCGTGTTTAGACCAAACTGACTATACGCCGCTGAATGTGAGCAGGCTCACTGTGAGCCCCAGTATGAACGTGAAAATCATACAAAATATACGATGTTGAATGTCCGCGCTTACGCCTAGCGTTGCTTTATTTATTTATTTATTTATTTAATAGCGTATTGTCCGTTAAAAAGTGAATATGTATGGAAATACAATAAACTGCGTATCGCTCGCTCACATTCAGCGGCTTATAGTCAGTTTGGTTTGGGCTTTGAGCGCGGAGACCGAATTAAGAAGTTCCGTAACGAAAAACACCTAACACTCGTCTAACATCGTTTCAGTTCGCAAACGTCGTGAGAAGACGACCGACCGACAAAAATGCTATTAGCTTTACCGCGAAAAGACGACAGACCGATAAAAATGCTATGCAATAGCTATACCCCGGCAGTCTCCGAGTGCCACATGTATTTTATTTATTGTAATTCCAGGTGAGATGTCGGTGATGTACCTGTTCACGCGGTACCGGTTCAACTGGAACGAGGTGGACTTCAGCATGTTCTCTACCTACGCCATGTGCACTTCCCTCTTGGGTATGGACTCTACATTAATCTTTTCTTGTTCTCCAGATTTATTAACTGATACTTAATGGTCTTGCCATTGAAAGGAAAATAGAAAATTATGGGAACATTGTTCCTTTTCCAAAAATTGGTGCGACATGTTTCAACTTTCAGCACAAGCGGGCTGTATGACATTACTCATCGCGTCGTCTATGCAACGCAGACGTTACACAAAGCCTTATTCCGATGTAACAACGCAACTGAACTTCCTTATTCTCCTTTCCCTTTAAACCCTGACACTGCAATGTAGCGTAGGCAATGCAACCATATTAGTTCGGTTGTTTCAGCAGCAGTGACATATTTACCGCGTTGTTTCAACGTCTATGCAACCTAGACGCATCAAAATCGTAATGGGCATTGTCCAAAAAAAATCACATGTACTTTTTATTTTTTTTTTCGTTAAAATAGGGTATTTTAAGAATATAAATTAAATAATTTTGAAATTCATTGGCTAGTTTTTTCTCAATAAATTTTTAAAGTTTCGCTCTGACGTCATCATCGGCGGCCAATTGACCTCTGCAGTATGTTTTTTTTCCTTTCAATCTTATTTATAATGGCTGGTTCGTCAAATGCAAGTTATCATTATGTGAAAGCTGATACGAGAAGCTTACCAAAAGTTCGAAACGTAATGTTGGTCGAATTTATTGCTAATTTAACGCCATTGAAGGTCAAACTAAGGTTAAACATATTTGTTCAAAAATATAAGTAACTAATGGGTATTTTTTTCATTTATATACAAAAAAACGATCACTGACCTTATTCCTCGAAATGTTTTTGTAATATGCAAAATTAAAAAAAATGGACAATCCCCATTCCGTTGCTACAACGCAAAGCCACGAAACAAAAAAAGCTTCTTATTTTTTCGTGATGCTACAACAACGAAACAAAGTGACTTCGCTTTTGTTTTTTCGTCTTACTTATTATTTTACACGTGTTTAAATACATATTCACGTGTCATACACCTCTAAGTAGCTAATGAGTCATCGTTGTTTCAGGCACATTGTTTTCGGTGGGCGTGTTCAGCCACATTCTCAAATATGACGACGCCATCATCGGTGTCATCTCCTGCATGAGCAAGATATTGGCGGGGTTCATGTACGCCTTCGCTACTAAGACTTGGCATATTTATATAGGTAGGTAACTTGTTAAATAATGGTTTTCTCAGGGCCGGATTTTTTATGAGTTTCACTTTAATTTTGCCGCCACTATGTACGAACTCTGCCGCCATCCTAGGACGCTGCCGCCCATAGGCCATGGCTTATACTGCCCATACATAAATCCAGGGTAGGTTTTTCTTCATTGGTAAATACCAATGAAGAAAAACCTACCCTGGATTTATGCCTATGGACCTATGGACCTGAAGAAGAAGTACTTTCGCCACTTTAAAACCTAAATAGGTTTTAAAGTGGCGAAAGCACTTCTTCTTCAGGTGAAAGACCCGATCTTTAACGATTAATAGCATATTAATGGTAGGGTAGGGCTTATTATTTTTTTGAAAGGAAACCCTAGCCTGACTGACTTCTCTATATTCTACAAATTTAAATGACGATCTTTAAAATGTATATTACGTTAAGTATCAGCTTCTACATGATAGTACTAATTTATTAAAACCATTACAGGTGGTGTCTTTCACAGGTTTCTTTGGTAGAGACGTTATCTGACGATTTGGTCTGTAACTTACAAATATACAAATTAGTCCATAAAATGTATCTTTAGACTATGTCTTATATGTACGATCTGTTACGATTACAATAAATTACCCTACCTATACCTATTACATCACACTGCAAATCAAGATAAGATCAAATTAAAAATGTAGTTGTTGTTAAAGTGTACCTAGTTAATACCTAAGTATTATCAACATAGTTCTTAGAACAACGATAGCATCTCTAAATGATTTTCAGTCGACTGCACATGGTATGCATACAATTTCAAATCAGAGTAGATACATGCAGATTGCAGATACCTGTTTTAGTAGTTGCGACTTGTGGCTTTTGCCAGCTGCTCTACCAAGATAGAGATATTTGCCAGCTGCTCTACCAAGATAGAGCATTTAAAACAAATTTAAGTTTAAACCCCTTATTTATTTTATAATTATTATTAATAACCTTCTTGATTTTGAACCATGTGTTCTTTTAGAATACCTCGATCGTGGGAATCGCATACAATAGATTTTCAATTGTTATGCGGCAGCCCGGGTGCGACTTGGGGATTGATGGGTTAAGTCAGAGCTTGAGATGTCATTACTATATTATGTCCTATTTTAGGGTTCCGTACCCAAAGGGTAAAAACGGGAACCTATTAGTGAGACTTCGATGTCTGTCCGTCTGTCTGTCTCCAGGCTGTAACTCAAGAATGGTAATAGCTAGAAAGTTGAAATTTTCACAGATTGTGTATATCTGTTGCCGCTATAACAACAAATAATAAAAACAAAATAAAATTAATATTTAAGGGGGGCTCCCATACAACAAACGTGATTTTTTTGGCCTTTTTGGCTCTATATCAATAATGGCAACAGGTAGGTACTTGAATTTTACTCAAGGTCCTTAGTTTTATGTGCACTTTAATATTTAATAATAATATTAAAATGAAATAAAAAATTAAGGGGGACTCCCATACAAAACACCTAATTTTTGGGCTAATGTTTCTCAACAATGGTACGGAACCCTTAGTGCGCGAGTCCGACTCGCACTTGGCCGATTTTTATTTTTCCATGAAAGAGTTTCATTCGTATTTAAAACTTTTACAATTACAATAATAAGATTAAATGATTAAGGTTTTAGCGCAATTCTTAATAATTTGTCTGTACCAGGTAGGTACCTGGTAGGTATAAGTACTGGGTAAATAGCCTGGTATTTAGAAGCAAAGTTATGTACTAGCAGAGAAGGCGATTCCTAGGCAGATTGCCTAAGTAATTTGGTCGCGTTATGTCAAACCCTACGAATAATAAAAAACTAAGGAAGAGTAACTTCGTCAAAAAACATGCTCCAAAATACTTGTCAAAAAAGTGTACCTTAGGTTCACTTTTCATACATTTGGTGACCTTGAGCGGTATAAAGGCTGACGTTACATGACAGTTCGAATGGAACCAAATTTAAAACTCATATTAGTATGGGAGTTACGTTTCCTAACTCCGTCAAAAAACATGCTCCAAAATACTTGTCAAAAAAGTGTACCTTAGGTTCACTTTTCATACATTTGGTGACCTTGAGCGGTATAAAGGCGGACGTTACGTGACAGTTCGAATGGAACCAAATTAAAAACTGTATTAGTATGGGAGTTACGTTTCCTGGTTTTATTATTCGTAGGCCAAACCCATCCGACCGATCACAGCTAACATTGAATTGGAATAAGTCAACCAAATGACGTAGGTCCGTCAACTGCCTAGGAATCTATTTCTTCGATGGTACCTATGCTCTGTTTATTTTTATATTATTTTTGTTCACAGCTCCGTTGATAGAGATATTCAACGGCACGTCATTCATTGCTATGAGGTCGATGGTGTCGAAGCTTGTAGGAAGAGACGAATTAGGTACGTAAGCTATAAATATTTTTAAAACTCACGGCTAAACTCAGAGGCATTTAATTTAATGTGTTAACTTAAATTTAATGTCGATTTATACATTAACTTACACTTTCTTTCAAACTCTTTAATAAATCAAAGTTAAGTAATCCTTAAAATGTTATATTTCTGCGTGCGGTCGTGAAACCAAGTTTTGATCTTCTGGCGTGTCCTATAAGTGGTCTAATGAAAAAATCCGTTCTCTACAGCCTACAGGGTGTAACAAAAGTAACTAATAATACTTAAGGGTGTGTACCTTTTTTCACTTTTGTATGGGCAAGCGCCCCAGTGACGCGAGTTACCCCATACAAAAGTGAAAAAAATTTTTTGGTCTTTCAGCGCTGCTACTTTCATGCATAACTCTCTACAAGGAACACGTACACACCCTTAAGTATTATCACTTTGTTTTGTTACACCTAACACCTCCAGAACTCTTCCCAAGTACCTCGCCAAAGAAGATTGCCTCTATAATCCCTAACTTAGCTATACGTATATGTGCCCTGACCATGACCATGGCATACAATTTATAAATATATCGTCAAAGCTAACATCTTAATCGATGTGTCTTTAACATTACGAATGATTACGGTAGTCGGAACCTTATTTTACATGTGGCTTGACAAGCACTTTGCCGATTTCCATATTTGATTTGATTATTTTTAAAGGTGGGTTGCACCAACTTACTATAAGTGTAACTTTAACTATAACTACAATGAAAAATGTCAAATCTTTGATTAAAGTCAATAATGGACGCCATATTTAACGATAACCATAGAGCTCGACAAGGCTTTAAAGTTTAAATGAACGTGACGAAAAAAGGGACTAACGCTGTCATCATACAAAAAACGCAATTTTTGACAGTTCTGCTTTACCAGCAGCGCCCCCGCCCACGTTAATTTAAAGCCTTGTCGGACTAGTAACAGACATATCTGTCAAATTCTGTGATCAAAGTTAAGGTTAAAATTAAATTAGCATTAACTATAACCGTAACTTTGAGTTTTGACCATAACTGTAACTATAACCACGCCTCTGGTGCAGCCCACCCTAAGTAATAACTTTTACTATATTTTCATTATCTTGTTTAACTTTTTTTCAGGTAAAGTGAATTCGTTCTTCGGTTTAGCCGAAGCCATGATGCCCCTTGTCTACGCTCCTATGTACACGTCCGTGTATTCGGCTACTATCAAGACATTCCCTGGAGCGTTCTTCCTACTTGGTGGCGGCTTGACTGTGCCGGCTGTACTTATATTCTTGTAAGTTACTTATTTCTAGAGCGCGGCGGCCTGAGATATTCCTCTGATGAATTTTCTATACATAATATTATAAAACAAAGTCGCTTTTTTGTCCCCCTTTAATGTTTAGGGTCTAGACAGACGGACTGCATTTCATCTGCAATCCAACTGCAAATTGCAGTTAGATTGCAGTTTGAATGCAGTTGACACGACTGCAATACCAAACAAGCCAAACGCGCAGTCGGATTGCAGTTCAGTTGCAGTCGGCGTGTAGTCGTGTGAACTGCATTCAAACTGCAATTAGCAGTTGGATTGCAGTTGAAATGCAGTCCGTCTGTGTAGACCCTTAAAACTACGCAACGGATTTTGATGATTCTTTCAGTGTTAAATAGCCCATTTATCGAAGAAGGCTACGAAAAAACGGGGAAAATTATTTGAAAGGGCTAACTACTGGTCCGATTTGAAAAATTCTTTCAGTGTTAGATAGCCCATTTACTGCGGAAGGCTATAGGCTATATTTTATCACGCTAAGACTAATAGAATGTAGAAAAAACGGGGGAAATTATTTGAAAGGGCTTATCTCGCAAACTATTGGAGCAATTTTTATGTTATTTGGCACAGATAAGAAGTAGACCATGTGAAGGATCATAGGCTATCGATTTTAATCATTTTTTCAGTGGCTATATATTTTATACCCGTGCGACGCCGGGGCGGGTCGCTACTTAGAAATAAATAGCGCTGAAAACTCTACTTGGCAAGGCCTTAAGTTGGTTATAATATTATAGAGCTCGTCGCTCGACAAGGCTTTAAATGAACGTGGCGAAAAAAGGAACTAACCCTGCCATCATACAAAAACGCCATTTTTGATAGTTCTCTTTTACCAGCAGCGTCCGCGTTTATTTAAAGTCTTGTATCACTTTAGGTCCAGATATTGTCTGTACTCGTATTGTGAGCACAGATACACGGCCACCTCTTGAAAGTACTATAATTGTAACTTAAAACTAACTTAAACTTGAAAGTACTTGTGTACTTCTGGTGCTAAATAAGTAAGTCGCAAATACCAACGAGTAATTAACTGAAATTTAAAATTCTGTATTATCTTATTTAAATCTTTACCTTTAATCAGGTGTTATCTTAAACTCAAACTCAAAGTGTCTTAAAAAATATATGGCTTTTAAATTATAAAACAACATTTCTATTTACAGGTGGCTATATTTAGCGAATAAAAAGCATAATATGGCTATGCAAGAAAAAGCTATTACAGAAAAGAACCTAGAATCAAGTGAAAAAGGGGAGAAGAAAACTGGACTAGATAATAAGGCTTTCGAGAGTGACGCTTTACCAATCGTCAAAAATGGAGAAACAGTAAAAGATGAAATAGGCCTAAATGATACGAATACTAGCAATTTATAATTTATTGAAAAATCTGTAAATACACTTTAGACGATTCAGCTAAAAGGGAGAAATTTTGAAAAGGGCCTTACGCTACCTTTCTCTTTCACTCGCGCACGAATTGAATGTTGTCTTGTTTCCACACGTTTGCGTTTAGAACAAAATAGCAGTGTTTTCATGCGAGAGTCATGCTGCGGCCGCACCTGAGTAGTGCTTCGTGCTTGGGACGATACCATTGGACGATCTGCGTGTATCGTCCAATGGTATCATAACACGAAGCTTCGTGACGATAGAAGGGCGTTAGAATTTTTTCAAATTTTCTCTATACGAGGCGACTGCACTAAATACATATAATATAAGAATGATAAGAAACCGAATTTATTCATACATAATACTTACCAACATTTACCTATTAACCTTGTTAAGAGGTATGTATCTTAAAAATTCTAAGCTATTTCCAGAATATCTAAAACTGTGATATTATACATAGTTACATGACGTATATATATAATAATTATATTGTGAACTCTACTAAAAATATGTGTTTATTGTTCATAAAAGAAATCATAATTCTATTGCTATTATATTTTTTCGAGAGTGTTTTCTATTGTAAATTGTAAGCTACCTAATTAACTAAGTAAAACTGAAGTATGAATAAGCTAGTTTTAGTTTAGCTATGGGCTTATTTTCCAATCGTTAGATAACTTTTACCTAAGGAATTAATCTGACTCTTTCATATTTGTCATACAACTTTTTTTAAACCAAAATTCCTCAGAAAAAAAATATCTGAAGATTAGGACTTTTGAATGGTAGAGTTGTATCTTATGCAGCCCTAAAACCAACATAAACACAACATAGCATCAAGATCAGTCGTACTCAACCTTTTTTTTATTTGGTCTTGGAAGGGTTAAAAAGCGATCTTCAAAATTTGCAATTTAAAAGTGGAAAAATTAGAATGAAGACTGCACTATTTTGCCGGTGAAATTCAAGATGGTTTAACTGTACGCGCATGGGCGTCGGCAGTGCCAGGGGGTGCACTTGCACCCCTTGGGAATCTCGGGACAACAGGGAATCTTGGGAATCTCAACAGGAATTATTGAAATAAAAAGCATTTTGTAACCCTATTACCATGCCGTACACATATAGTTCGTAATGTTTCGGCGCTAAATGTATTCTGTTGGCGCAGTCACTGTTGTTCGTAAAAAAAATCGGCCAAGACTAAGGGTTCCATACCATTATAGAGCAAAATTAGCCCAAAAATTGAGTTGTATGGGAGCCCCCCTTAATTTTTTATTTTATTTTAATATTATTATTAAATATTAAAGTACACATAAAACTAAGGACCTTGAGAAAAATTCAAGTACCTACCTGTTGCCATTATTGATATAGAGCCAAAAAGACCAAAAAAAATCACGTTTATTGTATGGGAGCCCCCCTTAAGTATTAATTTTATTATGTTTTTAGTATTTGTTGTTATAGAGGCAACAGCTGATATACTTACACAATCTGTGAAAATTTCAACTCTCTAGCTATTACCGTTCTTGAGTTACAGCCTGGAGACAGACAGACAGACGGACAGACAGCGAAGTCTCAGTAATAGGGTTCCGTTTTTACCCTTTGGGTACGGAACCCTAAAAGAAAAGAAAAGAAAAAAAAGTAAAATTTGCACCCCTTGGAAATTATTTCTGCCGGCGCGGCGCCCATGTGTACGCGGGCCCAAAGACCCGGCGGGCCGCAGGTTGAGTATGGCCGATCTAGATCACTTGCCTACTTGTTGCTATAATCGCAAATCGCAACATTATCTCTTTATATTATTAACCTGTGTCTGTCCAGTTCCACTAACTAGTTTTAGCCTGTATTCTGTCTAACGCCAGTCCGATTAGGGCGGTTACATTCCGTCCATAGATTAACCATTAATAGCCTTACGGTGCGTCCACATTTGTATCATTTGCGCGATCAGATCTCCGTCGCGTAACTGATACGTGTCGTATCAAATACGCGCATGATCGGCAGAATGATCTAATAGGCGTCCACACTATGATACGCATACTTGATACGGCGCGATGATCGCGACGGAGATCTGATCGCGCAAATGATACAAATGTGGACGAAGCCTTAGACTTACACATAAAAATATTTAAACGTCGAATACCAGGTCTTGTCTTTGTTTGGTCCAATGGATAAGACAGACAAAATCAGCGGAGTTTAACGTTGCTTGAACACCTGTATTAGATAAGAGGGTTTCAAATATTGTGTAAATACATACTATAAATTACTAATACTTAGTAGTAATAGATTTGTATGGTTGAAATGTGATGAATTTTTGTGACTGTGATATATTTATTGTAAAACTTTAATGCTGTAACATTTTCAGTATTTTTATTAGATGACATTAAAATATTAGTTACTCGTTTTAAAACTTCCTCTTTATGCCAAATTCTCATTAGTCTGGCCTTTGAAGTGTACTAATCTCATTATCCTGGGTTCATTGCACATTAGGCTGCCTTCACACTAGCGTTTGTCCAGCGTAGGCGTTCGATGAACGTATGCGCAGCGCAGACGCTGCGACAACGCGGCGCGTTGTCGTAACGTTTCATCTGCAGAATTAATTAAACGCTGCGTTAGCGCGGCGCAGACGTTACCGGTTACACAATTTCTTCAGAAACAATCAGTACGCGGCGCTAGCGCAGCGTACTGATTGTTCCAGTAGAGAAGCGGCGACAACGCGACGCACGCGCCGCGTTATTTGCGCTGCGCGTTAGTTCATCGAACGCCTACGCTGGACAAACGCTAGTGTGAAGGCAGCCTTAAATATCAAGTACTTTCTTATGATTTATATCTATGAAAGAGAAGTCATAATATTTATAACGATGAGCAACAACCTGACCTGCGAAATAAATCATAGGAAAAATAGTTTCTTGTAACAAACAAGTTTATTTTGGGCTAATATTATGACAACCCTTTTCCTCCATTTTGGTTTTTGTGGTCAAAATTCTGGGGTTTCCCAGTTTATGTGAACGTGTGTATTAGGTTTATATTATTATTAGCTATTTACTTAGCTATAAATAATAAGTATTATTATATCATTAAGCTGAGACATACTAAATAATAATAAAAATATTGTGTTCCTTAACTAAGTAAAATAAATGAAAGTTTAAAATCTGATAATCACACACTGACAATAATTTAAAATACATCATTTATTATTATTTTCCTCATAATTAAAGCTCTAAAATCTAATTATTAATAATTTTAATTAACGATATTGTAGTTGCCAGGATGGAAATAGATTTTAACATAACATTAAGCATTAAACGTTGCCGTATGTACTTATATTTTAAGTTAATAAAATGTTTTTCTTTACATAGTATTTTGTTTAATTTTACCAACTTTGTTTAATTAGTTAATGTTATTTTTAAATTCAACAAAAAACTGAATCACTTTAGTACCTTATCTTTATAATATTAGCAATTATTTTGTGAGGTCACTTTACCTTTACCATTAATTTTAAAAAAATCTGTACTTTCAAAGCGTATTGGACTGTGGTACACCAGATTTGTCGACTACTATCTATATAAGCGATCTCAACATTGTTAGGTACTAAAGTTATGAAAATACCAAATTAAACAAGAAGCCCCTGAACTTTATAAGCCCGCCCGCATTTTAAAAATAGAATAAAACACTCATATCCAGTAAATGCGTTTAATACAAACATTGTCTTAGTGTAAAATACTATAAAAATATATAAAACCACAATTTAACGACAACAATAATTAACTAAGGTTTATTATTCATCTCATAGAACCATTTTGGCAATTTCTCGTTTTAGGCACTACAAAGGAAGGTTCTGTAAGTTATAATATCTGAATTCCAAGCAAATATGCTTGATGAAATTTTGTTCCTCTAACATAGTGTTTTTTTTAAATCCACAATATTATGTTACCTAAAGCACTCAGAACTCTGTTGAGTTGAGCGAGTGATTAATAAAGAGTGATAGTGACGTAAAAACATCAACTTGGTTCATTTAAAACTATTTCACAAAGAACTCTTTAACAATAAACGAGATTCTAAGAGATTATTATTCCTTGAATAAACAAAATTAACTTTTAAGTAGAAAAGTTGAAACTGTAGTCTAACAGACTTTTAATAAGAATGAATACTATACTGAAAAAACCAGTAAGTTTGTAGTACAATATTAAGACAATGTACACGATACTTAAAAATTATGCTTAGACCATGCGCTCTTGGTAAAACTGAAACGTAGACGACGGCAATGATTGTAATTATCATTACAATTATCGCCTCTAACAAACTCAAAATAATCTAGTTTATCACAAAACGTGGTTGTTACCACTTACATTAATTATTTTTGGAAAAATTGACTATTTTTCGTGTAATAGACTATAATGATTGAAGACGAGAGTGAAAGAACACCAGCCCTAAGCCTGCATTTATGCAAAAAACGGCATTTTTTTTGTGTTAGTTATCGTGTTCTTCCATTCACATCTTCAATTATTATTTTTGTTAATTGCAAACGGAAACATTAGAGACAACCGTGCACGCTGGCCTTTAAGCAACATTCCTTAAACTTAAAAATGCCTTAACCAGACTTTTATTGATTCCTGTATGATTGTTTAAAAATAAAAATGAATCACAATAAAATATTATTAAATGATTTAAGTGTTTTATAAAACTTACTGTTTAAACAGTACACAGTATTTCATAGTTTTTGTGAGCCAGCTCCTTTCCAGCAAATGAGATGTACATAGATTTGTGGCTCGGGTGGACCTGAAATTGAGGAAATAAATAAATTAATCATAATGTTATCTTATATATAAAATTCTCGTGCAGGGCCCCCGCTACTATATGTGCAATGTGTGCAATGCACACGGGCGCCAAATCGCCATCTTTAGGAGCGCCAAAACCAAGGACCCAAAAAAATTGCCTAAAAGGGCGCCAAAATCCTTATTTTGCACACAGGCGCCAGTAGCCCTTACGGGGGCCCTGAATCTCGTGTCACAATGTTAGTCCACGAAGTCCTCCGAAACGGCTTTATTGATTTTTACCAAATTTTATATGCATATTCAGTAGGTCTGAGAATTGACTACTCGGTAATTTTTATATTGATAAGTGCATTTGTTGAATAAATATAAATAAATAATGCCTATATTCACTGACTGTCACCATTACAATAATTTTATAGCAAAACAAGAAAAACACAATATTTAGTCAGATTGTCCTTCGACATAGGCCTCCCCCATTTCCTTCCATTTGTCTCTGTCTCTGGCAAATCTCCTCTATCCTATTGGAAGGTCATCCTCCCATCGTTTGGTCTGACATCCTTTTCGTCTTTTCCCTTTTCTAGGATACCATTCCATTATGTCCTTGGTCCATTTTTTCCCATTGTCTGTTCTTGTTATATGTCCAATCCAGTTCCATTTTAGTTTTCTAGTTTTTATCAATATATCTGTTACCTTAGTTATTTTTCTTATTTTTGTTTTTGTCCACCGGTCTCGTAGTCTTATATTTAGCATTGTTGACATACTGCGAGCTTATTGGTGTTTTTGCTCGTGGTTGGCCAAGTTTGGCATCCATATGTTAGGCATGGAAGAACACAGGTATTGTACAATTTACTTTTAATAGACATAGGCACAGTTTCATTCTTGAATACTTCTTTTAGAGACCAGTACCTCTTCCATGTGTTACATATTCTTCTTTCAATTTCCTTTGAATACTGGTCTTTAGTTGATATTATTTGTCCTAAATATCAACATACTCCACAGCTTCTTCTCCTATTTTAATTTTTTCTTTTATTCCGTTTGTCATTACTTTGGTTTTCGTTGGGTTCATGGATAGGCCTGCGAGCTGACTTTCGTAGCTTAGTTGGTTAGCATTGTTTGTAGCGTTTCAGTTGTTTCTGCGAATATTACTATGTTATCGGCAAACCTAAGATGATTCAAATTTGACCCATTGATGTTTATACCCATTGTGTTCCAGTCTAAATTCCTGAATATATTTTCTAATACTGCTGTAAAAAGTTTTGGGGATAGTGGATCACCCTGTCTTACTCCTTTCTGGATCTTAAATTCATCACCCTTTCGTTCTAGTTGGATCGTAGCTGTGGTATTTTTGTATATTTCCTGAATAATTTGAATATATTTTCTTTCTAGTCCTTGATTTTGTAGCGTTTTACAAATGTAGTCGTGACTGAGTGAGTCGAAGGCCTTGTTGTAATCAACAAAGGCGATATAATACTTTTGGCTATATTCGTTTAGTTTCTCTACTATTTGTTTTACGACATAAATGGTGGAGAAATCTGCACGGAATCCAGCTTGTTCTCGTGGTTGGTGTTCGTCTAGCTGTTTTGTAATTCGTCCAAGTAGTATTTTTGAAAACATTTTTATATAAATTGGACATTAGGCAAATCAGTCTGTAGTTATTTATTTCGCTTTTATCTCCTTTTTTGTATAACAGGTGTAGGTGGGTCGGTATTTTTTTGGTGGTCAATATTTCGTTGAAAATTTTTGTTAAGAATCTAGATGTCGCTGTTAGAGAATTCCTGAGTACTTCGTTGGAAATTTTGTCGTCCCCAGACGACTTTCCGCTTTTCTGTATTTTAATCGCTTTTATTACTTCCGACTCTAAAATTACAGGTACTTCTTCAGCGTAAGTATCAGTTTCTGTTGTTTCAGTTTTTTGATAATTTTTCGCGTACAAGTTTTTGTAAAATTTTGTAGCTAATTTTTGCTATTGAAGTCCTTTCTAAGATTAGTTGATCTTTCTTGCTGTTACATTTCATGTTAGGTATCCATTGTTTGTATTCCCTCAACTGTTTTAGACCTTTCTTAATTCCATCCGTTTTCTCAATTTGTTCCTTTAGTGTGTTAAGTCTTTCTGTTTTCCTATGTTTTCTTATTGACATTTGTATTCTTTTGCTAATACTTGCTATATTCTGTCTTTTGTGTATCATTTTTTTTCCTTTCCTCCATGAGATTTAGTGTTTCTTCTCCTAATTTTCTCTTTTTTGCAACATAGTTTGCTTATGTTTATCAGCTCTTTTTCTAAAATGTTATACTTTTCTTGAATTGGTTTGGTGTCATCTATGTTAGCTAGCACATTTTCTAATTTTTCCAAGACATCATTTGGTATATGGGTCGGTGCACTGGGGTATTCATTGGCGTATTTAATTATATGTTTCCTTGATTCTTTCGCTTTATTTTTAATGAACCCTCTTAAGGGGCCGGGTACCCTCGAAATTGTCATACATACGTAATACCAAAATCATTTTCTCATACGAAAATGATTTTGGTATTACGTATGTATGAGAAATTCCAAGGGTACCCCGGCCTCTTAACATTCTATGGTCCGAGTTTAAGTTATTTATTACTTCGACATCTGAAAATATCTGTCTGTCCCTTGATAAGATGAAATCTATTTCATTTTTATCTCTACCATTTGGGGATATCCAGATCAATTTTCTTGATTTCCTTTTTTTATAAAAACTGTTAATTATTTTGATATTGTTTGCGAAAGCAAAATCTATAAGTCTTTGCCCATTTCCATTTCTATTACCGCTTCCATAATTTCCTAAAACAAATTCGTCCTTGTTTGTTTTTGTACCCACTTTTGCATTAAAGTCACCCATAGTGTTTTCATTCTTTTTTTTCATATAAATCTGTTAGGTCTTTATAAAATTCGTCTGTTGTTGCTGTTGCGGCTTTTGTGTCCTGTTCGGTAGGTGCGTGGATTTGAATAATAGATGTGGGTTTTTAAACCCGTTAAATTGTATATTTAATACTGTCATTCTATCGGATATACCTTCAAAACTTATAATTTTATCTTTTAATTCTTTTTTTACTAAAAATCCGATTCCATAAAGTCCTTTCGTTTTTCCATAATAGTAAAATATGTAATTGTTATATTCCCTTATTTCTTCTCCAGTTCTTCTAACCTCACACATTCCAATGATATCCCGTTTTATAAATCTTAGGGCTTCTTCCAGTTCGTCTAGTCTACTATCTGTCATAAGGGTTCTAGTGTTTAATGTTGCAATCTTCGATCACTAATTTACAAGATACACAGTCCGCGGCAAAAAACGACCTCACTAAAAGAGCACCAAACGCAACATTCTGGTGCACTTTTGATTTAGTAGTGCTCGAACGCTCCGCCGGGAAACATGCCTTAGTGCTCGTTCAATTATTGTAAAAATCATACGTCTAAAAGGCAAAAAAAGGATGGAATTTCATATTTCCGGTAAGTATTAATTTTATCCCAATATATTTCTTACAATTGTATTGTAAATATTAGTATTACGTTAAGAAATCACCAAAAAACTGTTTTAAAATTAAGTTGTAAATAAATCAACACGAGGTATAAACCATCTCAATTGCGAATACTCATACTAAAGGTACTTATCGTAGTTTATCATGCCCACTTGAAATGTTCGGGTTATAAGCTGTGTTTCTGTTCCATTTGATGGAGTCGCTATTATTTGTTATTTTTTTATTGAGGAATTATATTTTTTTTAGGTTTCCTCGAGATCCAGTTAGATGTGGAAATTGGATATCAGATAAAGCACGGCAAAGGTGCGAAGAATTTTTCAAGCGAACTTTAGCGAGCGTTGTATATTCTAAGCATTTATATTCAATGTATTACACTTATATTTTAGTTAATTATCAAATTAGACATATTAGAACAACATAATATTACATATAAAAATAATTAGTCCACACTTTATACATTAAACTTTGGAAAAATAAAAAAATGGACTATTAAAATTATTACAATCAACAAAAAAATGTTGAACAGTTCGACTCCTCTCATACTTCACTTTGCCCTGTTCCAGCGGCGAATTTCGGTCGTAAAATTGGAGTGATTTTTTGGCTCTGTAATAATTTGAACTTTAAGACATATACGCCGATGGTTTAATTTAGTATGAAGCGTGCATCGGACGTAAAAATTTATTGCTTTGTAAACACAAATGTACATTGTTTTATAAAAAGATCTTTAATAATTACTATGATTAAGGTTGATTTTAGATAAATGTATACTTTTTTAAACTCAATTACTCGGCGACAGATTTCCGAGAGGTTTTGTATGAGACTGTGTATCTTGTATATATTTGATCGAAGGTTGCAATATATATTTTTTCATTTTTTATTTTATATAATGATTTTTGTTTTCCTTGAAAGGTTGGTGGTAATGGTGGTGGTGACAATGGTGGCAATGTATTTTTTGGGGGGCTGTGGTCTGATTCCCCACGGGGACCAGCCGGATTGGGGAATTTTGTATGTTGTATATTTTGGTGTTGTGAATTTTTTGTTTTGTTTCGGTTGTCAGTGCATAGTTGCTATTGGTTCTTTTCAGAAGCAGAGAAAGATCTGGATCTCATAAAAGAGAAGGCATCGACTTTCTTTGTTATTTTGTTTGGTTGATTGTTTTGTTTCCCTTCCTGCGTTTGAGGGGTACTTGGTGACTTTGATGGTGAGCGCTTCCTTTTTCTTTCGAAGCTTCCTTTACTATAATTTTATCGTATTTAATATACGCAGTATTACCCTTTTCCCTTTCTTCCTTAAGTTGGATTTTCAGTTTCTTCCTTAGGTTTATGACATCTTTTGGGAAATCTTCTGTTGCATATATGTTATTGGAAAACATTTTATTATTTTTCAGAATTTGTATTTTCCTCCAAATTAAAGTAAGGGTTAGCAGGATAGGTCTCAATTTTGCCTCGTGGCGTTTTCCTATTCTCTGGATATTGCTTATCTCCCAGATATCCCATTCTTTTAACGAGGCTCTCTCGCTGAGATCATTCAATGTCTTTAAGACGATTTCTACAAGTTCGTTGTGGTTCTTTTGACCTTCGGGAATTCCGTGTAGTATTAGGTTGTTTCTCCTTGTGTTTTTCTCTAGTATTTGTACTCTGTTCCTAAGCATTTCTACCTCCATCTTCAATTCTTTGATTTCTTCTTGTAGTGGTTTTAATTTTTCTTCTAAAGTTTTCGACAAATTTTCAGTAATTGTAAGAGTTTGCTTCCGCATATCTTCCCTAAGGTTATGCAGGAGCATTCGCATTTGTTCCTCCATATTAGTTTAAGTTAGATTGCGCTTTAGTGTCTGCACGGCAGAAATGCTTGTTTTAATATTCTTGAAAGAAGTAGGAGAAGGCACTTGTCATTTGTCAGCTCACTTGTCAAACTTGAATCTTGATAATATTAAATGTCAAAGTTCAAACTCGTGACCAGCTATTTCGCGACACTTTTAATTGTTGTTTTTCCACAAATTTGGATGTATTTTGCCGAGAAAACAGTTTTGGCCGTACAAGCGATATTAGCGCGGCTTTTAGCACTTTCACTTTTGGTTTTCACGAAGGATTTCACTTTTTTTTCGATTTATTTCACGCGAGACAACGAAAGCACGTATTCTCAGTTTGACAATCGGAACCGTAAAAAAATTGTTGATTAAATAGTAAATTATTACAACTCGAGACTGACAGTGACCATTGTTTGTGCGACGAGACATAGCAATCGACGTTGCCATGGCGACATACTTATTTAGTCACTTCAATAAAATAATATGGGCGAAATACTTTATATTATGGCAAAGCAACTTTTGCCGGGACAGCTAGTAATTATCTAAAAGTAGAGAAACTATATGAAAGTTTAAAGTCGAAATAGACAGTAAGTAAACAGATAACAGACTGTTTATTAATAATCCTTCGATCGCGGATTCTTGGAAATCTATTGTTATTCTATTGTTGCCGCGATCACCGGTGCTCTTATGGGGCTTGGTAGGTTAAAAACTTGACAAAAACTATCTGACTAAAATATATTGATTTTCTTTTAATTTGAGTTTTGATATTATTACAATAATTGTGTACTGTGGTGGAAGTTTTACTTTCAATTTTGAGCCTATACCTCGATCATGGGAATCGCAGACACAATAGATTTTCAATTGTTAGGCGGCAGCCGGGTGCCGTTTGGGGATTGATGGGTTAAAAGTACTTCTATAATTTACAAAACAATGTTTATGTACACTATTACACATGGAATAGATGGTCTTATTATTACAGTACCCGGCAATAAATATTGCACATCGACCTTTGGAAAGAGACATTCGGCTAATTTCGGTTTCATAGAGCGTTATCTTTGTAGCACACGCCTATTTGACATTATGTCAGTCGTTGTTCAAATTCAATAGAGTGCAGTCGCGTCCAGTTCAAAATATATATCTA
Source organism: Polyommatus icarus (assembly GCA_937595015.1). Taxonomy (NCBI): domain Eukaryota; kingdom Metazoa; phylum Arthropoda; class Insecta; order Lepidoptera; family Lycaenidae; genus Polyommatus; species Polyommatus icarus. The sequence goes on along the minus strand of OW569322.1, from coordinate 7,457,836 downwards.
GAGTTGTTAACACCCCTAAATTTGCTACAGCTGTAATTTTCCAAACGAATTTTAAATACGTAAACATAATTTGAACACCCTTTTTTATTTTATTTTACCCGAACCTAAAGCCATAACTTATAGAAAATTTGGTGTATTTTATACAAAGAATAATAAAATTGTCAAAAGGAGCAAACCATAATTGTTTTAACAGCTCCTAATATATACCGGACTTTTTGTATTTCGTGCGTAAGAGATAACGCTCTACAAAACCGAAATTAGCCGACTGTCACCTTCCAAAGGTCGATGTGCAATATTTATCGCCGGGTACTGTACTTACTTTTCCTGGAGTCAATGAACCTTGCTCTCTTGCTCTGCCAATGTACAGTGGCTCACCAGATGCAGTGTTGCCACCAATAATAGCATTAGAAGGGATATTCCCATCATGAGTTTCCACCCAGCGGACTTTTTCCGGACGAGCACAACACACCTGAAATAATATTTGAATATTTGTTTAAAATTGGTTAGGGGAAATTCCAAGTATTTTCCAAAGGGAAAGTGTTTTAAAAATGCTTTTTGCTTATGCAATATTTAGATGATACAATTTATACTCAAATCAAAACATGACATCCATAAAATTGTAAGCTAAGATTGTTTTATGGTGACACACAGCAATAAGACTAGCTGTTGATCCAGCAAATAGTATTTTCTGTATTATTTCGAGTATAAAAAAATAATAACTAGATTCTCAGATCTACTCAAAGTGCTTTACAAAATTCATAAAAATAGGTCCTCATTTCCGAGGATTCTGGCAACAAATGTGAAGGCTACAAACCTCAATATTCTGCACAGAGTGCTCCTTGCCTCCCCATGCCACGTAAGCACAGTTATGTTTGATGGCCAGCTTGCCGGGGATTAAGTCATTCTCATATCTAGCTCTGATCACCCACAGAGGGCTATGGTCATGCCCCTCAAACCCAGCGACAACTGCCTTGTGACTCAGGCTCTGAGCATCTCTTGGCGTAGTCGGAATCCATTCAAGGCCAGCTGGAAAATTTTATAATGACAGTCAATACCTGGGTAACACTAAGAATTTTTATCAATTATGATACTAAGTGTTTTGGCATAGATCATATTCATAACATACTATTTTTCCAAGTAAATAATAAATAAATAAGAGTAGTAAAATCCCAGGTACCGTAGGTTTAATGCATATCGACGGTCCCTGCGTATAAAGCGACATGTCAAAAGTAGTGGTTTTCAGGAGAGCGTTTTTAAGATTCAAACTGTTACTGTAGATTACCATAAAACATAAACACAATTATTTTTGTTGATCTGTAAAGCTTAATGTAGGCCGTTTGTCATGATATAACACAATTTTAAATATTTATTGTATTTTCGCCAAAATTGCAACATGAGTCATGACCGTTTTTACCAATGATATTGTATGTTACTAACGTAACTAGATTGGCAGTCTACGACAGAAACGCGTCACCACTTTGAAGATGCCTGCAGGCATATCTGCCATACATAATGACATAATAACATTATGAAGTGACATTGTCTTTTGGGCTATCAAGTGGTTACGCATTTTTTGCATCAGTTTGTAAGACATTGCCACTCTAGTATTTTAGAAACTCATTGGTTTTTACAGTGACAATTCAAGACTGCCCATAACGGTTAAGTCGAACATGTCCGTTTTTACTTTGGAAGAATTAAAATATTATATTAGGTCCTAAATTCATTCAGCACTATATAAAATGATTCTAATTGTCATAATTTATAAGTTTATAACATATAAGTAATACAAATTCTGGCTCTTCAGTGAGAAAAACTAAAAAACACAGACGTATATTTTTATACGCTGCTAATTTAAGTCGTTTTTCTATGGTATAATGAAAGAATAAAAGGACATGTCATCAATTACTTTAGGTCCATAATGAAAAATTGTAATAAAATGTGATTATTTGACAAATTAAACTGTTTAGTTTTAAAAATTCTACAAAGTTTAGTATCTAAGTATTAATTGATTCTGTTTTACTAAAGGGTAAAGTAACAAAATGCATCGTTGCTATGATTTTGATTTTTGATATAATATTTTTGAAAATTTGTCAATGATACTTGTATATGGATATAAAGTTGAAAAAAAACTTTTAACATATTTTACATGTTGTTCAAGATAACGAATGCCCAGATACTTTGCCTTTTTTTCTTCTTCTTGGTCATTTCGGATTCTTGAGCAAGGTCAATTCCTTTTCAAATTTAGAGACCTAGGTGACCATTCACGACCTTAGACTATTATTGCATCTTACATGAGTAAATTCTTTGAGGCTTCGTTATAACTTCTACGGTGAACAAGTGTGGACAGTAAAATATATTATTTCTGAGTCGATTATTATATTCAGCTTTAGCTTTTGAGCTCTTGAGCTTTTTTCTGAATGTAATATTTAGTATTACCGTTGAATACAGAGCTGCATTGATGTAATCGTTTAACACGTTCCTCGCAGGAAGAAAATAGTATTTCATCCCAATTTGCGACTGCCAAATTGACTACAGAACACCTTATCAATTCTATACTAATATTATACAGCGAGATTTGTTTGTTTAATATCAGGAACTACTTATCCGATTTAGAAATTCTTTTAGTGTTAGATAGCCCCTTTGTAGAGGAAGGCTATAGGCTATATTTTATCACGCTAAAACTAATAGAAGCTAAGAAATAGAGGAAAATGTGGAAAAAAAACGGAACGGAAATATATTTGAAAGGGCTTATTTGAACATGCTAATCTCAGGAACTACTGGTCCGATTTGAAAAATTCTTTCAGTGTTAGACAGTTCATTTATTGAGAAAGGCTATAGGCTATATTTTATCACGATAAGACTAATAGAAGCGAGGAAATAGAGGAAAATGTTTTTGAAAGGGCTTATTTAAACGCGCTAATCTCAGGAACTACTGGTTGGATTTGAAAAATTCTTTCAGTGTTAGATAGCCCATTTGTCGACAAAGGCTATATTTTATTACGCCACAACTAATAGAAGAGGAAAATGTGGAAAAAACGGAGATCTTAAGAAACTACTGGAGCAATTTTTATGTAATTTGGCACACAAGAATAGACCACGTGAAAGGACCCAGGTTTCTTTTTTTGTGTACGGTTTCCTTGACATTCCTAAGCCGCGTGGAACATCTATCATATCATAAAAGTATATTGTCCCACACAATATACTTTTATGATTTGCGTGTTAACTATTCTATCGATGTACGGGAAAAACTATAAACTAAAGTCCATGCGGATGAAGTTGTGGGCAACAGCTAGTATTAAATAATTTTGATTGTAACACATAATATTTTACTGTAGGCTCAAGAAGTGTTAATATCATCAAAATAATTGGATATCATACCTTCATTATGCGGAGTCACAATTGGTGCTGACGGAGGACCACCATGTAGTGGTTGTTGCCCCGGGTAAGCACCAGGATAAGACATGGCTGTAGGGTTGGGGTAAACAGCAAACCCAGGTTGAGGAGCATACTGCGGTTGACCTTGGTGTTGAGGAGCACCGGGGTGTTGAGGAGCACCGGGGTACTGAGGAGCACCAGGGTACTGAGGAACGCCAGGGTACTGAGCACCAGGGTACTGAGTAGCGCCAGGATACTGAGGAGCGCCAGGGTACTGAGGCTGCCCAGGTACAGCCTGGGGCTGGCCAGGTGCAGGAGCATTCACATTGTGGAAGACTTGCGGATAAATAGGATTAGGAGGTGGGGCTTGAGGATAGTTGTTTCCATAGTTAACTAGAAAAAAATAATATTGAGTTAAATATACTTACAAGAGATGGTATTTAGTAACAATAATGAACTAAGTAGTAAGTGTACAATATTTTACCGCAACAATACTTAATTATTGTGTAATACAATAAAACATGAGTCACTTTGTGAAATCATTGGATGTACCTAGAAATTTCCCCAATGCATGATAAGAGTAGAATTTTAAATTGTTATACAAATAAACTTTAATATTTTAATACTTTCACCTACACATTATCTAACTAGTTTTGGTGATAACTGATAAGTATTGTACTGTCTACATCATAAATTTACATAAAATAAAAAACATAGTAATAATATAGTTGAGGATGATCAATGATGATTGATGAATTACTTTGTTGCATCACTAACGGATCTAAATTGAAATGTACGAAAAATGTAGTTTATAATAGTTAATCAATAACAATAGATAATAGTAATATTTGTACTTACAACCGGCCATGTTAACTGTTTTTTTATTGATATAAAACTGCTTCTTCGATACGGCAGAACTAGAACAAAAGTCTTAGGTTATTCTGGTTCAATTGCGTTAGTAACAGAACAGAAGCTATTTTATATAATTAGAAATCACTTTTGCACTCTTTCACTTACCGGTAATAACGGCAAGACTATTTTTACACTAAAAATAACAATAAATCTTGTGTTTGATGACGCAACCTGACGTAACCCCACTTCAACAATTCGACAGTGACAGATTTTTCTTTTTCTTCTTTTTTGGCAACTTGACATAAAGGATGTGTATGTTGTGCCACAGACAAGGTAAAAAGGTAAGGAATATGGCGGGAAAACCATATTCCTCCTATTATATTTTTCATCATCGTTTTCATGTATCGTCAGGTCTAAAGTCTAGTCAAAGTCTAAGTAAAAGTCAATACAGTCAAGGAGTCAAGTCGGTCGATTCAGTAAAGTGGTAGACGCTTTACTGAAACTTTCGATGGAGTTTTGGAGGGAACACAAAATAGCACGTTTCTGGATATTACATCACTTTCCTACACTTGTGCATGAACACGAATATCTAATGGTTAATATTCTACCAATATTACACATTAAAAACCCAGCTAACACAATTTTAGGAAAATAATATAATTTAAACACAATAGCACTCTTTCACATGCCCGCCAAAACTTCCCAGTGACCACAGATTACTAGTATATATTTGCCAGTGACAGATTTGTCTGTTGACAGCTGTCCGATTTTCTTTTAATTTATTCGTGACTGTAATGGATACAGGTCCTTCAGTCGTACACATTATAATTATAGTACAATGAACATAAATAAGAATACAATGAAATGAATTCAATACAATGAAATATAAATTATAACAAAAGGAAAACATAAATAAACTCTAAGAAAGATACATTTTACATTTCTAAGACACATATAAAAAAGCTTAAAAAAAAAACTAAAACCAGTGACACATGAGGTGGACGAAAGTTCCGAACAAAAAAAAAAATGGGTTCCAAATTTAAACGTAGCTACCAGACCTAATCGCATAATCTGTACAATTTTTAAGCACGGTCGACTGTGATTGGCTGATAAAAAAGACTATAGAGAATATAAACTACATGAGAAAAAGAGGAAGAAGAAGTTTAAAACTCAAAGTTCGAATTTCATTTTGTGAAAATTATTTATTACAAAAATACAAAAGTTGTAAATTAAGTGGATTAAGTAAGTAAGTAAGTAAACATTTATTCAGTACAAACACATTACACCACATTACAATAAACATTTCACAAAAAAGACACTAAGTATAATATTTTAAAAAACAAAAATAACATAAAAAAGGAACATTAACAAATAAGTGCCAGATGAACATAATATATTGTAGGTAGGCAATGAGTTTCTAAAATACTAGAGTGGCAATGTCTTACAAACTGATGCAAAAAATGCGTAACCACTTGATAGCCCAAAAGACAATGTCACTCCATAATGTTATTATGTCATTATGTATGGCAGATATGCCTGCAGGCTTCTTCAAAGTGGCGACGCGTTTCTGTCGTAGACTGCCAATCTAGTTACGTTAGTAACATACAATATCATTGTAGGTAGGTATCTATTTGGGTAAAGATAGCAAACGACAATGTAGTGCAATGCGCAATGCATTTTTTCAATTTCTGCGTACCATTTTTCTTTAGTTTCTATTATCTTCGCCCAATAGTCTTTCCATAAACTTTTAATTGAACTTTTAATTTGTGGGTATAAATCAGTAAATGGTACTTTAAAACTTTCTGAAAGATCTACATTGTGTTCCCTACGAGTCACCTGGTCTATTTCATTGCCTAATATGCCACTGTGGGAGGGAACCCAAACTAGTTCTATGTTCTTTTCCACCAATGATATTATATAAAAATTGTTTTCCACCAATTTTGTTAACTTATATCTAATTCTAAATACAATATAATTTTGTTTAAAAGACACACTTCGGTTACTTAAACTATATAATACACTTTTAGAATCAGTAATGATTAAGCAATGTTGCGGTTTCGACGATAAGGTAAGTGTGTGATCAATACAATAATAACGTGATAAATACATAATATAATAGATTACACATTTTGTGTAATATAAGTTTACTTTGTAGTGTATATTATATTAATGATAGATCGCCCAGAGTCCTGCTAGCAGGACTTTTGGTCCTTCCGGAAGGACGCAACTTTTTTAGATCATATTTTCTTAATTATATGCAGTACAAAGTTCAAACTTGCACGAAAAAATGGAGTATATCTATCCCTTTCTTACTATAAAGAAACGATTTGCTTGGCACAACACACCTTCAGTTGAGTCGCGATGGCGCATGAGTATAAACGGGGGCAGCGCGTCCGCGCTCGCGCGACCTATTTCGATGCGCCAGGCACCGACAACGCATGGAGTCGTCAACATTTTGGAGATAATTATAAAGACTGTGAATTATTCGGCGTTGTAGTCAGAAATCTAAATAATAATAAAGTTCGCGTGCGGTGGGATATTGACGAGAAGTGTTCAATAATTGGGGTTGAGATGATAAATCCTGCAAATGACGAGACTGGTATGTTTTTTTACTTAGATATTACAATTTTATTTACGATATTTTGTGGAGGTTAAACACGATGATGATAAAACATAGAATAGATATTTGACTGCCATTTTTATTGTTTGAGCAAAAATACTGATATCTTAGTTATTAGGTAACGCGTTTAGGTATGTTAGGTATGTACATACTTATAGGTAATAATTTTTAATATGTTACATTTAATATAAGTAAGTAGCTATTAAGCTAAAATTATTAATATTTTATTCAAATTACGTATTCGAACTTTTGCTAGTTTTTGGAATCTTATAAAGCCATTAATTTGAAAAATATACGTATTATCTTTTTTCTTCATATATATATTATGTAACAATGACCAATAAGTATTTTAAGTATAATAAAATCAGTATTTTTGCATGTAGTCAAATACCGTATTCTGTTTAGATTTATGGGTTAAACATGTTGTTAAGTACACACGACCACTCATTTTAATTCCTTTATTATTTTCAGGTCGCGAAAGCGTTATACGACTTCAGCTTGAAGACGCCGAAGCCCAGGAGCTAGAAATGTCGTCTTCGTCGTCATCTTCTGATTCAGAGTCAGATGAAGAAACTAATACTATTGTTCCAACTCCGCCTTCTATGGAATTTAGTCAATCAATAGTGACAGTGACGTCTGGTGGTATAAATGTTGACTGGCTAATGAAAATAGATATCACCATTGATAATTACAAAGACATAAAGTACAAGCCACGACTACATATCGATCTAAACAGTGTGAATATCCGAGAAATTGATGTCTGGCTATTATTCTTCCCGTTGGACAGAATTGACGATATATTACGCTATACCAATGCAAGATTAGGACGAAACTTTATAAAAGGACAAGAACTTTTAAAATTTTTTGGGGTATTATACGCCATGTGTATTAATATTTTACCAGAAAGGCGAGACTATTGGTCTACCGATGAAACCAGAGTTTTTCCACCACCTGCATTTGGAACGAGATTTGGTATGAGCAAGCACCGTTTTGAAGAAATTTTAATGAATTTGTCATTTACGCACCAACATGTAGATGATGATCGATGGTTTTTGGTACGACCTCTCATTGATATGGTCAATAAACGGTGGCTTAGTGCATTGACTCCTTCGTACAAACTTACCGTCGACGAATCTATGTTCGCTTGGTATGGTCGGGGTAATTATTTTGAAAAGGGAATGCCATGTGTCATTAAAATTAAACGTAAGCCTAAAGGAGTTGGTTGTGAGGCTAAAACTTTGGCCGACAGTAGCACTAGGATAATGTTACGTCTAGAAATCAATGAAGGCAAGGCCAGCATGGCAGAAAAAAAATGGCAAAGACAGCTAGGTGCTGGCACAGCAACTACTCTGAGACTGACGGATCCCTGGCACGGTACTGGTCGTATAGTTGTTGGTGATTCATGGTTTGCGTCTGTAAAAACAGCAACCGAATTGCGTAAAAAAGGGTTGTTCTTCATTGGAATTGTTAAAACTGCCCATGCGAAATTTCCGCTTAAACAACTTCAGGAAAATTGTCCACCAGGAAAAGGATCTACCATTACTGCGAAAACAGAATTGGAGAATATTGAAGTATTTGCCACAGCCTGGAGAGATCGAAAGATTCATAATTTTGTTTCTACATGTGGTACTACATTGCCGGGAGCACCAGCGTGCAAAACACGATATGATGGATTTGGAGCCAGTACTGTTAAAGAAATACCTAGAACTCAAATCGTGGAACAGTATTTTGACGGTGCTCCTGCCATCGACATTAACAATCATGTTCGACAAGGTGGTTTATCCATAGAGGAAGTGTGGCGAACGCAGAATTGGGTGCATCGCATATATGCTTCGATTTTTGGTATTATAGAAACTAATGCCTTCTTAGCATTTAACTATTTCTTAAAAAATAAACACGAGCAAGTAACACATAAGCAGTTCACGGAACAGTTGAGCTTGCAGCTCCTAAATAATAATTACAGATGTGATGCCAATGAACAAAAAGAGAACCAGCCTTCAAATCATTAACCAGCTTTAGGAGGTGAGCATATATTGCAGGCTTTGTCTAAAGACGACAGTCGACAAAGAGTCCAAAGAAAGTGCATTATATGCTCAAGAATTTACAAAAGGCAGCAAAAGGCTAGTTTTTATTGCATTGCATGTGGAAAAAAGTGTGTACTTTGTTCACCACAAACTGGTAGAAACTGTTTTGCATATCATATTCAACATGGCATTCCAGCATAATTAAAATTTCTGCATTTTTTGTTTGTTACAAATATACGTGTTTAAATTATTAAAAACATAGACTTTTATTCTATTGAAAACTGGCCAAAGGTTTCTGACTTCTGATTAGTACACTCATAATGTTCAAGGTCACAGTACTGCTGGAAGGACCAATCGTAATTTCATACAAATTACGTACTGCTAGCAGGACTCATTACTATCTTCCGGCAGGACATAAACTCGTCCTTCCAGAAGAGCTTCCAGTAGGACAAATCGTCGGGCGATCTATCATTAAACAGATAAACATTTCTTTTAGAGACTAAGATGACGGGTAAACGCAGCTGTACTCAGGATGCACGGCGCCACTGGACCATAAGATAATAGATAATAAATAATAATAAAATAATATTTAAAATAGCTTGCATTAAAAATGTGTTGTTTTACTAACTTTATTAGGGTTCCGTAAAACGGGACCCTATTACTAAGACTTCGTTGTCTGTCCATCCGTCTGTCCGTCTCTCTGTCCGTCTTTCTGTCCGTCTATCTGTCCGTCTGTCTGTCCGTCTATCTGTCCGTCTGTCTGTCTCCAAGGTGTATTTGAAGAACCGCTATAGCTAGAGTTCTGATTTTTTTACAGATTGTGTATTTTATTATCTGTTGCCGCTATAACAACAAATACCTAATGAAAAATGAAAACAAGATAAAATTATAAATATGTTTCCTGGGAATTATTCATGAAATATTAATAATTTTATTTTTGACGTGATAACGTCTTATAATTCGATCCCACCAAAACATGAAATGTAAAAGGCCGAGCCAAGCAAAATATTGCAGGATATTCAATACTTCTTCTGTCGTAAAAAGTTTTCAGATCGCATTCAAGCCAAGCCTTCAACTTATTTTGTAATTTAAATCAACATTCAGTAAAAGTATCAATACATTTCTTATTTTATAATTATTAAAGTGGCTTGGAAATGAGCACAGGAGAAACAAAATGTATAAAACTGCATATTTGGAGGAGTTCAGGAGTTCATACTTACACAGACAGCAAGCGTAAAGTGTTTAAGTATGTAACGACGCATGTGGCCGATGGTACCCAATAATATCCAATTAGTCGCTGATTATTCTAGTGCTCGTTGCCAAGCTACTTTATTAATTATAAATTTATTGATACTTTTACTGAATGTTGAATTAAATTACAAAATAAGTTGAAGGCTTGGCTTGAATGTGATCTGAAAACTTTTTACGACAGAAGTAAGCATTGTATATCCTGCAATATTTTGCTTGGCTCTGCCGTTTACATTTCATGTTTTGGTGGGATTTCATTCCTTTTCTGAAGGTTTTTTTTTTCAGGTTATTTTAGGTGACGTTATATATAACTTTTCTGTACTTAGCTTAGCACCCATCCTACATCTCCTTTATATTTTTTCTTTGAGGCTTCGTCACTTGTATAGGTGGACAACGTAACGTAAATACTTCTGAGTTGTGAGTCGATTATTATATTCATATATTATATGTATTATACACACACCGGCAAAATTAGCGGAACATAAGTAAAAAGGGCCACAACTTGAATTCAAGTGGGTCGGGCTGTGTGAAATCCTTTTTTATAGTTTCTAAGCTCATTTAAGAAATAAAATATTGAACAAAACTGGCAAGTTGACAGATTTTTATTGCAATTATGCCCTACTAAGTGTTTTTCGATGATTGACGTTGTAAGTGTTTCTGATAAGAATGGCGTTTTTAGCGGGGTGCAAGGTATGCCAGCTCATTTGATTGTTTGGTTTTTGGAAGAACACATTGCTTAGATACAAAATTAATGGATTTTCCAGCATCTACGACAGCTAGAGCTGTAACCACGATTGAGATAGGTCACACCTACCGTTCGGTCAGTCAGGCCTTAGGTGTGTCGGCTTTCGTGGTCCATCGTAAATTTCAACGCTACAGAGAGACTGGATCTTACGTTCGGAGACGAGAACAAGGCAGATATCGGGTGGCAAAGGTTCAGGATAACCGTTTTGTAACGGTACAAGCCTTAAGAAATCGACCTTAAACTGCTTTGCAGAGATGAAACCTATAGGAACAGGTCCGAGATGTACCTGTAAGTGATTGTACAGTAAGAAGAAGACTCAAAGAAGTTAAATTAAACTCAAAGGTGCCAGCAAGGGCACCAAAACTTGAGACAGGGCACCAAAGAGCCAGGCTAAGATTTGCGCGTGAACATCAAAATTTGACAAGTGGGTGAAATCGGTGCTGTACAGTGATGGGAGCAAATTCTGTGTAAATTTTATTGACAGGCGATAAAGAATGTGGATAAATCGTAAGGAACGCTATAGACCATCAAACTTAACGGAAACAGTGGTATATCATGCAGGCTTCGTAATGGTTTGGGGTTGCATATGATTTGGAGCCCGCACAGAGCTGATGATTGTTAATGATGGTACTTTGACAGTACAGGGCAATAGCACAGACATCCTAGAACTGCAGGTTGTGCCTTTTACACAGTTTTAGGTAGTAACTTCAATTTTTTGCGCGTCCATAGAGTCAAAAAATCGGGCATTATGACCTAAATGATGCTAGCGTAGCCCAGGTGGAGAGGTCAGCACGGTCTACGGATGTGGATCCGATTGAGAACGTGTGGCATCAATGGGTGAACGGTACGAATTAAAACTCCAGCTCCAAAATGTGTTCAGGAGCTCGAGTTGGCGCTACTGGAGGAGTAGAAGAATATCCCACAGGAAATGATTGACAATCAAAATGCAAGCATGTAATGGCGTATCCAGACTCTCTTTAGATCCATAGAAGGCATTACACGCTGTTAACATGGCATTTCTTAAGTAAAAATGAAGAATTTAACTTAAAAACTTACTACTGAAATTTCAAAGATTTTTCTTAATTTTAGATTTTTGCAGATTTTTTTAATTTTACACGTTTTTATGCCCTAAATTTATATAAGTTTTATTTTTTAATCATCAATTATAAAATTAATAAATAAATATATAAAAAACAGCGATTAATTTTCAAAAAAAATAAAATTTTATTATGTTCCGCTAATTTTGCCGGTGTGTATATAATTGACTCTTAAGCTTCAATACTTAAAGGTAGTAATTTTAGCATTACCGAATAATATACATAGCAGCACTGATATTATAAGCGTCTCGACGTTCCTCGCAGGAAAGAAGCACTGCACCTTATTTCATGTGATTACTTAAAACTCCCTTATTATATCGAGCGATTAAGGAGTGTACAGTACTGATTATATTTATATTATTTTAAATTTAATTATTGTTTCATTGTCAAAGTTATTAATACTATTTTTATTACAATTAATACCATTTCATTAAGTACATAACTAACTTAAAGCCTTTTGTACGTACCTAAAGAAACTTTGTAGTCGAAACTCATAGGTACTGCAAAGTTACAAACATAAAAATCTTTTATTGTATTAAAGTATTTATTATTACTTATATTATTTTTCAGTTTTTAGGTTTCCCTGCCCAATGGATGAAAACGGAAGCCTATTATTAATAAGTCTGCGCTGTCTATCCATCGACCATCCGTATGTCACCAGGCTGGATCTCGAGAACCGCAATAGCTAGATAGTTGCAATTTTCACAAATTATGTATTTTTGGTGTCAATATAAAAGCTCAAGGTCCAATCAAAATAAAATAAATTATTAATGGGGGGCCTCATACAACAAACACGATTTTTTTCCCTTTTTTGCTCTACATCCATAATGGTAACAGTAAGGTTTTTGAAAATTTCAGAAAATACTGAATTGTACTAAAACTTTAATAAATCATAATAAAAATTAAATAAACTTATTATTCAAGGGGGGCTCCCATACAAATTTACGGTACAGAACCTCATGTACGCCAGTCCGACTCGCACTTGGCTGGTTTCATAATTTTCCCTTTCATTGTGAATAAAGACCTATCCGGGTACCAAATTTCAAGGTTCTAAGTCTGCTAGAAGTACCTTAGTATTTTGATGATCTGTCAGTCAGTGAGTGACAAAATGTAGTAACTTTGACCGTAACTATTAAACTATTTATCGAAATTTCATGTAATTTGTAGGTTAAGCTAGTTTTAATACTTGCTCCTAGTGACCGAAATTCTAAATCCCTAGCTTTGTTAACATCGCAGATAATAATAATAATAATAATAATAATAATAATAAAATGTTTATTTAAATTAAATCAGTTTTACAAGAGTTTTACACAATATGGAAAACATAATCAGTACATTACTCAGTATATAGCGTTGGGAGCTGTACTAGTATAAACTGTGACACAGCTCCCAGCGACTTCCACTCTGGAACCATCGTTTACAATATTAATGTAAATTACACAAGTTTGAGTTATTACAATGCAAAATGTAACAAAGTATTAATAGTTATAGACACAATTTTGGTAGAAGAGTTCTACAAGTATTGGTATGACTAACCATCTAAGATCTAGGTACATAGATCCTCCCTAGCCCTACGATATATTAATCTTGGGGTCAGTACCAGGTACATACTACTAGGGAGGCAATGGAGTTTGCAAATACCTGTGCTGTGCTATGAAATATGTGTTATAGGAGAGGACGTGCTTGTTTTAGAATGTCACAGAGTAAAAGACAAGATCTTCTCTGTTTCCCTATAATTAAGATTTCGCAGCCATCTCTGTAATTCGTTTTTACATTTATAACTATTTAGGGAAATAATATTTTTTATGGCACGATTTGCCTCGTTATAAATATGAGAGCTACAAACATAATAATGCCGCCTGGCTACGGCAGTATGATGTTGGATACTGGGACATGGATTGCGGGTTTTACGTCGTTTATGTAGCAGATTGAATTTTCTCACGTCTGGGTCTTTATGTTTACGCAAAACAGAATACAATATAAAGAGCTGGCGGACTGTTAACACGGAAACTTCTTTGTATAAGGTATCAGTGCTATATCTGCGTGGTTTGCCTAGCATGACTTTCAATATAGCCCTCTGAGCACGCTCAAGCGGAAGGATGTGAGTGGTACCAATTCCTCCCCAAGACACAATGCAGTATTGTATTATACTTTGCACGAGAGCAAAGTAAACACACAAAATTGTCTGTCGATCTGCAACCGATCTTAGGGTCTTAAAAATAGGAATTAGTTTCCTTACTCGGTTACTTAATTTTTTGATATGAGATTTCCAATTCAGTAACATATCTATATGTAGACCAAGGTATTTAATTTCATTAGTACGTGATAGCAAGGGACAATGACAACCATCAGTGGACCGATTACAAACATGAGCCTGAATCCTGAACTCAGAGGACGGAATAGTTTTGGCACTGAGTGAAAAAGTAATATATTTCGTTTTGTCTATATTGAGTGTTAGTAGACTGGAAGATAGCCATGTCATTATATTACTCATAGCCACTTCAGTTCTGTCACGAACTTGTTCCCAGTTATTCCCATGGATGATGAGAGCGGTATCGTCGGCATAAGTAATTATTTGGCAGTATGGTATAGTAGTTTTGCACAAGCTATTTATATACAGTAAGAAAAGCGTGGGTCCCAATACGCTGCCCTGTGGAACACCAAAGGTAAGTTTTGCTTCCTTACTCACAAAATTTCCCAGCTTGACTTGTTGTGTTCTTTTAGAGAGATAGCTTGTAAAGATATCTAAAGCTAATCCACGTATACCAACTGATTCCATTCTTTTTAGAAGTAGAGAAATAGGAACAGTGTCGAACGCTTTTGACAAGTCAAGAAATACACCTATGACTTTTTTCTTGCTATCTAAATGCCTAGTTATTGTTTCAGTTAATGAAAGAGTAGCGTCTTCTGTTGATTTAGTGTTCATAAAACCGAATTGATTAGGTGCAATAATATTATTTCGAGTTAAGAAACTCTTTAAGCGTCGATTTAAGATTTTTTCTAAAATTTTGGATGTTACTGTAAGTACAGATATAGGTCTGTAGTTTCCGATTACATGAGGATTTCCAGATTTAAAAATCGGATGAACTAAGGCCTTTTTCAGAACATCGGGAAAAATGCCAGAACCAAGACAAAGGTTAAAGACGTGAGTCAGATGAGGGACGATTTCATTTCTAGTTAATTTAAAGATTTATTTTAAGATAAAGGGGTTGTGAAATAGCCGCGAACCGCTTCGAGAAAAGTATGGTACGGCCGTGCCTTTGCTAAAAAGCTTGGCTGGGGCACTGCCGTGCCCCCAGATATGGGCTGCGCGCACGAAAAAACATTACACAATATGCGGCGTTACCTCGCTGATCGCTCTGAGGCGTTCTATTTATCCTCTCAATAGATAACGGTACAGTACAGAACCCTAGACAGAACCCTTCGTGCGCGAGTCCGACTCGCACTTGGCCGTTTTTATTATTATTTATAAATGTGAGCAATAATAAGTTAGAAACTTATTTTAACTCGAAAGAAACTAATTCCCAGTAAAGTGAGCTTCACATATTGTAGATGCGCTTTGAAATTTATCTACGTGGAACAAACACGTTTATTTTCTAACAATATAATAAAGACGGCACAAAAGAAAAATCTCATACAATCGGACACTGTTGCATTTGCACCCCGCTTACCTCCTTCATATTTCTGCTCAAGATTTTATTGAAGCCAGAGGAAATAAGCTCGCATTGCTGAATTTTAAAGTGGCTATTCATTTTAATAAACGTTCCTCTCGGAATGTCGTAAATAGGCGTATATTTGGTAAATAATGTAGACTTATTTTTGTGATGACTTGATGAGCAAATAGCTCATGTCTTGCAATCTACGAGTGCGCGTCGCCTTTATTTGTAGTTGGAAATGTGAATAGACATTTTCGTTAGTATGCGTACCCGACGGAGCAGTCAGTAGCGAGCGAGCCATGTACGCGTGTATAGATATTAGATATGGTCACTCACACAACTAAGGGCGACGCGCACTCGTAGATTGCAAGAACTATAACGATGGGAGGTGGGATCATGTAGGATAGAGAAAGGACTTATAATAAGTAATAACCAACATTATCGAGTTGTATTGTAAGAATTTTGAAGTTATTGGTTGTGATTTGATGCAATTTGATGTAGGTCTACCTAAGTACAAGTACTAAATTATGTTGTAGGTAATTATTGTATGTATTGCGTTGTTTAAAATTCAATATCGTTAAGAAGGTAAGTATGTACCTACCTATAAGCTATAACTGTAGAATGGATATGTTACTGCAAAAGCTCGAACTGCGGTAAATCCAAAGATTTTCTAGTAAAACCTAAGATCTACCAATACCTAATGGTAAATGTCAGAAAAGTTTTGCGATATGAAATTTTACCACCATATAGTTGCTGAATCTTAGGATTTACGTTAGTGGCATGGTATATTATGTTGAAAAAAAAAAAAAAACGGCACAGTGAGAGTCAGACTCGCGGACGAAGGGTTCCGTGTCGTTATAGCGCAAAAACAGGCCAGAATTGTGGTATGGAAGGCCCCGTTAAATCTTTAATTTATTTTAATATTATTATAAATGATTAAAGTAGTATTTATTTTAATGGTAGTTTAACGGTTAATGTTCAAGAAAGTCGTCGTATTATTAGAAATACTTACATTTACCGAAGTTCGAGCTTTTACAGTAACAGATATACACAATAGTAAGTACATAATATTATATGGTAAGTACTTAAGAAAATTTATATATTTTTTTAATATACAGAGTGCAATTAAAACTTGCGGCCAAATTTCGATATTATAATAATATTGATAATTTTTAAAAATAAAAATACTTAGGCGTTATCGCCCACTTTGGGAAAGGCTGTGATAGACAAAACTTCTGTAGGAAATCATTGAGTGAGATAGAAGTTTTGTATGAACATGATCGCGTAGGAGATGACTCGGCCGGCGAAGGAGAACATGATGTACAGGTTGACGTCACACACCACACCCGACAGTGTCAGCCGCTTGCTCTGCACCAGATCCACCATCATTCGGATTTGGTCCTCGTAGTCGGTTTCTGAAACAAGCACAAATTATATACTTCCACAGTATATAATAGATGCAGAAACCTCCTGCTTTTTGAAAGTCAGTTAAAAAGTTGAAACAGGATTAGACTACATTAACGGTTATCCCAAACAACGTTCGTTCTTCGTGCGGGAACCGTATTCTTTTGTTTGAAATAACTGAGTGATGCTGAAAGTATTTCTGTACCTACTAAACATCTAAATTGGCTCAGCAGCTGCAGAAAAATGATTTATAACGTATATTAGTGATCGAAGTTTATAACAGTTACCTATACTTTTTATAGCGCTAAAAAGAAGGTGTTGTCATTAGGAAATATAGGTATGTATCTGTATTTGGCATTGTAACTTCTAAACAGATGACCCATTTTGGTCTATTTAACTGAAAGTGTATTAATTATTGGAGGTAAGATTTTCAGAAAATTCGGATCCTTTTTAGGTAAAAACGGAAATTATTTTGATGACGGACTTCGGCAAGGTAGCTTGTCGAAGTCTGATAATTTACTTTGACCAACAAACTAACTCTATCAAAGTAATATATTAAGTCCAGTTTTGGAATGTTCTGTTATACAACTAGGTACTTAGTCTAAGAGCCAATTAGTGACTTTACTAAGCTTCTTGGAAACTAGTTAGTCTTTGAAATTAGATATAACTTATGCTTTTGGATTCGTCTCAAGGCAAACACGTATTTTGCCTCAAATAGCTTGTAGAAGTTACAAGCATTTTCGACATTGTATATGTAGACTGTATCTAATTAGTCCATTGTCTGCCTGTCCTGTTAACTTTTCTTGCTTAGTATAGGTACATATATTAGTTTACTCCCAAAAAATGACAGGGCAGTTATTGTGTAAAACAGCACGGTTCCTACACGACTATTAAATTACATGTGCAACGAATATTCGGCCATCATCTTACCTAAATAACAGTTGAAATACGTGGTACATACACATACGTGATACGTACTGATTTATAATTCGATATGGCGTGCGCGCCCGAAAAACATGACAGTTCATGCGGCGTTACCTCGCTGACAGCAGCTCTGAGGCGTTCCATTGATCCTCTCAGGCCTCAGCAACCGTACTCAACCCACCTGGGCCGCGCTCTTTGTTTCGATTATATTACGTATTTCGATGACTTAGAGAATACTTTTGTATGAAGAAGTTTGGTTAGTTATGACCTTTGAAACATTGACCACACTCTGAATGAAAAATAAATAAACAATCTGTGAGCTATGAGTATTATTTCGGCTATTCAAAATTGTGCTCTATTTCCTACGTGTCAAGATTTTACTGGATTTCACGAATGTATGTAGCGTTTTGTATTGCGAATAGTTCATTTTACTCATTATAAATATTTTTAGACAATCATTTGAAAGAAATACATCGAAATAACTTTAGGTTACAGTCTTCGATCACTAATATACGTCGAAAAAGTTTGTTTCTATTTATAGAGATTCGGAAGCGAGGGTTAAGGGGTTAAGGATAGTTGAACGTGACAACGTCATACGTTGTCACGTTCAACTATCGTCAGTAAACCGACTTTACAGACAACCGGTTTTTTTTTATAAAATAAGGGGCAAACGAGCAAACGGGTCACCTGATTGAAAGCAACTACCGTCGCCAATGGAAGAGCTGCAGGTGCGTTGCCGGGCTTTTAAGAGGAAATATCAAATAATATACGCTCTCTTCTTGAAGGTTTGCGTGTCGTATTGGTCCGGATATATTGCTGGCTACACCAGCCCCCTAAGACAACTGGCAAAACGCTAACGCTAACGCTAGCGCTATAAAATGTATGCGATTTGACATAAGTCATCGCTTCACTAGCGAATACTAATGTCAAATCCATACATTTTGTAGCGCTAGCGTTAGCGTTTTGCCAGTTATCTACGGGGGCAGTACAAAAATCAGCTTGAAACGGCGTACAAGAAACGTAGAGTAGGTACTAGGGCTTCACACGAGACGAGAGTAAGCGAGAGTAACAAAATCTCGTCTCGGTCTCGTCAATCCTCAAAAAATTGAGTCTCGTTCGAGTCTCGGTCTCGTCTCGTCTCGCTTAGTTGTAAATAATGATTTATTTCTATAATATAATAAAGAGAATAAGGAATATTTTATTACTAACGTGTCTGTATGATAAAAAAATGCAGTTTGGATGATTACCTGATTTTATATTTTGTAAAATATATTATTTTTTAAGTAGACTTTTTCTAATTTTTCGAATAAAAACTTAATAAAAAAATATTAACGAGACCCGAAACGAGACTCTCGGGTTATCCGGTATGTGGTCTCGGTATCGCCGAGAATATTTTCCAAAAGGTCTCGTCTCGTCGTCTCGAGAAAAATCTCGCTCTCGCGTGAAGCCCTAGTAGGTACCTAGATTATATACTTTAGAAATAGTTATAGCCATAATCAAGACGTGTCACAGTTACTAGGTAGGTACTGTTAAATAGTCTTACCTTCTTCCTGATGTACCAATACATGTATCAAGTGCAACAGCATTTTTCGTCTCTCGTGTATGAACGATTCACTGATTTTCGTCAAGAAGAACGGGCGAACGTTGATAAAAGTATAATAATATATGTCCGTGCGTATTATACCGGTATTCTGTAAATAATAAAAAAAAAACTGTAATAGTTCCTGACTAAATAACAAAGTATTGAAGAACTAAGAAGATGATGAAGATGATGAGTAAGGTAACGTAAGGTAGACCGTTCTACATGGACATAGCCAGGAAGAATTTTGGAGGTTCAAACCCCCAAACAAAATATTAACTAGGTAGCTAAAAGACGAGCTTTGTGAGGGCTCGCGTCGTCACACCTTGACTGATGAATGATGATAAAACATCTACATTCTACATAATATAAAATATAAAAATTACAATGTTAAAGCACAAATCAATAGACGTGATAGATTTTCCGTAAAGTGTACCACAAAATGTACAGGTTGTGTGATATGGATTTTAAATAATTTATATATTTTGAAGGAAATACTTACTTTCAATGCTCGTGTTAGAGCTCTGCATATCACGAGAATCGTTGTGACTAGCCATGAATTCAACATTATGAGAATCTTAAAAAAAGATAAGCATTACATTATAATAATTAATATTTATTAATGATTATTATATTTAATTAAAGACCATTTGCGTAATAATTATTAAAAAGTTACACACACTACCTTACTCGACCAAATAGTAAGTTCATTATGTTTGTATCAGTGTACAGTTACAGAACTGTACGGCTTAACACAGTAGCAAAGTAGACTACATACAGTAAGGTACGTAGTTGAAGTTATATTTAAGGTAAGTTTAATATTAAGTGTAGTGCAACGAACCTGCGTAGCGTATATTCTGTTATAGATATAAACGCAGTCAGATATCTTATCGTAAATTTGCATCAGCTCAAACCAAGAGTAGTCTTTCTCTGGCAAGTTTTCTAAATCGTAGAGCACTTTCTAAAAAAAATAAAAAAGGTGAAAGTATCACTTGAAAAACCTGCATGGGTTATAAGTTCCTAATAATAACATTTTTAATTTGTAACGATTTATGTTACATCTACTTAGCAAGGGCGTAGTGCTCCACCAAGGGCGGAATTGAGGCCCCCACCAGGACTTCTCAAGGCTTGCTACGTCACTGTTGTGAGATTTCGCTTATGACATTCGTCAATCTCAGTTCTTCTTCGTAAAAGGCAGAAAATATATTATCCCACCAAAACATTAAATGTAAAAGGAGCCAAGCAAAATATTGCATAGCTATGTAATACTTCTGTCGTAAAATGTTTTCAGATCACATTCAAGCCAAGCCTTCAACTTATTTTGTAATTGAAATCAACATTCAGTGAATGTATCAATAGTTTTCTTTATTTTAAAATTATTATAGTGGCTCGGGAATTTCGGCAACATAGCTATGCAATATTTTGCTTGGCTCTTTTTACATTTAATGTTTTGGTGGGATTTTAGTTCCTTTTTAAGGTTTTTTCTTTTCAGGTCACGTTAAAACTATTCTACCATATTAACATTAAAGTCTTAAGACTTCACTGTCTGTCTATCACCAGGCTGGATCTCGATAGTTGAATTTTTCATAAATTATGTATTTTTGTTGTCGCTATAAAATAGAATAGTCCTATTAAAATAAAATAATTTAGGAATGGCGGGTCTCGTACAACAAACACGATTTTTTTGCTTTTTTTTACTCTATCTTTATAATGGTAACAGTAAGGTTTTTGGAAATTTCAAAAAATACTCAATTGTATTTCAACTATAATTATAAATAATAAAAATTTAATAAACATTATATTTAAATGGGGCTCCCATACAAATTTACGGTACAGAACCCTATCTACGCCATTCCGACTCAAACTTGGCCGGTTTCATAATTTTTCCTTTCATTGTGAATAAAAACCTATCCGGGTACCAAATTTCAAGATTCTAAGTCTGCTAGAAGTACCATAGAATTTTGATGATCTGTCAGTCAGTGACAAAACGTAGTAACTTCGACCATCCGTAACTAGTAAACTATTAATCAGAATATAATGTAATTTGGAGGTTAAGCTAGTTTTAATACTTGCTCTTAGTCTTCGAAATTCTAAATCTCTAGCTTTGTTAACATCGAAAGATAAGGAGGGTGTGAAATAGCCGCGAACCGCTTCAAGAAAAGTATGGTACGGCCGTACCTTTGCTAAAAAGCTTGGCTGGGGCACTGCCGTGCCCCCAGATGAATAACGATAATCGTACTAATAGTTAAATAGTTTTAGGGCCTGTTTCACCACTTCCTGATAAGTTCCGGATAGGCTATCTACCACTTAACTTGACAGATAGATTATAGAGAATCTATTAAAAAAGTTATGGAATGCCTATCCGGTACTTTACTAGGAAGTGGTGAAACAGGCCATAAATATCTTTGAAATTTCGTGCAAAATTCTTGGTAGCGTATCAAAGAGTCTGATACCAAGAAGCAGGTAACAATGGTAAGATTGTATAATGGGCTTCCAAGCTCGCGCTTATAGTTATAAACTTTTAATGAAATAAGTTTGAAAACGAGAAGACGGCTCATCTCGTAGTGAGTCTTGTAAAATGATTAT
This sequence comes from Polyommatus icarus, assembly GCA_937595015.1. Lineage (NCBI taxonomy): Eukaryota > Metazoa > Arthropoda > Insecta > Lepidoptera > Lycaenidae > Polyommatus > Polyommatus icarus. Next base: position 7,435,726 of record OW569322.1, on the reverse strand, counting down.
AATTAGTTTCAATTAATTTTGGCCTAAATGTAAAGATAGCTAGAATTAGCAACTAGTATGCTACCAATGTAAATCTCACGAATAATTATTATCCTCAACACATTAAACACAATATATCAAATTTTGTAGAGTATTAATTTTTTTGTTACATTTAGGCCAACAATTAACTAAAGCGACATCGGTTATATTTTGATGGTTCACTTTGAAGGAAAATACTATTCACTATATTAGACATAGACCGGCTCCCCCAATATTTCTCGGCAAAATATCACTAAGAGTCGAAACGAACTTGTGTCTAAGGTGGAGAATTCATTGGAGAAGGTCTCTGAATGGGGTAGACGTAACTTGGTCTAATTCAACCCCGCCAAGACACAAGTCTGCGCGTTCACCACTAAAAAGTCACCAATGGTCGTATATCCTCGTTTCGAGGGCACATCTTTAACCATCTCCCCTAGCATTGAGATACTTGGCGTCAACATATCGAGGGAAGTTCAGTTCCGATATCATCTAGAGGTTAAGGCTAAATTAGCCTCGAAGAAGCTTGGTGTTCTTAACAGAGCGAGACAGTACTTTAGTCCGGACCAACGCCTACAACTCTACAAGGCGCAGGTTCGGCATCATATGGAATATTGTTCTCATCTCTGGGCAGGGGCGCCAATACCAACTGCTCCCTCTGGATCGTATCCAACGAAGGGCCGCTCGAATTGTTGATTGCCATAGTGTTTCAAACAGCTTGGACCCGTTGGAATTACGCCGAGATGTAGCTTCGCTCTGCATCCTCTATCGGTTGTATCACGGGGAGTGCTCTGAGGAATTGTTCGGAATCATACCACCTGCAACTTTTCGCCATCGTCCCACGCGAAAAGCATACCATCCTCATCACCTTGATGAGTGGCAGTCTTCCACAGTGCGTTTTTCTTACCTTTCTACCGCGCACTGTGAAACTCTGGAACGAACGGTCACCAGCAGTATTTCCGGACCTATACGACCTGCAAACCTTCAAGAAAAGAGCGTATTCCCTCTTAAAAGGCCGGCAACGCACCTACAGCTCTTCTGATGTTGCGAGTGTCCATGGGCGACGGTAGTTGCTTACTATCAGGTGACCCGTATGCTCGTTTGCCCCCTTATTTAATAAAAAAAGACATAATATACTAGTTATATGCTACCAATGTTAATCTCACGAATAATTATTATTATCAACACATTAAACACAATATATTAAATTTTGTAGAGTATTAATTTTTTTGTTACATTTAGGCCAACAATTAACTAAAGCGACATTGGTTATATTTTGATAGGTCACTTTGAAGGAAGATACTATTCACTATATTAGACATATTATACTTAAGCTACTAGTATTTGGGAGGTATAACTTACTCTGAATATAATAGTGAACCAATCATCAACAAAAGTGTGCGCCTTTGGATTGGAAATGCACCTTATTTTCCGACGTAAAATAAAACTAAAAACTAGAACTTGGACGTATATTAGTATAACGTGGTAAGTAACATTAACACCATGTAGGGTTACGAAGCAAAACGTGATATAAGACAGCATAGAGCTTATAGAGGGGGGTCTCACTAGAAGAACGCTGCCGACAAGTATCGGAGGTAGAGTCATCATAAAAGTAGAAAAATATAAACGCTTAGTATACACTTTCTTTAGGGAACCAAAATGTTTGTCAATATCATCGATGATCTCATACAGATATACGTAGTATTGGCTGTTACCGAAATTTATAATGAAAACGGCGTACAAGAGTTCGGTGCTTTGGAGTAACGTAAAAGTTTTGGATAAAATATTGAGGGGCAGATCATTAGCGGTTTGGCGCCAAGCTGGAGGCCTCAAAATGAATGTCACGACTAAAAACATCATAATAATGAATAAACAGTACATTTTGCTAAAAATTTTCACTGTTTTAAGGCCATTTTTGTGGTAGTTGAACGTTTTCATCGCGAGAATAGACGAGATGTATGAAAGCGGTAGCAAGGATTTGGCGACCGAGCGCGAAACATCTTTCTCATGTTTTTCATCGACTAACAAAATATTGAATGTGTTTGTCTGTCTTCTAATTTTAGGCACATTTCTAGATACGTTAAAATCACTTTCATACATGTTGATGGAACTAAGTAATACAAAACAGTGATGGAGTATAGTTATTAATACACAATTCGTTGATTAAAGATTCTATAGATAAGATACCAATGACCACAATTATAGAGTTCAGAAAATTATACAATATGGCTAGCAATAACTTTCCCTAACTAATAAAAAATTTATATAAGGTATAAGCTACACTACGCTACAAGATGTTTTGTCTTTGTATTTCGAGCGACATGTTCAATGTTACAGACAAAGACAAAAATACCGGAGGTTATAAATGTTTCCGGTAGTACTTTGTGCGTAGAGAGTAGTGACCACGTGAACTTAGTAGTACTAGTACTAGTACGGAGTACTATTATATATTTTGTGGTACTAGTGATACTATCAGAGAAGTTGATGATCTGCGTAATTTGTCTGTATGTCAAAACATTGAATTGACAAAATCCAACCAAACAATGATATTCTACTAAATACAGATCTGTTATGTTCATACTATCTTCCAGCTTAAATTGCTTCCAAACAATTTTCAAATTCAAATACGTACTTACCTCTGTCATATCTAAAGGTTACCATAGTTACAACAATGAATGCGACAGATAATACCTAATGAATGGTATAGAATAGGATAACTATATATTTTGAGATGGTTTTGAATTGCACTTGACAGGCGCATCGGCGCGCATGCGCGACAAAGAATAAGAGAATATTGTTATTGTTGAACAGAAGAGACATTGAATAAAACTAATTGTTTGTTAGATTATTTTTTATTAAACTTTGTGCTATATTCTATACATATTATAATAAAGTCGTAGGAAAACAAAAGTACACATTGAATATTTTTAAAAATATTAGTACTTGGGGTATATAACGTGTAAATTTTTGTTTCTTTGTATTTACATAATATTTTTTTAGAGTAATTACTTTAGGATCGGTCGTATGCCCGGTCTAAATATGTATATTATATTAATTAGTAGGTTTTTTTTAAATTAAATAAGAGGGCGAGCAAACGGGTCACCTGATGGTAAGCAACTACCATCGCCCATGGACACTCGCAACATCAGAAGAGCTGCAGGTGCGTTGCCAGCCTTATAATAAGGTAAGAAATGAAAGAACATATGTAAGAGTTACTTTTACATTAATTGAAAATTTTAACACCAAAATATTTAAGTAATAATAAATATCTATATCTATACATATTATTATAAAATAAGGTCGCTTTTTTCCCTCATATCCCTTTGCTCCCTTTAATCTTTAAAACTACGCAACGGATTTTAATGATTCTTTCAGTATTAGAAAGCCTATTTATCGAGGAAGGCTATAGGCTATATTTTATCACGCTAGGACTAATAGGAGCGAAGAAATAGAGGAAAATGAGGAAAAAACGTCGAAAATTATTTGAAAGGGCTAACTTGAACGCGCTAACTACTGGTCCGATTTGAAAAATTCTCTCAGTGTTAGATATTATAGCCCCTTTATTGAGGAAGGCTATAGGCAATATTTTATCATGCTAAGACTAATAGGAGAATGTGAAAAAATGAGGGAAATTATTTGAAAGGGCTTATCTCGCGAACTGCTGGAGCAATTTTTATGTTATTTGGCACAGGTACAGGTAAGAAGTAGACCACGTGAAGGATCGAGGCTATCGATTTTAATCATTTTTTACTACATAAAATACATATTTTATGTACCTTCAAAAATATTTAATTTATTTCTTTTCTGTCTCTTTGAAATTTTTTGTATTTCCGGATTATTTTTATGTGCCAAATGGAGACGAATATTTGTGTATTTATCAATTACTAGATGATGCCCGCAACTCCGTTGCACCAAAATTTGTTTATCGCGCGGGAACCGTACATTTTTCCAGAATAAAAACTATCATGTGTCCTTTCCCGGGACTCAAGGTATCTCCATGTCAAATTTCAGCAAAATCGGTTTAGCGGTTTGGGCGTGAAGAGGTAACAGACAGACAGACAGACACACTTTCGCATTTATAATATTAGTATGAGATGAGCTCTATGATTAAAAATAGGGGTCTCTTATTTTGAATGTTCTAAGGGGGGTATTAGATTATCATTTATATTGGATCCTAGATCATTGGGTCATTTATATTGGATAATGTAATATAGATAAATGATTCATTTCTTCCTTGATCATAGATTTTTAACATTTGCTGAGAGATTGGATCCAATACGGTCATAGAAATTGGTGTTGCCAGTTATTTAATATAAAAAAAGAGTTTTTAATTTCTTGTTCGTTAGTATGTTTCAAATAATGTAATGTAATTCTTTTTCTAATTATATACTTGAATAATCTTGCTGAAATAACAAAAAACAAGCCATATTAAAAATGACGATGTCTTTTGACAAATCGAATTCTCTGAGATCTAGTAACACTGATGTCAATACCTGTCAGCGTTAGCGCTCCCCATTAGCTATTAAAACAACATATGACGTAAAATAGGATTAATGTTATATGATAATGTAATATGCAGATATGATCAAATTATAATTTTTATTGGATCCTATATAATATGATCCTGTAAATGATCCAATATAAATGATAATGTAATACCCCCCTAAGAGCGAGTCAAAAACATAGGAATTCAAAAATGATTTTAAAATGCGATACTTCAATTGTTTTGCTTCATCATTGGTAGCAAAATGTACTCCTCATTCATTTTACATATTTTGCTACTTTTTGATGGAATCCAGTCTGATTCGCTTCTTTGTTGACGAACAATTGCTATCCAATCTTGTAGTTTTACTTGATCACAAGGAAACCTAAAAAAAAAACAGTACAGTACAGTTGCATAAGACATCGCATAGCGTATAAAAATAGAATACAAATAAACTGCAATTGTAGGCATTTAAGTCACCATCTAACAGTCATGTGGCGAGTCTGCACTAACTACTCTATGGCTGCAGCAGCGCAACCATCCTTATCGTTCTTGCGTCAAAACCATATCGCTGTCACTTTCTTCGCCTGAGCCATGGCGGAAATTCGATTTTTTCAGATTGTTCGAAAAAATAATTGAAAATGTAATCAATCGAGGTATTTATAGCATTCTTATAAGTGGTAAGAGATTCCATGTGTTTTGTTTACTTTGGAGCCATAGTTTGTTCAATTTCTAAATACACACGACGGCATTTTCAATTTATTTTGGTACTTGACAAGACGCGGTACGTTCGTGAAGTGCGTTCGATGGTTCGATGCAGACTAAATAAAGGAGCGGTCAATTGGCCTGTATTTGAAGCTTCACAACGCGCGCGGTAGTAACATATCTGCTTTGAGTTATTATTTATTATATCATTGCAACCAAATGATGAAGGTCTGTCAACTGCCTATGAAGCAATTTCCTCGACGGTACGTTATTTTGAGATCGACTTCCAAAAAGGAGGAGGTAATACGTTCGGCTGTATGTATCTTTTTTTATGTAACTATTTCAGAGTAGCTTTGATCTAGGTACTATATAATAATTATTATTATTATAGAGTAACAGTTATGTATAGTAACAGTGCCAATAAAAATTGATCGAGTAGTTTTGAATCTCTATGTTTTCCATTCCAAGAATTTGGCGTGTCTACACAAAAAATGCAAAGGAACCGCTTAGTTCGGACTGCTCCCAACAAACCTACTACTATTACGTACAAATGCTGCTCTGGCAAAAGATATAAAAGTTACCCAGTCCCTTGTCCTTTTGGGTTTGTTTTATATTAAATTCCTTTTACTTTATACATGCTGTCGCCAATATTATTTATTTCTAAAGGAAGTCGCGTAGCTGTTTTTCAAAGGTCAACTGATGTTGGAAGTTTTCTATTTACTTACTGAATTTTAATTATCTCCTGTGTTTGATGTTATGCCTAAATTATTTCTCCTCTCTTAAAATATATTTTTTAACATACTTAAACGATTTTTTCGATTAGTTACGAAGTATACAGGATGCCTTAGAGTACCTTCGCTTAATATTCATCCAATTGATTGGATAAAAAAATATATGTACTATCGAAGAAATTGATCCATAGGCAGTTGATGGACCTACGTCATTTGGTCGGATTATATCAATTCAATGTAAGTCGTGATCCGTCGGTTGGGTTTGACATAACTCGACCAAACTATGCAGGGGCCGTAGACAAAGTCTCTTTCGTTGAAAACGATGACGAAATTCGTTATCAAAATGTATGGAATTTGACATTAGTCTTCGCAAGCGAAATGTCATTTAGCGATGACTTATGTCAAACCGCATACATTTTGATAACGAATTTCGTCATCGTTTTTAACGAAAGATACTTTGTCTAAGGGGGCAGGTCCCCCATCTGCATATGAACTTCTCTGATAGTACATAAAGTTGCGCTATGTCACTAGTGCTATTTAATCAATTTACGTGTCCCTGTGTAATTCTATATTGCGTCCCGTATTAACGATTCATAAGCTGAATAATTAAGGGTTAATTGAATATTAATTAACGCTGACAATATTACCCTGAGGCCACTACATGCCCAAAGCATCAAGATTGTTTGCGTGAATTACTAATGTCAATAGTGACGTTTCTCCTTCTCCTATTTTCAACGGCAGAATTTGCCACTTTTGCTACAAAATGGTCGTTTATGATTTTGACCTATGAGGCTTTGGATGTTCATCTGTTTAACATGAGAGTCATATAACTTCTAAACTAGTTACCATCATTAGATAAATGGATAATTGAGGTTTCGTAATTCGTTAGAGCTCTATATGACATTATGTTGAAATAGCTACAGCGCCCTCTAGGAGACATAAAGAAGTAAAAAAAAATCGTAATGATCCGCGTTGTGTACCAAATAAATGCCCCGGAGCACTGAGCAGGGCAGGCAAGGCAGGCCGAATGGATACGGAAATAGCCGAACAAAACCGATGATCCACGAAGCACGTCTTAGATTTAGTACTAGTGCAATACGTAGTTTATGTAGGTACTTACTTTAAACTTCGCCTATTTCTGTATCCATTCGGCCTGCCCTGCTCAGTACCCTGCCCCGGGGCAGTTCTAGATGCCGAAAACGCTAAAAGAGTTTTGTTACTTTGAATGTGCATATCTTCTATATCTATATTCTATATCTATATCTATACTTATTATAAAACGAAGTCGCTTTCTTTTCCCTCATGTCCCTTTGTTCCCTTTAATCTTTAAAACCACGCAATGGATTTTGATGATTCTTTCAGTGTTAGATAGCCCATTTATCGAGGAAGGTTATAGGCTATATTTTATCACGCTAAGACTAATAGGAGCGAAGAAATAGAGGAAAATGTGAAAAAAACGGGGAAAATTATTTGAAAGGGCTAACTTGAATACGCTAATCTCAGGAACTACAGGTCCGATTTGAAAAATTATTTCATTGTTAGACAGCCCATTTATTGAGGAAAGCTATAGGCATAATTTTTTCAGTGGCTATATATTTTATACCCGTGCGACGCCGGGGCGGGTCGCTAGTTCAACATAAATGTAATATTAATTTTTTTACGTAGACGGGTTATAGCTTTTAAACTTATTACTTGCTTTATCTGCAAGAAAACGCCAATTTAGCTAAACTTCTATTACTTTTGTTCGTTTTAAGATATTACTTTGCCGCCTGATCCATTTAGTACATAAAATAAATAACACAAAATCTCATAATGAGTTTTGGGTCGCCCATAAAATTCCAGTCAATAGAAAATGTCTTGCGAAACGTGTTTCGTCTAGACTAAACTACCTTTGGAAATTCAGTTTTCTCGAACCGTATACAGTAGATAAAGACTTCTATTACCTTAACAGCTATTTGGTGGGATATTGATGGGAAATTTATTCTGATCTTATTAGAGATCTGCATAATAAAAACTATGTGGTAAGTCATCAAAAACTACGTTAAAATAGAATATGAAAATCTAAGAATATTGATATTTGATAGCGATATCGATAATATAATAATTTTCTAAGGAATACTGTATGTACTGTATAGAAAACTAGCTAAAAAGTATATAATTTATTGCAATGATAATCTCCGTTAATTGAGTAGTGCAGAATTGACAATAATACATATTAACAGTAGGCAATCAATGATAATCAAGATAATACTTTTACTTTACATATACAATCAATACAGATAGTGTTGAACATAATATTATATTAATTGGATATTAATGCAAAATATTTAAGTAAGTACCTACATAAGGTTTTTAAACTGATGAAAAATTTTACAGTCTATATATAGACTGTAAAATTTTTCATCAGTTTAAAAAAGAGTATACTCTATATTATCAGTTTAAAAAAGAGTATATATATATATATATATATATATATATATATATATATATATATATATATATATATATATATATATATATATATATATATATATATATATATATATATATATATATATACGACTAATAGGACTAATAGGAGCGAAGAAATAGAGAAAAATGTGGAAAAAACGGGGAAAATTATTTGAAAGGGCTAACTAGAACGCGCTAATCTCAGGAACTACTGGTCCGTTTTGAAAAATTCTTTCAGTGTTAGATAGCCCATTTATTGAGGAAGGCTATAGGCTATATTTTATCACGCTAAGACTAATAGGAGAATGTGGAAAAAAACGGGGGAAATTATTTGAAAGGGCTTATCTCGCGAACTACTGGAGCAATTTTTATGTTATTTGGCACATATAAGAAGTTGACCACGTGAAGTGGCTATATAATATTTTATACCCGTGCGACACCGGGGCGGGTCGCTAGTTTTACAATGCATTCGAATTCAATTCAGTGCATTCCAGTGCCCGTTAACATTTTTTCGGTTGCAATCCAGCGCTGGATTGGATTACTGCATTGGAATAATATAAAACAGACATACCGTCTAATTTTAATACTTGTAAATTACATATTTTTCGCGGTAGAGAATTTTATTCTGTCACGTTTTGTGAACAATCAGGGAGATGTGGATTTACACTGCCCTCGCTTTATCTACCGTATCTCGCTAGATAACATTATCAGTTACGAGAAATAGTCAATTTTAATATAATACTTATGTAGGAAAATATTTAACACAATGTATAAAATATAATGAAACAAACGAGAACTTGTAATTTTTTATTTCGTATAAAAAGCAGTAGGTAAAAATGAGAGCTTTGTTCATTTATACAAATCTTATACACAACCAGTCGTAAGAGTTAAAACAAGATAATAGCCATGAACATCATAGAAAGAAAATAAAAAAAAATATTATAAAGAAAAAAAAAGTAAAATAAGTCTTTTATTTGCTAAGAATAGTCATGTTATGAATATTCTTGGAATACTCGTAACATACTATTCGTAATAGTAAATATTAAAATAAATGTTAGTGCTGTTCACTAGCTGTTCATAAATAAAACACATTGGAAAGGAAAAAAATGATGAGTCTGATGGTGCGTTACTCTATATTCACAAATATAAAGGCAAGACTTCAGGCTGATTTTAGTCTAACGCCGACCGCGACCGCACGCGTACCATCGCCGCTGATGGCTCAAAATTCTAGCAGGCTTAGCATAACAACATAAGAAATGGGAAAGAATGGACATACTGACAGATTTTAGTAACAAAATGGCGGATTATCTTCATATTGTCTATGTACAAAAAAACCGCTTCTATTATGACCATGCTAGATCTGCAAGAGGCGCTGTTCAAAAAAGCCACGATCGCACCTACCGAGTAGTGGGGGAAGACAGTGCTCTCAGCTGAGGACTCGGCATGTTTAGGATGAACTCGGCCAAGGGAACTGTCTCCTACTCCTACTCGGTAGGTGTAATAAGTAGGCCTACTACGAAACCGTTTTGAGACTTAAACAATCGCATTAGAATGCTGCGTCCTGCTCTAACAACGTCATTTCACGTTTGATAGAGTAGGACCTGGCATTTTTGTTCGATTGAGTCTCAAAACAGTTTCGTGATACGGCCCCAGGCCCTAAAAGTTAAACTGTATACTGCACTGACTTCTCATACAATGCCATCAGCATTCGCACCGACGCGACGCGACGGTCAACTTGACAGTAAAATCAGCCGTACATAGCACGCATAGTGCTGTCATAGAGTAGTAAGACTAAGAACATAGAGAGATGAAGTCGATGGTCAAAGTGAAATAAATAGCCTTAACTATGTTATAACTGCCATTTTAACGCCGCGTTCATATTCAGTGGGGCCTCTATGCTCCTTGTTATTCTTGCGGGGTCATTCGACTGAAAAAAAAGGAATATTGAATAAAGAAAAAGTGCAATTACGATTGCAAGATCCATTGATTGATGAAGAAAATATACTCTAATGTATTTAAAATAAGTTATTGAAAAGTAATAGGTTCTAATCTATGACACTTCTGATTGCGTTGCGATATTCACCTTATATATAAAATTCTCGTGTCACAATGTTAGTCCACGAACTCCTCCGAAACGGCTTTACTAATTTTTACCAAATTTTATATGCATATTCAGTATGTCTGAGAATCGGCTACTCGGTACTTTATATATTGATAAGTGCATTTGTTGAATAAATAATAGTAAATGATTACAACCTGAGACTGACGGCGACCATTGTTTTTGCAACGGGATAGCGATCGACGTTGCCATGGTGACATACTTATTTAGTCACTTCATTAAAATAATATGGCAAATATATTATGGCAAAGCAACGTTTGCCGGGACAGCTAGTTAAAATATATGAAGGTTTATTAGCTGTTGACATATTAGTATTACTAACGACTTACCACTCTGTCGAATATGACTCCAGTCAGCCACAGAATGAGCAGTATGAGACCGACCAAGAACAGGAGGGAGAAGATAAAACTGATGATCTTGCAGAGGAGGTTACACACGCAACTGAAAAAAAAGAATATTTAAATAATAGCTTTTTTTTTTGGATTTTTGGATTGTAACAATGTATACCACATTGTTACAATCCAAAAATCCAATTCAGGATTGCTATTGGAATAGTGTGAACGGGCACTGGAAAGTAATACCTGTTTACATTAATTATTGTCATTAACAGTAGCATTCCAGCGCTGTATTAGATAACTGAAATTTAATAATTTAAACCCGCTATAAAATAGAGCGTTGATGAATATTGTAACGTCGCGAGGTGATGTGATTCATTTTTAACTGAGCCATTCAAGACCAAACTTTGTTTAGCACACAAGAAGATACACTTTGAATTGAAAGACTTAAGCCACCGTAGTATCCCTAGTGTTTAGCTGCCTATTCCAATTTTGAATGGCTCTTTTAAAATTACATCGAATCGTATAGCAATGTTGGAATATGAACTGATCTTTTGGAGTTTTTCTATTAAGTACAGGTTTATACTACTATCTACTAATACTACTCAATATTAACAACTACCTATACCTATTACTGCAGTATATTTCTACTTTTAAATATCAAATAGCGCAAAATTATTACTTTTAGTGCATTCATTCTCTTGTAGAGTTTTTAAAACACTATGACTCCAGTAAGCCATAAAATGAGGACGATTATACCAACTATTAGGAGACATGAGACAACACTTAAAATCTGGCAAAGGGCATTCCACACAAAGCTGTAAAAACAATAGGAATTAATCTGATTGATAATTTTATACAACATTAGATGAAGCCCGCAACTTCTTTGCGCCAAAATTCGTTTATCACGGGGAACCGTACATTTTGCTGGGATAAAAAGTATCGTATTTCCCGGGGCCCAAAATATCTTCATACCCAGCAAAATCGGTTTAACGGTTTGGGCGTGAAAAGAAAACAGGCAGACAGATAGACAAACACGTTCAAATGAAATGGAAGTATTGTATTGAACATAGTAGGTAGGTTGGTAAAATTATATGAAAGAAAGTCTGAAGTGGCTCGTTGAGAAGGAAGCTCTACAGATATGTACTCGTAGCTTACCCTTACCTAATATATACGAGAAGCAAAAGTTATACCTAATAAATATAAGATTAAAGGTTTCAATATTATCTCTTATATATAAAAATGGATTTTCAAATGTGTTAGTCGCGCTAAAACTCGAAAACGGCTGAACGGATTGGGCTGATTTTAGTCTTAAAATATTTGTAGAAGTCCAGGGAAGGTTTTAATTTGACACGAAGTTCACCGGGACCGCTAGTTAGTACTTTAATAAATATTTAAACCCATAATCTTATCTTTATACCACAAAACGTTTTAGCATTTTATCTAAATTGTTTAAATAAATATTGAATAGGTGCTAGCTGATATTGTTATCGAAAAGTTTGTTCTACAGCTGAAATATTACTTTTTTCCAAAAATTTTTAAACGAAAAATTACTCATAACTCATCATAACCTACGTTTGTTTATCAGTTTTTTCGACCAATTTCGATAAAATTGTTAATAAATTGATTGCACCTGCAAAAAGGTTGTATATAAATTTACATATTGTAGTTTGTTCAAAATCAATTGCTTGTGTCCATACTCTATGGGCCCATCTTCTGATATTTTGTTGGTATTATTATTTCTGCAAAAGGTATGTTTACGACCGTCTTCTTTATATTTCTTTAACTTTAAAATAAGTAATACTAATTAACCTATCAACACCCATCCATAAGGATACCGGCGAACGCGACAACAATAAAATACAATAGATTTTCAAGAATACGCGATCGAAGGATTAATGCTTGATAATATAGGTATTCGTAAACAGAAATTTTCTCCATATTATTTGCTAAATAATAATAATTAATAAGACTTATTATATCATTGTAATAAAAATTAAACAATTCAGACTAAGTCCAAAGTTAAAATAAAGTAAAAAATTACAAAGAATTATAATATAGTTATAACAAAAATTGAAAAGTAGAGTTATTATAAAATGTTTATTTACTATTGAGTGACATATTAAATTAATGATATATGTATTTTTTTGTGAGAAGTTGTAACTTTAGGGGCCTCCAAAATGTTTTTATATGGAACCACGCCAAGGCACGCTCAGATTCTAAAAGATAAAAGATAAAACCGACTTCAAATTTTTGTACGTAATTAAGGATTAAAATTCCCTATCTCAAAAACTGTACTGAACCGATTTTGATGAAACTTGCAGTATTCCCTAAGTTGAACAATACCTAGTACAATAAAAAAAGAATCATTAAAATCGGACTTGTGGTTCCGGAGATATGCGTGCACAAACATAAAAACATACGTAGATACACTTTTGAAATTTGGCACATTTGTTCAGAAGCTGTCATACTCGTAGATTAACATATACAAAAACTGGGGAGTTCTGGAAATATTACATACATACGCGTCGAATTGATATCCTCTTTTTCTTGAAGTCGGTTAAAAACTGTGTTAAAACTGAAATGCATTCTATTCGCTGAATCTGTAAAGTGTAACGAAATGTTTGTAATATCTGGTTGTATTTTAATTGTTCAAACATCGCCCGCCTAGTAATAAAGATCAAGAATACTTTTTAATATCTTTTGTTGGCGCACTATTTTAAAACAAGACAATACATTACTACGGCGAAGTTATTTCAATATGCTAGTCAAAATGACGTAACGAGTTCAAGGAAACTCGAATTGCATAAGTAGAGAAACTCATTGATATTACAGATAGGGATTGACAAAGAAGTTTTGTCATGATTATGCTCTATAATGGCTGTAACATATTATAACAGTCATTATATAATGGTGCGCTTATACGGGCAACTAAAATTGCTTAACTCCAGTCAATTCTCGTCAACTTTGACGTCACGACTACATCAAGCAATTTGCGGCAACAAGCAGCAATTTTGCGCAATTCAATATGGAGTGATGTGGCCATCGAACATAATTATTTTGAGCAATATGACATTGAGCGATTATTTGCTCCAGATCGCTCCATTCGTGTCGCCGAGCAATTATTGCCGTAATTATTGCCCCGCGTGTAAGCGCTTCTTAAGGTGGTATATTTTACTTATGTTATATTCTAACTCTATATTAATAGAGTTCACTTTGTAAGTAATAGAGCTGAGAAAGCTTAACTGTATTCTGCTGCATAAAATTTCTTGGCTTCTCTATGGCTTTTTCAGACTAAGACCCCCCGCGCATTAGGCGACCAGGTCGCGCGGCCAGGTCGCTGCGGCCAACTAATTCTTCTACGATAATGTAGGTGCGCGCAACGCGACCAGCGGCCAGCTGTCACGCGCGTCGGCCAGCTGTCACGCGCGTTATTAGTTCGCGCGTGACCGCTGGCCGCGCGACCTGGCCGCCTAATGCGCCTAACAGAGCCACCCAAAAATTCCTTTAATTCTTTTAAAAGTTGGTAAAGTGAAGTAAAAATTACCAAAAGATCTGTGACTAGAATAATAATAATTATTATTTACCAGGTATCTTCCTCCCTTAACAGAAAAAATGTAAACGCACCTAGGGCAGGAAAATAAGAAATGTCTCAGATCACAATATGTAATGGTTGGCCGAGGCGTAGCCGAGCCAACCAACTTTTAAAAGAAAACAGTGATTGTTAACTTTCTTGAGACGGTATCTATTTGCTAAATAATATATCTGCATATTAGTAGTACCAAAACGTCTTCAATAAGGGATGGTAACTAGCCCACATCACATTGACATAGTTCAAATGAACGTTTCTGTTTAAACGCGATCGAATATAACTGCAAAAATTAATGTGATGTTCCATTTGTAATAATAATTAATTATTTACTCAACGTAATTCCAATAAAATTAGTTGATACTTTGTATTTCGAGCACGCAAAATAAACAAAGTCTGTTTTATGGCAACCAGGCAGTATTATTAGGTCGATTCTAACGCACGTAATTTTAATAATGGTAAACATCTACCATTTGTACTTTTAACGATGATTTTTAACCAATCTGAATATGTACAAAAAATGTCGACCAAAATATCATTATGCCAATGTATTTCTTTATTTCCTGGCTAATGCACTGACATTTAAATTGGTAGCATTACAATAGTTAAGCTTCATTTACATTTCACTCAAAATTAATTGAAACCTCGAGTGACTCTTTAAAGCCCAAGCGATGTTTTGCACAATGCACTCTGTGATAATATTATTTAAGAGGTAAAACTATTTCGATAATAATTTTATAAGATGTTTTTTGTTCAGACAGAAACAGGTTTAAAAAACCAGATCAGCTTTGTTTTTAATAACATTTTATGTGGTAAATATACAACCTTTATGCAGAACTTGTTTTGTATAAGGCTGTTAGTTTAGTAGGTCGAGCACATTTAAACGTTATGACTGTCACAAAATTAATCGATTAAATACGAAAACTGTTACAGAATAAAATCGATTTTTAACTCGATAGCTTCACTCACTGAAATCTGAATGTCTTAAGCCTTATTATATTAAAAAAAAAAGAATTTCACTCACCACATTTTGTAATTTTACGTAAAACACGTGCTTCGCAGTTGTAAACAATTTTGGTACTAAAACCAACTATAAATATTGTACTCGTATGCTGAAAGATAAGATTATAGAAAGCCGAAAACACTATTTCTAGGGCGTGTGATAGTGTTATCGGTTTCTAGATAGACCTTGTAATCGATCAGGTGACGTCACAGATTTTTTACAAGAAGATATGAGGCATAGAGTAAACTGCTAGTTACAGAAAGGGATATGAAACGTAGAATGAACATAGAGTAATAATCATCGGAATAGCCAAGTAGTAGCTTCTATTAATGCAATAGGGAATATTACGCTACGGTGGGATCAGAGGGCGCTACTAGCACGTACAATAATAATTAATCCGACCAAAATCCGACATGTTGCGAATATCAGAATATTGAAAGAAACGTTGTCAAAAGTAGAACAAAACTTTTTGTTTACTGTTTATGCTGTAGTTGGGGAGGGGAAGAGGGGATTTCGGGACAAGCTCGAGCGTGTCAGTTTATGCTAGTATAGGCTTCCAACATAGTTATCGTGGTGAGTATAGAAATCCGATTTCTCACGTGTAGCGCTTGTACGGCGACCAGCGGAATTGCGAAAGTATGGACAAACTGTGGAAATAAACCTAAGGTGCCGTTTCGATCTTTTTTCGTTCCGAATACTTCAATTAAAATGCTATTTTATGACAGACTATAGTTACAAACTGTGAAGATAAACTTTAAAGGTGCCGTTCAGATCTTTTTTAGTTCCGAAAAAATCTATTAAAATGCCGCTTTATGCCAGACTATAGTCCTAAAAATTGAAATAATATCCTACATTATGACATATACTATAGTCTGTCATACAGTGACATTTTAATTAAATTTTTGTCGGTCGCGATTTGCCGCAGTAAAGATCGGAACGGCACCTTAGGTTTATTTCCACAGTTTGTCCATACTTTCGCGTTTCCGCTGGCCGCTGTGCTAGCGCTACAGGTGGGTTAATTTTTTTTTTGAACACTGAAATGTTATCGGATCTCTCAGATTAAGACATGCATGTTTAGTATACCCCAATGAAGCTTCCATATAAAGCACTGACGATTCTTAAAGGCTAGGTAAGCCCGTGCCCTGTAGGGACATTTTAAAATATAAAAAAATAAAGCTTCATGTTTTCCTAACTAAGCTTCGCAGATATTTTATTTTGCACTAAACTAAGTTATTTAGTCTTTGTTGTTTAAAATATATAATTTACAACTGACTTAAATAACCAATTTTGTGAATATATATTTTTTTTCAAAACTTTAAAATGGCTGCAGTTTCTGAACCCACCGCTAAAATAAAAAAAAACGCTCTTAGTATTTTTTATCAGTTTTACCTAATGTAAAAAAACCTACTAGGTCTCAATGACGCTCGACTCTCGAGTGACTACACAAATAGCACCCTCCCCTCCCCTACTACTGGTGCTGCCTCTGCCCTCTAGTTAATATATCCTATTAGCAGTTAGTTTATAGTAACAGGACATGCAATCTCTCTCGTGTAGTTACTACTTAAACACCGAGAGTACAAAACTAAGAATTTAACAGATTCAAGATATATTCAGGAATTGGGATTTTAACTTCGTTCGTAGATAACTATTATGAAAAATTTTCCTGACGTCTCACGTAGATCCTGTAAGGCCAAGATAATGCTAACAAGATTATGTATAAACATTGTATAAACTATGTAGGTACAGGCTTACAGATGAAGGCTTATGTTCTGAGCCCGGAACTATGTTCCTTCATCGTTTCGCATAATATTATGTATGAATACCTTTGTCATAAATTATACTATTTTTACCTGAATCACGCTATTTCTAATTATTAGCTGCTTGCTAAATATGTAGTAAATACTAACAAAATATTCTTCCTAATCTTCTTTCTTTAAAAATTTAGAATGAGATTTGAGTTTTGACACCTGTCATGCTGACATTTACAATATTTCTTTTCTTTGCTTTTCTTGTGGACACTGCTGCGATAAGCGAGAGCCAAAAAGGTGTCTCGACTCTCGCGACGCACAATGTGTTTTTGCATCCCAAAGGTGTGTCGAAGTGGTTGTTTTTAAATAATATAAGGGAAAGGCGCTAATGGTAGACACTGAACTAATAGATGACACTTACGACAAAAATGCCATAAAAATAAGAATTATTCTAATTATTTCTCAACACTGTAAATTTTATAAGCTTCTTATGATATCTGTTGATGTGAAAAGATATATTAGGGATGCCTTCGGAAACAAAATTTTAAAATGGGATCAGTTTTCGTAAATGATGTGACCGCGTCAACACGCACCCGGCAATTTCTTAGCAAATAGGTTAAGGAAGGCGAAATTTTGCACGTAAGTTTTGAATACATTTATCAGATTTTTTGTAATTTCTATTGACTTCATTGGATTAATGGTCATGTTGTTTACACTAATTAATATTTATTTATGATCTTTTATCCATTTTCCCTAACAATATAAAGGGTGTCTACTATTAGTTCTTGAAAATGTAAAAAAACCTAATAGATGACATGGATCTCATCTTTTAGTTTTTTAATACATACTAAAGTTATTTTGTACTTTATTCTACTGCAAATATCATCACTATTCTCTAAAAATATAATTCTATTAACAAACTAAGAACTTAGAACTACTGTACCTAAAAATGGACATGGTGTCTAATATTAGACCTTGCACTGATGTAAAAATCGATGCTTTAGTTTTGTAGCAGTAAAAAGAAGAAAAAGGAGAACTGAGAACAAAAAGAAGAAAAAAGAAGAGGACAAAGAAGCATAGAGACTTAAGACTAAATATAAATTTGCTGGGAAAAAAATATGAAAAATAAAAATAAAAGGAAAGATAGTTTCAGCATGGAAGAAGAATGAATAGAATCTGGAGACAACGTGGATAATATTTCTGATGCATGTAGTTACTATGATGAAGTAAATGAAATCTTTTGAAAAACGGCAAATAAAGACCTAATAATATGAAAAATGTAAAATGTAATTTAATGTTCCATGTCAACTATTAGTTCATATTGGTGTCTACTATTAGTGTTGTTCGCTTATTGTGATGTTATCTATTAGTACTTATGACTAAGTTTCCAAAAAGACCAATAATATATTTTTTTATTGATTTGTCAGAGAATAATTATAATAGTTTTATTTTGTAAGAGTTACTGAACACATGGAAGAAGTTATCAATCCTTTATTTTCATAAATTATATATTTTATAACATTCGAATGTTTCATGTTTCCTTAAAGTGTCTGCCATTAGGTCTTCTCCCTTATTATACAAAATATTTAAAGTGGTTCATTTCAATTTGAAAAATTATAATAAAATATGATTATATAACAGTAAAATGGTGAGTAAGAATAATTAAGTAAGTATAAAAGAAATAAAAATGATAATAATATTATATTATGTAGTAATAAAAACGAAATAAATATACGTATTACATTAACGCTACAACAATTTTACCCCCAAAAATATCCCTAAATTACACCCTAAAAACCTAAGTTGTTTTTATTTTTTCCAAAATTAAATAGGAAATCCTCATAGTTGACAACACTGCCCGCGCTCCTCGCGAACTATATTCGGTCGGTACCTACCTATAATGCGTGTGAGCTGGCCTCAGAACAGGAAAAAATCTAAAATCTGTGGAGCCGGCAGACAACTCATTTGAGTCGCGCGCCGTGTGAATCAAACAGGACCTTTGTATGAAACTGAATGCAGCAGAATTCTGCCGGACCGATATTCTGCGACTCACAACTCACAAATTACGCTCGTTTGGCTTGGCCCTTGTAATTCGCAGAAATTCGGTTCGGCAGAATTCTGCTGCTTTCAGTTTCATACAAAAAGTCCTGTTTGATTCACATGAGCGTAATTTTGTGAGTCATGATTTGTATGAAAATATATTTAGAAATTCTGCGACTCACAACTCACAAATTACGCTCGTTTGTTTTCACCCATAACTGTTACTCATAATGAGGGAGATATTTAACAAAATATTTAAAAAATGAGACAAACAAGGACTTGTAATTTTTTATTTCGTATAAAAAGGAATAAAATGAGAGCTTTGTTCATTCACACAAATCTCACACAAGAACAGTCGTAAGAATCAAAACTAGTTAAGAGCATTGAGTTTCATCATATAAAGAAAATAAATATTAATTAAAGAAAAAAAGTAAAACAAAGTCTTTCATTTGCTAAGAATAGTCAGGTTATGAATATTCTTGGAATAACATGCTATTCGTAATACTTACTAAATATTACAATAAATGTTATTGCTGTTAATAATTAAAACATTGGAAAGGATTTTTTTATGAGTCTGATGATGCGTTATTCTATATTCACAAATATAAAGACAAGACTTTAGGCTGATTTTAGTCTAACGCCGACCGAAAATGACTATGAAACTCTGGCAGGCTTATCATAACAACAGGGAAAGAATGGACATGCTGATAGATGACAAAATTTCGGATTAAGTACCTTTGTCAGTCATTTTCTCTATTCTTCCGTAGAAAGAAACCGCTTCTAATGTGACCATGGTAAGCCTATAAGAAGCGCTGTTGAATAGAGCCATGATCACTTATAGTATTCAGAGTATCAGCTGCTATCGGCCGAGCACTCAGCACGTTTAATATGGATGTACTCGGCCGAGGGCACTGTCTCGCCACTCTACTAGGTAGGTATAAATAGGAGCCAGGAGGCCTACAAAGTTTTTTTATAGGTCCATATATCAAAATGGTTTCGTTGTACGGCCCCAGTTCATAACACATCAATAAAGCATAGCATCATCATTCATAACATATCGGTCTGCACTCTGCGCTGATGACCAATAGAATGGTGTCAGCACCGACGGTCAGCGTGACGGTAAAATCAGCCGTACATTCCACTCATAAGAACATAGAGAGGTGAAGTCGATAGTCAAAGTGAAATAAATAGCCTAAACTACGTTATAACTGCCATTTTAACGCCGCGTTCATATTCAGTGGGGCCTCTATGCTTCTTGTTATTCTTGTGGGGTCATTCGACTGAAAAAAAAAGAATGTTTAATTAAAAAAATGCAATTAAGATTATAATAATACTCTAAAGTAAATAACGTTAAAAAATCATAGGTTCTAATGTATATGGAACCTCAGTTTGTATAACCAAAATACAGCACGTTATACTGTTGAAAAGCTACGAAAATAGTGAAGTACTGAAGTTATGTGAAAAAAAGCGGCAAATAAGGGTGTTCGTAAAAATTCTTCAACCTTTTATATAACTATATTATTAGCCACGAAATCTAAATTATTCTTCAAATTACTCATAATTATATTGAAGACTAGCGACCCGCCCCGGCGTCGCACGGGTAACGGGTTTTCTACAGAAAAAAATATTAAAATCGTTTTTGTATCTAAGCAATGTGTTCTTCCAAAAACCAAACAATCAAATGAGCTGAGCATACCTAGCACCCCGCTAAAACGCCATTCTTAGCAGGAACACATACAACGTCAATCATCGAAAAACACTTATTAGGGCATAATTGCTATAAAAACTTGTCAACTTGCCAGTTTTATTCAATATTTTATTTCTTAAATGAGCTTAGAAACTATAAAAAAGGATTTCACACAGCCCGACCAACTTCAGTTCAAGGTGCTACCCTTTTTACCTATGTTCCGCTAATTTTGCCAGTGTGTGTAGATTACACAGATTATGTCTATTGTGGAAAAAGCATTGATTGGCGTCTCTAATTCCCTGCGTCGCCGCAAGCCGCTGGTTAACGCTGTAAAGCGCTGTAAACTGTTCATGCTTTTTAACGACTTTTAAGAATAAATTTCAACAAACTATGAATTACATCTTCCATAAAAGACATCACATAATGATGATGCGAATTTTCGAGTAGATCTGACTAAGGAATCGAGTTGTCCCATACTAACTTCATCCCCCCTTTTCACACCCTTAGGAGAGGAATTTCTAAAAATCCCTTCTTATTGCACGCCTACGTCATACGAAGAAAGCTCCATCCAAATTTAAAGTATTTACGATCACTGATTTAGGCCCTAGCGTGATTCCATTTTCATGTCATTCAGGACAAAGCCTTTTATACAGAATGTCCCAAAACTCAACGATAATCTGGGACTGGATGAATGGTCAAGTTATACCAGTTCCAGGAAAAATAAAATAAAAATTCCATATCACTCAGTTTAGCGATAATAGATAATTTTGTAAAAAAGTCGAAATTCGACACCCTTGGTCGCATTTTCAAGTCCTGTGATCACCAATGTCACAATTTCGCTGTATTTTTTTTAATTTTGAGATCTTCATTAACGATGATATTAACCGCAACTACGAATTAATGCAAAAAACATTTTTAATTTAATAAAATAAGTAAAGTTTCAGTGAGTCATGGTTCACAAAAATATTGTTGGTTAACTTTGACACTTCATTTTGAAAAAAAAATGTACTAGACTACCCTTGGCAAGTTATTTCAAAAGTTGGCGCATTTTATCAGAATTTAAAAATGGTGCAACCCTAGCCACTTATCTGGCCATAAAAATGTTTATTTCTCATTTTTTCCAAATTGAGCTCATTTTGAACAACTCAAGATTAGTAATTTTTGTTACTAAAATTGGTTATTTTTTGCTTCTGGTCTGAAATAAAATTACAATTTTTAGTAAAGAGGTATTTCAGTCAGTTAATAACCAATCTTATTGTAAAAAACATAGTAATAATTAATAAAATAATGAAAGAAAAACCGTCGTAAATTTTTTTATTTAATTATTCTCCTTAAGGGCGTTCCTTACGGAGATACCGTAATTTACCGTATTTCAAACCTTATAAACTCATAATTTGAAAGCTACAAAGTTATTTAGAATTTTGAACTAAGATAAGTAAAAAAAATAGGGTTTTGGTGCGATCTCGGCAATGCGGCAAATGTATGGCCAAGGTCGTTTGCTCGGGGGACGGCCTTAATCTACAGTAAATGTTCGAATTGGTCTTTTGTAAGGCATTGCAAATTCTGTATTCGTGCCGGAGCCAAACAATTCGAACATTTACTGTAGTTTAAGGAGAATAATTAAATAAAAAGTTTTACGACGGTTCTTTCATTATTTTATTAATAAATATTATTGTGTTTTTTACAATAAGATTGGTTATTAACTGACTGAATTACCTCTTTACTAAAAATAGTAATTTTATTTCAGACCAGAAACAAAAAATAACCAATTTTAGTAACAAAAATTACTAATCTTGAGTTGTTCAAAATGAGCTCAATTTGGAAAAAATAAGAAATGAAAATTTTAATGGCAAGAAAAATGGCTAGTGTTGCACCATTTTTAAATCCTGATAAAATGCGCCAACTTTTGACATAATTTGCCAAGGGTAGTATAGTACATTTTTTTTTCAAAATGAAGTGTCAAAGTTAACTAACAATATTTTTGTGAACCATGACTTACTGAAAATTAACGTATTTTATTAAATTAACAATGGTTTTTTTTGCATTAATTCGTAGTTGCGATTAATAGCATCGTTAATGAAGCACTCAAAATTAAAAAAAATACAGTGAAATTGTGACATTGGTGATCAAAGGACTTGAAAATGCGACCAAGGGTGTCGAATTTCGACTTTTTTACAAAATTGTCTATTATCGCTAAACTGAGTGATATGGAATTTTTATTTTATTTTTCCCGGAACCGGTGTAACTTGGCCATTCATCCGGTCACAGATTATCGTTGAGTTTTGGGACATCCTGTATAATGATATAGATATACTAGCTGTTGACATATTAACGACTTACCACTCTGTCGAATATGACTCCAGTCAGCCATAGAATGAGCAGTATGAGACCGACCAAGAACAGGAGGGAGAAGATAAAACTAATTATCTTGCACAGGAGATTACACATGCAACTGAAAAATAAAATTATGTTAAATTCTCAGTGTGTTAAATTATGTTTTTGATGAAAGTTAATGGACATGCAACGTTTTTGACGGAGCCATTCAAGATTAAACTTTATTTATTTACATTTTACACAAGATGATATAGATATGGAGATTTCCAATCAGCAGTATGGAAATACATAATATATCTATACAGGGTATAACAAAAAATAAGTGATAACACTTTAGGGTGTGTACATGTTCCTTGTAGAGGGTTCACTGTGAAAGTAGCAGCGCTGAAAGACCAAATTTTTTTTTCACTTTTGTATGGGGAAACTCGTGACGCTCGGGCCCTTGAGTGAAAACAAACATTCGGTCTTTCAGCGCTGCTACTTTCACAGTGAACTCTCTACGAGGAACACGTATACACCCTAAAGTATTATCCCTTATTTTTGTTACACACTGTACCTATATGGCGCACCTGGCGAGGTGGCGCGCTTTGCCAGTTTTGCCACACTAACTATACAAGGTGTAACAAAACTAAGTGATAATATTTTAGGGTATGTATTGTTCCTTATATTGAGTTCACTGTGAAAGCAGCAGCGCTGAAAGAGCAAAAAATTTTTTGTGATTTGTATGGGCAAGCGTCCGCGCATCATGGATTTTTCCATACAAAGGTGAAAAAAAAGTTACTCTTGCAGAGCGAACCCATACACACCGAAAAGTTTTTCTCACCGA
This sequence comes from Polyommatus icarus, assembly GCA_937595015.1. Taxonomy (NCBI): domain Eukaryota; kingdom Metazoa; phylum Arthropoda; class Insecta; order Lepidoptera; family Lycaenidae; genus Polyommatus; species Polyommatus icarus. Next base: position 7,411,660 of record OW569322.1, on the reverse strand, counting down.
AAAATTTGAAAGACTTTCCACCGTAGTATTTAGCTGCCTATTCCAATTTCGAATGGCTTATTTTAGGTGAATGCAGATTTGGCCGCACCGCACGCACCGCACGCACCGCAGTCGCCGCATTTCGAATTCTTTATATGAAGTTATAGGCAAGCTCGCATACCTACCCGCGCCGCAGTCTTCGCAACTTCTACATTCTTTATATGAAGAATTCGAAATGCGGCGACTGCGGTGCGTGCGGTGCGGCCAAATCTGCGTTCACCATTAAAATGCATCGCAATTCGCATTGTAGCGCCACGTTGCAATATAAACTGATCTTTAGGAGTTTTTTTATTGCAGGTTACTAAGGACTACTAATACTACTCTTATCTACGAGTACAAGTATCTCCAGTGCCGTAAATAGCCTTTTTTGCACCCTGTGCGAGCTTCTATAACTGCGCCCCTTGTTTTTTAGGGTTCCGTAGTCAACGAGGAACCCTTACAGTTTCGGTCTGTCCGTCTGTCTGCCCATCTGTCTGTCTGTCCGCGATTTTTCTCAGAAACTATAGGACCTGCAAAGTTGTAATTTGGTATGACTTATTAGTGATGCCGACAAAATGGTACATGAAATCTTAAAAAAATATTTTTCCCTACACATTAAGCGGGAATGAATTTTTTTTCGCGTCCACCCGATCGTGTGGGGTGTCGTTGGATAGGTTTTAAAAACTTTAAAAAAAAATTCATAGTTCGTTTTCCGATTTAGGGACTCGTTTGTGAAATATTAAGTTTTAAAGTGGAAATAATCGTTAGAGTCAAGTGTCCCCCCCTTCTACCAGTAGCCGTAGCACGGCGACCAGTAGAAATGCGAAAGCATAGACAAACTGCGGAGATAAACTTAAGGTGCGGTTCCGATCTTTTTTCGTTCCGAAAATTTCAATTAAAATGCCATTTTATGACAGACTGTAGCCACAAACTGTGGAGATAAACTTAAGGTTGTTGTTCTCCGATTAGACTCTTAAGCAGCCTTAGCTCTCCAAAGCAGCCTTAGCTCTCTGAAGCAGCCTTAGCTCTCCGATTAGACTCTTAAGCAGCTTTAGCTCTCCGATTGGACTTTTAAGCAGCCTTAGCTCCCCGACTAGAATCTTAAGCAGCCTTAGCTCTCCGATTAGACTCTTAAGCAGCCTGAAGCAGCTTTAGCTCTCCGATTAGACTCTTAAACAGCCTTAAATATCCGAAGCAGCCTTAGCTCTCCGAAGCAGCCTTAGCTCTCCGATTATACGCTTAAGCAGCTTTAGCTCTCCGATTAGACTCTTAAACAGCCTTAGCTCTTCGATTAGACTCTTAAGCAGCTTTAGCTCTCCGAAGCAGCCTTAGCTCTCCGATTAGACTCTATATTGCGCGTGGCGCGTGGTTTTTTAAATAATATTATATAGGTACCCAGAGCAATGCTTACAGGGCTACAGGCCTCCCTGGTCATGGCATTCTTGCGCCCCCCAGAGTCTGCGCCAGCTGTGCCGTGGCACCGGTTGCACCGCCCTATTTACGGCACTGAGTATCTCTATCCACTACTGCAGTATATTCTACTACTTTTAACAATCAAATAGCGCAAAATTATTACTTTTAGTGGATTCCTTCTCTTGTAGAAATTTTTTAATGCTTCAAGACTCCTGCTATATATAAAACGTTGACGATTATAACGACTAAGCAGATGATTGATAAAATAATATTGTAAGCCAGGGTTTTTCTTTCATTCCACTCACCGCTGTGAAAACAACAGGAATTAATCTGATTGTTAATTTTATATAACACTAGATGATGCCCGCAACTACGTTCCTCCAAAATACGTTTATCGTGGGGAACAGTAAATTTTGCCTGAGTAAAAAGTATCCTATGCCCTTTCCCGGGACTCAAAGTATCTTCATACCAAATTTCGGCAAAATCGGTTTAACGGTTTGGGCGTGAAGAGCAAACAGACATACACTTCTGCATTTATAATATTAGTTACATGGATTGTATAAAGCTTATTCATCTATATAATAGTAGAAGAAAAAAAAGCATTATGTTTTACTTATATTTGAACCATTAATCTTATATTAATACTACAAAACAGTCTTTATCTAAATTTTTTAAATGAATAGGTACTGGCTACCATGTTATCTAAGCTCTCTTGTGACGATATCTGTTTGCTAAATATATCTGCATCTAGTAATAAATTTACGTCTTTAATTTAAGGATGGCAACTAGCCCACATCATATTGACAGAGTTCAAATAAACGTTTCTGTTTAAACGCGATCGAATATACTCGTATAACTATAATTAATGTGACGTTCTAATTGTAATAATTACTGATCGTAATTCAAATGAAATTAGTTAATACTTTGTATTTGGAACACGCAAAATAAACAAAGTCTGTTTTATGGCTAACAGGCAGTAGTATTATTAGGTCGATTAACGTACGTAAAATAATTAATTGTGAATATCTACAGTTGTACTTTTAACGATGATTTTTAACGAATCCGATTAAACAAAAAAATGAATTTTGACCTAATTAAGAGTCCGTATACGAAATTTTGCCGATTTCGCTCATTTAACAGACGTGATTTAACAGTTAAAATACAGTATTTCTATAATTTTTAATGCATAACATGTAAGATCATTTCAATTATAATCTAATGTTGGAGCTAGATTTTTTTATTTTTGTTAAGTATCTTTAAATAATCCAACTCAAACCCGCGACAGTTTTGTGATTTTTGCTGTAAAAGGTTTAGAATAACACCTTTTTATGGATTGTATTGACGTCTTAACGGTATGAAAAAAATACAATGTACTGTTGAGAAAGTCGTCTATACAATGTTGGAATTACTTTTTACCACTTTAATATAAAAAACTCTTTAAAAAAACAGAAAACCTCTATCTGCCCGCTAACTTGGCGATCGTCCTTTTCAACCTGGCATATAAAAGACGGGCGTAAGTGTGAAGAGAGCAGTAGAAAAGAGAGTATGGGCTCTTAATATGCCAATATATTTCTTTATTTTTTGGCTATTGCGTGACATTTAAATTGCTACCATTATAGTCCATACTAAGTTTTATTTAAATTTCGCTCAAAATTAATTGAAATCTCGAGAAATTTTGACTCTTTGTAGCCAAGCGATGTTTTGCACACACATTAGGAGGTAAAACAATTTTAATAATTTTATAATATGATGCTTAGAAAGAAACAAGTTTACAAAAAGATTAGCTTTGTTGTTAAAACATTTTAAGTGGCAAAAATACAACCTTTATGGAACTTGTTTTGTATAAAGCTGTGAGGAGGTAAACCACTTTTATACGAAAACTGTTACAGAATGAATCGATTTTTAATTTGATAGTTTCACTCACTAAATGTCTTAAGCCCTATGTCGTAGGTCACCGGCTACATGGTCAAATTTTCATCAATCTGATCCATCAATCCGGTAAAGATTGACGAAAATTTGATCGTCTAACCCACGGATAGATGGATTGATCGTATTTATGAACTTTTTATTACCATCAATATTCCGTCAATCAGATTGATGGATCAGATTGATGAAAATTTGACCGTCTAACGGAGTCTAACCTGTGTCTATTGAATTAAAAAAAAAGAATTTCACTCACCACATTTTGTAATTTTACGTAAAACACGTGCTTCGCAGTTGTAAACAATTTTGGTACTAAAACCAACTATAAATATTGTATTCGTTTGCTGAAAGATAAGATTGTACAAAGCCGAAAACACTATTTCCAGGTCTTGTGATAGTGTTATCGGTTTCTGGATAGGCCCTGTAATCGATCAGGTGACGTTACTGATTTTTTACAAGAGGATATGAGGCCTAGAGTAAACTGCTAGTTACAGAAGGGGATATGAAACATAGAGTGAACATACTCGTAGATCAAAAATCCTCGGAGTTCTCCGCTGGATATCTAAGCAGTTGCTTCTATGCAATAGGGAATATTACGCAAAGGTCAGTTCAGAGGGCGCTACTAGCACATACAGTAAATAATCCGACCAAAATTCGACATGTCGCTCACGCCGTATTAGAATATTGACAGAAACTTGTCAAACGTCGAACAAAGCTTTTTGTTCTGTCTATGGGTCTACACTCTACACAGACGGACCGCATTTCAACTGCAATCCAACCGCAAATTGCAGTTCCAGTGCAGTTTGAATGCAGTTGACACGACTGCAATACGATTGCGCGTTTGGTATGCAGTTCTATTGCAGTCGTGTCAACTACATTCAAACTGCACTTGAACTGCAATTTGCAGTTGAAATGCGGTCGGTCAGTGTAGAGTGTAGATCCTATATGCTGCCGCTGCCTCTAGTGTGAAAACATTGCAGTAAAATATCCCATTTAGGGTTGGGCCTCATCTGGCAGCACGGAATCGCATTTGTTCCGCCTGTGCTACCACGTGCTGCAGTGTGCTGCCGCATGCGAACGCGCGCTGTCGCATTCCGCAGACAAAAAGATAGCAAGTGATCGGCGGTGAAAGGATGCGTTAGCATGCTATCGCGCGCTTCAGCGTTCCGGAGTCTCCCTGCCGACCATTGCATTTTGTCCGTGATGCCGATCGCCTCGAGGATTCCGCCGCGTGCTATCGCATTATGTTTTCTATCTCGGTCTAGCAAATGGCAGTTTTAAGCGACAGAAAGAGAAAGGGCGACGGAAAAAGGCGATTCCGTGCTGCTAGATGAGGTCCAACCCTAAGCATATTATCCTTTCATCTGTCACGAACTGTCAGGTTTGACAGTTCATTTTTCGAAATTTTTTCAATTTCCAATAATTAGGGCTGGTTTACACGAATTAAGTAGATAAGTACTTTAACTTAATTTTAAGTTACTTATTGCATGTAAACACAAAATTTAGTAGCAAGTAGTAAGTTAAAATTTAGTTAAGTACTAAACAAGGAAATTAGAATTTTGACTATTTTCTGTTATGTTGGCAGGCGGGGCTTGTCACTTGACAAATTTCGGGCAGGCACTTCAATTAATTAAGTTAAAATTTAGTTACTACTTTTCTACTTAATACGTGTAAACCAGCCATCATTAAACTGATCAAATTATTTAAAGAAATTACCATGAAAGCTATATATAATTTTTATATAATTAGAATCTATATATATATATATATATATATAAAAGAAAGTGGTGTTAGTTACACTACTTATAACTCAAGAACGGATAAACCGATTTGGCTGAAAATTGGTGGACAGGTAGCTTAGAACCAGGAAAAGGACATAGGATACATTTTGTCCCGGAAAAGTGTACGGTTACTGCACAATATACATTTATGATTTGCGCGCAAAATATTCAATCGATTTTTATGAATTTTGGTATGGAGATACTTTGACTCTCGGGAAAGGACATGGGATACTTTTGGTCCCGGAAAATGTACGGTTCCCGCACAATAAACTTTTCTATTTCAGTCTATTTTTATTAAATTCGGTATGGAGATACTTTGAGTCTCGGGAAAGGACTAGGGATACTTTTAGTCCCGGAAAATGTACGGTTTCTGCACAATAAACTTTTATGATTTTCGCTTAAACTATTTATATCTATTTTGATTAAATTTGGCATGATGATACTAATTTTAATCTAATAATTGTTTTCTTAATTATACCAATTATTATTCGAATTAATTAATCATCGTTAAGACAGGACAACGTCTGTCGGGTCAGCTAGTTTTTAATAAATAAGCTATTTATAGTCGCAAATACACATAGTTTTATGTTTGAAACAAATTACTATATTAGCAGTTAGTTTATAGTAACACAACATGCTACCTCTCTCGTGTAGTTATTACTTACACATCGTGATTACAATAGAAAGTAGAAGACTGGAAAGAAAAAGTACAAGAATAAAGAATTTAACAGAAACAAATACATGAATTGGGATTCTGACTTCGTTCATTCCTTCTATATAACTATTATGAAAGGTTTTCGTGACGTCTCACGTAGATCCTAAAGGCCCGGATAATGCTGACAAGATTATGTATAAACTATGTAGGTACAGGCTTACAGATGTAGGCTTATGTATTGAGCCCGGAACTATGTTCGAACGAACTTGTATGAATACTATGCCTTTCTCATATGCCATACTCGTAACTCATAACTAGACATCGGATTATATGCATTTGCATATTTGCTTATGCAAATGCACATAATGACACTTTTCAGGGGATAGTGCATATTGTTACGGATACGGACACGTGGTGCCATCTAGCGTCGGACCAGCGAACTTACCAAGGGAACACAGGCAACGTAAATCGTTACGGCTACTCGCTACTAGATGACGCTAGGTGTATGTACCTACGAGTACTTTCTAGAAATATCTCATATTTGTTTACGCATATCGGGATTTATTCTGGGATGTTCCGGAATTTTCTGAGATTCGATCCGGCCCGTATAAATAGTCGCAGACAGTCCGGCCGGCAATTCAGTTTTATCTGAGCTTTCTTCGAGGCGACTTCGGAGCGAAAACAAGTGATCAATAGTGAGTGATTGTGATTGTGATAGTGACTCGGCTACGACCTAGGACAGTGATAGTGCTCAGTGATTTGGATCTAGTGCTTAGTGTTTGGACTCAGTGATTAGTGTGAGCTGGTGTTTGTGAATAAAGTCTTCAAGAGAGTCACCAGGTCTTTTTCTCCGAATCTTCGAACCCCTAGCACGTAACAACTGGTGTCGGAAGTGAGGTTTGGAGATGCCATTGACTCCGAGAGAGGACTTCAAGGGGAGTATCAGGACAAGGGCGCAGCGAGCTGCTGCCATTGACTCCGAGAGAGGAGTTGGAGGTGGAGCTGCGGAGGCCACACCCACTGCGGACCAAGCTCCGCCCACTGCGGGGCAGGCCCCACCCGCTGGCCCCGCCCACCAGGCTCCGCCCTCTGACCACGCCCCCAGGCTCCACCCACTTCGGGTGAAGCCACGCCCACTGGCTCCGCCCACCGGGACCCGCCCACTGACCACGCCTATCAGGCCCCGCCCACTCTGGACATGGCCACGCCCACTGGCTCCGCCCACCAGGCCACGCCCACTCAGGCCACGCCCACTGGCCCCGCCCACTGGGCCCCGCCTACTCAGGCTCCGTCGACTAGCTCCATCCATCCTGCCACGCCCGTAGTTTCTACGGCCCCTCAAATGGCTCCTCAATTAGAAAGCATAATTGAGTTAATTCAAGCAATGATGGAGTCACAAGATCGCAAGCTCGGCGCTTTGCAGGAGTCCCAAAAAGCTGAAAGTCAGGCCTTGCAAGATTCTCAAAGGGCAATGATGGAATCACAAGACCGCAAGCTCGGCGCTTTGCAGGAGTCTCAAGAGCAACAAAAGAACCTCCAAGAAAAAGCGCTATTGGCTATAAAAGATGTTAGTGACACGGTGACTAAGCTTCGGAAAGATGTCGATGTTATGGAAGAACGCGTTACCGGGCTAGGAGTGGATATGGAAAATGTGAAAACCGGCCTCACAGAACTACAGAAGTGGAAAGTGCGCCTGGAAACCACAGGAGTTGTGACGTCGAGTGGAACTACCGGAGTAGTGGTACAAGGACCAAGAGTTAAAGTGCCACCATATGACGGTACTACTTCTTGGAACGCTTATCGCCAGCAATTCCAGACGGTTGCTTCTGCCAACGGATGGACTGACGAACAATGCCTGACCGCTCTCACTGTTGCGCTCAGAGGGCAAGCTTTGTCGGTCCTAGAAGCACATACAGGAAAGGGGTTCCAAGACCTGATGGAGGCCCTTGAATCCAGATACGGGGAGCGACACCTGGAGCACGTGTTCCGTGCTCAACTTCGTGACAGAGTCCAACGCTCAGGAGAGGGACTACAACAATGGGCGTTGGAAATTGAAAAACTGGTTAAGAAGGCACACCCAGGAGCCGATTCCAAGATGGTCGACACGTCGACTATTTGTCGACGGAATCAGGGATCTGGAGGTCAGAGCTGCAGTGAGGCTTGGTCACCACACCTCGCTTAAGGAAGCATTGGCGCATGCTTTGGAGGTCGAGGCTGTTCGCCGTGACATACGACAGACTCATAAGATCCACGGGGTCTCTGAGGAAGTTAAGGAGGTCAAGGCTCCTACGAAGAGAAGTTATGGAGCCATGTGCTATAAGTGTGGTGAGAGGGGCCATCTTCAGCTCAACTGCCCGCAGAAGGAGACCCATCTGGCAAGGATGAAAAGGCTCGAGGAACGCATGGAACAAATAGAAGAGCTGAAGAAGCAAGGAGCTTCATCCCCTGCCCAGGATCAGGGAAACGAATAAAAGCCAGGACTAAGGGGCGAGTGCTGGCTGACGCGGAGGAAGCCCCGATAACTGTTATCTCCCAAGCATGCAGCGGAAATAGTCTTGTGATTCAGGGGACTATTAACAGGACGGATTGCAAAATGATTATAGACACAGGAGCCTCTAGAACGATAGTGAACCCAAATCTGGTAAAAGCCGCAAGAAGACACAAGAGGAGAATCAACTGTCGGCTTCTTACTGCCTCCGGTCAGCCAATACCCGTCCTTGGAGAAATGTCAGTTACGATGAATGTAGGGGGGTCCTCATACCCTCATGACGTTATCGTAGCTGAGATTATGGATGATTGCATCTTGGGTTTGGATTTCATGAAGAAACATAACTGCAGATTTGATGTTGCTGACGGAGTTTTCAAGTGTGGTGAAGAAGAAATTTTCATCCTTGGAGGCGCCAGCGGGAAAGTTGAATGTGTAAAGAAAGTTATAATACCTGGACGTACAGAAGCTAGAGTGCTGGTGAAACTACCACCAGCTGGAAAGAAGAAGTCAAACAGATGCGTGTTGATCGAAGACACACCTACCAAGACATCAGCGCAAAAACTGATGACGGCGAGAACCCTTGTTAGAGGAAGCAGTAACGCTGTGGTCAGGGTTTTGAATCTTGATGATCGCGAGATCTGCTTGAACAAAGGTGACGTCATTGGAAAGTGCGAGGAAGTTGTCTGGATGAGAAAGTGTAGTTCGATCACAGGCTCAGATTCAGCAAACAGCAGCAACTATGGAATAGTGACTGAGCTACTCGATGACTGCAAGAGTAATCTGACTTATTCGCAGAGCATGAAAGCTAAGAAGTTTTTACAACGCCACGCGAATATCTTCTCCAGTCAGGAAGGCGACCTTGGAAGAACGTCGATGGTTCAACACAGGATAGATACCGGAAGCGAGAACCCAATTCGTCAACGAGCAAGACGGATACCCATTGCAAAGGAAAAAGAAGTCGAAGGCCTTTTGGAGGACATGAGAAGGCATAAGATAATTGAACCGTCTGCAAGTCCGTGGTGCTCACCTGTTGTGTTAGTGAAGAAGAAAGATGGCAGCACAAGATTTTGTGTGGACTACAGGCGTCTCAATGATGTCACTAAGAAGGACAGTTATCCATTACCTCGAATCGACGACACTCTGGATACCTTGAGTGGCATGAAATGGTTCTCGACCCTGGACCTGAAATCTGGATACTGGCAGGTGGAAATTCATCCAAAAGACAAGGAGAAGACAGCTTTCTCCACCGGTAAAGGTTTATGGCAGTTTAACGTCATGCCCTTTGGATTGTGTAACGCACCTGCCACATTTGAGCGACTCATGGAGTGTGTACTGGCAGGCTTAGTTGGAGAGGCTTGCTTAGTCTACTTGGATGACGTCATCATTGTTGGCCGCGACTTCGAGGACCATTTGCGAAACTTAGAACGAGTTTTCGCCAAAATAGAGGGGGCCAAGTTAAAGTTGAATCCGAAAAAGTGTCGTTTGTTCAGGAGTAAGGTCAATTATCTCGGCCATATTATCTCCAGTGATGGAATCCAGACGGACCCGGAGAAACTGGAAGCAGTTCAAAATTGGCCAACCCCTAAAAACAAAACCGAAGTGCGGGCATTTCTCGGCCTATGCTCCTACTACAGGCGTTTTGTTAAGGGATTCTCAGAGATAGCCAAGCCATTACATCGGCTGACAGAAGATAAACGACAGTTTATTTGGGACGAGACTTCAGAAGATTCTTTTCAGAAACTGAAGCAACATCTGTGTGAAACACCAATCCTGGGGTATCCACAACCTGAAAGTCAGTTTATAGTCGACACGGACGCAAGCAACACGGCCATTGGAGGGGTGTTATCTCAATTATTTTTAACAAAAAATTAAAACCGACTTCCAAGGTAAAAACAATAATAACATTAATATGAACTAAAAAGTATTAAATAATTTTTACTATCTAATAGTGCCTTTTTCCGAATTCGGCTAAACCTCAACTATTTCTGTACTCAATCTTCATTATTTTGAAGTCGGTACCAGATAGCTGAATCTTCAGTCCTCTTCAGACAGAATATTTAAATTTTTTTGAACTGGCACCGACTTCAAAATTATGAAGATTGAGTACAGAAATAGTTGAGGTTTAGCCGAATTCGGAAAAAGGCACTATTAGATAGTAAAAATTATTTAATACTTTTTAGTTCATATTAATGTTATTATTGTTTTTACCTTGGAAGTCGGTTTTAATTTTTTGTTAAAAATAATAATAATTTCACTCTTTTTAGTTACACTAGTACGTAAACCTTCGCGTATATTTTACGTATTTTATTACAATTTGTTAAGTGTTGAGATTTGTAAACTTTATATTTTCTAAGAAAATTTAGTTCCGCAATTCAACAACAGATGTCGTTGTTAAGCGTCTGCATCGCGGTATCGCTTACTCGACGGCATTTGATATAACTAATTCGCTACAATAATTTTTATTCTCGCTCTCACTCACTGGTTGTCTTAATTGATATTACGCCAGAGGGATTAACGTCCCAGGGTAACCCTACAGAACCATAAGACCAGTTTTAGGCGTAAGACGTAGACGTCTTTTCTTGACATTATGAGTCACAACTCACACTCACAAAATAATGTATTAACAGTGAAGTGAACAGTAGTTAGTAAAGTATTCGATCTGTATAATATAAAGTAGTAAAATATTCGATCTGTCGTTTGCCGCCACGCACAGCCCGCGCGACACCGTCGCCTCTGTAGCGCCGACCGCCGTGTACAAACAAACAGGTGTTGTTATGTAACAATACATAATTATTATTACGAGTTAGTATATCCATACCTATGCCTTGCAGTACTACTATCTATTCTGTGCCATGAGACATTGGTGACCTTAACACGACGTGGTAATGATGATGATGACGATGATGATGATGATGATTATGATGATGAATATGAATTGCATAGTAGTTTATGCTTTCTGTTCTTAAAACAACGCCGAAACTTCCAAACGTGTATCTATAAGGAATCAGGAGTTCTCTCAGCATCATCGAAACCATGGTATACCTTGACCCAATATTTGACTTTTTGGTAGCGTATTCTTAGTACACTTCACATAAAACCAAAATCACCATATGTTTCCATATAAATTTCGAGGAGTTCCCTCGATTACTCATGGATCCCATCATCAGGTCACCACCTTTGTGAAAATGGGACCAAATTGGAGTGAAACCTAATACAACAAAACAAAAATTTCGTAAATCGGTTCACAAACGGCGGAGTAATCGTTGAACATACAAAAAAAAAAAAAAAAAAAAAAAAAAAAAAAAAATATCCACAGCCGAACATATAACCTCCTCGTTTTTTGGAAGTCGGTTAAAAACAGGGTGAAAGAGAAGTTGTAATTGCATATTTCAGCAAATCTTTATCTAAGCCAGAGAGAAACTACTGTGTGACAAGAAGAGAACTCTTGGCTGTCGTAAAGACACTACAACATTTCAGCAAATATCTCATCGGGAGACAGTTTTTATTGCGAACTGATCACGCAGCCTTGAAGTGGTTACTACAATTCAGGAACCCTGAAGGCCAAGTAGCTCGATGGATTGAACAACTCCAGGAGTATGACTTCAAGACGGAACACCGCAGCGGAAAGGCGCATGGGAATGCCGACGCACTTTCACGAAGGCCGTGTTCAGAAGACTGCAAACATTGTGTTAAGCAGGAATCTAATGAAATTACATTAAAGTTAACGAAAACAAGTCCGTTGGGTCCATGGGAGAATGATGCTATGAGGGAGGCTCAAGAAAGAGATGACGACCTTCGGCACATCATCACATGGAAGAAACGGGGTGACGTAAAACCAATCTGGAGTGAGGTTGCACCCACTGGCGCTGCCACTAAGGCGTACTGGGCGCAATGGGACAGTCTGATACTTCAAAATGGAATACTTTACCGGAAATGGGAGAAGACTAACGGCAGAGAGTTCCATCTTCAGATAGTTGTCCCAAGGACGAGAGTACCAGATGTTCTCCGTGAAATACACGATGGCGTATCAGGAGGTCATCTAGGTGTCAAGAGGACGTTAACAAAAGTGCGAGAACGATTCTACTGGTTGCATTGTCGAGATGATGTGCAGGATTGGTGCCGCAAATGTACTACTTGCGCTGCAGTGAAGGGACCACAGACAAGGAGTCGTGGGAACCTGCGCTTGTATAACGTTGGCGCACCGTGGGAACGAATTGCAGTTGACGTAGCTGGGCCATTTCCTGTAACGGAATCGGGAAACAAGTATTTTATGGTGGTCATGGATTACTTCACAAAATGGCCCGAAGTTTTCGCTATACCAAACCAGGAAGCTACAACAGTTGCTTCTAAGCTAGTCGAAGAAGTGATATCTCGCTTTGGTGTGCCTCTAGAAATCCATTCCGATCAGGGCCGGAATTTCGAATCGCAGGTCTTCCAGGAAGTGTGCAGGATTTTGGGAATGCATAAGACGAGGACCACCGCGTACCATCCACAATCTGATGGAATGGTTGAGAGATTTAACCAGACCCTTGAGAGGCATTTGGCGAAATTGGTAGATGACAAACAAAAGGATTGGGACAAGTATATACCGCTCTTCCTTCTGTCGTACCGTACCGCCGAGCATGAGGGCATAAAAGCTACCCCGGCGTATGTCAATTACGGTAGAGAACTACGAGTGCCAGTAGACCTCTTGACGGGAGGGTCACCGGAGGAACCAAAGACCGTACAAGACTATGTCTGCGATTTAAGGGAAAAGATGCGTTATATACACGCAACGGTTCGGGAAAATGGGTTACAGTCAAGTGAGAAAATGAAGACCAGATACGACCGGAAAGCGAACACGAGCGGCTTCGAAGAAGGGTCACTGGTATGGCTGCATAACCCAACTCGCCGAAAAGGGAAATCTCCAAAGTTGCAGACCAAGTGGGACGGCCCATACAAAGTGGTTACCCGATTGAATGACGTGACTTACAGGATCCAAAAGCAACCAAGAGGGACATTCAAAGTGGTACACATAGACCGTCTGGCGCGTTACCATGGCAGTAACAACGATGCTCGGGACGAGCATCTCTAAGAGGGGAGTAGTGTTACGGATACGGACACGTGGTGCCATCTAGCGTCGGACCAGCGAACTTACCAAGGGAACACAGGCAACGTAAATCGTTACGGCTACTCGCTACTAGATGACGCTAGGTGTATGTACCTACGAGTACTTTCTAGAAATATCTCATATTTGTTTACGCATATCGGGTTTATTCTGGGATGTTCCGGAATTTTCTGAGATTCGATCCGGCCCGTATAAATAGTCGCAGACAGTCCGGCCGGCAATTCAGTTTTATCTGAGCTTTCTTCGAGGCGACTTCGGAGCGAAAACAAGTGATCAATAGTGAGTGATTGTGATTGTGATAGTGACTCGGCTACGACCTAGGACAGTGATAGTGCTCAGTGATTTGGATCTAGTGCTTAGTGTTTGGACTCAGTGATTAGTGTGAGCTGGTGTTTGTGAATAAAGTCTTCAAGAGAGTCACCAGGTCTTTTTCTCCGAATCTTCGAACCCCTAGCACGTAACAATATTTTGGCAATTTTTCGTTGATAGTGCACATTTCGGTAGTTTTATGCCCTCGTAGTCTCCAAACTACACACCGAGACCACAAAACAGAGGTACGATAGATCAAATCACTTCAAATATGTGGCTCTATCCCCATTTTAAAGAATGTAATACATCCAATAGGTATAGGTAATAGGTACATTATCTTTCTAGAAACAAATTTTTCATTTTCAAAATTTGAATAAAGTAGTTAACGATTTAGTAAACTTCCATGGGCATTACGAATTAAGATTACAATCGGAAAATTCTCATTGGTGCTGTATGATAAATTAAAAAACCTGGATATGATGAAATTGTAAAAATTGGCGCTTTTATTAACGGCACCGCCGGAAAACTCTTCAAAAAAGTAATAAATTTTAACGAATTCGACCGCAATAACAATAGAATAACCATGAACGTAGAAAAAACGGAGTCTTGTTACATACAAAACTGTGTCTTCACTTTTCTTCAGAGTCGGCCACGCACACATTCTGACGCCTGTCAAATGGTATGGATTAGCGCAAGAATGTGTGCGTGCGGACCTTGTACATACAGCCAGCTGGCCGACTCTGAACGACACAGTTTTGTGTATGGTGGGACTCCGTCCTCCTTTTTTTATACGTCCATGAGAATAACAATAGATTTCCAAGAATCCGCGACCGAGAGATATTAAGTGACTTTTGATTGTGCATATTTTGTGCATATTTAGGCATTGAGATGTATGGAGTTGCTATTGCCAACAAAAAACATGTCGCACTTGAAGAATGAGCGGGGTGAGAGGCGGGGCGGTGATGGCTATAGATCAGTACCGCAGAACTCAGAAGTGACAAAGTTTTGTGCCTACACTCAAATGAACGTAGACTCTATTTGAAAGTGGATAAAATAAAACAAAGATTTTTACTAAACATTATTAAAAGCTTTTATTTAACTTGCTCTGTATATTATTATTTAGTTATTTACATTATTATGTAAGTTCGGATGGAATTTTTGAACTCAATTTCGAAGTAAGTATGTATGTACTATGTACATAATATAATATTTAAACTGATTGAGCTGAAATTTTTTATACTTACACGTTTGGTTTGAATGACAATGCACGATACAGTATGTGACATCACTATAAATAAAAATATATAAAATGGCCGACCATCCAAGAGAGCGGAATAGTTATTTTCTATGCCGTCCTATAATAACAGTATGGACAGAGTAGACAGAATTATATTAAATGAAAGAACTTTTTGAGAATAATTTGAAAACGAATGTAATGTCATTCTACATCCAATATGGCGGCTCATCTAAGATAGGAGAATACAAACAAAGTTTCGTTTCTTTCTGCATGACTAGAGAATTGGATTTCAGTTGAAAATAGTTAAGTGAAATCCAACTTTTAAGTCATGCGGAAATAAACGAAATAATAATGTAACAAGTCGCTAAATATAGGCACGGTTTTTTCACTAATCAACATCAAATACGATTTCTCAAGGACATAGAAGTTAATTAGATTTTTTAATATTTATATAAAATAACGGGGCAAACGGGTCATCTGATGGAAAGCAACAACCGTCGCCCATGGGCACTCGTAACGTCAGAAGAGCTGCAGATGCGTGGGAATATGCCTTCTTCTTAAAATGCTTCTGGCGACAGTTCGTTCCATAGTTTTGCAGTGCGCGGAAGAAAATGACACGAAAAATTCACGGTGGAAGACCGCCACTTATCAAGGTGATGGGATGATCCTCAGAGCACTCCCCGGACCCCGTGATACAACTGATAGAGGATGCATACAGCCAAACGTATTACCTCCTTTTTGGAAGTTGGTCAAAAACTAAAGTATTACATATAACATACCAAAATTTTGCAAAGCCGTTACAGCGGCGTAGGCGTGAAGAGGTAACAGACACAGAGAGAGACAGACAGATAGAGGGACGGTCAGACAGACGGACAGACAGACAGATGGACGGACAAACAGACAGACGGACGTATAGACAGACAGATACGCTTTCGCATTTATAATAATTATATTAAAATAAGTATGGATACAAAGTCCACTACATACTTGCTAAATTCAAATTACTTATATATTTATAGTTACAATTATAATATACGCATGTATAATGTACACGTAGAACCGTATTTATATTATTCCCAAAATACAAACTCGTCTACGTGAATACTTCATTCATCGTCGTTTCATCATAGATCATAATATCTGTATTCAGCCTACATTCCCCTCTGAATCTACTACTCTATGACAATGCGAAATGGCGCGCGTCTTCGCCTAGTAATTGAATGTTCGTATTTTAATTTAAAATAATTAAATAAGAATACTAATCTATAAAATGTTATGTCGTCGCATTTGGAAGTGTTTTTGGAATTATTTTTACAATATCCCAAGACACATTAAGGCATTTTTGTGACTTTTATTTAGTTTTTTTATAATTGTCATACGTCATGTGCGCAGAAGAGCTCGCGGCCGACTAAGTGCACTGCGGCTATATAGCGTCTCTTGAATGTGACCAAGCACTGCGTTGCGGTGTAAACTCCATACATCTCAATGATATTTAGGCCATTTTTTCGTGCATACTTGCATGCATATTTCGGCACTTTGATCGTGCATATAATCCGATGTCTACTCATAACTATACTATTTTTACCTGAATCATACGAATTTTAGTTTAAGCTGCTAGCTTATACTGTAGTAATTAATTAAATATTTTTTCTATCTTCCCTCTTTAAAACTTCAGAATGAGATTTGAGTTTTGACACAATAGGCTGACATTTACAATAATATTTTTTTTCTTAAGCAAGAGCCAAAAAGGTGTCTCGCGACTATAGATATCTTTGCTCGCGAGTCGCAACCACAAAGTTTAATATACCTATCGGAATTCCGCTAGGTTTATTAACTTTATGGTCGCAACATGGTCGCAACTATGGAGTGTAGATGGAGGAGAAATATCTTATATGGGGGATATTTGAAAAAGTCTCCAGCTGTACGCAGTAAATGACAGCTGTTGAAAGTGGCGCTAGCTGCAGCAAAGGGTGTGGAATGAATGTAGTCGTTGGTAAATAACAAAATAAATAATACCAATATATTTTGAAAAATATAACCTAAAATAGCTGAAATAAAAGCTAAATGATTTAAAATTTACCCTGCAGTTGCTACTGTAGCGCCACCTAATTTCACCCTAATTTAACGCATTTCAGCGGACCCTTTTTACATACAGAGATAGTTCTCCCCCATCTACCCTCCATAGTCGCAACACACGATTTTCAGTCAAGATGTTTTGAAGTCTTATACCTCATGGGTATAATATCAAAGATCTCTTAAGGTACAATTCCATGCATCACGATCGATCGCGGTCGTGCACGACCTACGACTGTCGTCAGCCAGTCAGAAAATGTATGGCACCGCTTCCGAGGCCCGCGACTGACGCGCGCGGCCTACGACTATCGTAAGCCGCGCGCGACCGTGCCATATAACTTTGACACGGTCGCGCGGGGCCTACGACAGACGCGCGCGACCGACGACAGTCGTAGGCCCCGCGCTTCAAGTCGCGGGCCTCGGAAGCGGTGCCATACATTTTCATACGCTGACTATGGTCGCGAGCGGCCGACGACAGTCGTAGGTCGTGCGCGATCGCGATCGATCGCGATGCACGGAATTGTACCTTTAAACCTAGTATTTATGGTTTTTATAAAATATATTAAAAATGTCCTGATAGATTACCTGATGGTAAAAGCTGCTGACCTTGAGAGGGTCAGCAGCTCTTACCATCACAACAACAATGGTGGTTTACCAGTCTACACGTAGTAATTATTTAGGTATGCGAGCTAATCTTCCTACTCTTTGGAACTCCGGTTACGAGTGCGTTAGACTCGTCAAAATTATTTCACGCCGGTTTTATGAGTGGCCGCGGTAACGATTTGGTCGAGACTCGAGCCGCATCTATGCCAAATTTAGTCTTCGGGTATAACAGAAGACAAAAAGGGGGAGTAATGGTTGAACATACTTATATAAAACAAATAAAATATAATATATCCACAGCCAAACATGGAACCTCCTCTTTTTTGGAAGTCGGTTAAAAACACAACGTCAACGCGCAATACAAAGAAGATTAAAATAACGCCTGGCCTCATTTGCCGTTGCAATAGTTTTATTCCGTAGCTGGGCGTTGTAATAAAAAAGTTTTGTATATTTTTTTGAACTTTTTCCATTAGAACGGTTTCCCGGGGGAGCGGTTCGCGTGAGAATGAGCAATTTCCTCCAGACCACGATTTCGATCTGACTTCCCGTCTGCCCAGCGATTTTAAAATTTATAGAAACGTTCCACATGAAAGTAAATGTCATGATTCGACGAATGAGTTTGATAGTCTCCGCGTAATCTTATGGGAAAATCTTTATTTGACTCTGCCATTTAAATATTATTATTGTGAAGGTTAGATTAATAATTATGCTTTGTTATTACTGCTAGCTGTAAACTACTTTTGACCGTATAATTAAATATCCAAGGAAGGATACAGGTTTTTTTGCATTTCAGGACTCAGGATATACCTAGTGACCTTTCGTTTTATATAAAATTTATAATCTATTATATTGTTCCATATCTGGGTGCAATCAATCCCGATTTTGCATACACTGGTAAATCGGCGGTCGATACTTCAGTAGGCATGTTGCGAGGGCGCCCACACGGTGGGGTCGCAATATTATGGCGCAAGAGTGTGTTCCGGTGCGTATCGATTGTCGAGTGTGCGAGTGCGAGGCTTGCAGCTATTAAAGTGGCGTTGGAAGATAGTCAGTTCTTAGTGTTCTCAGTGTACATGCCAGTAGATATGATTGAAAACTTAGCGGAATTCACGGACTGTCTGAGTGAGTTATGTGCGATTATTACTAATAGTGACGTGGACGCAGCTTTTATGCTGGGGGACTTTAACGCCCATCCGTCTTCATTGTTCGGTAAGGAACTTAAACAGTTTTGTATTGAACAAAGTTGGTTGTGTGCTGACATTGAAATTTTGGGGCTCAGTTCGGAATCATACACTTATATTAGTGATGTTTACGGCACCAGGTCGTGGCTAGACCATGTGCTAGTAACGCAAGCTGCGAATTTAACGGTAGTTGATGTTAGAATTAAATATGACATTTCATGGTCTGATCACTTCCCGGTCGAAATTGTATGTAACATGAATATATTAAGGTCTAGAATAAATAATACATTTCATAAACCGAATAAAGTTCGTTGGGGAGAAAGAGATTTATCGAATATTGAAAAATACAGTAAAATATGTACAATGAAATTACGCGACATCGATTTTCCCCCAGAATTTCGCGGTTGTTCGGATATATCGTGTAACAACTTGCAACATAGGTTAATTATAGATAATTTGTATGTGAGGATTGTGAATATTCTATCGGAGGCGGCGAGACTGTCGTACGAAGATAGATCTAATAGCATTAGAAATAAAAATAAAAAATGTTATGTTACCGGATGGAATAAGCATGTAAAGGAAACTCATAGGGAGGCTCGACTGTATTTTCAACAATGGGTTGAATTAGGTAAACCGGCATATGGCCCAATTTATGAAAAAATGAGGGAGTCTAGATCTAGATTCAAACTAAAACTTAAATGGTGTCAGAATAACCAGACACAAATAAAGATGGACATTTTGGCAACAGCTCATAAGTCGAATAATTTTAGTAAATTTTGGAAAGAAACCAATAAATTAAATAAACAGCCGAGCGTCCCAATGAGTGTTGAGGGTAGGTGTGAGCCTAAGGACATTGCAAACCTATTTAGGAAGCATTTTCAAGTCCAGAGCTCACCGGTGTCTGCGAATACTGTGAACAGGATTGGGATGAGTTCGGGGAACAAAATTGTTATTATATCGCCCAAGGAGGTTGCGAGAGTGGTGAGAAGCATGAAGCGCGGAAAATCTCCGGGGCATGATTCACTCAGCATTGAACATTTACAATATGCTGGGGTTCATCTGCCCAGGGTCCTAGCCATGCTCTTCACCTTCTGTATAGGCCACTCGTACTTGCCGGAGGAGTTGATGAGGACTGTAGTTGTCCCCATAGTTAAGAACAAGACAGGAGATGTGTCTAGTCTGGGTAACTACAGGCCTATATCGCTTGCGACGGTTACAGCCAAAGTATTGGACAGTGTGCTTGATAGATATTTGGAAAGTAACATTTACCTACACGACGCGCAGTTCGGATTTAGACCGGAGCTGTCTACGGAGTCCGCGATACTAACTGTCAAGCACACTGTCCATTACTACACCAGCAGAAACACGCCTATTTATGCGTGTTTCTTAGACCTTTCCAAGGCTTTTGAACTTGTCCAGTACGATGAGCTGTGGCAAAAGTTGTCAAACGGAACTACTGTTCCCCCAGAGATAATCTCAACCTTTAAATTTTGGTACAACAACCAAACCAATTATGTACGTTGGCCTGGGGCGCTTTCGGAGATGTATAGGTTGAAGAGTGGAGTTCGACAGGGGGTGTTACAGATTGGCACAATATATATTTTTGAGGTTTTATATTATTTATGTCAATTGCCGAAAAAGTTAATATTGAACGAAATCGAACGACAAGAAAAAATGTGGGAGAAACGACGTGTCTGAATGTAATATTGGTTTTGAACCTGAAATAAATAAGAATAATTATTATATATAGTGTTTATTCTCAACATAAAGTGGCGACCGTGAGGAAAAACAATATTATAAAGAAATACGATAAAAGACTGAGAATTACCTTATCGATGTAGAAAAAGAAGAGATCTCAGGTACGAGTTACGACGTATTTTGACAGGCACGAAAATAAGTCGGTAAAAATTATTATAGAAGATGCCGACTTACAGTAATTTCTCCAGGCAAAAGCTATTGAGTTGTCGTGACCAAAAAAGGCGACCGTGTGTGGAACAATATTAGAAAAGTACGTTACGAGATGAGATTGAGGTTAATAATAATTATAATAGAAGAAACTGAGGTCTCAAACAAGACTACTTTTAGGACCACGCATGAAATCGGTAATAATTTAAATGTAGAAGATGCCGATTTGTAGTCGGATGCTGGCTGAACCGGCAAGACTGGACGATAAAGTACGAGACGTCATCTTGCAGGACTCAAAGGGCGAAGAAGGTCATGACAAATTTACCAGCGAAAATTACCAGCAGAGTCACCGGGAGTTTTTATTATTTTAAAATTTTGTTAGACAAAGCTTATTTTATTATTGTTTATTGATTTTGTTTATTTTATGAAGCATTTTTGAAATAGGTTTTGATGATGCGTACTTGTTGCGTCCCCCGGGAGTGTGTTACAGATTGGCACAATATATATTTTTGAGGTTTTATATTATTTATGTCAATTGCCGAAAAAGTTAATATTGAACGAAATCGAACGACAAGAAAAAATGTGGGAGAAACGACGTGTCTGAATGTAATATTGGTTTTGAACCTGAAATAAATAAGAATAATTATTATATATAGTGTTTATTCTCAACAGGGGGGACGAACCTCTCCTCGACTCTTCAACCTATACATGGATTCTTTGATCAGGGAGCTCAGCAGTACCGGGGTGGGGTGCTCTATTGATGGTAAATGCATCAATAGTATAAGTTACGCTGATGACATGGTGCTGCTGAGCCCATCTGTTAGTGCCCTTAGGCGCTTAATAAAAATATGCGAGCGTTACGCGGAGACGCATGGGCTCAGGTACAATACGGACAAGAGCGAGGTAATTGTGTTTAAGGCGGGAACCAAGAGCTACTCAATGCCGAGCGTGACACTTAACTACGAGCCGCTCAAAAGAGTCGAGCGAGTAAAGTACCTGGGCCACTGGGTCACCGAGTCGCTGGCTGATGACTTGGACATGTCGAGGGAACGCAGGGCACTGTCAGTCAGGGCGAATATGTTGGCTCGTAGATTTGCTAAATGCACTGCAGAGGTGAAGATTACTTTGTTTCGTGCCTACTGTCAGGCTTTCTATACGTGCAGTCTATGGGTCAAACATACGCTAGCGGCTTATAGTGCCCTGCGGGTCCAATACAATAATGGGTTCCGGGCACTGATGGGGCTGCCGCGATTCTGTAGCGCGTCAGGGATGTTTGCAGACGCCGGGGTGGACGGTTTTGCAGCAGTAATGCGAAAAAGATCTGCATCCCTGATGAGAAGAGTACGTGGCAGCTCCAATAGTTACCTGCAACTCATTGCGAGTCGAATGGACACTGAGTGTCCATTCATGATAAAATGGACTCTAATGCATGCACAGTCACACAGTCTCAAGTAATTATTTAGTGTGGTGCATTTATTGTTATAATTTAGTATAATTTTATGTAATTTTAAATTTAATATGGACCATGTCTGAAATAAACGATTTGAATTTGAATTTGAATTTGAATTGAAACAGGACACACATATTATACAAAGTAGTATATAAAGTAACATTGAGAAGGCTTACGCTTTTTAGGTTTCAGCGATGTCAAAATGTTATTAATGCTGTTAAAACAAAATTCTACGAATTCAGTCGCGGCTTTTAGCTAGAATTTATTGCGATCTAGAAAACGTCCCATTATAGATAGAACAAGTATAGGTATTACGAATTTTATGATAGAAAAAAATATATTATGATTATGTCCGTAAATTGCGCCACTTCAGAACTTTGGGTTTTTTGGGGACCATTTTGTCGTAAAATAGGTTAGTATACTAATGATAATTCATAATATGGTATGATTTTAATATAATATCCTTCCCTAAAGCCCGTCACAGACCTAGCTATAATAATATACATTAATATGTTTATAGCTAGGCATATTATTCTCTTATCTATACAAATTTTCACGTAACCACGCACTCAGCTATTTTATATATATATATATATATATATATATATATATATATATATATATATACTAGCTGTCCCGGCAAACGTTTCTTTGCCATATTAAGTATATAAAGTATTTTTTTTTAATTTGATCGCAGCGCTAACTGTCGGGACAGACTAAAATTAAAATTCGAATTCGAATATTATTTAAAATCCAATGTAAAACATTCCAAAATCAACAACTACTAATAAATTAAAAATTAATTAAAAAAACATTGTATATATATATATATATATATATATATATATATATATATATATATATATATATATATATATATATATATATATATATATATATATATATATATATAATATATATATTTCTGTGACTTGTGGATTTAGTATAGATTAATATGCCTGGCTATAAATATATTAACATATATTATAGCTATAGGCATATTTTCTATACTAAATCCGCATGTCACAGAAATATATATTATAGCTGAGTGTGCGGTCGCGCGAAAATTAGTATAGAAAATATATAGTAATATGCCTAGCTATAAATATATTAAGATACATTACTGTGACGGGCTTTAACTTTTAAAATATTCAACTGTAGGTTACGAACAAATTTATTATTTTGGAATGTAGAATGTAGATACTCATAAGTCATAACACTTACTATTGTTTTCTGAACACTTAGAAGATTCTTAAATCAAGTAACACAAAGTTTAAACGAAACAGCACGGATTGTTCTAGATTATTGCCATCTGATCCGCGAGTTGAGAACAAATTGAAACTCCTTGGAACAATTTTGAACGGCCATCAGGCGCATTGCTCTCGATAAATCAGGTGCTATTGCGGCTCATTCGCCACTCGAAAATGCCGGAATAAAGAATTCTTTGATGCTGGATGCAGCTGCAAAATAATATTGATTAAGTCGTTCGTATTTTTCTCGATATAAACGCTCTCGGCGATTTTCTCTGAAATCAAACATTGTAGTAGGTAAGTAGGTGGTTTATTTACCGGTTAAAATTTTGTATTATATTTGTTTTTATTATATTTCCAAATTTTAATACTTTGAGCGTGGGTGCACCATTGGTACATTATCGTTGAAGGAGTAAATTAAACACAGAATACTGTATTACTGAACACTCTACTCCCGGTCGCGGCTGGTAAGCAAGTGGTCGACAGCTCTCACCTGGCGACCATCTTGTCACAGCCTCAACTTGATTGGTGTAAGGCGGCCATCTTTATTTATCAATACACTACAGTGGGAATCGCAGACACAATAGATTTTCAATTGTTATGTGACAGCCGGGTGCCGCTTGGGGATTTATGGGTTAAATAATTGGATTAGAATACATTAGACTCTAAACATTGGAGATTTAGCGCTATTTTCCTTGTAAATATGAAAAAGAACAAGAAATCCATAGGGGTTCCGTTTTTTACCATTTGGCTACGGAACCCCAAAAAACAAACACGTATAGACAAAAAATATATTTTTAAGTTTATTACAAAAAATTCTTTTTTGTAATAAACTTATAAATATATTATGTATTCTAATATAATTAGTATGATCTATATTTTATATTTATCGCAAGAAGAGAAATATCTTTATATTATGTACAGGTGATAATATAGTTTTATCAGTTATCACAAAGGTAATATTTTTGTAATAAATGGATTAACGTTTATTGTTTTATCGCATTTCTTGTAACTATTATATCAGATAATCCAGTAGAAATAGGTTCGGTGCTTATGTACTCACTTTATATAGTTAGGGAGGGGAAGAGGGGATTTCGGGACAAGCTCGAGCGTGTCAGATTAAGCTTGCATAGGCTTCCGACATGTGTCTAGTTATCATGGTATAGAAATCAGATTTATCACGAGGTGAGTTAAAAAAAAAGTGTATTTTTCAAATATTGAAATGCCATCCGATCTGTCAGGGGATATTAAGTATACCCTGTATACCCCAAAGAAGCTTCCATATAAAGCACTGACGATTTAATGGTTAGGTAAGCCTGTAGAGAAATTTTAAAATATAAAAAAAATTAAGCTTCATATTTTCCTAACTAAGCTTCGCAGATATTTGCTGTTGCACTAAACTAAATGATTTGGTCCTTGTGGTCTAAAATCTTGTTATAATTAACATAAATTAGCAATTTTCTGACTTTATTTTCTTCTTCATAACTTTAAAATTGCTGCATGTCGGAACCCACCGCTAAAATAAAAATTGCGTTTTTTTTTTAATCAGTTTTACCTAATTTAAAAAACCTACTAGATCTACATGACGCTCGAGTGACTACACGGATAGCACCCTGGGCTTTAACTTGTGTGAAGAGTTGCAGAAGATATTTTGTCATACCAGAATGTAACTATGTGATTGTATACCCATAATAATTAGAAAAAGAATAAACCTCCTCATTTTTTGGGAATCGTTTAAAAATGACGTGTCTAAAATCTAAATCAAACCAACTGTTTATTTGAGGGGTTAGGTATTAAGGAAAATGATAAAATGATGATAAAAAAAGCAGTATGTTTTCTCAGAACATAGTATGTTCTGAGAAAACATACTGCTTGTCTTATCTGATGTTAGACAGTTAAAGGACAGGCTATTTGAAATGCACCCACATAAGGGTGTCAAATGGAAGGGTTTGCTGTCAGGAATTCGAAAAAATATGGATTTGAGTAAAGTAATCACGTTACTTAAATCCAACATTATAATATAATAATATCTATCTATGGACGCTTCACACCACGTCAGTCTGGCCCCGCGCTAAGTACCTAAAGGACTTGTGTTACAGGTACCAGACAACGGAAATATATTTAATACTTTGATACTACACATATATTTAAGATTTTTATTATATAATACACATATTTAATACACATCCAGACGCGGGCACATTGAAAAACTTTTTGTTCCGTCGGCGGGATTCGAACCCGCGACCCCCGGCTTGAGCTACCAACGTGCTCACCACTGAGCCACAGAGGTCGTCAACGCGACATCCAAGATGGCGGAATGGCTTAGTGCGTGCTAAAAGCGTGTTTTTTAGTTTTTTAAACTTTAAAGTTTTTCGAGATGAAAAGTATCCTATGTTCTTTCCCGGGACCCAAAGTATCTCCATACTAAACAGAAAAATCGGTTCAGTGGTTTCGGCATGAAGAGGTAACAGACATACAGACACAATTTCGCGTTTACAATAAAAGTATGTATTTTGTAGTAAATACAAAATAAAACACGTTCCTATTTTCAAAATTATTCATATCACCACAAAATTCAAATATGGCAAAATTAATTTGGTCACAAAACGAAACAAACAAACCTCAAACCGCAAACAAAAAATGTCGTCCATTCGGAAAATATTATATTGAAAATTTTTCATCAAACATCGTCAAGTATCAAAGTTTCTTCGTTCATTCCGGGGGTATTTCGAAATCAATCTCTTGAAAAGTTTCAAATTTCATCAAAGTCCCGGGAACGGGGAAAAAAGTCGCGCGGGTCAAGTCGGGTTCGAATTTCGAACTCAAACTTGGAACGTGCACCTCCTGATTGCAGTTCGGATTTCCAAATATTACTTACTTCCACGTTTGAAAACAAACTGAGAATTCTAAAGTTGAAAAAGGGTGATCATTGCACATACAGAATATTGAACGACTTAGGAATAGCTTAGACTAAAAATTATCATGCTAAATGTTGTAAGAATGGATTAAAATCTGCTAAAAGATGGGCTGTCTTCTTCTTGTCTTTCAGTATCTTCTAAAATCTGAATATTTAGGATATTTCATTGAAACATCAGTAGCCAATAGCCATTGTTTGAAACAGTCAGTTTAAATGGTTCAACACCACAAGCCGTACACCGACTGTCAAGTAAATTCAAATCTTCTTGTATTGTAAATATTAAAGTTTTTAATGGCTCATTTTGAAATATCATTTCATAAACGCGTCACGTTGCAATGTCAACTGACCCTGATTTATTACTATTCATTTTGAACAATGAATTATTTTCAAGACGTTTTGAGAAAATCTGAATTGCCTTCAATATACATACATAATATAAAATCAAAACTTTAAGTAAACTCAGCTAACAATACACAAACTGAGTCTCAAGTACAAACTAGCGGTTGGTAATTTCGTACTACTAATATGCACCAGGCACCTGTATCCGCAACTAAGTTTCAAGTACTCAGACGATGCAGACTCCCCAATTAATATTTGCCAAAGATACTTAGGTGCTACGATTTATGGCCAGATTTTAGCTGTACGTAGTCTAAATATAATATTAGTATTAAGTCTTTAGGGGTTTGTAAACTTGTAACGGCTGCATGCACTCAGAGAAATTTCATCATCATGTTGTATTCTGTTGCAGCCCTCAGCTATCTGCTACCAGCCACCAGCAAGTCACCGATGGGAAGCAGCGATATTAAATACCGATACTAAATAACGAAATTCGGTACAGTTATCTCAAAGAAAATTAAATAAACGAAAATCGTAGGTTAGGTAGACCTACAACTTGATACTTACATGGTATTATGTAACTACGAACCAAATTTCATAGTCTCTGCCTACTGGTCGTTTTTACGTCTATAAAATACATCTACCGAAAAAAAACAGGTTTTATAAAACGACGGAAGTAAAGCTGTCGCTGGCTCTTGCTCTACTATATTTGGTCGGGTTATGTTCACTGTTCAGCCCAGTTGACAGGTCACAAAATGGTGTCGATACGACACAAATTGATGGAGCTCTGCCGACAGATCATCTGATAATGTAATTATGATCGCGTAATCGATGATGAGTTTAAGGAACCTTTTAGATTTAGACATAAGGCTGTGTTTCCACTGAAGCGGAGCGGAGTAGAGCCGAGCTTAGTGGTGCCGAATTGACCAATCACCTTGCTCGAAATCTTCGCGCCGCTTCGCTGTCATTCCGCTGGAACAGCACGATTGGTTGATTAGGGCACCGCTAAGCTCCGCTCCGCTCCGCTTCAGTGGAAACACAGCCTAACAGTTTGAAGATTTAAGTGACATACAGGCTCATACAGGTTATGTTTAATGTAGGACCAAATAATGTAGGTCCGCCATTTTCCTATAACTTCTCTGATAGTACATAATATGAAGGTACGTACTTCCGCAACTATAGTATAACAATAAACAATGTTATCTCCGTCAGAGGCCCCGCAAATTGTAATATTTCAACTACATTTACCCCGGCTTAGTCCCAGTCCCATTTTGAATATGATCCCGGCTGATGCCGAAGGATTTTAGGTTGTCACGGAGCGATCTCTATCTTTGTTTATTCGGTCCATTTGCAGGAGATTGCGGTGTTAACAAAACAAGCAGGTACGGGGTATAAATCGTTGTATAATTTGCTCCGTATAATTTATATTGTGATAAAATGTGCTGATGTTTTGTTTTAGTGTCAGCAACGTTGGATGAGCTGGAAAATTTATATTGTTTTTATAGTTGTCACCTCAGTTCTATGAGAGAGAACCTTGTAATTTGTACGGTAAGAACCATGTAAGAACAAACCTCAAATTATAAAGGTTGACGAGCTGCTGTCTCCAAATGCAAATGCAAAAGTAATATCAGAATTCGGTGGCAGACGATAGACATACGTAATTTGGGCAGATTATGTTTACCAACATAAACTTAATACCCGACCGAACAACGTATTCTTATCTGCACATGATGAAATTTCTCCAGAGAGTGCAAAAATCAATACACTTTTCCCAGTCGGGTAAAATACCGCATATATACACATTGTAAAGTAGACTTTACATCACAGGAATGTTCCGGTATTATTCGGCGCGTTTCACAAAATCTGGGACACAATCTTTCAGCGGGCCGCGGGGTTGATTACTCAATAAATGGTGTGAATACATCCTCATACTGAGCGGGATAACGAAGAAATATACGCAGCGGAAAGAAATTATTGTATTCAGTATAGCCAATGTTAGTTGAATAGTAAAATAAGGGAAGTGAAAGATGTTTGGCAGTGGAAATAATATTATGTTCTTCGTGTAGCTGGTGAGAAAAGTAGAGAAAAATTATCACGGCTTACCTAAAATCTTTCAACTGTCCTTATTTATTCATAGGCGACAAGGCAACATCCTAGTTGACTAAATTAGACAATTTAAAAATTACGCCTAACGTGGCACTTTAAAAACATAATATTTTTGCCAAATCCGTATTTAACATATCCATATCTTTTTATTATTCGTAGCTCCTATCATTCTTTAAAGCGTAACTCCATCTATCGACGAAAAGCAAAACAAATCTACATAGGCTACTTTTACCGCAGTACCGGAGTCCGGTTCCGGCATCCGGTTTCCGGAAGCTGTCGCCGATGAAGGAAACAACCCGCTTAGAATACTCGAGATCAGGACTCAACCTTTTTTTTCTGCCATTTCCGATTGTACTTTTTCGAAGTTCTCGGAGGCTTGATTTTCTATGTTACGTATTATTTTCTTTAATGCTGGTTGTTGTATTTACTAGAGTATTCAAAGTCTATTTTGGACTTTTTCTTATGAATATAATTTCATGTTTTTTTTTCATTATATTATCAAAATAGTAGTAGATAATAGATAACAAAACTTGGTTGACTACGGTACTCTAAAGCGGAACCCTAACCGGCAGATTTTTTGTATATTGGTAGGTTAATAGTAATTATATAATTTAATAGTAACATTGTCCTACAAATAGAACAATCCACATTTAGGACCATCAAATCAAAGTATGAAACCCTTTCTGTCTCTGTTAGCTACCACTTTCAAGATTCGCAAATAAAAAAATTGTTTGTCTTATCAAAATGAAGCTACTCACAAAAAAAAATTAGCTTGTTAGTTATAAAAAAATTGTTCTAGGGCTGCCTGGCTAAATATTATTTGATTCTCAAATTGTATTATACTACACTAAGATTATACATCTACAGGGGCATTGAAAAAAAAAAATTCGGTCGCGGTCGCTTACTGCATTGATCGGAAAGGTACTATCAGAGAAGTTATTCATAGGCAGATACGTTATTCGGTCGATTTATGCCAAACCCAGCCAACAGATTACGATTTACGATTAAGGACGACCGCAGACCAGAGACACGACTGTTTTAAGATAGACTATCGCATAATAAACAGTACTAGATGCGCACATTTAAAACAAAAAGTCTCATAGACAAAGTTGTCTAATGCGTACAAGAACGGCCCGGCGACAAGTCTGACTAACGACCGTCGGCTTCCCTTTGAAGTGTAATAACCCGACCAACTGACGTAGGACTGCCTATGAATCAATTTCTTCGATGGTACATAAAGCGGCCTTTTGAGTGTACATAAAAAAACGTAATTACAATAACTTAATTATTATTAGTCATTAGTCAAGTATGTCTAACTATCGTCGGGCCATATGATTCGTTTCCGTTATTTAGGTACTAAATTTAGATTATTTAGATAATAAAGATAAAAGATAAGTAATAATCAGTAATAACAAATACTAATTTGTTATTAGTCATTCTGGTATGATTCATTCTGGTTGTAAGCACTCACGTGATGATAAAAGTTTGCTAAACTGAAACAGTCATCATTTTACGTAATAGTACGGAAGCCCTAGAACAATTTTTTTGGTGAAATAACAAGCTAACTTTTTTTGTGAGTAGCTACATTTTGATAAGACGAACAACATTTTTATTTTCGAAAAATCTCGAAAGTGGTAGCTAACACAGATAGAAAGGATTTCATACTTTGACTTGATGGTCCTAAAATATGGATTCTTTTATTTGTAGGGCAAGGTTACTCTTAAATTATATAACTATTAACCTACCAATTTTGTTATTCGTAGCTACCAATATACAAAAAATCTGCTGGTTAGGGTTCCGTTTTAGGGTTCTGTAATCAACAAAACTTGGTTGACTACTGAATTGAACGAGCTTATTTTACGAAGTACACGTCTAATTTTTAAGTAATTTGATATGAAATATCTGTACATACGCATTTTAGAACTGATAATGCTAGCTACTCATAGATTGCCTACTTTATCACTGTAAATAATAATATTATGTACTTAGAAATTAAATTTTTGAAGTAAAAGCCTTTTTAGCGATGTTGTTTTCTTATCTGTTTCATGGGTTAGAGCGCCTTCACATTACGTCGCAAGCAGTGCGGCAGCAGCGCTGCAGCCGCGCGACTTCATACAAAAGAGAGTCGCGCGGCTGCAGCGGGGCTGCCGCAACACTCGCGACGTAATGTGAAGGCAGCCTTAATAGTTAATATAATATAATATAATAATATCTATGGACGCTTCACACCACGTCAGTCTGGCCCCGTGCTAAGTACCTGAAGGACTTGTGTTACAGGTACCAGACAACGGAAATATATTTAATACTTTTATACTATACATATATTTAAGATTTTTATTATATCATACACATATTTAATACACATCCATGACCCAGGAACATTGAAAAACTTTTTGTTCCGTCGGCGGGACTCGAACCCGCGACCCCCGGCTTGAGTTGCCACACACTCTATCCATTGAGCCACGGAGGTCGTCAATTTATATTAATTGACGACCTCCGTGGCTCAATGGATAGAGTTATTAATACCATGCAGTTGCTGCAACGAACTCGAACATACTATATAATAATAATAATAGCTCCCACACCAGTTTCAGTGACGGTGCCCGGTTTCATTGACTACGCAGGAGTAATTTTATAGTGCCCAAGTGTGTGCGCAGTACACAAGAGCACTCTTTATTCCTTTACTCTCATAACCCAGTGGGACGGACGAGCGACACGACTGGCGAGAGATCAGGCGCAGGACCGACTTTTTACATGCCCATCCGACGCATGGACCATCTTACTTGTTAGACAATCAGGTGATTGTCCTAACCAAACTTGGAAATAACACATACAGGACATACTATGGCTACGTCTACAACAGCCTTTCCCATAGTGGGCGATAACGCCTCCTTGTAGGCGCTGAAGGGACCCAAAAAAAATGAGGGCGTTGAGGCTTTGGATGGTTATCTCCCTCGTCTGGATACATTTTAAATTGAAACAACAGGGGCGCTAAAACATAATAATTTCTTCTCAAAGTGGGCAGTAGACAAAATAAGTTTGGGAACCTCTGGTCCACAATTTGAACAGCAAAACAAATCCAAGTTGCAAACATAAACAATTACGTTCGTGTTGCAGCATATAATTTAGATCTAGACTCTGTTTGACTACCGCTGACCAAGTTGCGAAGACAAACGGGCGACTGTCGAAGTTGAGCGCCCGCTGTGACCGCAGCTACTTAGGTACTGGTACCACAATTGAGATAGTAAATAAACAGGGTTGGATCATTGTTATTGTTTTTAGTCAGAGAAAATTAACGGTTGAATGTACAAGGTATAACAAGAACAAAGTGATAATGTGTAGGTCGTAGGTATGTGTCCCTGAGTTTACAGTAGTTGCGGCGCTAAAAAAGTTACTTTCTTCTTCAATGTTACTACGAAAGACCAATGTGCCTAAACAAAAAAAAACCACTTTTTTATCTTACCTAACTCTTTCAGAATTGCTACTTTTACAATGAAATCTCATACAAAAGCCACAAGTAGTAAATATACTGTGTACCAGTCTGTCCTTTGTGTAATAGTAAAACAAAATCATAGTAACTAATGATGTGCCATAAAGTATCATAAAGTACTATTATTTTTAACTGACTTCCAAAAAGGAGGAGGTTATGTTTTGTAATTTGTTACACCTGTATACAAAAATGAGAATTACATAATTTCAGTGACCGTGCAGGAACTATTTAGAGGTGAGGGAGACACGGTGCGAGTAAAAAAAAGTAACTTGTGAGTCATATTGGTTTCGCATTCTCTTTGACACCGCCTTTATGTGATTTTTTTAAGTTTTAGAATAAAACATGATTAAAATTATTAAACATGGGTTTTTGTCCGTAAACAATGATCGAAAGCGTGGACAAAATGTATCAAAAGGCCAAAAGCTAAAGTCAGGACAAGTTTGATGTTATTGATGATGTTATTTATCAAAGATTTTTGTTTAATGATTATAAAGTTTATTTAGTTAACTATAAAAATCCTAAATCAAAACTTTCTTGTAAAATATTGAGATGACAGTTTTTTTTGTTAAAAAGTTGTTTACAAAATTCTAAGCGGAACACAGACGTCTGCATTCTATTTAATTTAATCTGTACGCTCTCGATCCATTGCAATTTGCAACGTGGCCCTTTGCTGAGTCCTGAATACCTCCTGAGATCTCCAAGTTGGAGCTTTGTGCCCAACCTAATCAGATGGACCTTCAATCAGAATATTCAACGCAAAATAGCATTATGAGCCTTTTTCAATCATTCAATAATGTAAAATGGCGTTAAAGGATGGTTAAAGGTATTTGAAATTCACATGCTTTTTCTAGATAAACTAAAAAAAAATTTTGTAAGTTTGATACAGTCCGTATTACTGAATAAAATTACTGCAACAGGCTTTAAGAGGATGACTAACCCAAAAAATCAACAAACAAAATACATATATCCAGACAAAAAAATATCGCTATATCTACAACGAAACAAATTATTAATTGTTGCTCAATATTTAGAAACTTATGTTGGAAGTCTCTGTAAAATTTTCTATTTCATTTATTTTCGCTACAAAAATACTTAATTATAAAAATAAAATACAATTGCAAAAATAAATTCGAAAACATAACTCAACGGTACGTTAATCCGTGTAATAAATTGTAAAAATGTTCATGTTATACCTGCGAGCTAATCCCTGGGATTATGACATCTCACACCTCCTAATCCCAGGGAAAGTACAATTGTTAAATGAAACAGGGATCTCCTAAATTATTCACGTGTATTATTCACTAGACGTTCGCGACTTTGCGCAAAAGTAAAACCTGCAATCTCTATGAGCAATGTTTAATTTTTAACCGACTTCCAAAAAACGAGGAGATTATATGTTCGGCTGTGGATATTTTTTTTTATTTTTTTTTTATTTTTGTATGTTCAACGATTACTCCGCCGTTTGTGAACCGATTTTCGAAATTTTTGTTTTGTTGTATTAGGTTTTACTCCAATTTGGTCCCATTTTCACAAAAGTGGTGACCTGATGATGGGATCCATGAGTAATCGAGGGAACTCCTCGAAATTTATATGGAAACATATGGTGATTTTGGTTTTATGTGAAGTGTACTAAGAATACGCTACCAAAAAGTCAAATATTGGGTCAAGGTATACCATGGTTTCGATGATGCTGAGAGAACTCCTGATTCCTTATAGATACACGTTTGGGAGTTTCGGCGTTGTTTAAAGAACAGAAAGCATAAACTACTATGCAATTCATATTCATCATCATAATCATCATCATCATCATCGTCATCATCATCATTACCACGTCGTGTTAAGGCCACCAATGTCTCATGGCACAGAATAGTTAATAGTACAAGGCATAGGTATGGATATACTAATAATAATTATTATGTACTGTATAACAATTAACAACACCTGTTTGTTTTTAATACACGGCGGTCGGCGTCGACGCCCAGCGCCGCCGCGCGGCGCGTGACGGCAGAAGACAGAATATCGAATACTTTACTAACTACTTTATATACAGATCGAATACTTTACTACTTTATAAAATTTTAATAGACAAATAGAATTAAAATAAAGTTATTTTAAAAAGAGCATTTAAACAAAACAAAGTCATTAAGTGTCTTTTTAATTAGTTATACTTATTAATCTTAAAATTAATAAGTTAAAATAGTTGTGAGGGGGGGCCTGGGGCACCAATATACAGGCTTCGGCTTAGTTTGGGCTCCAAGTCTCCCACAAATTACTAAGTACATTGTAATTTTTGGGAGAAAATAAATATTATTATTATTATTAAAAAAAAATCGATAGATGGTGCACTAAGTACCTATCGATTTGAATTCTTGATTACAAGAACAGCTGTCAATAATTATGATAATATTAAATATTATGCTACGCTACATCCTATGCAAGTTTGTACAATTTTTTATCTGATAGATCCTTCGATCGTGGAAAAACGAGACACAATAGCCTTTCTATTGTTATCGCAATCGCCGGTGACCGCTTCGGGCTTGAAGTATTAAAATTGTTAAATTACTTAGCACAATATTATGTTCACTTCACTGATAATATTATATTATTTTGTGAGTGTGAGTTGTGACTCTTAACAAATTGTAATAAGATACGTAAAATATACGCGAAGATTTATCTACTAGTGTATTTAAAAAGAGTGAAATTATTATTATTTTTAACAAAAAATTAAAACCGACTTCCAAGGTAAAAACAATAATAACATTAATATGAACTAAAAAGTATTAAATAATTTTTACTATCTAATAGTGCCTTTTTCTGAATTCGGCTTAACCTCAACTATTTCTGTACTCAATCTTCATAATTTTGAAGTCGGTGCCAGTTCCAAAAATTTTAAATATTCTGTCAGAGGACTGAAGATTCAGCTATCTGGTACCGACTTCAAAATAATGAAGATTGATTTTACCTTGGAAGTCGGTTTTAATTTTTTGTTAAAAATAATAATTTAACAGAAAGATACTAAAATAAAAATAAAAACATTCACTTGGCTCAAGCTATACCAATGCAATGCCATGATTTACAGTAAGGGTGCGTCTACATTTGTATCATTTGCGCGATCAGATCCCCGATCAGATCTTCGTCGCGTGTCATCGAAGCGTGTCAAAATGATACGCGTATCATGATACGCCCCGATCGCTATTAACCGCGTATCTAATACATGCCGTATCAAATACTCGCATGATCGGCAGAATGATCTAATAGGCGTCCACACTATGATACGCATACTTGATACGGCGCGATGATCGCGACGGAGATCTGATCGGAGATCTGATCGCACAAATGATACAAATGTGGACGCACCGTTACATGTCTTTACGTGGTGGAACGGAACCGTTGAAGTAACAAAACATGGGTTCATGCTATCTAAGGGTGCACGCAGATTTGCCCGCACCGCACGCGCCGCAGTGGCTCGTGATTTCTTTATCCAGTTTCAGGAAATTTGTAAATGACGACCACCACGCTGACATAATATTTATTTCTTACAAGAAAACTGTTATGCCATTGTCTCTGAGTTTTGTTTTTGCCCGTAAACATAATAATATAACATGCTCGTAACAATAGCGATGTTGATTTATCAACTGTTTGACTCTCAAAAGCGCATAAACCCTTAAAAACCAAAGCCCCTATTCAAAATACATTCGCCTGTATTGATAGCAAGTTATTAACCTATCAAGCCCCGTAAGGACAAAGGTGACCGCGACAATAATAGAATACTAATAATAGCATTTCCAAGAATCCCCGATCGAAGGATTAAGTTTAGCTTTTGTCGAATCCCATACATTTTTTACATCTCATTTAGGTATCGAAACTGATGAATGTATTTCGATTAAGCATTCTAGCAATATTCAGAGACTGCGGTACGCGGCGCCAGTGTGCGTCCACCGTTAAGCAACATCATGTAAACATAGACTAATCAATATTACACCACGAAGTTCGCACAGGCTGCATGAGGGTAAGTGTTAAGTGAGTGAAGTTGCTGATGTACAAGTTTGCCTCTAATATAACTCCGGGAAGCGCTAATCTGTTCACTAACTATTTAACGCTACCTGTTCTAGAGACAAGGTGAATTCTTCTCATTAATTTTAGGTGCATGTGAAGATACAAAAAGATGATTAGTTGGTGCAATTTAATAATTAAATTATTATTTTGCCACTATAATGTTTCTTAAATGTTGATAAGTTATAAGACGTCTTATGTGTTATTTTATTAGTAACTAAAGATGGATGCCCGTAACGCTGTAGCGACAAAATTTGCTTATCGCTCGGGATCCGTACATTTTAAGGGATAAAAAGTAGCCGATTTGCTATCCCGGGACTCAAAGTATCTGCTTACCAAATTGCAGCAAAGTCAGTTTGATTTGGACGTTAAGAGATAACAGACAGACAGACAGACACACTTTCGCATTTATAATATTCGTACCGATTGATTATCTTTTTTAAGAATTGAAAGTAGGTATTACTATCATCCACAAATTTTAAGAAGGATCTAATATAAGATATCTCAGTTAATATAAGATATCTCAGTTATTATACGAACCTAATATTTCTATTCTATTTCCGACTCAGCACAAAGAATCTGAAAGACAAAGTTCGGTATTAGAATACGTAAGTTAGCGATTCCTCGGCTGGTCTGAGCTGCACGTATAGAAGATTCAATTCTGATAGATATTCATTGTACGTTTTGTCAGCAATATTCAGATGGGGTCCGCAGCGGAAATATTGCTTCATAGCCTATATGCAAATTCCATTTGCAATGCGGAAAGTTCCGTCGAACCTTCAATCGTGAACGCAAACAGTTTCTATAAGATTAGTCGCGAGATGCTCCGCAAAGTCAATATTGACTCGTGGTCTAAGAGTCCGTGCCAGGATTTTCGTGAGCGTTTTGTTCCCGCACCGATTTATTGTCTTCTTGGTATATTTTGTGTTCTGGAATTACTTTCTTGTGACGCAGACGCTTAAAATTTTCTTATATTAAAACTTTTGTGTTCCCGCCATGGAGGTAGAAGCCTAGGCCTGTGGGCGGTTGTTCGGGGGTTCACCGTCCACAATATTATAGGCCCCGCGGAGTAAGGGTCCCTCGATGCCCGGGGAGTCTCTCGGTGAAGACAGGCGGCGGCATAGGCTGCTGCAATGTTGTGGTGCCGCAAACGGCAAGCGCTGCGGAGGACGCGGTAGAATGCATCGCGTTCCCGCTCCTCCGCGTGTAGCGTTGACGAGGGCATGGGGGGGTTTTAGTCGGTAAACCTCTTGCGGAGGGAGTCATGCATTTCCCCTCCTGAAAAAAAAAACAAAAAAGGTGTAAAACATTTAAAACGGTGAAGAAAAGTTGTTAATGTGAGGGAGACTTCTTAAGAAGTTTTACGTTTTCTGTGACACGTTACAATATTATAAATTGCAATTATATAAATCACACCCCTATAGAACGCTACCACAGTGTAACGCTACTATGTTTGTTTTTGTGTTTTAGGCTGCGTTTCCACTGAAGCGGAGCAGAGCTTAGCGGTGCCTGAATTGCAATTTGCCAAATTGAACAGCAGTGCCGGTCGGTACGGTGTTGCCATGCAGGCAGACTTCGGCACGTTGTTTGTATGCGTGCGGCTCACGCATAAAAGCACTACTCAAAATATAATACACCAATCCAAATAATTCTACGGCATAAGTGTGAGGTAACTGACAAACTTTTGAATACATATTATTGGTATGGAAAACTTAGTGCATATGTAAGTGATTGCTAGTTTGCAGGGTTTGCGACTTCAGATTGCCTTTGTAGTGAACTATCTTGATCTATATAGTTCACTACAAAGGCGCTATATATGTATGAGTAGCGTAAGCCTTCCTGAGATTACTTGTACGTTTGAAATCTGCACTTTGGTGTATGTAACTGGAATATCAAATTAGATTGAATTAATTCAATAAGACTGTTAGTGAAACCTTCAATCCACACTAATATTATAAATGCGAATGTGTGTCTGTCTGTCTGTTACCTCTTCACGCCTAAACCGCTGAACCGATTTTGCCCAAATTTGGTATGGAGACACTTTGAGTGCCGGGAAAGGACTTACGATTCTTATTGTCTCGGAAAAATGTACGGTCCCCGCGCGATAAACGAATTTTGGCACAACGAAGTTGCGGGCAACATCTACTATTAATATACAGTGTGTAATAAAAATAAGTGATAATATTTTAGGGTGTGTACGTGTTCCTTGTAGAGAGTTCACTGTGAAAGTAGCAGCTCTAAAAGACGTTTTATTTACTTTTGTATGGGCAAGGGCCCAAACGCCACGAGTAACACAAAATTGAAAAAAAATTTTGGTCATTCAAAGCTGCTACTTCCACAGTGAACTCTCTACGAGGAACGCGTGCACACCCTAAAGTATTATCACTTATTTATGTTACACACTGTAAATACGAAAGCAGCTGTCTTGCATAACTGTTACTCTTTCGTGATTAAACGATTGCACTGATTTAGATAAAATTTTGTGTGGAGATTATTTGAAAGACGAAAAAGGACATTGGATAGGATGACCGTTTTCGCGTGATAAATGAATTTCTATTGAACTTGGATTCAAATTTGGTATGAAAGTCATTCAGGTTTTTAGAAAAGCTATGAGGTTTTCATTATAATTTAATGTTTTTTGTCTATCGTACTCCTGCACAAGAATTTAAAAAAATGCATTAAAGTTTACATGTTCAATTACAAATGAAATAAATATGTGGAAGTTGATAGTTACTCAAGTATTGAACAAGACTCTGTAGAATTTGCTTTATCGACAAAGACGCTTCAGCGCAAAGCAGAAATGCATTCAAAGCTCTCATTTACCGGACCGCAAGCGCATCTTGAAAATTCAATTACAGAACGGTTTTAAGTATCTAAGAACCGTATATTTATTTTCAGGTTCTTTAAATGATAAGTATACAATTAGCTCAGTCTTGCTGCACTAGGATAACGAAGCACCGACCACTCGTATGCAGACATCAAGGCCTTTCATTAAAAAATAGAGCTTAATACAATTTTTTGTTTGTTAAAAAATAAATCCTAACTCAAACGCGCAAGGTTGGGTTTGCAATGAAAAAATCGTGAAAGGGGAATGACTTTTAAATAAATATTATTTTGTGGATGTTGCATTTCGCCCACTCCACTTTAGTGGATACAGTCAAGTAGTCCCTACTCGAGTTTTTGAATAAGGGAAAAAATTACGTCGGTGTCGCGTCGGAACGATTTTCCCGGCTGGAGCGCGAATCGAAACTTTATTTTCTCGTTTTCAATTTTATGGGGAGTCGGGATTTATTAAAAATAAATTAATAGCGCTGCTGCCGTGTGAAAAATGTTTTTTATTCGTCGTACCACTCGAGTAGATTCTGGCAAATGCAACGCGGAAGTAGGCATATGTAATATGCAGCTTTTGGTTTTTGAAATATGCTACTAATTAATTGGATTTCACCTTGAAATAATATATTATTATATTTGAATAAGATTGTGCAAAATCAAGGGTAAAGAAGTTGGATTGATTGATAAGTTAGACAGTTAGACCCAATCTTCAGACATCTTGTCTCGTAGCAGACGTAGCGTCACGCGTCATAGCTTCACTACGTCGTAGTTGCAATACGGCGTAGTGATGCTACGGCGTAGGCGTACTTCAAAAAAAGAAAAGTACCAGATAATAATAAATCTGGTACTTTTCTTACAAGAAGCAAAAGTACATTTTACTTTAATGTACATACTACTTTGTTTTACTTATTATAACAATAATTTTATTACAATCAAAATATCTTACCACAGCTTGTTGTTACGGCCATTTTTTAATTTTAAATATTTCCACTTTTTTGCTACTCCCCTTATGCCACATTTAGTTTGCAGGCAAAATACTTCAAGATACCTGTATTGAAACCACGACAACACATGTTAATTATGTTTACAGAGCCGTATGACACAAACATTTACTTCTCATTACCCGGCGATCCCATTATGTACGTTTAATATTATTTTGCCTTTAATAATACCTTAATAACCATGAGATAAGGACCACTTTAGAGGAAGATCTGAGGTAAAATAGCCCCGAATGGGCTGTAAGTACAGGAAAAATTAATGAGTTTGTTCGCTGCGGACAATATTGTTTAATTCATGATGACAATGGTGGTTTTGTTGAGTTTTTATGGCCAATTAGCGTTCTGTTATTAACATTATATTAATTAATAATTATTTCCAGTATTATCACATTGGGTAAATAAAGAGAATGGTCGAGAAATTCTTGTTTGAAAATTTTATTCGGTTATGTTGTAAAATTTGCAGAAATTATGTCAATAATAATCTATACATATAATAAAATAGTAGGAAAGTCAATTCTGTACATTGAATATTTTTGAAAAATAATATTTGGGACGTGATCTACAATCAACATGGAAGCCAAAAATATAGTTTTTAGAATTTTTGTCTGTTTGTCTGTTTATCTGTTTGTCTGTATGTATGTCCGGGATAAACTCAGAAAGTACTGAACGGATTTACTTCAAATTTTGCACGAACATTACTTAGAGGTCGGGTCAACACATAGGCTATAATGTATAACGATATCACCCAGGGTGGGGAGGAGGGGCTCAAGTTTCAATATTTTTCGTTTTTTGCTCATATCGCTTAAACGGTTAGTTGTAGCAAAAAATTGTACCGTACAAAAAGAAAGCGCATATAATTTCCTACAAATTTGTCCTTTACACTATGTATCTATCTCTACTCCTTGCCTTGCTATCAGCTTTTATGTATCTTATCTATACAGATTTCGAGTGTAGTTTTATTACTATGCGGTGAGCTTTGGCACCGGTCGTTTCTTAGGGGGTGTTTTAAGTTTTAACTAAACGACATAATTATGTAGCTGATGGTACCCAATAAATCCAATTAGTTGCTGATTATTTCTCTAGTGCTCATTACCAAGCCACTATATTATTTATAAAATAAAGAAAT
This sequence comes from Polyommatus icarus, assembly GCA_937595015.1. Taxonomy (NCBI): domain Eukaryota; kingdom Metazoa; phylum Arthropoda; class Insecta; order Lepidoptera; family Lycaenidae; genus Polyommatus; species Polyommatus icarus. Next base: position 7,370,409 of record OW569322.1, on the reverse strand, counting down.
CTATTGATACATTTACTTACTGAATGTTGATTTAAATTACAAAATAATTTGAAGGCTTGGCTTGAATGTGATCTGAATTTTTTTTACGACAGAAGTATTGAATAGCTATGCAATATTTTCCTTGGCTCCTATTACATTTCATGTTTTTAGTGGGATTTCATTTCTTTTTTGAATGTCTTATTTTTCTTTTCAGGTCACGTTATAACTTTTCTTTACTATTATTGTAGCTTAGCACCCATTCTCTATCTCCTTTATAAATATTTTTTCATTGAGGCTTGGTTAGTTCTATAAGTGGACAATGTAACGTAAATATACTTCCGAGTTCTGAGTCGATTTTTATACCCATATAATTGACTCTTATGCTTTAATACTTGAAGGTGGTAATTTTTAGCATTTCCGTTGAATACACTGATGTAAGCGTCTCGACGTTCCTCGCAGGAAAGGAGCACACCTTATTTCATGTGATAACTTAAAACTCCCATATTATATCGAGCGAATAAGGAGTGTATTATCGCAGTACTGATTACATTTTAAATATTTAAATCGAATTTTAATACGTACGTAAAACAAATATGCAGTCGAAACTCATACTGTTTTTGCAAAGTTACAAACATAAAAATCTTTTCTTTTATTTAACAAAGTATTATATTATTATTATTAAATTATTTTTCAGTTTTTAAGTTTCCCTGCCCAAAGGATGAAAACGGGACCCTATTATTAATAAGTCTTCGCTGACTGTCCGTCGTACATCCGTATGTCACCAGGCTGGATCTCGAGAACCGCAATAACTAGATAGTTGCAATTTTCACAAATTATGTATTTCTGGTGTCGTTATAAAAGCTTATAGTCCAATTTTAATAAAATAAATTATTATAAATGGCCGACCTCATACAACAAACACGATTTTTTCCCCCTTTTTTGCACTATATCCATAATGGTAACAGTAAGGTTTTTGAAAATTTTAGAAAATACTCAATTGTATTTTATCTTAAATAATTAATAATAAAAATTAAATAAGCTTATTATTTAAGGGGGCTCCCATACAAATTTACGGTACGGAACCCTATGTACGCCAGTCCGACTCGCACTTGGCTGGTTTCATAATTTTTCCTTTTATTGTGAATAAAGACCTATCCGGGTAGCAAATTTCAAGGTTCTTAGTCTGCTAAAAGTACCTTAGAATTTTGATGATCTGTCAGTCAGTGACAAAATGTAGTAACTTTGACCATCCGTAACTATTAAACTATTTATCGAAATTTCATGTAATTTGGAGGTAAAGCTAGTTTTAACACTTGCTCCTAGTGCCCGAAATTCTAAACCCTTAGCTTTGTTAACATCGAAGATAAAGGGGTGTGAAATAGCCGCGAACCGCTTTGAGAAAAGTATGGTACGGCCGTGATTTTGCTAAAAAGCTTGGCTGGGGCACTACCGTGCCCCCAGAAAATTTAAAATACTAGATGACATCCGCAAATCCTTTACGTACCAAAACTAGTCTACCGCGCGGGAACCGTAATTTTTTCCTAGATAAAAAGTGTCCTTTCCCTGGAGCATAATTTCAGCATAATCCGTTTAGCGGTTTGGGCGTAAAGAGGTAACAGACAGACAGGCACGCTTTCGCATTTATAATATTAGGAGGGATTATATCATTTGTCACATTTTATGGCACCGTTAAAATGGTTTCAGTCCATTTAAGCATACTTTCATTTAAGGTAATTTAGGTTATTTGACGTAAAAAGCTTTTTCCTTGGCACGCAATACTAACATTGAACTAAATATTATGTACGAAAATAAGATATTAAATTATTCAAATAAGTGTAAGAGCCTGTTTTATGGAGATGTTACACTGAGGGTAAAGTCAGACCGCAACGCGACGAGGCGAGGAGAGGCGCGCCGCGGCATAAATGTGTATGGATTTGACAGATTTCAATTGCGTGAGACGTCTTGCGAATCCGTCAAATCCATATAAATTTAGAAATGCATCTACGCGTCGCGTTGCGGTCTGAATAAACCCTAAATTGAAACAGATATTTCTTAATGTATTGATTCCAATTTTTGGATAAATCCTTAAGTTTGCCTTGAAGATTGCCAACTCGCATAGACCTATAATAAAATTGGTTATGTTACATTAACTAATAGACTTTTCCTTAAGGCCGTCCCCCGAGCAAACGACTTTGGCCATACATTTGCCGCGTTGCCGAGATCGCGCCAAAACCCTATTATTTTTACTTATCTTAGTTCAAAATGGTCCTAAAAAAATTTAAAACGGCGAATATATAGTTTATGATATTGTCGATCTATTGGCGTGAGTTTCAAATAAAAGTAATTTGTAAATCCTAAGGAGATGCTGAATGTATGCTTGAATTTTAACAAATTGGTATTACTTTGGAAGCTGATATCATGAGTATAAGAAACAAATATAAAAAATTTAAAACGACAAAAGGAATGTTGATATAATGAAGATTATTGCTGTATTTTTATTATAACTTTGTAGCTTTCAGATTATGAGTTTATAAGGTTTTAAATACGGTCAATTACGGAATCTCCAGACGGAACGCCCTTAAATTAATGTTAAGTAATTAATGTCTCTGAGTGCGGCTGTAATAAACATTTGCAATCACATTGTTATTAAGATTCCAAGAGACATTCTTATACGTATTCTTATAGAGACAATAAAGAACTTGTTGAAAGCATTTTTCACAGCACGTTTTAGTCCACAAAGACTGCACCATTGCCCACGCATTCTAATGCAAATTTCATTGAAATGTCCCAGCCATTGTCATCACCGCCTCCGAGAAAACTTCATGAATTGGTATTGCTTTTTACGAAATAGGTTACATAATAATGCTTTTAAAATTATGATTTTGTACGGGAAAATATTGTGTAGGTAGATATTTTTTGAGACTTCACAAACCCTTTTAAAAATAGACCTATTTCTATGGCAGCTTACCTACTTAAAATTGTTTTATACAAAAAATATTAAGGCACTGAGGCGCTTATTATGAAACAGCTTATTCTATTTTTAGTACAAAAGCTGCTTATTATATATTTAGAAGTGTATTTTACATATTTATTTATCAAATGTTTAAAAATGATGCTCTTTTTTGAAAAATAAATATAAATCACACCCACAAAGCGAAATAACTCTTGAACATTACCTGAAAGTAGAGTAAAACAAATATGTTTGTTTTAATATTGTGTTTCCTGGTAATATAAGACCGTATTTCATAATACAAACAAACGTAAGATAAGGCATTATTCAGTCTTAGGACATGTAAAACACGTCGCTACTCGCTTCTGATATGATGTTACGAAGACATAAGAAAGATATAGACGCGTTTTTAGAATAATTTTGAAACCTATCTCTCAAGGTTTTATTCCACCCTCCAGACGAAGAGCTAAACTATCGTGCCTAAGGGTGCGTACACATTTGTATCATTTGCGCGATCAGATCCCCGATCAGATCTCCGTCGCGTATCATCGAAGCGTGTCAAAATGATACGCGTATCATGATACGCCCCGATCGCTATTAACCGCGTATCTAATACATGCCGTATCAAATACTCGCAAGATCGGCAGAATGATCTAATAGGCGTCCACACTATGACACGCATACTAATTGATACGGCGCGATGATCGCGACGGAGATCTGATCGCGCAAATGATACAAATGTGGACGCACCGTAAATGGCGTCCACACTATGATACGCATACTTGATACGGCGCGATGATCGCGACGGAGATCTGATCGAAGATCTGATCGCGTAAATGATACAAATGTGGACGCACCGTAAGATATACAGGATGTAACAAAACAAAGTAATAATACTTCGGGGTGTGTTTAAGTCACCTGTGTAGTTCACTGCAATTGCACTGAAAGAGCACTTTTTCACTTTTGTATGGGCTGATGATGCTGGGCGCTTGCCTAAATTATAAGTTGCTCTTTAAGTGCTGCTCCTCTTTTTGGTTACACCCTGTATAAAAGTATTATTATAAGATAAAACTGTACTTTTTTGTACCACGTACGTCGATAGTCTACCATATAATCTAGATCCTAGATTACGATGCTAAAGATTAAAACCATTATGTATTGTTAAGTGAAGGCAGTTTAAAAGGCTTTTAAATTCGTTAGTAGTAAGATTAGGTAAGGGTTTTTTTTTTAAACAAAAACTGAAATGCATTAATAAATAAAAAATGTTTTCAAATTTGTTACCAAATGATCTTTTTTAGGCTAGGCTTTATAAATAATAGACATCACCAGTAATTTATATTTTTTACAATAAAAGCTTCAAAAAGAAAAAAAAAAATAATATGAACATGCTTAAACCAATTTACGCTGACCATTTTACCATTTTATTTTTTAAATGAAAAATTAAATAACAATGACAATAATTTTCAACAATACATATTGTCATATTATTTAAATTTTTAACTCAGCCCTGCACAAGTGGATACTATCTAAACTTTTATCGATCTGCAGTGACAATATTGTAACTTGCGAACAATTTAATTTAACAAAGTTTAATGAAATAAATAAGTTGGAAGTTAAAATTGAGTGTTTAAGTTCGATACTCGTATCTGTGTGTTCACATACAACTTTATACGTCGGAAACTGAAGCAAGTTTCCGTAAATTATACAGACTGTTTATCTTGTTTCGCATCTGGAGAAAATTATATTTACCTTTGTACTGGTTTTAAACATACATTTGTACTCATATAAGTATACTTCTGAAAGGTAATATTTATTTGCCTCGAAATGACTCTGAAACAGATTTTTATAAAACGCAATATGAACTATTAAATTTTGAAATATAAAAATTAAATTATGAACCATTTTTTAATCGCATTTACGTATAATAATTATGTATCGTAATAAGTCGAAAACTGACTCCAATAATGGGTTATATTTAAAAGTATTGTACATTGATAGTCATCTGAGTTAGTCATTTTAAAATTCTCTTTTTACTTATATATGATAGCAAAATATACAAAATTGTTTGCAATAAAATTCACGTCAAGTTTAAAACATTTCCTCTCATAAATAGTAAAAAATTAAAAATAGAGGCTTACATATTTTAGTCAGATCAACGGAGGTTCCTCTCATTCCTCTGGAACAAAACGCACACAATTATTTTAAAATCTATTGTTGCAGGCTTTTTCATTTTCCTTCATATTGTTCCGTCATTTGCGTGAAAAATGTCTACAGAAAAAAATATCGGTGGAAAATTACAAAAACTCAGACGTTATTGTTTCGATTTGGAAAATAAAAAACTTTGTTGTTTTGGGATTTCGAGCTTAGAACTCATTATAATTGTGTCACTAAAGACTCACAAGGGTGTCGTTTATACGGAACCTTTGTTGAAGGGTGAATATTTTAAATAAGAAGAGCGTTTCAGACTACACGAAAATGAAAATCCTTAGTATGATAATTTCAATGATGACATTATTTTTGGCGAGGTTAATAATGCTCAACTCTACAGTTTGGTGACTGTGTGTAGAAATATCTATACTAATATCACTACGATAATATTATTAAGATCACCGCAATAGGTAAACCGTTTTTTTTAAGAATGGCACAGTCTATAAAATGTATTACCTAGTTAGTTACTTCGGTCGGAGGTTCTAGGAATTCCCATTGTATTCCTTTGTTCTCGCGATCACCGGTGCTCGCGCGGGGCATGAAGGATTAATTGTTAATACTCGAAGATACAACCAACTTAGATAGGTTGACTAGACATAACACAATATAGTGTAGTCTACGTAACTACGTGTTGGATTTTAATCAAAATGGCGTCTCTTATCGACGTTGATTACCCAGGCTGCGGGATATTTTTCCATTTGAGGACAAAAGCCTCTTGCTCGGAAAAACCGTTTTGATTCACAACAAAACCACTCCCGCTACACCAGACATCGGTGTGTGAACGAGCTTTAATTTTGCTCAAAGTATTGTCGGTGCGTTCTCGAAATGACGTTTCGTTTTTTTCGAGTGCGACCGAGGAAAAAAGTGGTTTGTTGTTGGTAGTTTTTTCTCGTGTTTTGTGCAACGGATACCCGGAATTCTTGTCGGTTCATCGTTTTAGAGTATTCTCTGGAATGTTTTTAGTTTGCAGTATTTTTGAAGAATAAAATATGGATCTGCACTGAAACTAAATATAGGCCTACCATGTAACAAGTTACTAATTTGTTTTACTGTCCTAAATAAATTCGTTATGCTTATGGGCAAAAAAAAACGGATTTTGTTCTTGCTAACCTATGCTTATAATATTTATAGATTCAGCTATATCTGGTACCGACTTCAAAATTATGAAGATTGAGTATAGAAATAGTTGAGGTTTAGCCGAATTCGGAAAAAGGCACATTTAGAGAGGAAAAATTATTTAATACTTTTTAGTTCATATTATAAGGATGTTATTATTGTTTTTACCTTGGAAGTCGGTTTTAATTTTTTGTTAAAAATAATAATTTCACTCTTTTTAGTTACCTAGTAGGTAAACTGTAATTAGTGCCAATTTAAATTGTATAAAAAATAGTTTCATAATTATTGTCTTCATTAGATGTCACTGAGGCGCTCCTGTGTCGCGCTATCGCTTGTCCGAACTCCGAATGTTTCATACTTCATATAGTTTTAGTTACACGATGTATTCAATAGATAAAGATTTTTGTTGTATGAATTATTAATGTGTGAGCTTGGTGTGAGCAGTGAGCATTGAAATTTGAATTGACAACATTTGGAGTGGTTATTATTGATCTCGTATTGTTATTAAAAATATTAATTAACCCTCCAAGATGACCTCCGTCATAGTCCGCGAGTTTATAAGTGGTCGTCGTTGGTAGTGACCCTACGCGTCGAATTACTGCGTTTATTCTACGTATCTTATTACAATTTGTTAAGACTTTTAAGAGTCATACCCCAAGGCCCAAATATCAGGTAGATAAATTTAAACAATACATTTAAAAAAATCTAAGTGAACACAACCCTATGCGTGCTAGGTAATTTAACAATTTACACTTCAACTCCCAAGCGGCCACATGTGGCCGCCAGAGCAATAGATTTCCAAGAATCCGCGATCGAAGGATGAGCCCAATCACACCCAGCGGCGCGGTGAGCATATTTTCAGTGTCATAATAATATTATGATATTAATCTTTATCTTCATTATTGTAATACAAAGTAGAACTATCGCGATCGCTATTCGCTTGAGAAACTTGGAAAGTCTCGCGGCCGCCTGCGCCTTTCTCAAGCGATATTATATTGTATATGAAGATAAAGTTTATAAAACCATATGACACTCAAAATGCTCGCAGCGCGGCATGTCCTGACATTCCGGTTAGAATTTGAATACCATGTTTACGCACGCGGCAGCGCGCGGCGACGCCGCGCCGTTGCCTCTGCGGCGCCGACCGCCGTGTATAAACAGCCTATAATAATAATTGGTGTGGTTATGTACATTATTATTATTATTGTATCCATACCTATGCCTTGTACTATTATCTATTTTGTGCCATGAGACATTGGTGACCTTAACACGACGTGGTAATGATGATGATGACGATGATGATGATGATGAATTTGAATTGCATGGTAGCATATGCTTTCTGTTCTTAAAACAACGTCGAAACTCCCAAATGTGTATCTATAAGGAGTCAGGAGTTCTCTCAGCATCTTCGAAACCATGGTATACCTTGACCCAATATTTGACTTTTTGGTAGCAAATTCTTAGTACACTTCACATAAAACCAAAATCATCATATGTTTCCATATAAATTTCGAGGAGTTCCCTCGATTATTCCTGGATCCCATCATCAGGTCACCACTTTTGTGAACATGGTACCAAATTGGAGTGAAACCTAACACAACGAAACAAAAATTTCGAAAATCGGTTCACATACGGCGGAGTAATCGTTGAACATACAAAAATAAAAAATAAAAATATATATCCACAGCCGAACATATTATAACCTCCTCGTTTTTTGGAAGTCGGTTAAAAATAACAATACATAAATTAATAACCCTATTTTAACAATATTTCGTTATCGCTTGACAGTGAGAAACGAAACTTTGTGTACTTACCAACAACAATAGACAAGTGATTGTTTTTATTTGTAAGGGGAAAAGTTTTTATAATAATATTTAAATATAAAATCCAATTTCAATCCCAAGTACGCGCAATGTACGATTTCAGATTAAAGTCATAAATACGGACACCAGATGGCGCTGTAAATCCGACGGCGATGCGGCATTTGTCTCTATTCCCTGTTGGTTATAGCCTATCGTCCGTTCACGGTTATTCTACCTTTGAAATTCTATTATCGTCCTTATATCATCGGCATAAAAGCTATACTTATGAGGTAATGGCCTATACCTGCCGTCTATATCAATTTATTTAAAAAATACATTATCCAGAGCTAGCTGTGAAATAGTATTACCGAGCTGAGCTCATATTTATTCATATGATTGTCAATATGAATTTACGCTTTTTGACTCGGGAGCTTCGTGTTTTTCTAAAACAAACTGTTAAATCGTCCAGTATAGTTAAACATCGTACTAAATTAAATTACGATTATTTTGTTTAAAACTTCAATTTAACTTTTTTGGCTAGTACTCATAATATGCAACACACAACAAAGAACACTTTATTCAATAGAATATAGATCAAAAAAAATGTTGTCCAAAAGCGTATTTCCCAATAATTTAATTCAAAATATCTTAACCTACCACTTGAAGATTAATTAATTATTCTAAACATAATTTTGTAGATGATAATTATATTGAAGGCAAAATTCTTGATATTATGTTATTATATGCGAGCAAAGCGTCGCGACTCGCGAGTCGCGACATAGTGTAGTTTTGTGTGCTTTGTCCCAAGTTGGGAGAATATGAAATAACTTACTGCGCGTATAGCTACGTCTAACTTTCATGTTAGTTCTTAGGATCAAAAACTTAATTCTCTTCATTATAATCTGTAGACACCGAGTAAGAATAACAAATAGTAGAACTTGGTATTGAAAACAGAACTTGGCATCGTCATTCCATTTTCGAAAGCATCTTGTTTTTCTAACCACCATATTAGCAAAAGCCTGATCGCCATCCATAATTTTGCAAATACATTTTTCTGCTATGTGTACCTACTAGAATTATTGATATTCTGTGATATTTCTGTAATTTTTTAATAAATACTGGCCAGTGTCCAAATAAACACAGTAAACTGTACTTTTATCGTATTTGGTTTTAGTAAAATATTACCTACGTTACCAATTTTTTGTATCAGGTTAAAAATTTAATATATTTTACAACGTAAAAGAAAAAAATATTTATTGTATTTTTATGAAATAACAACTGGACAATGTCGCGATGTTATTTACGTTTTATTATAACAAACTCTTTGATAGCCAAAGGTTTGAAACTAACAAAGGCACTATCAGCCTATGAAAACCTTTACAACGTTCTTTTGCGATAAAACACAAACATAAAAAACTTAAATGTTTCTTTTATCATAATATTAACCTTTTAATGTTATGCTGCCCTAAAATTCCTTTCATACTCCACCCTACCCCTGTGTTTACTTCAAAGATATGTTAAAAGATATTGTATGACGGTATTGTGATAACGAAAAGGAGTTTCGTCGTTAGCGTCAGCAAAATATGACGCTTAGTTTATCTATCAAAGAGTATGCGCCTTTCTATGCGTCTTATCTGATGTGGTTTTAATAATATTGTAAGCAAATCCTCTTATTAAAGCATTTTTTATTTCTTATTTGAAGACCTACCACCCGCCTACCTACGTAGGCTTAAGTGGATAACTAATATTTTATGACATAAGGGAGATTTTTCCCTTATTATTGTAGCAAACCTTGTAATTCACCTGCTTTATTATCTGGCTAATATATCTGTCTAGACATAAAATCCACAATTTTGTTATTTCAAATAATTTTCCCGGTCCTGAAGCCTCCATTTATGCGAAAAAACGAAAATTACCTATCAAATAGTTAGCTAATTCATATAGGTACTTACGTTTTCTATTTGGTGTTATGTAGATTTGCTCATGGTTGCATCACACATCATAATATTGGTAAATGTTAAATAGCACCACCAGAGAACTGTTTTAGACCATGTCAAGTCAATATTAATGGTGCATCGGCGCGGGCTTAACCAAACCAATTTGCGTAATTCCGCAATCTGTCTAATATAGTGATAAAATATACTAATATTATAAATGCGAAAGTATCTCTGTCTGTCTGTCTGTCTCGTTTTCACGCCAAAACTACTGAACCGATTGTAATGAAATTTTGTACACAGATAGTCTTAAGTCTGAGAAAGGACATAGGCTACTTTTTAACTGGACAAAGGGGTTGTAAGGGGGTGAAAATGCGTAAATTTGTTTAAATTAAGTTAGTTCCAAAAATTCATAATAGATGGCGCTGTGCGTCTCCCACATCGCGCTATTGCTTACATAAACGTCTTTCTATAAGAGGTGGTATCATCTTATATTCAATTCTCGATTTTTTCGATTGTTATTATGTACTGTTTTACGTTATAAATAACTCAGTACTTTATCTATGAAATGACGTAACCTTAAACCTATCAATGATAAAATTAAATAGTTTATGGGTAAATTTATAAGCTTCGTAAACTAATTAAATCAATCAAAGCCCTCAGTCCCTCGACTGTACATCTAATATTGTAATTGTAATCAAATTATTCCATGAATACCTCATCGTGTTAATATAACAGTATAATTGGACACATATTGTGCGTCGTATTCAAATTAGGAACGTCAGCGGAGCTCAATTTCCGTAGATTATTCGGCTATATCTACAAGAAATGGGCGGCACAATCCCGACTGTGTAATGTACCACTTGTTGACCGAGTCAGGAGAAGTCAAGTAGGGACTAGCCGAGTCAGATGGTCAGAAATTAGTGTGAATTGTTCGTCGCGGATGTAGACTGCACTACAGAGAGGTACTTCGCGCAATGATGGAAGACATTAAAGCATAGAGCGGAATTAAAAATTGACCAATATAATTAACTGATATCAAATGTTTCATAGTGATTTTTCAATAAAATATCAAATAAAAGAGGTAAATGGCCAAAAAGGAACTGTTTAATGCTATGAAATTTCACTGTTAATGATTATCATCATCCAGATCCCAACGTCTTTGGCTATCCTGTGAAAAAGGGAATTTTCCACTGGCCTTTACACAGTAGGAGTAATAATGTTGTAGCATAAAAGAACATTAAAATAAAAGGAAAATATTCACCCAGTTTGATCTGGTATACCTAAGTACACTTTCAAAGTAGTCTAGATCCTATGAATCAGCAAAATTGTAATGTCACTTGAACACATAGATTTTAGTACTGTCTCAGAATGTGTTGCGATAGTTTCACATGAGAATATAATTTTGTATTCTTATAATACCAAGACTGTGTCAACACAATAATTTCACTTACTATTTTCCCTTGTAACCTATTTCCATACGTAAGAAGCAATCCCAAAACTTAGTTTCCGACAAACCGATGAGTGGCTAATGCAAATGTTAAGTAGACGATAAAACTTGCCCCAGAAACTTCGAGATCTCAGCTCTACGATCAAAATAACATGAGACTATTTGCAATTGAGATCGATAATCTATAATTTACATTAAAACTTTACAAGGAGATTTCCTTAAGTAGATGCCGATTTTAGAATCATTAAAGATGGAAAAATATTTAAGAAACCTGAAAATAGCTAGAGAAACAAAATACTTTGATAAACAGAAAGTTTATGGGCTTAAAAGTATTAAAATAGATTGTAATGTAATAAGATAAGTATCCTTTATAAATAAAGTTTTACACTAGAGTTTGAATGACCAGAATTAAATTATCTTTATTTTCAAATTCCATATTCACCTAAAATCCATACTTATATTACGAATTCGAAAATGAGTCTCTTTGTAGGTGTGTCTAACTAATATTATTACCATGGACGTATAAAAAAGGCGGACGGGGTCCCACCATACACAAAACTGTGTCGTTCAGAGTCGGCCAGCTGGCTATAATATGTACACGGCCCGCACGCACACATTCTTGCGCTAGTCCATACCATTTGACAGGCGTCAGAATGTGTGCGTGGCCGACTGTGAAGAAAAGTGAAGACACAGTTTTGTATTTATGACAAGACTCCGTCCGCCTTTTTTTCTACGTTCATGATTATTACGTAGAATATTATAACTTCTTTTTTCCAAATTTAACCTATATAAACCACTAGCTGTGCCCCGCGACGTTACCCGCGGCTTATCAGGGAAAATAAATTGTAGCACCACCACAGCGCCACAACAGAAAAAAGTAGCTTATGTGTTAATCCTAAATCCAGGGTATCAAATAACTCCATAAAATGTAAAATTACAATAGCTTCAGCCGTTTTAGAGGTGAAGAACTAACAAACATACAGACTTTTGCCTTTATAATATTAGCGTGATTAATAGTTCCTTCAAATTATATACCTAGTGGATTATAAGTTTAGGTAGAGTGGCTTCTGTCGTCGATACCTCATTTATCAATATCGGGTGCAGCCGCCGCTCATGATAAATTAATAGCAGACTAAATTATTGTTTGGGTGTTTGATGTATTACCATATCATTAGGATTAATCTAATGCCGGGAAATTAAAGCTTAAATAATTAAAACCCTCTTCAGACCAGTAAATAGTGTGGTAAAATGTACAAGATACTTAAGTAGTAGTAGATACTAAAACAAGGAATGATTCGTTAATTACTAGAAATAACATAAAAGTAGAAATAAAATAAAACTTTTAAGAGTTTTATATTTTATAGTGTGAGTTATTAAAGTACGAAATATAAACTAGGCAAATAAAAAAGTACTTTTTGGCAAAATTGGTCAATACAATGATTCATGGAATTAGAAAATTAAAATATTTTTACCTGCATCAAAATATTACTTTCAAATAAATATTTATTAAAATGTTAAATCTTCATATTACGTGACCTGGTAAAAATAATTATTTGGTTCCAAATGTAAGTAATTGGATGCATATACCAAACAACATATTTTCATAGGTATTTAAAATATTTTAATCAACAGAATAACATAAAATTTTCAGGAGCGCTTAACATTTTACGGAATCTTCATTTTAAACAAAATGCGAATAAAAATACGTTGGTACGGATAATACGAAGAATTTAATTTCAATGCTGCATAAACAATGCAGGGGGAAAATTCGAGAGTATGGTAAAGATGAAATTGCCAGTGAAGATGCAATAAAAGGTTTATCACGGAAAGTTTCCATCCGCATCTGGGTCGGGTATCAAGTGATTCCCTTCCGGATGAAAAAGTTTGCGGTTTCAATTTCCAACCGCCGTTTCAACGGACCATAATTTCTGAGATGCTCGTTAGCCCCGTTTAGCTGATAAAAGGAATCAAGAAAACAGTTGTTTCAACTGGAATGAAACACATAAATCAGACGAGACGGCGCCATTCGGTCTATTTCATGCCCCGTGAATACATAATCGTTCTCGGTTAAAGTGCAGTAAGATTTATTTCATTATGAAACCAAGAATTTACGAATAACGCGAATATGTTCCGTGAAATACGTTCGGCGGATTTATATTGCATCAACACAATAGTTTTGTTCATTCGAAAATGGGCGAGCTAAAAGTTTTCGTGTAAATTTAATTTAACTTCGACTTGGGCGTGTTTTCTGCTTTACACGAGCTGGCTTATGTACACTCGGGGAAGTTGATTCCTATGCAAATGGGGGATCTACGTAGTTTGGTTGCATTACGTCAAACTCAGCCGACAGATCACAATTAATATTGAATTGACATAATCGACCAAATGACGTTGGTCTCTCAACTGCATAGGAATCAACTTCCTCGATGGTACATCCGCTTACATTTACCTCAGTGCCTCGATTGCGAGAGTAATGCTTCGCTGATATTATGGATTATGGGTAATTAAAACTGATTTTCAGACGCAAAAATATTACTTAGGCTTATATGCGTTTTGGCCGAACGCGCGGTTTGGCCTCACAAGCAAATATTGTATGAAAATGACAGTGCGATCACGCCGCTATTTTAAAAAGCAAATAAATCATTACACTTACATGTAACACATATTTTGTGATATTGCGGCGTAGCCGCTAAACCACGCGTCCGGGCGGGCGCAGCTTTATATATATACTAGCTGTTTCCCGCGACTTCGTCCGCGTTAACATAGTATACCTATATAATATAGACTAATTTCATTTAAACTTTCAACCCCTATTTCACCCCCTCGGGGGTAGAATTTTCAAAAACGCTTAAGCGCATCACACACGGTGAAGATAATATAATATTTTATCTTAAGATGCCCAAATATAAAATATTATAGTATCTTAAGCTATCACACACGGCTAAGATACGATAATATTAAAAATATGTTCATTTCCTTACGAGTCTGCGTTGGTGCCACACGCATTCCTTGTTAGAGTTCTATATACAGGATGATTGACTATGAGTGATAACTAATAACTGATACTGTCTTACTTCTTGATTTGTTAGACAGCTCCTCAGACGATGATTCTGATATAGAATGTGAAATGCAGATTGCAATAGCACATTCCAAAAGGAGAAACATTTGGATAGAGCCTCACATAAAAAAGAGAAAAACCTGCGGCGAATTTAACCTTTAGGGTCTACACTGACGGACTGCATTTCAACTGCAATCCAACTGCAAATTGCAGTTTGAATGCAGTTGACACGACTGCAATGCGACTGCAATAGAACTGCAAACCAAACACGCAGTCGGATTGCAGTTCAGTTGCTGTCGGCGTGCAGTCGTGTGAACTGTTTGGTTTGCAGTTCTATTGTAGTCGCATTGCAGTCGTGTCAACTGCATTCAAACTGCACTTGAACTGCAATTTACAGTTGGGTTGCAGTTGAAATGCAGTCCGTCTGTGTAGACCCTTATCAATATCTGTCAACGAAGAAGTTTCAGGAGTATTTTAGAAATTCAAGAGAAACATTCATTTCGATTCATGAGCTTTTTAAGAAATAATAATAATAAAGCAATAAATTATAAGTCAATTTTATTTAAAATTATCCGAAATGTTACTTTTTCTATCAAAATGTTACTTTTCAAATGAGAGTAGGTATGTAACTTTCTAACATACAGCACTGGCAAAACTGCATCTACTAGTGCGTCCGATCACCGATGAGCCCGCTGCTCGACACAAAAACACCCTGTACCTATTCATAAAGATACATTTCGCATCTTAAGATAACATATTAAGATACGAAATATATATTTCGTATCTTAAGATAAAATATTAAGGTACGAAATATATATTTCCATATCTTAAGATACAAAATATAAAATATAAATTAACTTCGTCGTGTGTGATGGTTCATAGGATTTGTATGGTGAGCGATATTCTAAAATATTCTCTAAGATAATATATATTTTATATTATCTTCACCGTCTGTGATGCGCTTAATTAAACACGTATCCAATCATTTTTAATCAGTAGCCCAAACATACAATTTCAAGTTTCTAACTTAAGAAATAACGGACTTTCATTCAAACTTTCAACCCATATTTCACCCCCTTGGGGGTAGAATTTCCAAAAACGCTTAAACACGTATCCAATCATTTTTAATCAGTAGCCCAAACACAAAATTTCAAGTTTCTAACTTAAGAAATGACGGACTTTCATACAAACTTTCAACCCCTTTTTCACCCCCTTCGGGGTAAAATTTTCAAAATTCCTTCCTTAGTGGGTGTCTACTTACTATAACAATCCTACTCACCAAATTTCGTGGCTGTAACTTAAACAGATTTTGCTCAGCGATGATGAATCAGTCAGTCAGTCAGGACTTGTAATTTTATAAGTATAGATGTCGCAGTCATCTGGTTTAGGGGCGATTTCACCAAAGAAATGGAACGCATTCAAAGCACTCTGAACCGGTTCAAAACGTATAAACGCGATTATACATCGAAATGCATTTCACCAGCGTAAACGGAACGCGTTCACAGCAAACCCGAGTTTTATCTTCTGAACGCCCAAAGTCCGAAGTTCAACGTCATAAAACCCGTTCAAGCCCTGTCATGGCGGAACGAAAAACATAGACAAAAGAAATGTCAATATGACAGTTTTGACACATGCGTTTGTCTACCAGAATCTGATGGCAATTTTTGACAGCAAATTTTCGAAAAATATCCTAAATCATTGGATAATTTTTTATATTTGCATGTTTAAAGCACATATTAGCTGCTAAAAGAAAAGGATCAAAATGTTTTAAAAAAAAACGAGATTTACGTCGCAGAATGAACGCGTTCAATGGAAACTAAGTTTTATAAAGCTAAGTTTTATGTGTATTTGGTGAAATCTCACTTTAATCTGCGATTCAATCGAATGACTTGCGCATTCATTGAATGACACCATTCAATTGAATGACTAAAGGATAACTCGTCAAGACGCTGACTGTAACGTTAAACGTCTTGACTAAAAGTCATATAGCGAAGTCGTTATTATGGGATGCCATTTTTTTTTTCAAGTAGCCGTTGACGGGGTAGTTATCGGTAAATCCACGCTTTCACTCTTATTTTATTAGTTATTACAAATAAAGCACTTTAATGTAAATGTAATCAATAAAAATAAATATCAACACAGTGCTATCAGCTGTGCGAGTTGTTTGAAGCCATATTTGTTTTAGTGACTAGTAGCGCCGCAGTAGGAAGAAAATGAAATACGTTTAATTACCTGACTGATTTCATGTCCGCTATCTTCAAAACGCTTTGCTACAAATAGCTAACTAGTTGAACGTTGAGGGACGATCGTTCAATCGACGTTCGGCCGAGTCATTCAATTGAATGGTGTCATTCAATGAATACGCTAGTCATTCAATCGAATCGCAGATTGAACCAGATGACTGCGACATATTA
The DNA here is from genome assembly GCA_937595015.1 of Polyommatus icarus. Lineage (NCBI taxonomy): Eukaryota > Metazoa > Arthropoda > Insecta > Lepidoptera > Lycaenidae > Polyommatus > Polyommatus icarus. The sequence continues at coordinate 7,353,498 of OW569322.1, read as the reverse complement.
TACATTTCAAAACAAGATAAGAACCTGTATATATTTCAATTTTTTCTTCATCCATACTATATTTTATAGATATGATTTTGCCAATTAAAAATACTATTGTTTGTTATGCAAACACAGTAATTAACCAACCGCGAACGGTTAGATACAATAGTGTGATTTATGCTCGTCCATTGTTGGGTTAATAGGCTGGGCTGTCAACACACTCCACTGTACAAACCGTTCGACCCATATAAATCATTCACAATGTTATCTTATCTCGCTAATTACTAACGCAAACCCTGTTTATTATGTAGTAACTAAACCAGGTAAGCCCAGGTTTGAGGAAGTGGCCGATCTATCCGGTTGGACTGATCGTAGGCCGACCCGACGACTCGTTTTGTACTATCAGAGCTGAAGTTGATTCATAGATAAATGCGAACCTACATGTTTTGGTCGTGATTTGTCAAACGCAGCCGACAGATGACGACTTACATTAAGTTGGCATAATCCGATCAAAAGACGTAGGTCTGTCAGCTGCCTGTAAATCAATGAGGGATGTTTGGCATAGCCGTAGGGTCTATTGTGTCAATTGTCGTGTCAAATAGCTGACATAATATGTCACAAAACAGCTTCCACAATCCACACGTCACGAAATAGCTGTCATATATCTGTCTGACACGACATTTGACACGAAAGATCCTTTTTTTTATCGTCTCTCTGGTGGCTAGCTGTTTGATTGAACGGCTATTTAAATTTGGCTGCGACATATCGACAACTTCCCGTAAGTACATTTTGTATATATATTTATTTATTTACTACAAAATCTTACGTCTAATAACAATTTTATATTTGGATATGCCTAAAAACTCTTGTCGAGTTTGTCTAGATATAACGTTCTCAACTACAAAGGTTAATTACTTATAAGTTATAACTAAACTAATAACAAACAAAATATGTAAAATATTAGATAATTGTAACCATTCAAGTAATTTGCATGGAGCGGGCAGATGGGACTTCTTAAGGCTGCTCTTTCGAAAAAAGCGTGCTGAGATGAAACAACTTTTCATCGGCATTAACAGAGAAATTATATCTGAAAAAAATAATTAGTAATCTATGTATGATATGATACGTAATTTGGTTTTGCCATATATTTTCTATCGGTATCACTTTATCTATATCTATACTTATTATAAAGTGAAGTCACTTTTTTTTCCTTCTTGTCCCTTTGTTCCCTTTAATCTCTAAAACTACGCAACGGATTTTGATGATTCTTTCAGTGTTAGATAGCCCATTTATCGAGGAAGGTTATAGGCTATATTTTATCACGCTAAGATTAATAGAAGCGAAGAAATAGAGGAAAATGTGGAAAAAACGGGGAAAATTATTTGAAAGGGCTAACTTGAACGCGCTAATCTCAGGAACTACAGGTCCGATTTGAAAAATTATTTCAGTGTTAGATAGCCCATTTATTGAGGAAGGCTATAGGCTATATTTTATCACGCTAAGATTAATAGGAGAATGTGAAAAATTATTTGAAAGGGTTTAATCTCGCGAACAACTGGAGCAATTTTTATGTTATTTGGCACAGATAAGAAGTAGACCACATGAAGGATCGTGATAGGCTATCGATTTTAATCATTTTTTCAGTGGCTATATATTTTATTCCCGTGCGACGCCGGGGCGGGTCGCTAGTAAAGAAATAAAAAACCAAATCACCTCCAAATCGTTGAATGAAACCACTTTACTCCTTCATTATTTATCAAAAGAATATAATATATAAAATATCAACTGCTTTGCAATACATAAGTTAATAATTTGGTTTTTTTACTTTTTTGAAATATGTATTATAAGCCTTAAAAAGGTTTTTTCTCCTATTTCGCCCTATCATGGACGCGGCGAGCGTCGTAACCGCCACCGTACAAGGCGCGCTGTTATGAATGTTATTTTAATGTCATTTACGTCAATATTCGCACTGACAGACAATCGATCTGCTAATTTAGGGAGAGAGGGCCCTTAACTGATAAGAAAACTATTCATGTTCGCTGCGCCGCTTGGTGCGTATACCTATTGCCTTAATGAGTAAACAAGTTACAACTTCCAAAACTATACAGGATGTTTTGTTATTAATGATTGAGTTTTATTACAAATAATATTAAATTGCATTTCCTTCAAGTTTATCAAAATAAAATGTTTTTATAATACATGTTTAATATTTCTTTTAGTAATTTTCTTCTTAATATATTCAGGTAAATTGTTAATTAAGTGTGGTATTAGATAATGAGAGGTTCTTTTGCAATATTCATTATTAGATTTCGGTGTACATAGTTTTTTAATGCTATACTTCGTGTAAATTTATGGTGAGTTTTTAATGTTTGAATATCATTACGAAAGTATTGTTCAGTAAGCAGTGCATGCTCAACTTTAGTATGTATGGGAAGAACACCACAATATTTAAACAGACCTAGAGGATTGTCCGAGTACTGATTTTTAATTTTAGGGGATACAATTAACTCCAAAATCCTGTATTGAATGTTTTAAATATGATCTAAGTATGATTTATAGGTGCGTCCTAACTACTTAAACCATATGCTATTAAACTTTCTACTAGTGTTTTATAAGTAAGTAATAGTATATTTCGAGGTACAGAATGCTGTATTACATAAAATTTTGACAATATGATTCTTAATTTATCACAAACTTTATTTATGTGACTTTCCCAATTAAATTTATGGTCAATAACTAGTCCTAAGTAGGTGTGTTCTGTGACTTGATTTATTTTGACACAGTCCCTAGTGCAATTCGAGTTAGGTGTATGGAGACATTCATGGCAGTGTGCTGTGTGTGTTTATGTCTAGATCTTACGTGAATTAATTTTGTTTTATTAGGTTTTAGTACTAGGCCTGAATCGTGTGACCATTTACATATTATTGCGGAGAAATCTATTTGAATTTTGCTTTTCGCTAACGATATGTCTTTGTCCGTCGCAACAAGACATGTATCGTCAGCAAATTGATATAGTTTGCAGTGTTTGACAACATTTTTTAGATTATTAACATAGGCTAGGTAGTGCTTAGGTCCTATTACTGAACCCTGAGCGGTTCCATTCTCAACTGGAATGATGTCATTAAATATATTGTCAATCATGACTTGGTAGCTTCTATCATCAAGGTAGTCTTTACACCACTCTAGGATTTTACCTCCTAATCCACTACTTTCTAATCTTTTAATCAGCAGATCGTGACGCAAAGTATCGAATGCTTTACTATAATCGATAAAAATTAATATTACATGTTGTCTATCATTTAAATTAGAGTTAATTTCATCGGTGAAGTGAGATAGCAACAGTGTTGTACTTTTGTTTGGTTGAAATCAGAACTGTTCAGTGCATAAAATGTCATTTTTAGTGTAGAAGTTTTGGATTTTTTCGCAAATAAACTTTTCAATTATCTTGTCTAATACGGGTAAGATGGTAATTGGCCTGTATTGAGCATAATCCAAGTGTGTAGGACTCCTGCGATCTGTCTGAACTCCGATCGGATTGATCAATCTCGCCATCAAAGAAGTTGCCAAATCTGAAAATGTGTACTATTTTCAACCAACGATGCTCAAAGATATAGTGTTAAATTACAAGCCCACTGATAAAATATTCAAACTTGGAAAAAACTTTTACTGAGAATAAAATTTCCATAACATATTTTTATTTAACGAAGAAAATAAGATAAGATTTAATATTATTATAGAATTCTAGGAAGGAGCTTGAAGAGTGAAGAATATTTAATATATTTTAAGAGGAATAGCAAAGACTACTCTATCAGATTATCACCTTATAATATTTTAGCATTTGTCGCCCTTTGAATATTCAAGCACAGTTCTGTTTTTTGTAATATTTTAACAATTACTATTCAGGAATAAGTATGATTCTGTTATCGTATAGCTAGCTCACGAATAGTATACGGATTTAACTGTTCTATATTATTCTGTTTTTAATAGGCATATATTATTATATAATATATCTTATATATAAAATTCTCGTGTCACGGTGTGCGTGGTTGAACTCCTCTGTAACGGCTCGACCGATTTTCGTGAATCTTAGCGAGTATATCGGCTAGGGTTGACAATCGGACAACATCTACTCTTTATATTGATAAGTATATTAATTTGTTGAATCAATAATATTTATTATTTATTATAATAATAAAGTAAATTGTTACAACTCGAGACCGACGGCGACCACTGTTTGTACGACGGGTTAGCAGACATGGACTTTGCCATGGTGACATACTTATTTAGTCACTTCAATAAAATACTAATATGGGTGAAATACTTTATATGGCCAAACCACGTTTGCCGGGACAGCTAGTTATGTTATCATAATGTATATTATAAACGTTAAGACTTAAATATTTACATATTTGTTGTGGATTTAATACACCCATGGCACTATTAACAATAAAACGTAAACAAAAAAGGGGCGCCTGAGGCTGAAGAATTGTCGCCTAGAACACTGATATTGTTACGAGAGCTGCTATTTATGTATCCGGAATTAAAAAAAGAAACAAACATATATCATTTAATATGGTTTTATTGCTTTTCAAAATATTCGCCGCGATGATCGACACACTTTTGCATACGCTGGAACTAATTTTCATAGCACTTTTTCCATTCTAATTGAGGTATCTCCAAAACGTGCATTTTGAACGCATCAACAGCCTCTTCGCGGCTCGAAAAACGTTGACCACGTAATTTGTTCTTCGCGTATGGAAATAAAAAGAAATCGTTAGGTGCCAAATCAGGGCTGTACGACGCATGACCAGTCAATTCGATCTTTTGACCCTCCAAAAACTGAGTTATTTCAGCTGAGGTGTGACAGCTAGCATTGTCGTGATGTAATAAGATTCTGCGTTGTCGGTTGTCCTTTCTTATTTCTTCAAAGACTTCTGGTAAACAAATGGTCGTATACCATTCAGAATTAACCGTTTTACGATTCTCCAAAAAACAGGCGACCATTTGCTTCAAAGTACTTTTTGCACGAGTAACTTTTGTTGGTTTCGGCTCATCTTGGAACACCCACACCGTTGACTGTTGTTTAGTTTCGGGGTCATATGCATAGATCCAAGATTCATCACCTGTGTAGATATTATAAACGGCTTTTGACGTACCACGGTTGTATTTTTTACAAAAAATATTGAGGGTAGTAACTATCACGTTACGTAGATATTAAGTAAGTTTCGTTATACACTCGCGGTGTATCCCGAATCCCAACATTGGTGAGAGTTTTATTTAATAATAATAATTATATACCGGCAGACATAGTAAATTATAATCGTAGTTCTATATTTAAAACAAAAGGATTGCGCGGGACGCGCATAGGTTGTTAACTGTCATCAGACTCGCAGTCAATCTAGTTATTAGCTCGAAATACCTGTTCTCTATAAAACGGCAAAGATAATATTACTATTATAATAATAATTATGTAGTTCTATGTATAGAACAAAGAGCGCGGGAGAACGCGCGGTAGTTGCTAATTTTTATTTTTAAAACATTGTCGGAGACTCCTAGTCAATCCATACATTATGTTGATTTAAAAAATATCAATATATTTTAAATTTAAATATTAATTAACTCGCAGTTAATCATCTCAAACCAGCCAACATAATATTATAATTCTATTTTTAGATAAAACATCGTCAGAGACCCGCGGTCAATTCCGATGCATAAGGATTGTGTTTAGAGACTCGCAGTCAATCCACACAATATGGCGGTTTATAAAATAACTCGCTGTTAACCCCCAAACCGGCCAAAGTATAGTTCTAGTTATAGAACGGATAAAACATCGTCAGAGACTCGCAGTCAATTCCGATGCATATAAATTGTGTTTAGAGACCTGCGGTCAATCCACACATGGCGGTTTATAAAATAACTTACTATATTTGACACTTATAGTAATTAACTTGCAGTTATTTCCCCCAATCGGGCAAACATAATATTCTATTTATAGAATAGGTAAAACATCGTCAGGTATCCGCAATCTATTCCGATGCATATAGAATATAGATTGTGTAAAAGGACTCGCGGTCCAAACACACTGTACTAATTGACTCACAGTCGCAGTACATGCCGGTTAATTAAATAATTGCAGTAATCACCTGCAGTTGTTTCCCCCAACCCGGCAATCATAATATAGTTCTTTAATCCCTCGATCGTGGCATAAACGAGACACAATAGATTTGTATTGCTATCGCGGTCGCATGCGACCGCTTGGGGCTTGAAGCATTCTATTGATAGACCAGATAAAGCAAACACATTACACATTCCAAACACATTGTACGTTTATTGACTCGCGGTCACAGTACATGCCGATTAGTGTTGCATATTATAATAATTGGCTTGTCTTGGCTTCGGTAGTGCCTGCCTAAGTATTTAATAGTACTTATTACTATTTTCTTGTTACACAATAAAATAACACTGACTTTAGTTACAACAAAGGACTACCTGGTTAATTAATATATAAATAAACAAAGGACTACCTGGATAATTAATATATCGAAGAATGAAGCGAAGAAATATAATAATATTTGGCTTGTCTTGGCTTCGGTAGTGCCTGCCTAAGTATTTAATAGTACTTACACGTATTTTCTTGTTACACAATAAAATAACACTGACTTTAGTTACAACACTGACTCAATCATCTCAATAATAATAACCAATTTTCTTCTGAACGCTGCGTTTTGGCATGGTTATATACGTGCTCGCGTTGCCTCGCGTTAACAAAGAATGATGTGAATGCGTGCTGATGAGAGAGTGACCGACATTATTACCCACATACGTCTTTAAAAAAACGCAATTGCCTAGCAAATAAACAAAGGACTACCTGGTTAATTAATATATCGAAGAATGAAGCGAAGAAATATAATAATATGTATATAGAAAATGTAAAGATTTCTCAGAGTCCCAATATAATTATGTAAAAATATGAACGTTCAACTTTTCTTATTACGCGCTGTTTCTATTTATGTTTGAAAAAATGATTTTATTATTTCTGACACTTTGACCGCAAACAGCGAAAAGTTTCAAGGAGCTTGAGATGTTACTACCGCACTTAGACACATTTTAATTATTTAAAATTATATTTTATTAATAAAATTATTTAAACTTAAAGAAGAGTTTAACAAACATTATAGAGTTGATTCGACAAGTTTAAGTATATTAAAATCTTCATAAATAAGTAAATAGGAAATTCGTGTTTTTTTAAAGCATTTATGAAAAATTATGTACAAAATATAAAAGTATATAACGAAATCAAGTATGTTTAAAATGTTTTCAAGCGATAACATGTCTGAAAAGCTACGAAAATATAATTTCTAAAATAAGGAAAAAGATCATCTGTAACGATAAAAGGCGGATTTTAATAATAAAATGGACAGAGTAAAAACTGGCATTCATAAAGGACCTATCGTCTTTTGAGCGAAAACCCCAGGATAAAAGGAAATTAGAATTTATTTTCAGACTGTCGGCTCTCTTGTGCGTCTTTTAAGCACCAACTTAGCAGTAAATTAAGAATGTCAGACGGAAGCCATTTGCTTAAATGGGTTAAGTAATAGGAAGCACAGTTCTGGAAATATCATTCGGAAAATGCAGAAATGCATTTCTGATTTATCTATACTTAATATTATAAATGTGGAAGTCTGTCTGTCTGTCTGTTAGATATTCACGCCCAAACCGCTGAACTGATTTTACTGAAAGGTATGGAGATGCTTTGAGTCCCGGGAATAAGATATTTTTTATCAAGGAAAATTATTCGGCTCCCGCGATAAATTAATTTTGGCGCAACGCCGTACCTAATCTAGTATTTTATATATTCATTTGAGATAAAAGTAAGAGTTTGTATAATTCGTTAAATATTTAAGGGGGGACTCCCATACAACAAACGTGATTTTTTTTTTGCATTTTTTGCTCTATATCAATAACGGTTACAGGTAGGCACTTGAATTTTTCACAAGGTAGTTTATTATATGTGTACTTTAATATTTGATAATAATAATAAAATAAAAGTTAAGAGGGGCTCCCATACAAAAAACACAATTTTTGGCTTTTTTTGCTCTATAACGGTACGAAGTTCGTTTCGTCGAAGAGTCCGACTCGCACTTGGCCGATTATAATGAGTTTCGTAGCAGATATTTGCGATGCGATGCGAATTCGCAGTTTTGTGCGGGAGCCCTAAGATTGACTTGAAATAACCCGGCAAAATAACATAGGTCCGCCTTCTGCCTGCGAATAAATTTCCAGTACAATAAAATAGTCATATCCCAATAACTCAATTCCACAGTAAGGCGTAAACTGACTTAACTGCGATTACTCGAGAACCTTGGGGGCACATTCATGTATTTTATCGGGGCGCGCCCGCGATATATGGCTATGAGCACCGCCTTCCTCTTGTTCAACGAACTTTAAATTCCCTTCACACCTGGGCCCGCCCACCGAATACAGTTGTACCGGAATAAACGCGATAACATCTTACTTTACGACATGCAAGCACGGGACTATTGCAAACGCGCGAGAGACATAAAGGGTTTAATGGGCAAAAATTATAGAAGTGTCTTCACTTGATTTCTGTAGCGGGCCCCTAGATGAGCAATTTTATTGTGCAATATCATGAATTGCGTATTATAATTGATCAATCCAGCTACCGTTCAGAGTAAAAAGTCGCTGAAATCCCGTGGCCCGGCCGTAGATTACGAGTAAATCCACTAACCGGTGCCTTCGGAGGTTCTTTTTGTCCGGAAATGAAATCTTGATGAGCTGTCAACGCCAGACCTTACCTAGTCATCTGAAGGAGTTTTTAATAAAAGAACACAAAGGGATATTCATAAAAGAGTTTACAAGGGCGTACGATCTCGACGTTTAATATAACGCTATCGGACATTCTGCAGGAAAAATGCTCGTAAGTAAATGTTTTAATATACAACGCAATATTCGGTCCCAAGTAATATTTTGGTTGAAGCAACATATTGTTGTGAGTAACAAAATATGGGGACCAATATCCTTTTTACGAGTTATAGTTGTGCTGTGTGCTCGAAGAAGTAGGAGCTGCTACGTAAAATGTATCCAAGTACATAATTAAGTACATTTAGAACTTTTACAACTAAGAACACATAATATAATATTATAACCGAAAAAGTAAGCTTTTAAGAATAGAATATATATAGGTGAAGTTTCAATAATACTATTCTAATGGACGAAATGTTTTTAAAAGTATAAGTTCTGTCTCTAATCCTCAGAGGATGGATACCTATATAGCCTATGTTCATATCGATTTTTGTACCTATCAAGGTTATTTGACTATTTTTAAAAGGCCGGCAACATATTTTGCGACTCATCTTTTATTATCAGACTCATGATCTAGCTAAGTTGCTTTTTATAAGGTTGGTTTGTTCGTTGGTCACGTAGTTCCAAAAAATCTAAAATACACAGCAGTTAACTATAATCGTACCAGAAAAAGAATTTCCTCGTTCGAATTTCACCCTGTTAACATTTCCGTATTAGAACGCCGAGATAACGTCAACGTATCAAGTGCAGGGCCGCGGGTCGCAATAGTTCCGGAACTTTCGGTGTATTTTGTTTTGTTAATTGTTTTTAACAGACAAAATATACACGTGTATGTATGGAAGCAATGTAGAACTTATGAAAATTGTTTACTGTAATAAGTAATTATAATATTAGTACGCAGAAAATTATTGAGGAAGTAATTAACTTGAAATGTGTTTGAAAGAATATTAAATTCAGCACAAGTTGAGTAAGTACATGGAGTGGAACAAGCTTTTTATGTATGTCCATGGGCGCCGGCAGGCGGGTGCCAGGGGGTGCACATGCAGCCCTTGAGAATCTCGGGATCAACAGGAATTATTGAAATAAAAAGCAATTTTGTAACTCTATTACCATGCCGCATAGTGCACTGCCGAAACAGTACGAACTACGAGTATCTTTGTACGGCATGCCGTACAAAGATAGTTCGTAATGTTTTAGCACTAAATGCATTCTGTAGACACTGTTGTTCGTAAAAAGTAAAAAGAAAAGAAAAGAAAGAAAACTAAAATCAGCACCCCTTGGAAATTATTTCTGCCGGCGCCCATATTGTGTATGTCTAAAATACATAAAATTAATTAAAAGTATAAAAGCGCATTTCACCAATCGCCATAGACTTATTTGCTCACACAATGGACGGACGGACAGACATACCACACTATCGCATTAACAATATTAGTATGGAAGTATGGATTTATTCTTCGTAACATTTTTATTCAATAGGTAAGTATACCAAAACTCACAAAACTGTCTCAAACACACAAACGTAATGCAGTTCCATTCCCACGAAAAATACTGCAGCGCTATCACAGTAGTTTATTATCCTTATCATCATAATTCAAATTTGCATTAGTATTTACTGGCCTCACGTAAGCACAATGTCCTTTAACGAGCAGAATCTACTGCCCCATAAATAATGGCGGCACTCGCATTACCTGTGCGCCTATACGACTGAGTTATGTTGCCAGTGAGACGTGTTGAACTTATGAGTACTTAGGGTCAGTTCAGACCGCAACGCGACGAAACGAGGCGAGGCACAGCGCGGCAATTTGTATGGATTTGACAGATTTCAATTGCGTGAGACGTCTTGCGAATCTGTCAAATCCATATAAATTTAGAAATGCATCTACGCGTCACGTTGCGGTCTGAATCAACCCTAACTCTTCTGATTATGCGAGAGTCCATGGGCGAGGCTATTCCTTTCCAATAGGTAACGATTTGCTCGTTTGCCACCTGATTTTATAAAAAAATAAGTATAACAGTCAGCTGTTTTGAGCTGTGGTATTAAGGTAAGGTAGATTTAATAAGATAGAACTTTAAGATTGCTTGGCGAAACTGAATGCGGCAATAACTGTGTAGTTGTCAATTATTATTAAGTACTTATCGTTTGATCATCCATACTAATATCAATATAGTCTGATTATAATAATATTATCTGCTATTGTAGCGTGTCTTCTTGCGAGTAGGTACACCCGTTCAGCCAAAATCGAAGGTATCTAAAATTCAAGCACTGCTTTTTATCTAAGTGTCTTAATGCCCGTTTTCACCAACAACCCCTAAAATTAGGGGTCCCTTAAGCCAATATTCCAAGTTTTGTTCTTGATGAATTGACAACCTCGTAACTCTTAGGTGACTTTTAAAACTACATAGTATAAAACAAAGTCGCTTTTTCTGTCCTCATGTCCCTTTGTTCCCTTTAATTGCGGTTTTCTTTAATAGATAGAGTGATTAAATAGGAAGGTTTGTGATAAAATATCAGACGGCCATTCTATAACAGATTTATTGTCAAGGCAACCGTCGTCGTCGCCACATAACGTCACCTAAGTTTGCGGGGTCGTCAGTTCGTCCCGTAAATTATAAACGCCGCCTAATGGTTTGACGGATGAATCGCATACAGTTTGTTTTATTTCAAATAAACGTCACCTAAAAGTTAGGGGGTTGTCAAATCATCAAGAACAAAACTTGGAATATTGGCTTAGGGGACACCTAAATTTTAGGTGTGGTTGGTAAAAATGGGCTTAAACACACTAGGCTGAAGTTACGCGGCGTTAATTACGTCCGCAATGTCAAACGCATACAAAATACGAACGGAACGCGACGGAATAGTGTGTCTAGATTGCGGGCGTAATCATGCGGAATTTATGCCGCGTTACTTCGGCCTAGTGTGTTTAGACACTTAGACTTTCAATAAATTTCAATCTAAAACGTTGTGGTAAACATTGAAAAACGCTAATTCTTCTAGCTGGGCTAATTCCTGGTTGTTGACGTCATTGTCGTGATCGTTGACTTGAAATTAAATTAAAACCGACTTACAACTTCCAAAAAATAATAACATCCTTATAATATGAACTAAAAAGTATTAAATATTTTTTTCTATCTAATAGTGCCTTTTTCCGAATTCGGCTAAACCTCACCTATTTCTACAGAAATGATGAAGATTGAGTACACTCAATCTTCATCATTTTGAAACAGTACCAGAAAGCTGAATCTCCAGTTTTCTGACAGAATATTTGAAACTTTTGGAACTGGCACTGGGAAAATGATCCACAGCCGAACATACAACATCCTTTTTGGAAGTCGGTTAAAAAGAGTACCAATTTTGAATATACTCTAAAATGAAGTTCAAAAGTATTGATAGAATATATTATTTAGACGTATTGTTCATTTGAAATTCAAGGAAATACATTAAATAGGTATTTAATAATCGGCCAAGTGCGAGTTGGACTCACGCACTAAGGGTTCCGGTACCGCTACCATTATAGGGCAAAATTAGCCCAAAAATTGTTGTATGGGATATTAATTTTATTTGTAAAATTAAATATTAATATATATTTTTTTATTTTTAGTATTTGTTGTTATAGCGGCAACAGATATACACAATCTGTGAAAATTTCAACTTTCTAGCTATTACCGTTCTTGAGTTACAGCCTGGAGACAGACAGATGGACAGACATCGAAGTCTCAGTAATAGGGTCCCGTTTTTATCCTTTGGGTACGGAACCCTAAAAACCTGATTGAATTTATAAAATTTAAATAATATCATATGTCATTTTTCTAATTCTATAAAAGGTGTATCATAATATTATTATGCAAACAGTAAAGCTTAACATAATGTTTTAATGTAATAGGTCTTTCCTAGAACTGTTTTAAGATTTTTGTATTTTAAATTTTATGGTACAGTATATAATCAAATATAGTTACTAAAAATTCAAAATTGTCTAAATTATGTCGTATTTCATTACAAACAATATTAATCCTTCAAGCCCCATAAGAGCACCGGTGATCGCGACAACAATAGAATACAATATAATTTCCAAGAATCTCCGATCGAAGGATTAAAACTAACTCACACAAACTTAAATTAATGGCTTTCTTGGAAGAAAATTAACTTTTTTTCTAGAAATAAAATAAAATCCTTTTCTTCTAGAAATGAAATCGCTCAATAACAGAAGTCTCCAGAAATGGTACATTAAACATCGACCCCACATGTGGTTTCAATAGCATTCCGGGCTTGAATAAAGCCAGTTAAGTTCTGTACCCCGATTTTGCTACTTTCATCCAAAATTAATGCAGCTTCGATCCTCCTTAAAAAAAGTGGGTAAGTTCTGAAATATAACCCAGTATACTTGCCAATGCTGATGACGGGCGGCATCGACGTCATAATATTACTTACTTCGTTGCAATATACATGCCAGTACATTGACGTATAATATGATTTTGTTGTCATTATTGCAATGTTCACCAGTACAATATGCGACCGGATACAATAATATTATGACGTCATAAGCACTGGCTCAGGGTGAAATTTTGGAACTTACGCAATATTTATGTCAAACAAAAGCCAGTCGTCATATTATATTTGAGAGACCCAATCAGCACGATTAAATGATTTTTTAGAATACCTAATTATATTTTCATAGAGATACTGGATCGAAAAAGAAGAAACGAAGCTGCAGTAACGTTTGATTGAATCGGGGTCCTGATTTCACGTGTCCCTGCGCCTTATATCTGACGGAAATTGCTGAGGATATTGACCTCTCCACCAGACTTGTTTTTATTAACTGTCCCACGTCTGTGCTTAAATGGCTGACAGCTATTACTTTCGTTTTTTTACGTTCGTTATACGTTGTCACGTTTTGTAAAAATGCCGTTTGCGTAGCTACATAATTAAAATAAAAGTTGAATTAAGGCCTCTATATCCGCCAATGACCTTGATCATTGTCTGTCAGTGCGAATATCGACGTAAATGACATCAAAATAACATTCATAACAGCGCGCCTTGTACGGTGGCGGTTACGACGCTCGCCGCGTCCATGATAGGGCGAAATAGGAGAAAAAACCTTTTTAAGGCTTAATATAATACATATTTCAAAAAAGTAAAAAAACCAAATTATCAACTTATGTATTGCAAAGCAGTAGATATTTTTTATATATTCTTTTGATAAATAATGGAGTAAAGTGGTTTCATTCAACGATTTGGAGGTGATTTGGTTTTTTATTTCTTTATTATGTGATACCGATAGAAAAAATATGGCAAAACCACGTTACGTATCATATCATGTAGATTACTAATTATTTTTTTCAGATATAATTTATCTGTTAATGCCGATGAAAAGTGGTTTCATCTGCACGCTTTTTTCGCGAGAGGAGGATTTCTACTTAAGAAATCCTCTTATACAAAACCCTGACTAAAGGGCCCCAAATTTTCCAACTACATAAATAAGCTGCCTGTTCGTTAGCATTGTCACGTTTTATTAAAATGCCGTTTGAGAAGCTACGTAATATAAATAAAAGTTTTTTTTAAATAAGCCTATGCTGTCCCACTGCTGGGCAAAGGCCTCCTCCAGGGTCTTCCATTTTTCCCGATCCTGCGCCACTGTTGGCTAGCCCGGCTAGAATGCCTCCAGCTCATCACGCCTAATCATCAGGCTAATGATGATTAATTAATATTACTACGAACACTTTCAATCACTTCAGCTCAAATAAAAGAAAAAACTAAATTGAAATCGGTCCACCAGTTTGGCTGCTACGATTAGAAAAATTGATTCATGGTAGACAGCGCAGCCACGTTATTTGGTAGAGCTATGTCTTAGTCGTAATCAGGCTTGATATGACTTGACCAAATTACGTGGGTCTAAATGAATCCTAAAATAATAAATGCGCAAGTACATCTGTCTGTCTGTCTGTTCCTCTTCACGCCGCAATCCCCTGAACCGATTTTGCTGAAATTTGGTACGGAGATACATTGTGACCCGGGAAAGGACATAATATACTTTTTTCCCGAAAATGTACAGTTCCCGAGCGATAAACGAATGGGAGCCATCTCGTTCATAATAATGTTAATGTCGTTGACTAAAAGCGTTTTTATATTTTCAGAAATGTGACACGCGTAAAATAAACCTCAAGACCGTGAAAGTAGAAAAATATGAGCACGCAATACCAAGAAAAGCGTAAAAATAATATACATTTTGTGAGTAAGGTGGAATTTAATTCTCGAAATTCGAAGGATAATAGACACGAGTCTACCCCGTGTCAAGTTTCGCGTCTGCGGCAGAACGTACTTATGTAATGGCATGACTATGAACGAAACTATAACTAAAAGGTTTTTCTTGTAAAAATAACCTTATAATATTTTGTACAGTCACTTTTGATAACTCATAAGTTTTATATTTTCACGAAACTGTTTCGTAATAAAGATATTTATATACGAAAGTATAATAGTCTTCACGCTTAAATCACTGAACCTATCTTGCTGAAATTTGGTATGGAGATATTTTGAGTCCCGAGAAAATCCCCCTTTGTGAAATATACGCTTCCCACGCGAAAAATGAATTTTGGCGGAACGGAGTTGCGGGCAACAGAAATAACAAAAACGCACTATATGAGAGTTCAAAATCTCTGTGTTAAGGAAGTGCAACTAAAAAAGTATCAAACCTTACCTTTGATCTAAAAGCACTATTTTTTCACGAGATCGAAAAACCAGAAATTTTGCTTTTAATAGGAGATACGAGTATCTATCAGATCAGAGACATTCAATATAGGTACTAGTATCAAAGAACATAATTCATGCACATGGCGGACCTACGTAATTTGGTCGAGTTACGTAAAAAACAATTTTTTTTCAATTTATAATACTCACGATGTAAACCACGCAGTAAATAAATGCTATAATACATTGTACTCATTTAATATTTTGAAAAGCTTAAGATCAAAAAAGCAACGAATTGCAGGCGCCTGGATTTCCACATTATTTTTTGCAGTCCTTTTGTTGATTTTTATTCACCTTAGACTGAGTAGGTAGTAAAGAGGAGATTTTACCCTGTTTTTTACCTATTTTCTTCCTGTCAAGCTCAAAACAATTACCTTCTCTAATCCTTTTTCATATGACATTTAAATCGTAAAACTATTCAACTGGGGAGCTAAAACACTGCAATTTGACGCGGAGATTTAGCTCGTGTTTCGCTGATGAATATGTATTTGACAGGTAGAATTCATTAACACGCGTCGGCTAATACGAATGAGTGTAATTTGTTGGTCGGACAAACTGAACAAGCCGGATTGCAGTTAGCGCTGATTGCGATCGATATGGCACCCGAATTCTACTACTTTAACAGAACCTTAATTCAGTTTTGCTCACTTTTCGATTAAGTCCGTCACCTGAATTCTAATCTGAGTATCTAATTTAAAAAAAAATGTATTTTTAAACCTTTATTTATCAATAAGAAATTACAAAAACAATGTTATACGGCGCAATTTATGCTTAAATATACAAGTTTTACCTAAGTTTTTATTGTTTTTGTACGTCATGTCAAATGTCAATTTTTTGGAGTTTTAACCAATCAGCTGTCTTACATTCCGACAGAATAAGAATCGAATCAGCTCGATCTCAAAAGCTTTTGCTACTTTTGACAATACGAGTATATTATCGCTAGCGTAAAATCGTGCTGCGGGTCAATTTACGAATTCCATCTCAACGGCTTTTCCTACACCTGACAGCTATACTAGCGCATGATCTCTCTGCGGCTCAATTTGAAACTAATCAGACTCGTAAATCAAAGACTCATCAGTTTCGGGGATAAGACTGCACAGTGCACAACGCGTTTGGCGTTAGTTAAACTATTCATGAGATATCTATGTGGTAATTTGAAAGACGAAAGAAAATACGATTATTGGAACGAAGATCCTTATTATTATTTACGTAGGAGGCATCGGAAAAGTTAAAGCTACACTTTGAATTTTTCATAAATAATGTAATTGAGCCACATAAGCTCAAAACCAATTGAGCCTCTGTGGCTCAATTGGTTGAGTGTGTGGCAGTTCAAACCGCGGGTTTGAATCCCGCCGACGTAACAAAAAGTTTTCATAGTTCCCGGGTCTGGGTGTGTGTTAAATATGTGTATGATATTATAAAAATATTAAATATAAAATGTATAGTATAAAATATTAAATATATTTCCGTTGTTTGGTACCTGTAACACAAGTCCTTCAGGTACTTAGCACGGGGCCAGACTGACAAGGTGTGAAGCGTCCATAGATATTATTATTGTTAAAAAATAATGAAAATCTAACACAGATCTTGATATCCAAACATGTTTTTAATAATAAAATCTTATAAAACGGAAAATATCAATGCTGTTCTTTTCTTAACTTTTAAGTTGAGCAAAATACTGGACAACTTCTGAACTTTCAAAGGCTTTCAGATTAATTATAACTTTGGCTAATTTTATCGACAGCAAAATGTAAGCTTTTAAGCTTACCTAGACTAGAAGCTTACACTACAATATAATTATAACAAAATATTCTTGAATATTATTTTGATAAGGAAAGAATAATGCAACGAAATATATTTTAACAAATATCCGTAAATACGTACGCAAATAATTGTTTGTGATGCGAAAGTAATTTTACTATAAAATAATTCAAGGATGCATTTGTTTGGAATATAATATTTGTATAATGATCGTACAGGATAATAACATTAAAATTGTGGTTTTATAACGCAATTAAAAATATATTGTCAAAACCCACATTATGAAAGCTAATAGCCAGGCTTTGGTCATGAATTATTAAAAACGCAGAGCTTAGCCATCATGTTTTCTAATATCGATCACAATGTATGGAATTTATACGACATCGAACGTCGTATGTAATTTAGTATGTCAATTCCGCGAAGCGATGACTTATGTCAAATCGCATACATTTTGTTGGCGTTTACGATAATCGCTTGCCACTTGTCTAGGCCCTCCGACATTTTTAAGTAGTCAAATTTTACGAGTTTGTCAAACAATTTGATAGTGTACAGCTTTGTTTAAAGGGTTTGTCAAACAAACTACGTGTTTGACCTGTTTGAAAAAAATTGGATTTGCGTTGCGTTTGACAAACGTGTTTGAACGTGTTCCGCTGTATTTGTCAAACAAGATGTCATGATCTCATACCGATTCTAGCTAATTGTTTGACAAACTTGTTTGATGCACGTTTGTTCGTCTGCGCTGCGGTTTGATGAAAACGTAAATTACATCAAACATGTTTGTGAAACAAAGATCGTTTGCGGGGTACTTTAATATGCGATTATAATATAAAGAAGCGATAAAGAAAACGCGTTGGCTAAGGGCTCTGGCTCGCTATGTTTGCCAACCAAAGCAATTTGTCCAAAAAGTGTGAATGACCATTAATTTCGCGCAAATTGTATGCAATCAGCGCTCTTGTTACAGGATAATTTATTAATTTATTCCACGTTGATTTTACATTATCTCTAGTTCAAATTACAATAATTTTCATTGCTTGCTTACCAAATAACGTCAATGCTTTTCTTAATGGTTGTTTCTTGCTTTGCTAAAACAAATTTGGCAAAAACTAAAATAGTTCTTACCAACAGGAAAAAACATTCTGTGTAGTGTGGAAGCACGTTAAGGTCAAACAATGTTTTTTTAGAAAAATGTCTTGATGATTATACAATAATATTATGTCCTTTTGAACAAAAAATTTCAGGACAAAGCACAAGTGAGTAAAATAAAAAAATATGCTTTATACTATCAGAAGTCTGTCGCCACTAAATAATGCAGCATGGCGATGGCCCATGGAACACTGAGCACTAGAGCCAATTTTGTCGATAAAGTAAGAGTCTTGTGTCAAAGGCGCTGGGAAGTCAGAAGTGGTTGCCAGTAATTAGCTAGTTCAGTAAGCTTTAAAACTTTAATGGGAGAATTTTATTGTTCTTTAACAGGGACTTTAATATTATTAAAAAGACAACGGATTCAATTAAATTTAATTTTACCTTAAAATACTACCGTACCGTAAATTTTACCGGGAGTGCCTGCAAGATGTGTGAGGGATATTATTTCCTTTCCTATGCCACGCCGGCTGTCTGCTCTTCCTTCGTCTTAGGAATTTTCTAGCAGGGCTCGTGTTTAAAAAAAGCTAGTTTTTTTTCCTTTTTGCGATGGACTAAAATTTTAGACGCGAGCCCAAAAATTTTTGCCCATCTCAAAAAAAATCGAGCTCTTTTTTGTTGTTTGGTTTTGTTGTTGTTGATGTTTTATTTCAGGAGATTTTAAACTTAGACGACAAATACATAAAATGAAAAACAAAATTCAATTTGCAACTAGATAAAGTTTTATTACACCATCTGTGGCGAACGTAATGGAATAATGAAAGTACAGACCGAGGCCAGGGTATCAACCCCAGACTTCAAAATAATCGATCAGATCTCTGTCTACGTTGGAAGTCAAATAAATACGAAAACGAAGACCACAGCTGTTGGGACTGCTAAACTTATTTACCTATTTAAAATAAACTTTGAGTAAGGTTTTGAGTTGTTGTGTACCTAAGCAAGCAGATAATATTAGGAGTTATTAAAATACAATAGGTCCTTACCTGTACTAGGTACTATATAGTTTTACTACAAATGCCTACTGACTATCGCTGAAGAGGCATATTATTGTACTGAACGGTATTCAGTACTAAGTACGTCCTTGTATTAATATTATTCCAAGTAATTTCGCTCCAGGGGGCTATTCTGATCACTCGAATTTCGCTTCGAACGAAAAGTATCTCACTCACTAGAGTGCATGCTTATTGCTTAGGCCTTAGGTGAAAGTGTGCCTCAGGTCAACCCACGATACAATAACCCACCCTACTCTAAGTTTATTTTTGATAACTAAAATATATTTATAAGGTACATGATATTATCTATTCAGGGTGTATAATATACTTACATACCAGCGTCTATATTGTTAAATATACAGATAAACAGGGCGTTACGAAACAAAGGGATAATAATGCATCCCTTAAGGGCCCTCTCTTCCTAAATTAGCAGGTTGATTGTCTGTCAGTGCGGATATCGACGTAAATGACATTAAAATAACATTCACAACAGCGCGCCTTGTATGGTGGCGGTTACGTCGCTCGCCGCGTCCATGATAGGGAGAAAAAACCTTTTTAAGGCTTAATATATTACATATTAAAAAAAAAGTAAAAAAACTAAATTATTAACTTATGTATTGCAAAGCAGTAGATATTTTTTATATATTCTTTTGATAAATAATGAAGGAGTAAAGTGGTTTCATTCAACGATTTGGAGGTGATTTGGTTTTTTATTTCTTTATTATGTGACACCGATAGAAAAAATATGGCAAAACCAAATTACGTATCATATCATGTAGATTACTAATTATTTTTTTCAGATATAATTTCTCTGTTAATGCCGATGAAAAGTTGTTTCATCTGCACGCTTTTTTCGAAAGAGCAGCCTTAAAGAGTTGAGTTTATTGTAAAAGCAGCAGCGCTAAAACAGTTACTTTTGACTTCTGTGTTTCTATGAGAAATGCCCCAGCCATAATTGCTCATACAATGGCTTAAAATATTACTCTTTCAGCGCTGCTACTTTCACAGCTAGCCTTTTATTAAGGACGCACACAAACCCTAATCATTATTACCACTTTTTATTGCTACACCCTGTATAAGTATCGTTTTTGTCGTCACTGCAGGTTAATATATATCTTTTAAATACTAGAAAATGTAGATCTAGTTAATCTTTTATTTACATTTTAGAAATTCTTGTCTCTAAACCCACGTAGAGGTCACAGACAGAAGAGTGAATGAACTTTTGTATTTGACTAGGTTTAAAACATTTCCATTTATTATAATACTTCTCAACTTGGAGTCACAAGTATCCACATATAAATCATAAAATGTTCGTTTGAAATTGAATTAATATCTCTATGAAACGCCAGTCGCAGTATGCTATTGAGCTAAGTGCACTAAGCCGAACGATTTTTATTTATAAATGGACCATTTAAAATTTAAATCATCATGTGAGATTAAATCTCAGTTATAATAAAAATTATCTCATGCAATAAAGTTAGGGGAAAATATTTTCTTAAATATATATTTCATTTTATTCAAGTAACGTACGGGGCAATTAACAGCGCCGGCTTTGCCATGTTTGTACATGGCATCAACTTATACACTATTAAAACTAACAAAATATTATATAATATATTTGAGTTATTAGCAAGGGCTTAATATCATAGTTAAAAAATATATGTATGGCACTCGAGGACTGCCGCGGTAAAGCTATTGCATAGCATTTTTTATCAACTTATGCAATTATAATTCCCATACGTCTAGTCGCACGCACACAAGCACAGTGGCGATGCACGGCAACGCCGCACCGACTGGCACAACGATGAGGCAACGCTACACCTCTGCGCCGGTCAGAGGGGTGTTAGGTATTTTCGTTACGGAATTTCTTGATACGATCGCCGCGCTTGAAGTCCGCGATAAATAGCTTTAAATGTGCACAAAGTAATGGAGAACATCCACACTAACATTATAAATGCGAAAGTGTATCTTACCTCGTCACGCCCAAACGGCTGAACGGATGTAGCTGCACGGTATGGATATACCTAGGCTTGTTCGTGCCCCAACTATAAATAGCTAAATATGACCTAAATTATGACAGCACAGTAATTAAGTTATTGTAAAAAAATATGTCTTTCAGGCTTTACAGTACTCAGTCACGATTAGCCACCGTAAATAAACCGCTGATGTCAGAGGTGCGGCAGTTATGACTATTACACCACTAATTAAGGGCCAGTTATTGTTTGAGTGTATACTAAGTCGAAGCGCATCGAAACGACTCACTAATACTCGTATTGAACATAACAAATTCAACCTAACTCCAGAGCGTAACGCAAACAGTCACGTGACATTGGCGACCCTGATGTGGAAGTGATGATGAGTAGCATAATATTATGCTTATACTATGCTTAAACGCTTCTGCGGTACTTCCGATTTGGATGTGACGTCATCCTCATAGTAATTTAATATCTTTTACTTATCGCGCTCGTTATATGTAAGTTTATCTGTACATAAATAATAAGAATAAGTCTAGAAAGATTTGTAAAATATATTTTATTGAATAATACGCTTAAAACATCAGTTTTATATATTATCTCCATTTACTGTAGACGGGAAATGAAATGGCCAAAACTTTTCTCCTAAAGTTTTCAACATAACAAATGATTTCTTCTTCTTAAAATAATTTTGGCGCAACGGAGCTGCGGTTGTGGAACTAGGCAGACGACACCCGCAGCTCCGTTGCGCCAAAATTATTTTAATCGCGTGGGAACCGTACCTTTTCCGGGATTAAAAGTATGCTATGTCCTTTTAGGGTCTCAAAGTATCTCCATACCAAACAGCAAAATCGTTTCAGCGATGTGAGGTGTAACAGACACACTTTCGTATTTATAATATTAGTGTAAGGATACTTATGGGTCCTTTCTACCTTCGTTCTCTAAGGACTGCGGTATATATTATTATCCTGTTAAAGGACGGAAAAATGTCGTTCACGATCTTTAGTCCTAAGCGACCCACTCGACCTAGCGGAAGCCAAGTTCCGTTCTTTTCTTTTCGAGCGCCCTTTCATAGAACGCTTGCGAACACTCAACATGTTCTCTGTTCGGGCATCGTTCTTAAAACTGAGTTTGAACTCAGCTTAATTGCATGATCACCATCACCAACTAATTAATTATGACAACGCAGTTTGGTTGGCCAGTGGCCATGACACAACATATTGGCCATTGGCCATACTAAATTTTCTATAAGAGATAAATGATGTCTCTAAATGTCGGCTC
Organism: Polyommatus icarus; assembly: GCA_937595015.1. Lineage (NCBI taxonomy): Eukaryota > Metazoa > Arthropoda > Insecta > Lepidoptera > Lycaenidae > Polyommatus > Polyommatus icarus. The sequence continues at coordinate 7,330,801 of OW569322.1, read as the reverse complement.
ATTAAAAATAACAATCTCTTGACAAAACAGAATACTTACCTACTACTATCTAAAAGACACTAAACATTCACAGCAAGATAACAGAGATGAAATAACGGGTCCCTTTGCTATGTGAAGACTAAAACTTTATCTTCTATGTTCAAATAATCAAGTAAATAAACGAAACATTCCTCGATATTTCTATGAAACCATAATTTTCAAAGCAACATGTTTTCTCGGCTACCGGAGTCTGGGAATTTCAGAATCTAGTTTAGGAGTTGGTTGCGAACTCACGTAGTAAAAGAATTGCAGCTAGAGCCCTAACTCAGTTACTATCTACGTAGTTAAATTATTAAATTGGATAACTCTCATGGTTTATATCCATTTTATGGTTTCAACTTGCAATTTTACAACTTTTTAATCGCATTGTCACATTTTGTTTTCTGTGGTTCGTGACTACTATAATAGGCTACTTGACCTACATTTTTTCTTCATGCTAATCGCTTCTTAATCATTCATTTTCACAAAAAAAAACTAATATTTTAATATTTTATACAGTAGAAACCCATAAAAATGTTTATTGAAAAATACGCCTCTTAAATGGCGCCGAGAACACTGTCCGCCATAGTGTGACGTCATACGCTTTGTATTTTAAACTCTCTTTATTGAACATTTTTTATGTGCTCAATGTACGAGTCTAAAGGTGCCCAAATATTATAAAAGAATTAAATAAGAAATTAGAAATCATTTGTTATGTTGAAAACTTTTGGAGAAAAGTTTTGGTCATTTCATTTCCCGTCTACAATAAATGGAGATAATATATAAAACTGATGTTTTAAGCGAATTATTCTATAAAATATATTTTACAAATCTTTCTAGGCTTATTCTTATTATTTATGTACAGATAAACTTACATATAACGAGCGCGTTAAGTAAAAGATATTAAATTACTACGAGGATGACGTCACATCCAAATCGGAAGTACCGCAAAAGCGTTTTCATCAGTACAAATTATCATAAAATCATATTTTCAAATCGACTTTATTTATCTATCATAAGCTTTTATTTGATGGGGTGAAATATGGTTTCCTAGGCCAAGTTCTACTAGAAATATGCATTTGTTCAATGAAATTGAATATAGGTCAAGTAGCCTATTTAGGTGATAATCCATATTATAGATGAATGTGCGTCTGTTTCTTTCTTGAATCTGTTATCTCTGTCACACGCGTTGCTAAACCGATAATAATAAAAATTGGTACGGAGTTTGAGTTTGTGGGATTTTCCCAATTCTTTGTCTCGTTAGTCTAAAATATTGCTAGTGCCCTATGAATTATATTAAAATTATAAATTTTAAATCAATGTACGTATGATTAAATAAGAATTTTGGTACTTCGGCAAAATGAATTTGTGTTCTAGGGAACGGAACATAAAATATTTGGTCCAATCATACTTAGATCGCTTCTGATCGGGCAATAAAACGTTTATTACCATTCAAGATGTTACCTTCTATTTTTAATTAAACTTTTAAGATATTAATATTTATTTTTTAAAATACTACTTTTTAGCAATTTCAGCTATGATTGAAATCTTGATACAAGAACTTAATTGTACAATAGCTGCAACAATCGCAAATATTATTTTATGCAACTTGATTTTGAATAAGAGCATAATGTAACAATATTAGGCTTTGTTTTCAATCTTGCTGCTTGCAAATTGCTTAACCCGTCAACCCTTATATGGGCAGTGGGCACCGGTGACCGCGACAACCATAGATATCAGAATCAACAGGCGACAACAGTAGAATAATAATAGATTTACAAGAATCCTCGATCGAAGGATTAATATTAAGCAATTAGTATGTGGCTAATCCAATTTTGATCTTTGGTGGTTGGATATCCGAAAATATCCGAATTCCCAATCAATCATTTCGGAGAGTTGGTGCTTTTTTCCTGTCGTCTAGCTGGATGCAAATAGCCCCATCAATATTCATCGATAGCTTCATCAGTAATGGCTTCCCTCAGCCCTGTTGCGGGATTAGCCAGTTTTTGTTTAGAAAATACCGAACAGAAAGGTGCTACGGAATATGAAAAGAATATTCTGAAAATCGTTTGAGGACTAAATTATAAATATTGTGCTTTGCCAGCAGCCTATTATTAAGATAATTCTTATGTTATTCACACGATAGGAGGATAACATTTGACTAAAGTGTATCAGATAGGAATATTCAAGATTTTTAATTTTTAATTAGGAAACACCTCCTCCATTCCGGAAGTCGGTTAAGAATGTCGACCATGTGTTAATCCAGGATGTCAGCTAACGGCTTGTAAAATTTTGTCGGAATCGGTTCACAGTCAGCAGAGTTATCGTTGAACAAAAAAAAAAACAAACATAACATATCCTCCATTTTGAAAGTCGGTTAAAAATGTAGCCTATGTGTTAATCCAGGATGTCAGCTACCTCCTTGTAAAATTTTGTCGAAATCGCTCCAGCCGTTTAAGCGTGACGAAGTAACAAACATACAAACTTACAAACTTACATACTTTCGCCTTTATAATATTGGTAGGATTAGTAAGATAGTAGGTTAAGCTTATGGGAGATTGCAGACTGCACACTTTTTGTGTGATCGAGTCTGCGGCGCACATACATGCAGAATGTATGTGCGCCACAGACTCGATCACACAAAAAGTGTGCCGTCTGCGATCTCCCTATAAGTTATAAGATATTCTAAATTATTCAACAAGGACATTTCAAATACAATTCTAGTTTTGTTAACTTAAATAGGCACACGTAAGTAAACAAGAAGGGTTACTTTGATTATTTTGGTCAAATGTGATTTACTCTAAGTTTTGATAAGCTCATACATTGGCAAGGGTTCGCAATCTTCATAAATCTCGGGTGGGCCGGCTTTACGTCATTGTCTTAGGGCTAAGGCAACTACAGAACTACTACAAATTAACTCGGCCACAATTCCAAGTGAACTATCTATCTGTGACAACCCTAGAAAATTAGCATGGAAGTAAGTGTTTGGTCTAGGTTCCAAAATATAACCTAGTGTAGTGGTCAGAGCTGAAAACGTCATGTATCCGACACCATGATAATATTATTATTGTACTGGTGTGCCACTGGCTTAGAGCATTAAACCAGCTGGTTTAATGCTCTAAGGGCACTGGTGAGAGAAGTAACGCAAATGTAGCAGGGATGGCGAACCGTTTCTATTATTGCGCTCTTTTTCTGAATAAATTTTCAGTTAGGTCATAACGTGCTAAATATTTTTTGTGACCCTATGCGTTTTTCAAAATTGGCCAAATTATTAGTAAATGGTGCTCACCATGTAGAGCAAGATCTATAACCTTCATTGATGCTTAAAACTAAAAATAATATTTTCGATACTAGTTTTGGGTCCAGTGGTCTAAATTTTGTCGTAAAAACTAAAAAATCGTGTGTAAAAACTAAAAAATCGTGCTAATTGGTTTCCAGCACTATTATAGCGTCTATTTCTGAACGAATTATAAGTATGGCGTCTATTCTAGACGTCATGAGCATTGGCTAGTTTATATTTCAGAACGTACTCTTGAATAAATAATACGTATTATGATGATAATACCTTATGTTGTTTTAAAAGTCATTGTCTCATCGCAAGTGATGGAGGTCAAATGTTAGCGAAATTCGTTTCACGTAAAGATCAAACTTTTCAAGAGTAAAGAAAACGATACTTCTGTAACACATCAAAGAATGTTTTCATTCATTTTAGATAAAAGCTTTTGTGTTTTTATATTATCTTTGAAGAAAAAATGATATTTTACATAAAATGTCAAACACATTTTCTTAGTTCAAGTAGTTTGATAAAGGTCAAAATTATATGTTTCGCTTCTTAAAAAATGCTTTTAGCAGCTACTTAAATATGGAGACAGAATATCTAACTAAATCAGATTTACCTAACAGAAAAAGATTTAGATTTTTTGTTGAATGTTTGTTTAAGAATATTTTGCAAGTATTTTTTAAATTTAGAAACTCAGAAGGTTTTATGGAGGCTTTTTTCTGTCCCGGTATTTGTCACGTTTTACATTGAAATATTTTCGTACAAATGGCTTACCGTCGTCAGGCGAAATAATTAGTTCAGAACGTTTGATAAAAATATTCCGTAGAAATAAAAAGTACCAGAGGTATCAGAAAATATTTTTCGTTCCAGCTATCGACTAATGACTACACATTTTTTTGAATACTCTCAACTCCCTTATTATTAAAAAAAACACACTTTCTATATTGTTTTGTTTTGTTCTTGTCTGGCACGTACGTTAGAAATGTGGCTTGACAGACAAGAACAGACAAATATTGTATAATAGCTATGTTCACACTGTGCCTTTTTTCGTCCATTAAGGGCATGCTTCATACTCGTAGTGCAGTCAACACACGCACACATGAGGCATGCCGCGACGTATCCAAAACATTTGCTTTGTATTTTTTTTCTGGAATTTCTTATGACCAAAATAAGGCGCACATATTTTACCTAGTAAATTAATGTTCTCGTCGCATATGTTACAATAAGCTGACAGATACTGCAACTGAACAAAAATGACTATCCATAGCTTAAAATTTAGTTTGTTATTATTTTTATTTTTAGCAATATTCCGCGAAATAAACTTCCATCTTTAAGTAAATGAGTGAGTGCACGCATAGGCATGTACAACACCTCCCTCCTCCCACACTGCCTATGCGTACACTCGCATGCAAGAACTTGCAAACACCACCACCACACAAGCAATAATGTTGGCAAATCCGTGCAAGGCCCCTCACCACCATGCAGGTTGAAAACCTCGACGCGCATTTCGCTCCAACACCGGAGCATCCTCAGGAATGGGACTCTACGAACAACGTCCGACAAGTGCCGCCGCCGGCCAAAACACCGCCTTTTATACCCTATCAAGCCCCGCTACTATCCCCACTACCCCCACTACTCTCACCAGTACCCCCGAACATATTAATAAGCGGTGACGTAGTCAAGCAAGTTTGGTCATTCAACAATGCAAATCTGTTATTTTTTTTTCTGTTATTTTTCTTTTCTTTTTCGCGGAATATTGCTAAAAATAAAAATAATAACAAACTAAATTTTAAGCTATGGATTTCCGCAAAGTAACGCCTGATTCCATTACCTATTTAAAAATGACAATGTTGGCGTTGCGTTCGTTGACGCATTCAATAATATATAATACCATAGACTTATAATATATACTGTCGTATAGACCACCTGACAACCTGAAAATGCGTGACGATTTTTGATCTGTCAATGTGTGCGTGTGCTAGTGATGTAAATTATACTATCGATAGTATTGTCCGATCGAGTTATTTTACCTGCGTTTCAAAATAAATACTATGCAACTTTGACATATTTTCAAATTAGGTATCACATATTTTATTTGGCAGAAAAAAGGTGACGATTGAAAAGTAGATACGCATTTTCGGTTGGGGTGATTTTTCAATCGTAGGATATGTTATAACATGAGATTCTTATAAGGGTAAGTAATATACACATTTAAAGTTACTTACTTATTATTCAGGTCAAAACTATCTGACAAATCAGCCCTTACATTAATAGAAATGCAAATATAAAGTTGAAAGTAAACGACAAACATAGTATATTATTTATTCTTAAATTAAATACATATCATAATACCCTTACACCCCCATTACATTTTTAGATTAGTTTTATGTTCTTGTTAAATACCGATAGGCATATCGATAAATCTGATTCAAGCCCTAGCGTATATGTAAACAATTTTAATGAAAAATTTTTCTTCAAAAATTGTGTAATTTAAGAACAATAGTACCTTTAGTAATGCAAAATATGAAAGTAAAGGGGAGGATTAACAATATTTTATTTGAAATAGAGAAATATAGACAGAATATAGCGAAAATAAACACATCGTAGCAAATAGGACATGAAGATTAATTACCTGTGAAATGTATATTTTTCAGGATTACTCCTATGATTTACACTGCAATCACTCACAGAACAAGTTACCATTGTTATATGTAATAGTATTTGTCGAAAATAATAAAGGATTTAAACAATAAATTGCAAATACTGAAAGGGCATAAAAACGGTTGACGACTTTTGGCCGACCTGTCAAATGAAAGTGGTTAAAGTTTTCAGTAGACTGCCTCTCTCTTTTCATCTTGTTATAATTCTATAAAGGATTTTCTTCTCTCTCTTTGTTGGTCTTTAGCATCTTACGTTTATGTACAATATGAAAGTTGAATGAAAGAAGATGACGAAAATTGAAGATGAAAGTGCGCAGTGTGGACATAGCTAATGTAGATCTTGTTATTAGTAAAGGGGCATTTTTAAATAAATCGAGCTAAAAACATAAAAAGCGACAAAGAATCTTTTTTTTTTTGATGTCGCAGGGGAAACCCATCATGGGTGCCCCGGGTTGAGTGCGACAAAGAATCTGCAATATACTCAATTAACACCTGGGAATATAGAGGTACAATACGAAAACGCTTATGAGCACTACCAATAAATTCAGATTCGAACTACAAATGTAAGTATAAAATTTAGGTCGTCTGTTAATATATTTAATGGAGCGAGCTCTAGAGAGTTCAGCTGTTTGGTGAAGTGGATATGCACTTAACAACTTGGCTTTTATAGTAATCTTGTTACATTAAAAATAAATCGAGAAAGAATTTTTTTATGGAAAATAATTGTCTAAGTCACTTGGGTTTTGGAATATTTGGTTTGGGCTTAGAGGATATTTTAGCTAAGAAATCTGCGTCGAAAATGGAAAGCCATTACTATTATATTTGAAAAAACCATTTAATAAATTCAGAGCGCCGTCTATTAATATTAAGTTAAGATAATTACATAATATTATGTACAATTGTACACACTTTTAAGATTTCGGGCAGATTATTGAAGTGAAAACTTCTTTAGCGGCGTTGAGCACTTTTGTGGGATGGGTAAAAACTGTGAAACTCGCGTCAGATTTTCGTGCTGATCGAAAAACCGTAAGACGGTTGGAGAGTAGTATTGTAACATGGATATCGATTAATCGAACAATCGATTGTTTTTTAATCGATTGTTTCGATTAATTAAAAAATCGATTTTCATAAAAAATGGTTTAAGAATTTAATCGATTGTAAGGGTTTCTATTAATTAAAAAAAAAACGATTTTAAAAAAATCAATTTTATAAAAATTGAGTTCAAAAAAAAATGCACAACGTTAATAATCAAGTTTTCACTTCTGCCGGCACTCCCGGAGTGCAACCCGTCTTTTTTATTTGACTTGAAACGAACGTACTGGATAGCTTTGCCCACATTGTGCCTTTTTTTTGTTCAACAAGGTCATGCGTTATAGCGCAGTCAACAGCGAAGGTGTGGCATGCCCGTGACGCGCATCAAAATCCACCCGCGTTAAAAGAAAAGTGTTATAGCGCGCGCTACGATTTCAACGCGCATTACGGGCATGCCTCACGTCCTCGCTATAAGGCATGTCCTTGATGAACAGAAAAAGGCACAATGTGGACAAAGCTTATTATGTACTTTCTACTTTCAGCAAATGTCTGGGCCCAGTCAAAGTTGCGTAGTTGTTTACAGAGCGAAATTAATTAAGTTGCGATTGGAGATAACGAATAGATAAATATTCAAAACCGTAACTCATTTAAAAGTTTTCGACGAGGCATTATGGTAATCGTTTTAAGTTGACCTAATCTTCGAAACAGTTGAGGCAGACGGCTCTTGATGTTTCAACTCGGGCCCAATCTCCTAATTAATTTAAAACTTCGTTTGATGAGCCCAAAAGATTGTTGTCTCGTCGAATTTCGTAAACAAAATCTAAATAATTCATGACGAATAGTATTTTAGCGGAATTAATTTGGGAGATAAGTTTAAAATCAACAGATTCGAGGCTTTATTAGGATGTTTAAATTGTAATTAACGAAAATGTCCTCAAAGTTACATAAATTACTGGAGTGATTAAAAGGTAGCCTTTTATATGTTGTTAACAAATTATATTTTTTAAATTAATTAGCGAAAAAGACGCCCTGTTGCTTCTTTATAGTATTAATTAATTACTCTGACCTCTAACGATGTTTTTTATTTTGAGTTTGGGCTGGTCCCAACAGTTTTATTAAGATGTTATAATATTGTATGAAAATAAACTAGAAAACGGAACCTCCGTTTTCTAGTTTATTTTCATAAGTATTTCACTAAGTATTTTTAAAAAATGTATATTTTTGTTTACGCATTTGTGTATGTATGTGTATCCGCAGCTATTGAAAGACTGAAAAATAACTCATAGAACACAGTTTAACCAAATATGTATTTAATATGAAAATAAAGCATTAGAATATCGAGCCTCAGCTAGAAATACAATCCCGCATGGCTATGAGTTGTCATGTTTATCGCTATATTTAGGCAAAACGATTAATATAATTTTTTAGCCATCATTTTAATGCGGTTTCATCAAAGTGTTAAATTAAATAGCCATTTTAAATTAAACACCCAAAAATTTTTTATATTTGAGTCATTTTAAAATGTAGGTCTTTTAAGACAAAAATTCTATATTTATATAGAAATTTTGTTTACTTACGTTTTTTCTCGTATTCCAACGAATTAAGACATGTATCAAAATATTCTAATAATGGATTAAATTAACTACTCATTTCAATAACTATTAATTGATTATAATGTGCTTTAAAAAAGCAATAAAAGATAAATTAGCAAAATTTATTATGTCTATTCCAAAACCAATAACACAAACACAAGTTCGATAAACGTAATGAAATTGATATCTAAGTGCGGTGCGAGTTTAAAGTCGAAAAGATTTCCGTCACATGTAGGGTTGTCAAAACGAAAATCTAAAAAACAGTAATTATGATTTATTCGATTATTCTAGAAACAATTTGTTAATACGTCATTTTCAGCAACAAAATATTATATTAAATGCTTTATGGACGTGTTTGTGCGTTGCTATTTATATTAAAATCTAGCTTTTGCCTGCGACTTCGCTCGCGTGAAATACTCCTGGCATACAAACTTTGATCTTCATGAAATGCAAGTGGTATTTTTATCATACCTTATCTTTTAACACGTTCGCTGCGTTATAGGCTTAAACGCCCGATGCATGTACGCGAGCTCTGTGCGGAGGCGAGAAACGGCGAACTTCCCCTGGTGCGGGGGCTTGAGTGTTTTAGTAATGAGTATTTTTGTATGTTAAAAGGAGACAGGTATAGGTTTGAGTTTAGAACTTTAAAGGCTACTTGATAAAGCATTAAAATCATGCTAAGGTCTTTCGACCTGATAACGCACTGATTGATATTTTTTTTCCATTCCTTGCGGGTAACGGGCTGAAAGACCCGTTATAGATCACAGGGTCGATCCACCCCTTTCCGCACTGGTATAGGTAATTGAATTGTTTACTTCATATTAGTGTTGTGACGTAATTATCGGGTGTGATACGATAGTGCATTTACACAGTCATTTGTGTACGTTTTGAGATATTTTATTGGTCTTAAATCATTGATAATACCTCGGCCAAATAAACAATGTAGAAAAATGTTTGAATAATTGTTTCAGCAAGGAAAAAATCATGAAAGTGAACGTTCTGATATAGATTTTTTGAAAAATGTAAAAAAGTAAGTCACAGCAAAATCCTTACTGGCCAGTTATTTTTTCAAAATAACAGGCCAGATATTTTTGTTTCTTCAATAAATGATATTAAAATAATATGTCGATAACTTATTTCCCATCACTAAAACTCCCTTAAATAAACCTACAATTCAGTGCGGTATCGGGTTACAGGACCTTATATATATTTTTGCATGTATTTCTCAAGTAAATAGTAGGAATCCAGGGCAAAGCCAGCACCATGACCACTAACTCTTCTACGATCGATATTGATTGGTAGATTTCCAAATTTTTAAGTTTTCGCATAGTTATAGTCATTTATATCGGTCGATACCTTACTGAATCAATAAGCCCTATACCGCAGCGGCGGAGAGTTTAAATATAAGGCTAATCGCCCTGTTAACGCACCATATAAAAAACCGTCTCTTTTAGTCCCGTAGTGTTAATATTAAAAGATCTGATAATAATATGAACTTGCATTATAATTGGTGCTAAAGACTCTTTTTAAGCCTTCTTAATAAACGTACTATGTAAGACTAGAAGCCAGAGAAACCTTTGGATTTACAAGAATAATCATAACCCTCCTTTTTCTTCGCCGTAGTCGGGTAAAAACTATCACATTTCCTTTTCCACATAAAGTATAAACAACCAAATTTCGTTAAAATCGATTAAGCGATTTGAGCGCAAAAGACATACATACAGGCAGATACTCACGCGTTTACAAAATTGAGGTATAATCACAATAACGAGGCACATAATTTCAAACTAATTTTGACACTTTATATTATGAACTTTTGTGCCTCGATTCGTATTTTTATGGGTTATTTAATTAGTGGCAACCACAGACAAGATAGATACCGCATGTGTATGTACTTCGCGTACCATATCGCGTTCCCAAACGACGAGCAACGCTCGTCTTTCAAAAGTCTTTTCTTTAGTCTGCTATCGAAATCGTCAATTGGAATTTTAAAAATGCCTAAATGCCTAAAAGTGCCGTATTGAGCTGTTAAAATTCAAATATTAACGAGGGCCTTGATAATGGACACGTTTCATATCATCGGTACATCACAGTAGGTAGTAAAAAAGTGGCACGCTCGTTTTCATACAAATGAAGCGACATGCGGTATCTATCTTGATCTATGTCTGTGGTGGCAACCCTAGTCGCCAGCCATGTTTCACTGGTGAGAGGTAACGCCATCCTTCGCAAATCAACCTTTTGTTTCACAACTCGCACCAAGATTGGATTCGGTTCGCACAACATTCTATTTTACAAGATTTATTGGCACTCGCCTTTATTGTTTATTTTTAGGGTACCGTAAGACGAACTGCGCTATGTAATCAATGCTGTATTGCGTTGTAGTACCAGCTTATCTCTGAATCTTAATTAATTGAGCTTTTTTTTTTTAATGCCAACCAAAACAAACAAATATAACAAAATCAGGGCTTGTTTTTTGCTGTGTATTTTAATTGTTTGCTCTTTTTTAATCTTTTTCTTTTTTATAAAGGTCTTTTAACTATACTTTTATTACATATTACATAGTATATTTATTACAATCGTAATTTGTCCACAGTATATTGAGTACTCTTGGTACGTGTCAATTCTTATAGTTATAAGATGAATACAATTTGTTATACTTTCAAAAATATACACTTATGAACATTACTAATGTTCGATAGATTTCCAAATGTTTGTTACGATAAAAGAAGAGCAGTATAAAATCATAATTACAGTTAAATACAATTATTCCAAATAAAAAGTCAATATGATCAATACAATAAAATTCAAAAATAATAAAATTCACAATGTCAAAGCTAAAATAATAAAATACTACGGCACAACATTCACTAACCCTAATATCACAGAAAACTTACATCACACTTATTTATCACAGTTCTTTTTATTAACATATTTTACAATTTCTTCACAAAAGGAGACAAAAATTTCCCTCTTTTTACCCCCCAGGATGGAAGGCAGGTCCTCACCCGTCATCGATGTGTCCAATTTCTGCTCAATATCGTATCTATTGCTAGCAAAAAATGGGCACTCGAGTAACAGGTGAGTAACCGTCTCCTCAACTCCGGGCTGACACGAACACGACGGATCCTCTTTCAACTTGAATCTGTTCAAGTAGAAGGCGAATCCGCCGTGGCCAGTCAGTATTTGTGTAGTACCTATAGTGTGTTATGTCTATTTTCTTGACTATTTTGTTTGCAGCAGCAAAAAAATAAAATAATTGAGCTTGGGCCAAAGACCTTTAAACCTCTTTTTTTAACAAGGGGAAATGCTCTACGCATCCCCGGCAAATTGGGGATATCGGCCCGGGTATGTGGGACTCCTTCGTAGTCTACTCACTAAAACCCCATGGTGCTCCACTCATCGCTGAAGGCAGAGTTGGAGGTACGATAGAACCTACCGCAACAAAGACCTTTAAACCTGGCTTGGGCACTGTTAAAATAGACGACGTAATGGTTGTACTAGACCAAAAGTTAAAAAGAAAGACAAAATCAAAGCCAAAAGACAATAAAAAAAGTTGACGTACAAATTATGTTGCTTACGTTTTTATATCAGTAACTGCAGGTGACTGCAGTCATATTCGGGCCATACCAGGTATACAACAGTTATTGTTCTCTTTATAATTGCATTACTATTAAAAAAAAAAACACAATGAAATCTACATGAGAAACATCCTACCCACGGAAGCAGTTTTCGTTTTAGGAAAGGAACAGTTTTGATCTTTAGGAGAATGCATACAGACGGCGACTATAGTTGGCTTACTGCAAATTCAAATTTTTGCGAGTCTATTATGCTACAGCTAAAACTTTCCTTATGAAAGTAAATCACTTTACATGTTAATAACTCCTATTCGTGGTATTTGGCCTTGCATGTCAACACTTACTAACACTATCCCAACAGTTTATTTAGGACTGAAAATGTGTACTAATTTATTAGGAAATACCTGAATATATAAATATTTTAATAACATATTTCGAAGTATACAGTAGTGCTTCGGAACTCTTGTGATTTTTATTGCGTACCGGTAAAACATGCCAACTTTACCACATAGGATAACTTTGCCCTAACCAATAAATAATCCATACTTAAGCAAATCTTTGATATACGGAGGTATTTTAATATTATGGCAATATTTGTTTAATTTGGCGGAAAATAGGTTATACTCGTATGACTGATAACATTGACAATACGCCGTAGTGCTAACTTTATTCACTAAACTTGTTGGAACTTCTGAAAGACGGTACGTATTTTTGCAGGCAAATTGTGGTGCAGATTTGTGACTAAATTGTGCGTCATGGTTAAACCACAGGTTAGTTTGCTTTTGATATATTATAAAATAATATCTATAGAGTATTATTGTGATAATGTAATTAATCAGGGAATTATATAATAAAACTTATGATGGTGGGCAAACTAACCCAGCAGTGTTCCGATCATCGATTGACAACATTGCCCGGTATCAAAAAATCCTTAGGGTTGTCAAATCGGACATTTTAAATACTTTACTAAAAATCGATGTCATTTTTTATTACTGTATGCCTTGCTCAGCCAGCCAAATAATATAATGATGATAATGGGTTTATAAATAAACAGAAGCAATTTAATATTTATAATATATTCCTGATAATAATGTAAAATATGTTTAAGTCATTTTATAGATATGTGGCAGCCCTAGTACTCTTACAGACCAAAATGCAAATTGTATGGAAAAGAAAAAAATGTAAGGGTAACATAAGAGATATAAGTGATAAGTGTAATTATAGACCCATCTCACTGGCCACGATATTGGTAAAGGTTCTTGATAGTTTGTTGAATAAACGCCTGGATAAGTATATAAAATTACACGACAACCAATTTGGTTTTCGTCCGGGTTTGTCCACGGAAGCTGCTGTTCTATCAGTTAAACAAACTATAAAGTACTACACAAACCGCAAAACCCCGGTTTTTGGGTGTTTTCTGGATCTTTCCAGGGCTTTTGATCTTGTTTGCTATGAAAAGCTCTGGAAAAAGCTAGATAACAGTGAAGTACCTACTGAAATTCGTAGGTTATTTAAATACTGGTATGCACATCAAATTAATGTAGTCAAATGGTCAAACTCTTTTTCTGAACCCTATAAATTGGAATGCGGATTGAGGCAGGGGGGGTTAACTTCACCTAGGATGTTTAACCTGTATGTGGACTCCCTGATCGAGGAGCTGAGTAGAACTCATGTCGGCTGCCATATTGATGGAGTTAATGTTAATAATTTAAGCTACGCAGACGATATGGTGCTGCTCAGCGCCTCGATCTGTGGACTGAATAAACTGTTAAAAATATGCAAAAAATTCGGCAGTGAGCATGGACTTTTGTATAACATAAATAAAAGTGTATACATGGTATTTCAGGCTAAAGGGAGACGTCAGGATAAAGTTCCAAACATTTATGTGAACAATAAATGTCTTAAAAGAGTGGAACAATTTAAATATCTTGGACACTGGCTAACCTTTGACCTGAAGGACAATGTGGACATAGAACGAGAGCGAAGGGCGTTATCTGTTAGAGCAAATATGATCGCCCGCAGGTTTGCGTGCTGCACAACAGACGTTAAATTAACCCTTTTCAGGGCGTTCTGCACCAGCTTCTACACGTGTAGCCTGTGGATTGATTATACGCAACGACAGTACAACGCTCTTCGCATACAATACAATAACGCTTTTAGAGTGCTGCTGGCCCTGCCGCGGTACTGCAGCGCGTCGGGATGTTTGCCGACGCCCGCGTGGACTGTTTTTATACGACCATGCGAAAGCGGTGCACATCTCTGGCGCGCAGGGTGAGGGGCAGCGACAACACCATTCTAAAAGTGATAGCAAACAGGTTTGACTTTGAGTATATGAATCATTGTTCGATGATTCGTATGCGGAAAGTCACTACCTTGCGCATGTGAGCCGTTGAGCTGCAGTGGTTCGTATTGCATAAGGTCTACTTTTGATAATAATTAATAATTCTAAATTTAATTTAATGATTAGTAATAGATAATTTTATTTATAATGTAAAATATCTAAATTATTCTAATTTTAATTTGTTAAGTAATAGTTAATTTTATTTGTAATTTAAAGATATGACCTGTTGTGGGGTTGAAATAAAAAAAATATTTATTATTTATTTATTATTATTGCCCAGTCAATTTTGTAGGATATTATTCGCGATATCGTTTAAATGTCTATAGTAAACGCCATCTTTCCCAAAATTCTTTCACTGGATTTTGATGCCACCTGCGCAAAGTTCATATTTACGTCAAAAATCAAGGTGGGCAATGTTGGCTACAAGTCCAGGTAACTTTACCCGGCATTAAAATCAATCATAAATAGAATTAAATGAACAGAAGTAATGTTTTTGACATTCCTACACATCAACATGAAGCCTTGTAGTTGCAGAGGGCAAAAAAAACTTACACTTCCATACATTTTTTTACAAGAATTAAAATTATTCGAAAAAAGCTGGCAAAGTTGTTTCGCGGTACTAGATGACGCCCGCAACTCCGTTGCGCCAAAATTCGTTTATCGCGCTGGAACCGTACATTTCTCTGAGATAAAAATAACCTTTGTCCTTTCCCGGGACTATCTCTATACTAAATTTCAGCAAAATCGGTTTAGCGGGTAGCGCGTGAAGAGGTAATAGACAGACACAATTTCGCACAATTAATATGGATTTCTATAAAAGCGCTTGTGACTAGCCTTTAAATGAAATACTTTATTTAAACATTTTGATAAAAACAACAAAAGACTTATCCTTTATGCTCATGGAATTTATAATATTATTACTTTCGTATTTGGCATATAACAAATGTATTGCAAGCGAAAAGTATTGTATTTCGAATGCATTTGTATTATTGCAAACATTACTTTGTATTTTCTCTGGTATCGCTCTGTATTTATTTGATAAGCGGTTCTGTGATCCGGAACAAATATATGCGCTTACAGAATTCATAATATGTTACATTATTGTACATATATATTATCTCTTTATTTTATTCTGTATTGGAATGCCTGACCGATAAAATGTACATTTTTCAAAAAAGATTTTATACAAAACATTTATATAATAATGTACTTTTCATAATATCTGAGGTATACCTTTAAAAAAATAGACCAAATTATGCAAATATTAAATAGAGTAACCATAAGGTTAATTTTACTCTGCATTCTGCAGCGCTTAGTTGGATTGACCACAGAACAAATTAAGGTGACGCCATAGTGACGTCACGTTAAAGTAAAAAACCATGTTGGATATGTTTAAGATTGCTTGTTTTCTATGAGAGGCCGAGCCGGAAAAAAGCAATGGAACAGCAAAAAATGGAAAGGGCGTAGCAACGAAATGGTTTTTTGTCGTGTAATTTAAAAACCATAAATACATTTCATATAAGCTATTGGCAGATTAAAGTGTACGCTTGAACCAATCTATGTATAAATTTTGGAAGCTTTAATCACTCTACTCTGTTGGCAAAATAGGATTCCCTTTTTTACAGAGGTATTTTTGATTGATTATTCTGTATTATAAAAGTTGACCAATCGTGTTATGCTATTGGTAATTGGAAGACAAAGACTTGATAAATACTGACAATGAACTTTAATTTCTTAGCTTTAGTCATTGCTGAGAAAAATCGATATCGCTGCAGCCAAATTATCAAGGCGTCGCCTTAATGAAATAAGAAATACGAACACATAATTTTTTCTGTGTTAAATTAAACGCATAATTGTTATTAAGTATCTAAATAAAAATTACCATTCCACGTTAGAGCTAAAAGATATAATGACTCGCGGGTTTTATTTGAATAAATAATTTCTTCCTCATTTTTCGTTTTAAAAGCACTTTCGTAATAAGTATAAACGATGTTTTTATAGTATCTTTTCAGAACCTAATTTGTGGAATGAATCTTTTTTCATCTCCTACTTAATTTTTCTTTGTTGCTTTCTTTCCTTTTGATCATTATTTGAAGAAAAATTAGGTAATATTTATTTAGAGTATTTTTCTTCAATAGTAAATCATTCTAACAGTATCTAATGAAAAGCCCCAAAAAACGAATATTTTATTTCAAGTTTTCTGATCAAATTGCTTTTATGCAAATCACTTATAGCTACTTATTTTAAAACGAGATATCCGTTGTGCTAAAATTCATTTCTCGCGCGGGAACCGTACACCTTTCCAGCATACAAAGTGTCCTAGATGTCCTTTTTCGGAACTCAAAATGTCTTCACACCAAATTTCAGCTATTTGGGTGTGAAGAGATAACAGACAGACAGACTTGCGTATTTATAATAGGTATTAGTATGGATTTAAATAATATTGAGTTTCAATATCTCAAATGGTTTTATGTTCACATGATTTAATATGGTATTTTACTTCTCTTCATTTTAACTTAGTTAAAATCATTAAGTCGACATTTAATAAGGACCTTTTTCGTTTCTTTTTTGGGCTAAATTAAATAAATTATATCATTAATCAAGTCTTTCCTTTTTGGTACATTTTTTAAGTTCCAACGTTAACATTTTTAATTCGTCACGATAAAAAGTAAGGACCGTTTACCAACCTACCCACGCTCTACAAATATACATGACAGATGTATATGTTACAGCCAAAGTAATAAATCTGGATATTATATATATTATCTAACCATTATTTATAATGTCTACTCAATTTAGATAAAGTGATAAATGACACAGAATTAATCACATTAACTAGCAATTTTATATAATATCTTCAAAGACTTGGATAATGCAATAAAACAGGTAGGTAGAGATTATAAAATTATATTTCAATTTGCTTTAAGCATACCTAACTATATACGTAGCAATATTATACTGTTATTTAAAATTTAACAATTATTATAAAGTTTATTTTAAGAATTAAAATAACATTGCCACAGATAATATTAAGCTACTTTAATTAATATTGTTTGAAAGTTGTTTAACTTTAAATGTATAAAGTAAATTTAATGCTCAGAGCCATAAAAAAAGAAAAAATATATCAACCAATCGCGAGTTGGACTCGTGCACAAAGGGTTTTGTACCATTATAGAATGGACCTGGATTGTAACCCTTAATTATTATTAATTTTATTATGAATTATTTAAGTATAAATACAACTAAGTATTTTGTAAATATTTCAAGTGCCTACCTGTTGCCATTGTTGATTACGAACAAAAAAGGACAAAAAAATCACGTCTGTCATCTGTTGTATGGGAAATCCCTTTAATATTAATTTTATTTTGTTTTTAGTATTTCTTGTTATAGCGGCAGCAGAAATACACAATCTGTGAAAATTCTAGTAGTCTAGCTATAGCGGTTCTTAAGATACAGCCTGGAGATAGACAGACAGACGGACAAATGGAAAGACATCGAAGTCTCAGTAATAGGGTCCCGTTTTTACCCTTTGGGTACGGAACCCTAAAAATACAGAGATCATTACACCTAATATTTGGTATCACTCTTTAAAGACTAAAATAATAAAATATTTAAAAAGACGTTATATGACTGGGTCATAATTGAAGACGTGAGTGGAAGAATCGAACAAGTAACATTTCGTCCATAGTTTTTCTATTTCAAATAATTTTTCCGGCCCTAAAGCCTCCATTTAAGCAAAAAAACGGGAAGTTTTTTTCGTGTTAATTACCTTATTCATCCACTCACGTCTTGAATTATATTTTTTTCTTATAAGTGGGAGGGTTGATAAGTCGGTTATACCGTATTTTATTACTTAGGCTTACTTTGACCAGCTATTATGATTCATAACATACGGATAAAGTGATTAATTAATCACATTGTCTAATCAATTTCGATATTATAATATATAATGACCAGTTATTATGTGTAATGGCTGTTTAATCACCATGACTGTAACATATACATAATATTATATAGGTATACCTAGCAAGTAGCAAGAAGTATACAAATATACCTACCAGACGATATTACTCTTAATCTTAATTCTTCGATCGCGGATTCTTGGAAATGCTTTTGTATTCTATTGTTGTCGCGATCACCGGTGCTCTTATGGGACTTGAAGGATTAAAGGCCCAATTTCACAAACGACTGTTAGTATTAACAGGTTGTTAAAATGTGATAAAAATATCTTCTCTGTTATTTATAATATGAAAAACGAAAGAGGTACCGTTATACTAATGATTCGAGCATTAAATTTAACAGTCGTTGGTGAAATTGGGCCTGAGTCTGGTTGGCTGTCTTTATTTTTGTGTTCGAGGCTTTTTTTCTATGAGAAACTGTTATAGGTAAGTTTTTTAAAGCTGTTTGTTATCTCTCGTATTAAGGGTCCATCGTTTCTCGTAACTAATAATGTTAATAACTGTCGCACTCAGAGACGAACATTTATTATTGCTTAAGGGGGCGACTAACCAAAAATTGTCGATTTTATATTTCATTTTCATACTTGTAAATAAGCCCCGAATTGTTTCATTTTTTAAACATAAATACAATATTATATTTCAGAGGATCTGACTTAGCGGTAGCACGATATCTTAAAATTTTCTCGATAGACAAAAATCACAAAGATGCATCAAATTTTCACGAATTTTTCATATTATATTGCCATAACCGTGCATTACACTAAGTTCATATTTTAACACACTGTATAAAATTCTATCATTGAGAAACTGACCTAACGGATTTTTAAAATGTTGTATATTTATCGAGTTATTAAGAAAAAACCAAGAAAAAGATTCCGCGTCGTCATTTTTAACCGACTTCCAAAAAAAGAGGAGGTTATATGTTCGGCTGTGGATTTTTTTTTATGTATGTTCAACAATTATTCCGCCGTTTATGAACCGATTTTCAAAATTTTTGTTTTGTTGTATTAGGTTTCACTCCAATTTGGTTCCATTTTCACAAAAGTGGTGACCTGATGATGGGATCCATGAGTAATCGAGGGAACTCCTCAAAATTCAAATGGAAATATATGGTTTTTTTGGTTTCATATGAAGTATTCCAGGCATATGTTACCACAAAGTAAGATTTTGCACCAGGATATACCATGGTTCGAAGGTGGTGAATAGAACTCCTTACTCCTTATAGATACATGTTTGGGGGTTTTTATTACATTATTACAATTATTACAATACATTATTACAATTTGTTAAGAGTCACAATTCACACTCACAAAATAATATATTATCAGTGAAGTGAACATATTGTGCTAAGTAATTTAACAATTTTAATGCTTCAAGCCCCAAGCGGTCACCGGCGATTGCAATTACAATAGAAAGGCTATTGTGTCTCGTTTTTCCACGATCGAAGGATTTATCAGATAAAAAATTGTATAAACTTGCATAGGATGTAGCGTAGCTACTCATAATATATAATATTACCATAATTATTGACAGCTGTTCTTGTAAATTGTAATCAAGAATTCAATTTCAAATCGATACTTAGTGCGCCATCTATCGATTAATAAGTATAACTAATTAAAAATACACTTAATGACTTTGTTTTGTTTAAATACCCTTTTTAAAATAACTTTATTTTAATTCTATTTGTCTATTAAAATTTTATAAAGTAGTTAGTGAAGTATTCGATCTGTATATTATAAAGTAGTAAAGTATATTCGATCTGTCGTCTGCCGCAACGCGCCGCGCGGAGGTGCGGCGATGCCGTCGCCTCCGCGGCGCTGACCGCCGTGTATTAAACAAACAGGTATACAGTACATAATTATTATTATTATTAGTATATCCATACCTATGCCTTGTACTATTATCTATTTTGTGCCATGAGACATTGATGACCTTAATACGACGTGGTAATGATGATGACGATGATGCTGATGATGATTATGATGAAGAATATGAATTGCGTAGTAGCATATGCTTTCTGTTCTTAAAACAACGCCGAAACTCCCAAACGTGTATCTATAAGGCGTATAAGATGTCAGGAGTTCTCTCAGCATCTTCGAAACCATGGTATATCTTGACCCAATATTTCGATGCCTTAGTTCACAAATGTATTAACTGCAAAATTTTAATTTTTCAGTTTTTAAGTGCCAGACACATTAAATGTCATGCTCTTTCGTCTCCGCACATTGAAATAACGGAACTCCGTCTCTTTCTAGCAAAATCATAGTGACACAATTGTAATAAATATAGTTTCTGGTTACCAAATGTATTAACCGCCTTTATTTTTAGAAATCCAAAAAAAATATTGACGTAACTGATTTTAGGTTCACTAATTACTGAAAAATACAAAACACAAATGTATTATATACATTTATAATATCTGCTCATTTATCATCGCTAGCTTTGGCAGTGTG
Source organism: Polyommatus icarus (assembly GCA_937595015.1). Classification (NCBI taxonomy): domain Eukaryota; kingdom Metazoa; phylum Arthropoda; class Insecta; order Lepidoptera; family Lycaenidae; genus Polyommatus; species Polyommatus icarus. Next base: position 7,309,891 of record OW569322.1, on the reverse strand, counting down.
TTATGTGTTGTTAACACATATGATTTAAAAAATATTGAGGGATATGGTATGTTAAATACTTTCACTATTAATGCTTTTGCAAGGAGTGATTTGTAATTTGTTTTTTTATTAACACCTTCACTGCGGGGCAGGCCGAAATCGGCCTGCCGCGGAATTTTAGCTGGTGCGGACGAAGAAAACTATGTTCTCTCACTTGGTGTGGAACGATTATCTCAGGTGTTTGTAAAAGTATGACAGAGGCAAATATATATTTGAGATTGTGTTCAAAATTATAGGTCTTTCCTATAAAAAAAATATGGCAGGTCGTTATCGGCCTACCACGCACTGGGGGTGTCAAAAATCAGCTCAGTGCGGTAGTGCGCCTATTGCGGCCCGCCGTACAAGCAGGCGGTTGGCGACCCGATACCGCACCGAGCGTCCGCATCGCCAGTTAGTGATGTGCAATCAATCGTAATTCGCAACTGACGTACGTCGCGTTTTTTAACCGACTTCAATAAAAGGTTATCAATTCAACCTGTATATTGTATGTATTATTTTCAGAACTGTCTAGTTTTTATATGTTTTAGTCTATATTATCAGCATTTGAACAAATGTGACAAATTTCTAAAGTGACATACATATTTATGTATGTTTTTATGTTTGTGTTCGCACATCTTTGGAACTACTAGTCCGATTAAAGTAATCTTTTTTTTTGTACTGGGTACTGTTTAACTTCGGGAATACTGTTCATCAAAATCGGTTCAGTAGTGTTTAAAATAGGTAATTTTGATTCTCAATTACGTACAATTTGAAGTAGGTTTTATCTTTTTAAAATACAATAATTATTCATTTCATAAAATTAACAACGCACGATAGCAGGAAACAAAAGATCATGTCCTTGAGATGAGCGTTAAACGGCGAAATTATGCAGAGTGATATGAAAAACTGAGAGAAACCATGAGTGTCGAATCAAAAAAGAAATTAAAAAAAAACATACTGCAGAATGTGCAAACAAAAATGGGCTTTGTGTTTTAAAGACAGGAATTTAAATATATTAATAAACATATATTTTTTCGATATACCCTTATTTTTGTTTTTCCCATCTCTACTAAAAATACTTTCTAGTGCGGTTCAGGTCGATATCGGCCCGCCACTTTCCCTGGTTTATTTCTCATTTCCTGTTTGGCAGATCCCGGGGCGAATTAAATCTAAAGTAGTTGGGTTCAAGGTTATTCCAACAGTCCAAAAACTGTACACCTACATTATGTGTTCTCAAAGTTATAGTAATTTAATCTAACCTTGTGCTGGTGGGTCGAGAAAGGCCTACCCCGCACTGGCGGAAATATCATTGAAGGCACACTTTGGCCCGCCGCTGCTCCAGACGTAGGTTTAAGATTTTACTTGCCGCAGTGAAGGTGTTAATTAAATGATTACTAATGCCTATAATATATTTCTTTTGTTTAGTCAAATTTCTTGACGTAGAATGGCCAAGGATTAGGGCTTATATAAATTCAAATGTTTATTGATTTAATTTTTATTTGAAAGTTTCTTATAAGTACATAATTCCTCTTTATTCAAAAAGTTATTGTTTGTGACCGTCTAATTAAAGACTGAATGTTAATTGATTTTTTGTTATTTGAAAGTTTCTTATGATTACATAATTCCTCTTTATTCAAAAGTTATTGTTTGTGACCGTCTAATTAAAGACTGATAAATATCATGTGTGATTATCATTTTAGTCTAATGAGTCTTATAGATATGGCCACTATGGCTTAGTCCTTTTGTTTTATTTTTTAAATTAACGAATTTATTATCCCTTAGTAGTCTGTGAATTTATTGTCCTTGAGGAATATTTGATATTTTTTATAATAATTGTTTGTAATCTTGAACTAGCCTTTTTCCTTTGAAGTGTTTTTAAAAATCAATTTCACTAGTATAACAACGTTTGTTTGTACTAGTGAAATTTTATAATAGTCCTTCAGGAAGAAAAGACTAATTGAAAAGTTTTTATTATCATTGATGAATGCCCTATAGTTAGGGCTTACTTTGTATTCAGTAATTTAAACTGTTTTTTTTTTAACCTAAAATTAAACATTATGATCATAACAAATTACTGGTTGTTTCATTATTCTGTTTTATTAAACTTTTTAGACCTTTTAACTTACCTTTGTCCTTTTATATTATGGGCCTTTTACTTTATTTTGGCCTGGTAAATTATGAAAGTTTATTGTGTTTTTTACTTAATACCTGTAAAAATTAATTTTACATTGTGCACAAATGTATTATATAGGGGTTTATAGGTTTATTTAGCTCTTTTAGTAATGTTATTGTTGTGATAATAACAAAATATTGAGATGTAATGTAGCTAAGGCATTAGTCTTTGGAATACATGCAAAATTGTTTAATTAATATATGCTACTTTCATGCAATCCAGATCTCAATATTCCGAAACTTGAAAACGCTCTCCTGTAAAGTTGACATTCATGTTGTTAGTGCATTTGTGAACTAAGGCATCGATTTGACTTTTTGGTAGCATATTCTTAGTACACTTCACATAAAAACAAAATCACCATATGTTTCCATATAAATTTCGAGGAGTTCCCTCGATTACTCCTGGATCCCATCATCAAGTCACCACTTTTGTGAACATGGTACTAAATTGGAGTGAAACCAAATACAACAAAACAAAAATTTCGAAAATCGGTTCACAAACGGCGGAGTAATCGTTGAACATACAAAAATTAAAATATATATATATATATATATATCCACAGCCGAACATATAACCTCCTCGTTTTTCGGAAGTCGGTTAAAAAAGGGATTCCTATTTTGCCAACAGAGGAGAGTGATTGAAGCTTACAAAATTTGTACATAGATTGGTTCAAGCATACACTTTAATTTGCCCAAAGCTTATGTGAAATGTATTTATGGTTTTTAAATTACGCGACAAAAACCATTTTGTCGCTTACGCCCTTTGCATTTTTTGCTGTTCCATTGCTTGTTTTATTATTTCTATGAGAGGCCGGCCCGGCAAAACAAGCAATCTAAAACGTATCCAACACGGTTTTTTACTTTAACGTGGCGTCACCTTAAGGTTCAGGAGGAAAATCGTTAGTTAATGAATAAATGATCTTCCATCTCGGTATTCGAAATTTACGCTCAATTTGAGTACCTAATAATTAGTCTCGCGAGTTCCATTTGCAAAAAGAATATAAGGATTAATATTTTCGATACATAATTTAGTAACAAAAATTCAAACAAAATGCCACTGACATAATCTAGGGGCACGGCAGTGCCCCAGGCAAGCTTTTTAGCAAAGGCACGGCCGTACCATACTTTTCTCGAAGCGATTCGCGGCTATTTCACACCCTCCTTATCTTCGATGGTAACAAAGCTAGAGATTTAGAATTTCGATGACTAGGAGCAAGTATTAAAACTAGCTTAACCTCCAAATTACATTATATTCTGAATAATAGTTTACTAGTTACGGATGGTCAAAGTTACTACGTTTTGTCACTGACTGACAGATCATCAAAATTCTAAGGTACTTCTAGCAGACTTAGAACCTTGAAATTTGGTACCCGGATAGGTATTTATTCACAGTGGTAGGAAAAATTATAAAATCGGCCAAGTTCGAGTCGGACTGGCGTAGATAGGGTTCTGTACCGTAAATATGTATGGGAGCCCCCCTTAAATAAAAGGTTTATTTAATTTTTATTATTTATTATTAAAGTTGAAATACAATTGAGTATTTTCAGAAATTTCCAAAAATTACCATTATGAAGATAGAGCAAAAAAAGCAAAAAATCGTGTTTGTTGTAACTTGTACGAGACCCGCCATTCCTAAATTACTTTATTTAAATAGGACTTATTCTATTTTATACAACAAAAATACATAATTTGTGAAAAATTCAACTATCTAGCTATTGCGGTTCTCGAGATCTAGCCTGGTGACAGACAGACAGCGAAGTCTTAAGACTTTGTTAACATGGTAGAATAGTTTTAACGTGACCTGATTAGAAAAAAACCTTAAAAAAAAGAAATGAAATCCCACCAAAACATTACATGTAAAAGGAGCCAAGCAAAATATTGCATAGCTATGCAATACTTCTGTCGTAAAAAGTTTTCAGATCACATTCAAGCCAAGCCTTCAACTTATTTTGTAATTGAAATCAACATTCAGTGAATGTATCAATAGTTTTCTTTATTTTAAAATTATTATAGTGGCTTGGCAATGAGCACTACAGAAATAATCAGCGACTTATTGGATTTATATGGTTACCTGCATCGACCAGATGCGTCGTTACGATAAACTAAAAAAAACACTTTACGCTTGCCGTCTGTGTAAGTATGAACTCCTCCAAATATGCAGTTTTATATTTGTTTCTTAATAATTATGTGCTCATTGCCGAGCCACTATAATAATTTTAAAATAAAGAAAACTATTGATACATTCACTGAATGTTGATTTCAATTACAAAATAAGTTGAAGGCTTGGCTTGAATGTGATCTGAAAACTTTTTACGACAGAAGTATTGCATAGCTATGCAATATTTTGCTTGGCTCCTTTTACATGTAATGTTTTGGTGGGATATATGTTATAGGTTTAGTTATATTCTACGCCACTACAAAGCAGCAAGACTAATGTCAGTAAAAATGAAACTTATGGTCTTTTTGTCAGTCGCGGTCGCTTGAGGCAAAGATCGGAAATCCACCTTTAGCCGTGGATCCATGGATTCCATAATTTAAACCATCCATATTTGGATCCATCTAAGTCCAGTGATGAAATATGAGCGGTATTTACCGGAAGATGACATTTCTCGAATCGGCCCATTAATTCCTAATGGAGCGACAGGGCCACATTTCATCTGTTTGGCTGCACACCAGGCTTTGCCGCAGAGCTATTTTCGGTAGCGTATCCGAAAATTTATAACTATGAGTTAGTTCTAAATCGTTGGATAGCAGCTAAGTAAGTGGGATTTATGGAAAACCACTTTAGTCCTTAAGTTGTTATTGTTCATGTTTTTGTGTGTTGCCATTTACGATAATTTGTGATACAGGAAAATGTAATTCCTTACGCATTTAATAATAATAATAATAATAAACTTTATTCCCATTTTCAAAAACATAACACAACCATATTATTAAAACAAACATAAAGTAACAATAACAACTCGGTAGGAAACTAAAAATAACAATATAAAGAATAATAAAAAAAAAAAAAGAACATTAACAAAAGAAACTTAAAACTAAACAGAGTATTTTTCAGTTTATGGCAGTGCTATGCTAAGAAAAAATTAGGAAAAGGTGACCACTCAGGTTATGACAGCGACGAGCGCCGCTGGTCCCTGGTCTTCCGTGATCCCTTGCCCCATCAATGAATTAAACATAAAAGAAACAAAACAAAAAATGTTCCAAGTGCAACTCTCGCAAAACTTCGGTGGAAAAAATGAGGATTTTTGTGTAAAATAAAATAAAAAATAATTACAAAGATTGATAACAGAATAAGTATTATATTATGTTAGTTTATTGTGAATATTATTACAGACAAATATAGAATAATAGTGGATATATTATATAAAAATATATAAATATATATACATACTTGAATTTAGAAAGAGAAAATATTATAATATCATTGCCTTTTTAATTATTTATTTGCTGTTCTAATAAGTAGTGCTTGAAATGTCGTTTAAAATTATCAATAAACTTATTGACTGGGCGTGTCAAAAATTCCTATGAAATAGTAGGTATTTATAATATCAAAGCATTATTATTTCTACATATGGTATCTTTTTAAAGAAAAAGAAGAAATTGAGTATCAGAATAATAATAAAGCAAGGTTTTAGTAATAAGAAAAGAAATATTTCGAAATAATTTTTACTAAGTATACTTAATGAAAAATATAACATAATATTTTGAAAAATATATGTAACTAAATTAAAGGAAACTAAATATTTTTAGCTTTTAAGAAGCCGCTAAAGTAAATTGGGAATAATTAGTGACAAAATTAAGTTTTAAAATTCCCCTAAACACTTCAGTCTTAAAGATTTCACAAAATTTCTCCACATGCATTAAATTTATGTGAGCAGCGTTATTAAAAGTTTGTAAGAGGGATTATTTGGGGAGGTGCAAACGAGCCACAAGCGACAGTAACGGGCCACTACTAGCTACTTATTCACGGGGAATTCTTCGCAGACTATAAGTACGATCGTGCCGACTTATTTCATAGTAACGACGTCGTGATTTATTTCGATAAATTATTTTTCAATGCGACGTCCCGTCGGATTCATGTTCAAGCTGTAACGAATACAAAAAGTGTGTCCACTGTTACATTTTCTGGCCGCTCGTTTGCACCACCTTTTGTTAGAGTATCCCTGGCACGAATTCAGGAATGTTTGTCAACAATTAAACGTTGGCGTCTATTAATTCGCTGTCAAGACGTTCTTGCTCGATAGTTTAAGAGACAAACATCTTAAATATTAGTATTAGTCTTGTTCAATGTGTTGTGAAGCTTCAGCGTAAGTATGGCGAATGAAGGTCAATTCAGACCGTAACGCGACGCATAGATGCATTTCTAAATTTGTACTGAGTTGACAGATTTCGTGAGCGTGAGACGTCTTTCTTGCAAGTCTGTCAATTCCACAGAGGTATTAAACCAGTAGAGAGGCTGTGTGGGCGTGGCCGGTGCAAGTGAAACATGAGCAAAAAAAGGCGAAAAATCACCGTCAGCCGTATTGCAGACGAGGGATTCAACGTCAGTCGCGTTACTGAACATGTAAAAATTTTTTGAATATAAAGTCATTTTATACCGTACAAAATTTATACAGATGAATGTTTCTAGTTTGTAAATAATAAAAAAAACCATCAGTCGCTAATACGATGGTGGAAAAACCGTCAGCCAGCAAAATAAGTTATGACCAATATAGCCCTACTTTACGTTCAATGTATCCTAGGGCGTCGCGTAGACGACATTTCCACCTGTAAACATTCAGCTGACGGCGATTTTCGTTTGTATTAACCATAAAATTATCTCACATAGCAATTTTAAGTAATTAATTCGATAGTCAATATAAGTGAAGAAGAATTATATACATTTTACATTAAAAGCGCCATCTGTTGTTATAACAACAGATGGCGCTTTTAATGTAAAAATGTTTAATGTACTAAAACTAAAACAACACCTACCCAACCTAAAAGTGTATAATCTAGATATGAACCTTTATTGGGTGCGAATTGGGATCTTTTTAATGTCAATTCAATACGATTCCCAAAAACAACTTTGAGATGCCCTCAATTTTTCCACCCATTATGAAGTGGCTGACGATCAAAGCTGTTATGTATTAGTGGAATACTATTATTGTAACGATTTTCGCTCGGTATGAAATTACTTTTTAAACTGAGCGTGACCTCGCCTACTATAAGTGTAAAGTAGAGGTATAGGTAATAATATTGTAGTCCATAATTATTGTCGCAAGGTGTGTCGGGGGACCGCTTATGTTTGATTTCACATAACATTATAGTTTAAGGGTCAGTTTACAGCGAACCGAATCGAGATAACCAGCGACTTGGCGATACAAAATGCAAAAGTCGCTGTTGTCGTAGTTTTTTGGCGGTCCCCCGACATTATATAGCCATTTTTGGGATCTCGACGTAACGATTTCGACACCTTGTGCTAACACTTATTTGTTCTCGACACTTAATCGCGTCGCCGTTTCATATTAGTGAAGTCGCTGCAACTAAAATTGGGGACGAGCCGACACAGTAACATTCGGTTTCTAATTTAGGTCGCCGTCTCGTAACAATGTTACCATAATGTAACTAGATTCCATAAATCATTCGTTCAATCGGTCATAATCGTTCATTCGTTAACATTGACAAGTGAAAGAATTAAAAATAAGAAACTGCAATCTTAACATCAAGGTAAGTAAGCAAAGATTTTGTTTTTATTCAACATTATGGTTTTATGCCTGAATCTTAATGGGAGATTAAATTCATCGTGTATTGAGTGGGATAGGTCGAAATTTACCAACGCGCCGCATTATTATAATAATTTAACCATTCCTACGAAAATATATATTGTCGGTTTATGGCAATAATTTTATTTTGTATTCTAAAAAGCTTATATCCAATGCAATAATAATCTTGAAGAATAGACTACTAAGTAAAATTTGTATAAACGTTCCTACAAGATTACCAAGAAAAAACCATTATAAGCCCCTTAATGTCAAATTTGCAAGAACCAACCTAGGTCATTACGCACCGGTCAGAAGATTGTGTAGGTCCTACAACGCTTTATCCAACTGCCCCAACATTTGTATATTTTACGACAAATTAAGTGCATTCAAATGTAAATTAAAACAACATTTTAGAGATATACAGTCAATACGATTAATTAATTAATTCCGCAAATATTGTTTCCGCGATCATAATCATAATAATATTATATTAAGTTATGTATTGTAACATTTTCCGATTTAAGATTAAAATTTTTTGTTTGTTTTTTAATTAGTTTATAAGAAGTCATTGTTTGTTTTTCTCAATTTTATTTTTCTTTGTCTCCAACTATTATGTTATTTAATAATATATAATTATTAAATAACATAATATTGTTAATTTATAATTATATATTATTATCATTATCATTTCATTCACAATATTTCATTTCATCTCATTTCATCACATTGTCGCAAAGAATGCTGTATTTCACCTTTCATTGGAACACATTTCATCCATTAGAAAAAAAACTCAGCTGTATCGTTTTGTATTTTATTAAATGTGATTCTGTTGGTGAATCAATAAATAAATAAATAAATAAAAATAAATAATAGCATACTTTTTAGCAGCAATAAACCATACAATCATTAAATAATGAAAAAAAAAATTCCGTTAAGTAAAAAAGTTTCTCGGCACAACTAGTTACAAAGTTACGATAACTGTCGACATTGTGTGGGAATGTTACCTAAAGTAGTCACAAAGTTACTGATTTTTTAAAATAGTATCTCCCTGAATATCTGTTCACAGTTTCTCAAACTTTGCCTGACAAAACGCTATATTGATTTCTTTTGACAAAAGAAAGCTCTTCCGAGTTAATATATCTCGTACCAAGTACCTTATTCAAACGAAATAAATATTAAATAAATTAATATTAATTATTCTTTTTCAGATGATGATGCACCAGACACAAAAAAAATTGAATATCAGTTCTGAATTTCTGATATTAGTTACTTACGTAGCGTACTGTGCAGCAAAAGTACAAACGGTGAAGATTCTGACAAGTAATCTTGATTCATTTCATGTAGGTTGTTATAGTAAAATTATATTATAATGCAAGTCTTGTGTAATTATTGACGATTTTGTGACTTTAAAACAATTAAATAAAAATTAAAGTTTTTTTCTTTAATTTTTATTTAATTATTACCCCTAACGTTATATCAATACAGGAATAAATACCATTTGGGAGATGCAGAGCATACGCCGTAGCACAAACTACAATCAAACAGACTAAGGAATCTAGCCAGAAATAACTAAGTAATCGGCCAAGTGCCAGTTGGACTCACGCACATAGGGTTCCGTACCGTTATAGAGCAAAACTAGGCCAACATTTTTAGGTGTTTAATTAAAATCGAATTTTCCAGCATGCGCTTAACACATGATATCCAGCTCCAGCTCCAGCCCCAGCTCCTCCTCCAAATCCAACTCCCACTCCAACTCCAACTCCAGCTCCAGTCCTGGGGGTGGGCTCCTCCTCCCAATCCAACTCCCACTCCAACTCCAACTCCAACTCCAACTCCAACTCCCACACCAACACCAACTCCAGCTCCAGCTCCAGCTCCAGCTCCAGCTCCAGCTTTGAGTTTTTTTTTAAATGTTTCCCCTATACATAATACAGAACAATTTTTTGCTATTTATTTCCTTATTACATTTATTTTATTACTAAATACACTTTCATTTTTTAACAGCTTGACTTCATATTAAACTAGTTATTACAAAATCAACTACATATTCATATTCCATTACATTTGACTATTACATTTCTTATAAATTTACATATACATTTTACGATATCTATTTCATTTTGGTACATTCAGTCCGTTATTCATTACATTCTTAGTTCTCTATTACATTCCACAGTCACGAGTGTCCGATTTTGTGCTGATTTTAATACTAATAATTACAATAATGATTGTGGTATTACATGTTAATGGGAGCCATTTTGCGATTTTATTTAATTGCCAATAGGTGTTATACACCAACTCCAACTCCAACTCTAAATCCAACTCCAACACCAACACCAACCGCAACGCGACGTGTAGATGCGTCGCGTTGCGGTCTGAATTAACCCTAAGAGATCAGATCCGAAATCAATAGGTACAGATAGATAATAGATTTTCAAGATAATAATAATCTGTCCACAAAAATACTTTGAAATTAGTATTTGATTTTTATTATAGGTAAATATGGCAAAGCAAATCTTGCACTGAAAAATGTAAGTTATTTAAACATAGATATTAATGAATTTCCTGTTCTTGGTATGAAAGTGTTACAATAACTTTGTATTTAAATCATATCGCAAACTATTTTACGGTACAACATTCCTTGAATTTATATATGTAACTGATTGTACTGTCGGTTCTTGGTGAAAATTCATTTTATACACAAATGAAACACAATATTACTTGCACTTTTTCCAATATATTCATAAATTACAATTTAGAGACTTTAAACGACCGGTTTCGAACAAAATCATCATCAGGTGTTTTCCTTGAATTACTAAAACTGGAGTTACACGTACAATATTGAAAATTCCGTAGTTTATGGAATCGACTTACAGCTTGGAACTTCTTTGAAATACGATCTAAGTCTGTGTCCAGACAAATAAGGCTTCAATTGCATACCTTATTGCCTTACGGGCTACGTGTAGAGGCGGCACACATTTTCTTTCACTAGGACATCGTGTAAAGGAACCTTAATGGGATGTTACGGCCTCAAGCGAAGATGACTATCTATACTCATTTTCTGAAAGTCAAAAGCCTAGACAAATCTTGATGTCTGAGTTTTTCCTTATTTGGTTGCATTTATCGTATTTTAAATTGAAGTATGAGAAGTGAATTTTTTCAGTACGTCCTTAGATATTAACCAGAGTAAATCAACATACAAAACACATGTACTATAGTGAAATGCGGCAACGCACCTGCAACTCTTCTTATGTTGCAAGTGTCCATGGGCGAAGGCTTTCCATCAGGTGACCTTTGCTCGTTTGCCCGCTGATTTTATAAACTATAGTATAATAGTAAATATTATAGTATAACAGTAAATATAAGTCCAGTTCCGATATCATCTAGATTCTAGAGAGTAAGGCCAAATTAGCCTACTTAACAGAGCGAGACAGTACTGTCTGAGTACAGTCCGCACCAACGCCTACAACTCTACAAGACGCAGGTTCGGCCTCATATGGAATATTGTTCTCATCTTTCTTCCCGCCGGTTCTTCTCGCCGGGTTAGTTCCCGAACCGGTGGTAGGCACCAGCAGTATCAACGTTCAGAATAGATTCGAAAAAATTTTTTGTTTTTTAGTTTTGATCTCTTAGCAGGGGCGCCAAAATACCAATTGCTCCCTCTGGATCGTATCCAACAAAGGGCCGCTCGAATTGTTGACTGCCATAGTGTTTCAAACAGCTTGAAATTGGGATCCCTTGGAATTACGCCGAGATGTAGCTTCACTCTGCATCCTCTATCGGTTGTATCACGGGGAGTGCTCTGAGGAATTGTTCGGAATCATACCACCTGCAACTTTTCGCCATCGTCTCACGCGAAAAACATACCATCCTCATCACCTTGATGAGTGGCAGTCTTCCACAGTGCGTTTTTCGCTTAACTTTCTGCCGCGCACTGTAAAACTCTGGAACGAACTGTCCCCAGCAGTATTTCCGGATCTTTACGACCTGCAAACCTTCAAGAAAAGAGCGTATTCCCTCTTAAAAGGCCGGCAACGCACCTACAGCTCTTCTGATGTTGCGAGTGTCCATGGGCGACGGTAGTTGCTTACCATCAGGTGACCCGTTTGCTCGTTTGCCCCCTTATTTAATAATAAAAAAAATATTAGGATATTATCCTATTTCATAAACGAACATTCAAACTATAATACAAATCTATGTGAAGATAAGTGTGACCTCAAGAAGCGCGTCTCCAAGTTCATTCATATTTAGCTGCCGCTGCTGAACAATTAGGAGTAAACACAGACATAGATCAAGGTAAATACCTACCGCATGCGCATTTGTATGAAAATGAGCGTGTTACTTTTTTCCTACCACTGTGACGTACCGATGATAAGAAACGTGTCCATTATCAAGGCCAACGTTTCTATTTGAATTTTTACAGCTCAATACGGCACTTTTAGGCATTTAGGCATTTTTAAAATTCCGATTGAGGACGATTCCGATAGCAGACTAAAGAACAGACTTTCGAAAGACTATCATTGCTCGTCGTTTGGGAACGCAATATGGCACGCGAAGTACATACACATGCGGTATCTATCTTGATCTATGCCTGTGGGAGTAAAACAGTTTGAGGAAAAGCGTGCACGAGCGACAAAATTGTCTGTTTCGTCCATTATATTTTGCATTTTGATTACGAAATTTGAATTAAAGTTTACACTGTAACTCCAATTAAAAAGTTAGAGTTCTCACTTTAACTCAAATTAAAAAAGTCATAACTTTTAGTTTACAACTAGATTATTTACCTGTACAGTCAAGCAATGCTGGAAGTAGATCACGTGCGTTCATATTGTATACCTCTTTTATAATAGGCAAGACGTCCAACCGTTTTGTTGGAGTTGGCAACAAACATTAGCAACAAGAGAATTTGATAATATTATTACCTCTAATATACAGGATAATTTTACAAAAACACAAAATAATATTATTCATAATACCCAATTTCATGAAAATTAGGTGGAATAAATGCACGAATCCGTGTACAGACAATTTTGTCCAACGCGCGGGCGTCACTATATTGTGGCAGCCACCAACCACAAAATATGTTAGGCTAGGTGAGGCGAAAATTATGAACACTATGCAAAGCTAGAACTCGTTCTTGAGTTTACACGATATTAGCATGTAATGCATGTTTGTCGTGCTGCCGGTGATAAAATCAAAGGTTTATAATGACTTTATTTTGAAGTCGTTCAAGTGAATATCGAAGCAGAAAGTGTTATTTACATCCTACCTTTAATGGTGGCCATTAAAGGTTTTTTTTTTTAATTGAATAAGGGGGCAAACGAGCAAACGGGTTACCTGATGGTAAGCAACTACCGTCGCCTATGGACACTCGCAACATCAGAAGAGCTGCAGGTGCGTTGCCGGCCTTTTAAGAGCATATCTCATGTAGCATGTCTCATGCCAATCTACTCCCACACACGGTAAGTTCTAACTGATCCAACCGGTAGCGTCATGCCGATTGGACAATAGGAAGGATGGTGCATGGCCACCATAAGTTACCTAATTATACCATAGTTACTTTTTAAGATTTGTGTTATTTAAGGTGTGTTATACAACAAACAGTTTTCGTTGTTTTCGTTAAAATTATATGTATATTAAGTAAATTGAAGATGTTACTACACTACTGTCTGTAATTTGTTACTCTTATTATAAAGAATGAAAATATTGTTACTAGTTTTTTCGCAACTAATATCTTCATAGTGAATTTTCGCCAAGTTTCTACAAAGTATAATAAAAAAGGTAAATATTTACTGTAAGTATTTCTTTAAGTATCTTCGCTTCGATGTTGATTTATGTACGAAGTTTCACGTAGAGTTCTTCATTGCCAAATATAAATTTGATACTCATGAAAAATTTACTAAGCACTTCGAAAACTAGTTTCGATAACGTGATTCGACAAAAAACAGTTTGGAGCTTCTTATATTATTATTTAATGATATAAGTACTTATCTATCTATCAAAGATAGTATTTATACGAATATTCTGGTCGCTAAAAAATCTCGATCGAAAATTAATTACAGGCTAACAATTTAACAGTAATATCTACTTAATCTATAGGGGCTACTAGGTCTTAGGGTACTTAGTTATTTTGAAATATTTTTTATTAAGTATTATCAAAATATATTATAATTTATCAAATACAATAATTTTTTCTACATAAAAAAATGTGGTAATAAAAGTATGCTTGCTTGGTGAAAACCTTTTTCAACCACTATTGGGATGGACCAGGTAAAAAAAATAAAAAGCTTGACTCGGGCACTGCCGTGTCGGCGCAGATTAAAATAATTATCTGAAAAATCTGTTATGGCAGATTATAATACTATTGAACAAGTAAATATTTAAAAATATATTAGTATCCTTTAAACTCTACGAGTATAATTATAATTGTGGTAAAGCCGGTTTTCCCATTATTCAGTAAATTATTCGTTATTCATAGCAATTAATGGGAATGCCTAATGAAATGTATTGGAGAATAGTCCGATAGGAATTGCGGGAGCGCCATAGCGAATCTTGATACCGAATTACTTCGTAAGAGCTAAGCCACATTGCTCCGTTGCGGTACGTCGACACAACAACGCCGCTCCGATACTAAGTGGTACTTCGTTGTTTTACAGAAACGACGCGATGGATACCGAAATCAAAGGTTCTATTTTAATTTGAAAGATCAATTTGATTTCTCATTCAATTTCATTGATGTCAATTTTGGTTAATAATTTTGATATTGATTCTTAAGGTGAACGCAGATTTGGCCGCACCGCACGCACCGCAGTCGCCGCATTTCGAATAGGCTTGATGATTTTTTTTTCTTATTGGTAATTGAAAGACCCTTAAAAATAGAAATATCGCTGAAAGAATGACTCTCATAGCTCAAAAATTCACCAAGATATGAACAATTCAAACATTTCATAAAATAGACCTGCCCGAAACGCTCCATACAAAGTGCTACGAAAGACTGACGTCAGTCTTTCTTAGTTTGTACGGATCGGGAGAGAACTTTGTTCGATAGGTATATTAAATATTGTGTTTATGAAAGTGGTTTCATACCAAAAGTTGCTTTTAATTGCATAACTTATCGAATGGTATACAAATATTAAGAAATTTAATTGAAAAAAAAATCGACTTGATTATCCAACTTTGAAGGCGCCTAACAAAAAAAAAATACAAATGCTATCGAGCTGAAATTTTGGTAACGCTTATTTTTTACCGTGCTTTCTTTATTTTATTAACATAATTCGCTAATCTTTGACCTTGTCATCATCCCTATTCTTTATATGAAGTTATAGGCAAGCAGCAAGCTCGCATACCTACCCGCGCCGCAGTCTTTGCAACTTCTACATCTATCTATCTATATACTTATAAAATTACATGTCCTGACTGACTGACTGATTCATCATCGCTGAGCAAAAACTGTTAAAGTTACAGTTATGAAATTTGGTGAGTAGGGTTGTTTTATTAAGTAGACACCCACTAAGGAAGGAATTTTGAACATTTTACCGCGAAGGGGGTGAAATAGGGCTTGAAAATCTGAATGAAAGTCCGTCATTTCTTAAGTTACGAACATGAAACTTTATCTTTGGGTTACTGATTAAAAATGAATGGATATGTATTTAAGCGTTTTTGGAAATTCTTCCCCCAAGGGGGTGAAATTGGGGTTGAAAGTTTCAATGGAAGTCCGTTATTTCTTGAGTAAGAAGCATGAAATTTTATGTTTGGGCTACTGATTAAAAATGATTGAATACGTGTTTAAGCGTTTTTGAAAATATTACCCCCCAAGGGGGTGAAATAGGGGTTGAAAGTTTAAATGAAAATCTATATAGGTATACTATGATAACGCGGACGAAGTCGCGGGAAACAGCTAGTTCTTTATATGAAGAATTCGAAATGCGGCGACTGCGGTGCGTGCGGTGCGGCCAAATACCTCCAATAAATATTAATTCGCGTTGACTTATACGATGCGATACTAGCTTAAAATTGAGAATCCACACGTACTCGTATTGATGTCAGGAGTATCAAATCTTTTTGGAGTTCGAGTGACGAGTCTCTTTGTAACTGTAGGAGCGTGTAGACGCATTGCATTGTTACAATCTTTTATTGGAATGCGTTGCCTTTACGCAGCTATGCGTTATTCTGTACCGACGCATCGACGTACCTACTTTAGCAGTATGGGCTTACAGCTAACTGTAGGACGCGCCGTCTGGAATCTTACTAATTAATGACTCCTTGTTATGATAAATTATAGTTGGTGTAATTAAGTTTGTGTTTTGACGCATTTTGACGACAACACAAACTTAATTTATAGACTTGCTGCTTAGCAAAACATAAATTAAAAACTTATAAAATAATGGAATGGAAAAATGGAAATAAAATAATCTTCAATTCCTGTTAGCCAAATATACAAAACATTGATATCTGCTACAGAAAACGCCATTTGGGCAAGAAATACGCATAAATAAAACCATGATAATCGCATGAAGCGCTTGAAATTAATCATGAAACAAATTGCGTTACAATACAATTGACGATGTAAGCCCATGCTTTTGACACCAATTTAATTAAATGAACGTGTTCATTTAATAATACAAGATGTCAATTTACCACTCTCGGATACATAGCTACTATGTACTACATAGAAAATTTGATGGGAACGTAATTACGTCATATTAAGTGAGCACGGAACACTGGTTTCGGAGAGGTGATTCGTTTAACATCGATTTGAAATGATACTAATTGAAATTCCGCGTATATAACACGACAGTTGTACAATGTACATATTTTACAAAATAGACGTTTTGTTATGTTTAGAGTTTAGTTGCTAAAAAAAAAGGAAAATTCTAACCGTTTCACCTTCAAAAAGCTGACCCAATTAGTAAAAAATTTTAATTGAAGATAAAGTATCTTCAATTCTGAGTCTCGGATAACATTAGACAGCTTATTGACGAAAAATGTACTATTAGAGAAGTTGATTCATTTAATATATAATTTTGTGTCAAACCTCGCCGACAGATCGCGACTTATTAAGGGCCTTCCCTACGGAGAATCCGTAATTTACCGTATTGAAAGCCTTATAAACACATAATTTGAAAGCTACAGAGTTATAATAAAAATACAGCAATAATCTTCAGTATCTCAACATTCTTTTCCACGTTTAAAATTTTCTATTTTTGTTTATTATACTCATGATATCAGCTTCCAAAGTAAAGCCAATTTATTAAAATTCAAGCATACATTCAGCAACTCCTTAGTATTTACAAATTACTTTTATTTGAAACACACGCTAATAGATCGACAATGTCATAAACTACATATTCCCCATTTTAAATTTTTTTAGGTCAATTTTGAACAATGATAAGTAAAAAAAATGTGGTTTTGGTGCGATTTCGGCAGCGCCGCAAATGTATGGTCAAGGTCGTTTGCTCGGGGGACGGCCTTAAATTGATATAACTCAACCAAATGACGTATAGGTCCGCCATCTGCCTATGAATCAATTTCTTGGATGGAACGAAACATTTCTCAAAGAAAATTGTAAGCAACATTATACGCACATCATAAAACTGCAGATTATACGCCATAAAAGTACCAAATAAGAAAACATAAAACAAGTGAATCCGACGCACTTTTGGCAACTCCACTGGCGGCGGCATTCAAGTGGAAAACATGGCGGGAAATGACTAACATATTGATCCCTTTATTCAAACTCACTAACAAAGCAATTAAGAGAACGACGGGAGTCAGGGATCTAATTACAAAGACGCGGGCCAAGACGTTCACAATTCAACGAAAATTATTACAGTAATTTTTCACTCAGAACTTTCATGATTATAACTTCTACAACACTGAGATATTTATAGAGAAAAATCTGTTATAATAGAACTTATTTGCGATGAAACTTTGTTACAATGAGTTTTAATAGATTCAAATCTCGCATTGTGTGAAATCACAATGCTACGTTGCCTATGAATAGGAATTGAAACTTGATTGTTAGAGATATGAAAAGATTTCTCTGAAGCGTGCTAAACGTAAAAATATCTGACTATTGGAAATAGCTTGATGATGCTTATGGATAAAATCATAAAGCGATTTTATTGTTACATTAACTAAATAAAACAGACTTTATCAAGGAGTGCAATTCAGTTGTACGACTACAAAAAAGAGCTTAAAATAATTATTATTTTAAGCTTTGTAAAGGTTAAAATATACTATGTGCCTTACTTAAGTATCTACTTTCCATAATTTTATCGTCATAACATTGCAATCATTTTAAAATAAGTTTTAGGATGTTATAATGTTTTAATTCTAGCCCTACTAGTTAGTCTAGTTTATCATTAAAATGCAATCAAAAGGCCTACACTATTTAATTTGGAATCACAATTAGTAATAATAAATTGCTTTTATCATCACAAAATGGCTTTATATGAACTTATTTTTATATTGTAAATTACTGGCTTTATAAATAAAACTACACAACAGTAGATTTTCATTCTTCTGTAACTTTGAGTGAGTGTACAATACAAAACAAAATAAGTGTCATCTTCATTGGCAAATAAATTATTGTAGGGGCGAAGCCCTACATTGATTGAGGGGCTGATTGGGCAGGAGGAGATGAGGAGTTTATATGGGAAATAGGTACCTGTTGTTGAGACGTGCTGGTGGGTGCAGATGTCTTGAAATGCGCTGGTACGGTCACACGACACTCACACTATTGTCTTTATTCAAACTGTCACTGAGCTGGGTTTATTGAGCTGATAAATCACGAATAACTATGGGATTAATCGCGAAGATTTGAGCCGATCGGCTAACCGTAAGCTTTTCATATAACGAACGCGGAAGTCAACAGCGGAATGTGTCACTTGCGTGTCGCGCCTGACGTATGACAGTTCACAGCGCCGCACACGCTGCAGTGTTGCCAACGTCGCGCTAGAGTTTGGCGCGAACATCCTGGGGGGGCCCGACAATGGGCGTGAGCTGATCCACATCTTGAGCTTGAGCTGAATCCAGTGGGAGCCGGGCAATCTTGCCGACAGGTCTCCGCAGCTGGCCTAGTGAGGTGGCCAAGTCCACGACTCTGATGACTCCATCCTTCCCAGGCAGTAGACGTGTGATTCTTCCCATCTTCCATTGGAGCGGAGGCAGACCGTCCTCCTTGAGCAGAACCAGTTCCCCAATTTCGGGTGGAGAGGAAGAGGAAAGCCATTTGGAGCGGATTTGAAGGGTATGGAGGTAGGACTTGGTCCAGAGAGCCCAGAAGCGCTGAGAGAGAGATTGAATGAGCTGAAAGCGCTTAAGGGGGGAGATGACTCTGTCATCTATTGTGTGCTCGGGGAGAGCTGTGAGCGGACGGCCTATGAGGAAATGGCCGGCTGTGAGGGGCTGATAGTCCGTAGGATCGGACGAAAGTGGGCTGATGGGCCGAGAATTTAATACGGCCTCAATTCTAGCGAGCAGAGTTGAGAATTCCTCAAATGTGAGGCGTTGTTCACCGATTACACGGTAGAGAAGTTGCTTAGTAGATTTGACATTAATCTCGTGGATGCCTCCCATCCACGGGGCCTTGGGCGGATTAAGTAACCAAGTTATATTTTGAGTAGAGAGCTTATGAGATATGGCATCATTATTGTCATTGAGAAATTGTTGAACTTCTAGGAGCTGATTCCTAGCACCTACATAGTTTGTGCCACAATCGGAACGTATCAAAACGGGAACACCGCGACGTGAACAAAATCTTTGTAACGTAGCAAAAAATGCGTCTGTAGAAAGTGCGGATACTGGTTCCAAGTGAACCGCCTTTGTAGTGAGACAAACGAATATACAAAAATAACCTTTAATTAACTTAGCATTTCGTAACTGACTTGATTTAAGTAGAAATGGGCCAGCAAAATCTGTAGACACGTGACTAAATACGGGCTGAGGTATAACTCTGTCGGCTGGAAGGTCAGCCATTACGGGCATTTCGGGCTGAGCGCGGCAACGGAAACATCTTATGCATTTATACGTTTTATGTCGAATGATGCGGCGTGCGGATAATATCCAGTATTGTTGACGTAATATAGCGTGTAATGTATCGGTGCCAGGGTGACAATGAATACGATGATAGTGATCGATGATAAGGTCTGTGAGCGGACTAGAACTAGGCAGTATGAATGGATGCTGAGCATCGTATGTGAGTTCCGAACGAGTGAGTCTACCACCTACTCGTAGAAGACCGTCCTGCATAAAAGGTGATAATCGCTGTAGTCTAACTGTGCAGAGTTTGTTAATTTGCAGGCGGTGAATGTCTTCTGCGAACGAGTTCTGTTGAACAGAGCGGATCCAGAAGAGCAGAGCTTGTCTACGTTCATTTACAGTTAGTGGACCTAGTTCTCGTGAGTGTGTAGGTAATTTACAGTTTGAAATAAAACGTCGCACGTACGCCGTGACGCCGATAAGTTTATCTAATGAGCTAAATCGTGTAAGAAGATCACTATCGATACCGGGGATTGTGAAATGACATGGAACTTGTTTAGGTTTGAGTCCAGGTAATTCTTGTCGGGTGTGAGCTGAAGGCATCTTGGGCCAGGTATCCTCTGGCAGCTTGAGCCAAGGAGGAGACCACCATAGGCTATGAGAAAGAAGAGAATGTGCTGAGATTCCTCTGCTGGCACAATCAGCAGAATTTAAGTGTGTAGGTACATGACGCCAGATGAGTGAGAGAGAGTTATTAGCAATTTTGGTTACTCTGTTAGCTTCAAATGTTTGTAAACGATGAGTAGGAGTTTTAATCCACGCGAGTACAATGGTGCTGTCTGACCAACAGACGTGTTGAGATATTGTGAGATGAGCGGAGAGATGTTGAGAGACACGAGACATAAGTTGAGATAAGAGTGTAGCCGCGGATAATTCTAATTTAGGAATTGTGAGTTTATTTTTAATAGGGGCTACCTTAGATTTAGCAATTATGAGCTGAACGTTAGCCGATCCATCGTGATTTAATTCGTGTAAATATACGACTGCAGCAAAACCATTTTCTGAGGCATCTGCGAAGCCATGAAGTGAGTATGTAGAAGTTAATTTGTGCGGAGCTACGTGTCTGGGAAAATGTATGTCTGAGATGTGCGGAAGATCATGATAAATGCGTTGCCAGTCTTGTGCAATATTATCTGGAGTGGGGTCGTCCCAATCCAGTTTGAGCAACCATAATCTTTGTAGGAGTAATTTTGCGCGGAATATGACAGGAGTGATCCAACCGTTTGGATCATAAAGAGAAGCTACAGTGCTGAGTATTGATCGCTTTGTTATGTGAGTGATTGGTGGTAGGGAAATGTGATAGGTAAATTCATCAGATTGCGGAATCCATCTAATACCTAAAACCTTAACAGATGGAGAATCTGAGCTGATGTCAAAGTCCTTAGGCATTTCGCATTGATCATCTGGGAAACGTTGTAATAGTTGAGGAGTGTTAGATTTCCATTTACTGAGCTGGAAACCACCAAGCGATAATAAATTAATAAGCTGAGTTTGAAGGGCTGAAGCTTCCTTTATGGAGTCATGCCCACAGAGAATATCATCTACGAAAATGGAGTTACGTAATATATGAGCAGCTTGGGGATAGCGATGACCTTCATCATCAGCTAGTTGTAATAATGTGCGGATGGCATGATAAGGACTTGAACGTAATCCGTAGGTAACAGTGTTGAGCGCATATGTGAGTAAAGGTCGATCGGGAGACGATCTCCAGAGTATGAGCTGATAATGACGTTGATCTGGATTAATAATAATATTTCTAAACATCATTTTTATGTCTGTGGTGAACACTACACGATGTGTCCTAAATGTCATAATTATATCGACAATATCACGCTGAAGGGCGGGGCCTGTGTGCAGACAATCATTCAGGCTGACACCATTGGATGACTTGCAACTGCCATCAAATACTGTGCGGAGTTTATCAGTACCTGATTTAAATACGCCATGATGAGGAATATAATAATGAGGCTTATGTGTAAAAGTAGAAGGATGACAAGGTGTCATGTGACCTAAATTTATGTATTCATTCATAAAATCTACGTATTTTGAGCGGAGTGAATGATCGGAGTGCAACCGCTTTTCTAAGTTGAGAAATCTACGGAGCGCAATAGCATGTGTACTACCTAACTGCGGAGCATTCGATAAAAATGGAAGAGTTACGATATAACGTCCCGATTGGTTACGAGTAGTTGTTGAGCGGAATAAGTCTTCACATTGTTCATGTAATGGGTTTGAGTGAGTTGGAGACGGCTGGGGTTCTTCTGACTCCCAGAATCGCTCTAGACTTTTATTTATATCTTGATTAGAATGAGAATGAGCAGAAAGAGCGGAGTTAACTTGAACTACTGAGTTATCGTTACATAATTGTTCAATGGGACCTATAAGTGCAAAATCAAAAATCGTGCCGAAGGCTATGGGCTTCCCCGGGCCCAAAGTCAACTTAGTACCATCTAACACATGGCCTAAAACATCTGAGCCTAAAATGAGATCGATGGGCGATGGAGTATGATAATCTTTATCCGCTAACGGAATGAGCTGACTTTCCGAGTCATGTACTACATCGGGAACTTTTTGCATAGGTAAATAACCTGTAACATCCTTTAAAATATGGGCGGAAGTTGTAATAGAAGGCGTGTCACTACGTGTGGGCCGAAAAGTAATCGAAACATGACCTTTAGAATTCTGAATGTGCTGGTCACCTACGCCTGTAATTTTTAATGAGCAATTTTTCGGTTGTAGGCTAAGTGTTTTTACTAGGCGTTGAGTAATTAAGGTTATCATACTTCCACAGTCTAATAACGCGCGGGCTTTGTGATAGTTACCATATTTATCTGAAATTTTTAAAACGACTGTAGGTAATAATATGGGCGTTTGTAATGTGCTATTATTGTGCTGAGTGGTATTGACCTGAGCAGAATTATTATGAGCTGATTTATTCGGGGAAAAATTATCATTTAAATTATTGGGCTGATTTTCTAATTCTGAATGCTCCGTGATGGTAGGTAGTCATTGTTTAGTACCCGTATTATGAGGCGAAGATGAACGAGACTGAGCAGATGTAGATGGTTGATGATGGACGACAGTATGGTTTGTATTAGATGTGTATGTGTGGGCAGTATTGTCATTACGACGACGGGGTTGCGCGCGCAAGTGAGCGGGAAGTAAATGGGCTGACGAAGTTGGTGAGCGTGGTACATCATGACGATGAAGTGAAGTGTGGTGATTAGGACTTCCACATTCCTTGCAGGCACCAGTCGACCTACATTCATTCTCGTAGTGCGGACCTAAACATTTCCGACACCTACTTTTTGACTCTATGAAGTCCCAACGTCCTTGAATGGGCTGATGATTGTACTTGGGACACGCTATCAATTTATGTTCGGTCGACCTACAGTATGGGCAATAAAATTTAGACTTATGACTGGCTTGAGCTGAGTATACGTGCTGAATCTGTCGGGGGGGAGAGGGGGGTGTATAGTGTTGGCGAGAATGAGATGGAGCTGGGCTGACATGCGGGGCACGCATGGTATGTGCTGAGGACGAGCGCTGATACGCTGGGCTGATGGGTCTAAAGCGGGGACTGCGCGGAGAACGGGGGGAGGGGGGTTGTTGACGGGAAGGGCCAGCTTGAGCTTGACCTTGAGAGTCAACGCGCGCTGGCGTCGGACATTCCGTCTCGATGCAGCGCGCGTGCTCTTCTAAAAAAGAGATTAAGTTTCCTAAGGTGGGCAGAGTGTCAGAGGCGCCGTATCTTCTCTCAAATAATGTGCGGAGCTCCCCCTGTAGCTTACGGACTACAATGGACAATGGACTTTGTGAAAGTCGAGGCAATTTGTCTTTAGTTCGCAGAGCTCTTGGACGAACGGACTCGGATAAAATTCCGTAAAAAAACAACTCAAGTTTCCGTATTAACGTTTATTTTGTTTTACGTTTTGCACTCTCGCAAAATAAATAAGATGTGTATTGATTTAAAACTTTGGAAATTGGGTATGGATATTTTTAGCGTCAGAAGTTGAGACTTTGAGAAATTAATTTTCCATAATAATGAAATTGTACTTTTTGTTCTTATTTTTGAGCTCTCAACTTGCAATGATGACGTGCTTCGCATGTATCAGCATTTTCACTAGTTGCACTAAGCGGTAAATATTTCAGTATAACGTTGTTGCTACCTACTGCCATATTTTCTAGCCTTGATGACAATATAAAAGCATTCCGTATTCATCCAGTCCATACTTTAAAAAGAACTAGTCATGTTTCAAATAATCCATAATTTAATTACCTACCTCCAACTAAATTTCTTTGCGAAAATGTACAGAAAATTGCTTATGTCTCGCTTGCTGCCTGTTCATAGTAATATTATTTTAACTTTTTATCGTGCGGCAGTGCTAAGCTTTTATGGAAAAGTGTGAAAATCCTCAGACAATTTTTAAAATGAATATTATATTTTCAACACACAGTCCTTTAGCGCAGTGTATTACTTCCTAAAAAAAAATCCCAAAACTAACGAGGACATGCAAAAAATGCATACCCACAAATTAGGTGTAGACGTGAATGGGGAATTGGGTTTGTTCTGTCGTAAATTAAGCTTTATATTGCGGTGTTAGGGTATGATTTCGTTTGAGATGTGTTACATTGTTTACGACGAAGTGCCTAAAAAGTTCTCGTCGCTTCGTTAAACTTGAAGCTCTGGATTACACGTCGAGACACTGATTTAGATTGCTTACTGAGCACGTGCATTTCGGCTCGGAGGTGTAATTAATTTAATTACGTGCTTATCCTCACGTTCCCGAACTTTTGCCAATCTAACTTATCCCGTATTGATTATGGGTTTCCCCCGCATGATGTGTAACAACACAACAACAACACATAATATTAATTCCAACGAAAAAGTAATACAATTCACCACGAAAATAACTGTACAATTTGTACATTATCGTTGGAGGAGTAAATTAAATACAGAATACTTTATCACTCGACACACCCACTTGACTGCTCGTGCTTGATAGAAGAAGGTATGTCTCTCGAAATCCCTTTATACAATATCAACCCCACTACTGCAGTGTCTGTTTAGTGGGCGTGTCTGACTTTATCTATCAATACACTACAATAACTTTAAATGATGAATGCTTTGTAAAAAAAAGTCTATAAATATTTACTTAACCCTTAACTGGTATCAGGGGTCAAAAATTACCCCAGGCGTTCGAATTTTTTACGATATCTTTGCTATAACATGTACGCTCTTGTGCTTCCGTGTAATCTCGTTACGTCGGATGGTAAGGCGGGTGACGGAAGTGCATCGTTCTGCTGTTGCTGGAAGCAGAGATACATACACTGCTGGGGTCAAAAATTACTCCCGATACCAGAAGTGTATGTATTTCTTCAACGGTACCTTCTTATAGTTTTTCATTATTTTTACAATATATCGAGAATTTGAAACAATTAATATAACCTTTACCATTACCATACAGATCGGATTGATAGAGCAATTGAAGATAAAGAGATTGCGTTGTGTGTCTTCCTTGATATTGAAGGCGCATTCGACAACACTTCAACCAGCTCTATCTCTATCAAATCAGGCTGACACAAGGTTGCCCACAAGGAGGTGTGCTGTCACCTCTGGAATGGTCCCTGGTAGTGGATGAACTACTAAGGGAACTGAACCTCTTAGGTTACTACGCTCAAGGGTACGCTGACGACCTGGCGATCATGGTGGTGGGTAAATGCGCATCTGTGGTCGCTGGGTTGATGCAGTCAGCACTAAGAGTCGTCTAGGATTGGTGCCAAAGGGTCAAGCTAACAGTAAACGCTGATAAGACGGTCATGATACCTTTCACCAAAAAGAGGAAGTTGGAGGGACTAAGACCCCCAACACTCTTCGGGAAAACTATTAAGTTTGCGGGTGATGTCAAATATCTAGGAGTAATCCTAGACAAAGGACTCACTTGGAATAAGCACATCGAGTATATTACGAAAAAGGCTAGATGTTCTCTGGGTTCCTGTTGGAAGCTTGTCAGCTCTAAATGGGGTATTCGGCCGAAGGCAATGCTATGGCTATATACAGCCGTAGTGAGACCGATTACCACATATGGCTGCGTAGTGAGGCATAAAAAGGCTGACCAAGTAAACTGTAATAAAAGTCTAAACAGCGTACAGAGACTGGCATGTCTAATAATCACGGGTGCACTCTCGTCAACACCCACCGCTTCCCTCGAGGCCCTGATCAACTTAACTCCGCTTCCTCTGCTTGTTCAGATGGAGGCCAAAAAGGTGGCTCTCAGGGCCAGGACGGCGGGCAGGACGAATTGGGTCTCCACCCCATTTCGACAGCTGGTACAGTCCCTCAGTGAATCACCTGTCATGGCCATGCCATCAGATGCCATGATCAAGGTGCATAGCTTTTCGAAGCTATACCAGGTTTTTATACCTTCCAGGGAGGACTGGGAAAGGAAAATCCCAATCGATGTCCGCCCTAGCGACATAGTTTGGTTCACGGATGGATCAAGGAAAGACAACCTTGCGGGAGCGGGATTCTACGGAGGCAGGCCACCAAGGGGCAAATACGCCTGTTTGGGGGAGTTTGCGACCGTGTTTCAGGCTGAAGTCTTCGCTATCCTCGGTTGTTCACTAGAAAGCCTGGAGATGGCCCTAGTTAATAAAAACGTGTTTATCTTCTCCGATAGTCAAGCTGCACTTAAAGCACTGACTGCCGCAGAAGTCTCGTCCAAATTAGTTCTGGAATGCATTGAGACGTTAAACATGCTGGGAAGGAACAACAACATCCGCCTAGTATGGGTTCCGGGCCACAGCATCGTCCCCGGCAATGAAACCGCTGACGAACTAGCTAGGCTTGGGGCCGAGAGTCTCATATATGGCCCAGAACCAGTCTGTGGTATAACTCCTAGTACCACAAAGCAAGTGCTCAGGGAATGGGGTCACAGACTATGCAGGAAGCAATGGGCTGAGACCCCTGGCCTTGAACACTCCAAGGCACTAATTCCTGGCTTCAACAAGAAACTATCAGAAGTAGTGCTCACTTTGGGTAGGAACCAATTAAGAATCCTTACCAGAAGCCTAACTGGGCACTGCAAGCTCAACAAACACCTAAACAAAATGGGTATTTGTAGCATAACGACTTGCAGATTCTGTGAGGAGGAGGATGAAACACCTATTCACCTTCTCCTCGACTGTCCTGCTCTACTACAGAGCAGGAACAGGCATCTTGGTCGCCACGAATACTCATCCACAGAGGAAATTCGTGGCACCAACCCCAACCATATCGTTCAATTTATGAGCAGTATTGGGTTGGGGCTGATTCTCTAGTGCGAAGGAGTCACAATAGATCCTCGTGGGTCGCAGTGCAGAAGACTATGATAACAGTCTGCGACGTCAAACAGTTTACGATCGTAAGGAGTAAAGATTAGTCAGTTTTTCTAGTAAAATTATATTAGGCATAGATTAGGAATCTTACAATTCTTGCTGCTAGGAAGATGAAGTGAATTATAGCAAATGCTTACTAATTTATATGTAAAGAAAAATTTGCGAAAATCACTTATAAATAGTAAAATTTTATGAGCAGATTTTGGTATCTGGTTTAGCCCTGTCACCTGTTTTTATTTTTAATTGATATCAAAAAAAGTTTGTTTGTTTTATAATCTAAATTATATAAGAAGACAAGAAGAGGCAAGAAAAATAAGGTAGGTTTATGTTTCAATTTCAAGTCCGTCGTTTAGGCGAAAATATAATTGAAGACGAAGACCACATCTTATATCACTTTGGCAAAACAAAGGGGCGCTATGGAGTCGGTTTCTTGGTCAAAAAGCAATTAAAAAATAATATCAACGCTTTTATAGGTATATCGGAGAGAGTATGTACACTACTTATTGACTTAGAAGACCTTTCGTTTACTATAATACAGGCATACGCTCCTACCGAAAACTGTAATGAAGACGATATAGATAATTTTTATCAGGACCTAGCAAAAGCACACGACTCTAGCACGACAAAAAACATCATTACAATGGGAGACTGAAACGCTCAGATTGGAACCCCTAAAAATACGAACCCGCCACTGGAAGTTTTGGATATGGAAAAAGAAACGCGCGAGGAGAGAGACTCGTCCAGTTTGCCCATGAATATAACCTGAAAATTATCAACACAATGTTTAATATTAAACCTAAGAACAGATGGACCTGGATCTCGCCGGACAAAAACACGAGAAATGAGATAGATTATATAATGTCTACGATTATATAATGTCTACAACTCCGTACCTTTTTGCCAAATACGAAGTAGTAGCAGCGTTTCCCTTTGGATCTGACCATAGATTATTGAGAGCCACGCTGCAAATTAAGAAAATGAAAATAAGCAGAAGCAATTTTTCCAGAAAAACTAATTTTTTGAAAACATTTAATGAACAAGAATGTATCTCAAAAACTTAAATAATCATAATATTATACCTGAACTTCTGTCTACTAAAGAAAACTACAATGGGGATCAATACTATAAAAAAATTGTACGCTCTTTACTTGAAAGCTTAAAAATTTCTAAAATAACCAGTAAGCACAAGATCTTGTCTGACAAAGCGCAAAAACTTATGAAAGAAAGAAGTCAATTGCAAAACAAACACAAACTTACAAAAAATGATAAGGAAAATCTGAAGGAGCTCTACAAAGCAACTAACAAGGAAATAAGACTATGTTATAAGGCGCACAGAGAGAATACTATACAGAAATACTTGAATAAATCAAGATCATCGAAAAAAGCATACAAGGAATTGAATAAATCAAAAAAATGGATCCCATCGCTTCAGCTCGACTCCAACAAAACAAATTTCCGAACCAACATTATTAACATAGCAACAGATTTCTACGAAAACCTCTACAGCAGTCGAGATATAATAAGGCCATCCAGTCCCAATAATCAAAATAAAAACTACTCGGAAATACATTATTTTTCAGAAGCCGAGATACTGAAACATATTAAAAAACTTAAATCAGAAAAGTGCCCGGGTCCCGATGGGATAACAAATGAATGTGTAGGGATCTCCTACATCTATGTATACACATTTTATTTTAACATTTTATATATATTTCTCATAATTTTATTTTTATACGTATTTTGTTTATACATACAGCTATTTACAATCTTATATCTATTACTATATTAAAAACAATTAAATATATACAAGTAAAATCTTATAACTACGAGTTACGACCAAGCATCAGGTGCGCGGTCTGCTCATTAGTTATTACTTATCAGCTGCGGCTCGCGCGCATCGCTCTGTGGATAGCGAACCGGTTTCGCTAGCTGCAGTTGCCTAGATGTGTTATCGCTAGGCCGTACGCGCTGCGCGGCCCGGCCGGCTCCTGAGTTCGCTTGCGAATTTTGATGCAAAAATACTAGCCCGCCGAAATAACTTATTTCCTTTCATGTACATAATAGTATATTGTAATAGCTTTAATAAACTGCTAAAACTGAATAGTGGTTTCACTTGCTATAAGTGGTGACCCCGTGAACAATGAGTGAAAGTGATAGTGACTCGGCGGCTACCGCGTGCTCGCAAAAGGGCGGCGTTACCTTCCGCCGTAAGAAGCACGTGGCGGCGACACCTTGCGCCGCGACTACTTCCATCAACAGTGTGTTGAAGGTGCAACCATTTTCGCCAGAAGAACCGGAGCTATGGTTCGCGCTCCTGGAAGGCCAGTTCGATCTTCTAGAAATATCCAGTGATGCCAAAAGGTATACAAGTGTTATCAATAACCTTGATATTGCGCACTCAAAGGCCGTAAAGGACATAATATTAAACCCTCCGGCTTCTAATAAATATGACTACATAAAGGCCGAGCTCGTAAAGCGACTCTCCGCATCAAAAGAAACGAAGGTTCGCCAGCTCTTAACCCATGAACAGCTAGGCGACAGGAAACCTTCGCAATTCCTTCGGCATCTTCAAGACCTGGCCGGCCCTACTGTTCCCGAAGACTTAATCCAGTCTATCTGGACCAGCCGTCTGCCTCAACACCTGCAGACAGTGCTAGCCTCTCAGATAGGCCAGACCCTAGAACAGCTTGCCGATCTCGCCGACAGGATTCAGGAGATAACCAGTCCCCACGTCGCAGCAGTTTCCTCGAACTCACCCCAGCATACCAGTGAGATAGCGGAGCTGAAGAAGATGGTGGAACGGCTCACGCTGCAGCTTGAGATGCACACTCGCTCAGCCCAATGTTCCAGCATCAGATCCAGACCCCGGCGCCGTTCATCTTCGCGCCCTCGCTCCAGGTCCGAGTCCAGCTACCGCCGGCACCCACTGTGTTGGTACCACAAGAAGTACGGCACCCTGGCCCGAAGCTGCATCAAACCGTGCGACTTCCACATGAAGTCGGGAAACCCCGGGAGCAGTCACTGATGACGACTGGTGACTGCTGCGCTGCTTCAGGTCGTCTCTTCGTCACGGACCGCATCTCCAGTCTACAATTTCTAGTGGACACCGGCAGTGACCTTAGTGTTTACCCCTGTTCCGCGCTTCGCCAACGCCGTGCTAAGACAAACTTTAATTTAAGTGCTGCTAACGGTAGTGTTATAGAAACTTTTGGTTTTATAGATCTTAGTTTAGACCTAGGTTTAAGGCGTAGTTTTCCTTGGCGATTTACTGTAGCCAATGTAAGTAAACCTATTATTGGTGTTGACTTTCTTAGTCATTATAATTTAATTATTGATTGTAAAAATCAGAAACTTTTAGATTGTACAACTAATTTAAGTACTAGTGCATATTGTGTTGCTAATAACTTAAATTGTAACTTTTCAATTAAGGTTTCGACGGGCGACACTAGGTATCACGCGATTCTCGCTAATTACCCCGAGATAACTCACCCTTCCGGTATTTTGCGCATACCTAGGCATAATACTGTTCATTATATACGCACTACACCCGGCCCACCTATTTATTGCACTCCACGTAGACTAGCTCCAGATAAGTTAAAAATTGCTAAGCAGGAATTCCAACTTATGCTTAATAATGGGACAGCTCGTCCATCTGACAGTCCCTGGGCTTCACCCCTCCACCTTGCCCCTAAAAAGGATAATGGCTGGCGCCCTTGCGGCGACTACAGGTTACTTAACGCTCGCACTATTCCAGACCGTTATCCAATACGGCACATACATGACTTTGCTCATTCTCTAGCAGGTTGTAAGGTCTTCTCGACCATCGACTTAGTAAAGGCCTTTAACCAGATTCCGGTCTACGAAGGTGATATACAGAAGACGGCCATCACAACACCATTCGGTTTGTATGAATTTCCTTTTATGACCTTTGGGTTGAGGAACGCTGGCCAAACCTTTCAGCGTTTTGTCGACGAGATGACCAGAGGCTTGGATTTCTGCTATGCTTTTCTGGACGATTTTCTTGTCTTCTCCAGGACTCCAGAAGAACATGAGTCACACCTGGAACAGCTGTTCAGCCGCATGAAGGAGTACGGCATCCTAGTGAACACCTCCAAGTGTGTCTTCGGTGTAGACCAGGTAACCTTTCTAGGCTATAGCATATCCGAAGCTGGTACCAAGCCCCTGGACTCCAAGGTCCAGGCCATCAAGGACTTTCCTGCGCCGACCAACGTCCAACAACTACGTAGGTTCCTGGGCATGGTAAATTTTTACCGGCGGTTTCTCCCCAAGGCCGCACGAACCCAGGCACCTCTGAATGCTCTCCTTACAGGCTCCGTGAAAGCGTCTACTCCCGTCAATTTGACTGGTGACACTCTGACGGCTTTTGAGCAGTGTAAGGACAGTCTGTCCAATGCTGCACTACTTGCACATCCCGACAGCGAAGCCAAGCTCGCTCTGGTAACAGACGCGTCTGACTTGGCCTTGGGAGCAGTACTGCAGCAGTGGAAAGACAACCAATGGCAACCACTTGCTTTCTTCTCTCGTAAATTGAGCCCATCACAGCAGAAGTACTCACCGTACGACCGTGAGTTGCTGGCCATTTACGAGAGTATAAAGTACTTTCGCCATATGTTGGAAGCCCGACACTTTGTGGTTTACACTGATCACAAGCCGATCAGTTACGCTTTTCACGAGAGAAAAGCCAACTGCTCGCCTCGTCAGTTTCGCCACCTCGATTACATATCGCAGTTCACAACCGACATTAGGCATATTTCCGGCAAAGACAATGTCGTTGCCGATACACTGTCACGTGTCAATGAACTGTCGATAGGTATCGATTATGATAAGTTGGCTTCCTCACAGGCTGAAGACGAGGAGTTAGCACAACTACTCGGCGGTGACTCATCTCTCCGCATCGAGAAGTTGCCTCTCCCGAATTCCAACGTCCAAATATTTTGTGACGTCAGTACCCCGTCTCCTAGGCCTTTCGTGACGAAACCGTTACGGAAACAACTCTTTGACAGCCTTCATAATCTCAGCCACCCAGGTGCCAATGCTACCGCCAGGCTAGTAGCCGAGCGTTTCGTATGGCCCGGGGTGCGCAAAGACTGTCGAGAGTGGTCACGTATGTGCCTATCATGCCAACGTGCGAAGGTAAGTCGTCACGTGTCGTCCCCTCTAGGCACGTTCAACTTGCCTCGGGCACGTTTCTCTTTTGTCCATGTGGACATTATAGGTCCTCTTCCCCCATCACAAGGCTTTCGGTACTGTACGACTGTGGTGGATCGTTTCACGCGTTGGCCCGAAGTCAATCCGATGGCCGACATGACCGCCGAAACCGTGGGTAAGGCATTAATATCGTGGATATCCAGATTTGGATGTCCATCTGATATTGTCACTGATCGCGGTCGGCAGTTTGAATCGTCACTTTTCCAATACCTTGGAAAAATGATCGGATTCAAACATCGCCGCACGACCGCGTATCACCCCGCGTGTAACGGTCTTGTGGAACGATTCCACCGACAGTTGAAGGCGGCAATAATGTGTCATGCCGATAGTAACTGGGTCGACACATTGCCCCTTGTACTTCTCGGTATCCGAAGCGCCTTCAAGGAAGACCTACAGTCTTCGTCTGCCGAATTGGTATACGGCGAACCCCTGCGCCTGCCCGGTGAATTTTTCCACGCGACAACCCCTGGTTCGAGTGACATTAGCGATTTTACGGCTCGCTTACGTCATTTTGTCGCTAAGCTGAAACCTTCGCCTGCAGCGCGTCACAATAATAATAAAATATTTGTTTATAGGGATTTACCTAAATCGAGCCACGTTTTCTTAAGGGACGATACTGTACGAGGCGCTTTACAGCCTCCCTACTCCGGTCCCCACGAGGTTCTCGATCGCAGCGACAAGACTTTTAAAATTCTTGTAAAAGGGAAGCCAATGACAGTATCTGTAGACCGCCTAAAGCCAGCCTACGTATTGTCCGAGCCCTCCTTTAATCTAATCCCTAACCTACCTAGGAAGCCTAATCCGTTTCCTACCCCTACTCCTAATCCTGTACCTATTCCTAATCCTGTGCCCATTTCTAGTACCGTTCCCGATACTACACAGGGTTACAACATAAAAAAAACTAGGTCAGGACGTGTTGTGAGATTCCCTGACTACTATCGCCCGTAGACTCGGTCTCTGGGGGGGAGTAATGTAGGGATCTCCTACATCTATGTATACACATTTTATTTTAACATTTTATATATATTTCTCATAATTTTATTTTTATACGTATTTTGTTTATACATACAGCTATTTACAATCTTATATCTATTACTATATTAAAAACAATTAAATATATACAAGTAAAATCTTATAACTACGAGTTACGACCAAGCATCAGGTGCGCGGTCTGCTCATTAGTTATTACTTATCAGCTGCGGCTCGCGCGCATCGCTCTGTGGATAGCGAACCGGTTTCGCTAGCTGCAGTTGCCTAGATGTGTTATCGCTAGGCCGTACGCGCTGCGCGGCCCGGCCGGCTCCTGAGTTCGCTTGCGAATTTTGATGCAAAAATACTAGCCCGCCGAAATAACTTATTTCCTTTCATGTACATAATAGTATATTGTAATAGCTTTAATAAACTGCTAAAACTGAATAGTGGTTTCACTTGCTATAAATGTATAAAATACGCCAAAACTCTACTATTGACACCCATTACGATCCTATGGAATAAAATCCTAGCTGAAGAAAAAGTACCTCATCAATGGACAGAATCAGAAATTATATTGCTCTATAAAAAAGGCGATACAGCAGACATAAAAAATTACCGACCTATAAGCCTGATGCCGTGCCTCTACAAACTATTTGCCACTTGCCTTTTAGAAAGAATGTGTCCAGACATCGACGCACACCAACCGATAGAACAAGCTGGTTTCAGGAGCGGATACAGCACAATTGACCATATACAAGTGGTAGACCTGTTGATAGAGAAGCACCTAGAGTTCCGCAAACCGTTATATTTAGCCTTTATAGACTACCAAAAAGTATTTGACTCTATATCTAATAAAAGCATTTGGGTAGCATTAAGAGCACAAACTATGAATGAAAAATATATAAACATCCTAAAAAACATATATGCATCCAGCACTAGTAGAGTCAAATTGGATAGAACAGGAAAAACCATCGACATAAACAGAGGCGTTCGACAGGGAGACCCAGTCTCGCCTAAAATATTTATAGCTGTATTACAACATATTATGAAGGACTTACCTTGGTTGAAAAAAGGCATAAATATTAACGGCAACTATCTTAGTAATCTCAGATTTGCTGACGACATAATACTGTTTGCGGAAAGCTCCCACCAATTGCAATCTATGATAGATGACCTATATCAGACAAGTACAAACATCGGGCTAGAAATGAACATTGAAAAGACAAAAATATTAACAAATCACCAGAATACGCCAATACTCGTTAATAATATTCCTATCGAATATGTAGAATCATATATATATCTAGGCAAACAAATTTCCTTTAAAAAAGAGAGAAACATAGAAGAAGTAGACAGAAGAATAGCCATAACGTGGAAAAAATATTGGGCTCATAAGGAAATATTCAAATCCAATAACATTCCACTGCCATCCAAAAAAATAGTAATGGATTCAGAGATTTTACCATGCCTTACATATGGATGTCAGACTTGGACTTACGATTTAAAGACTCAAACAAAAATCTTGACCACACAAAGAAAAATGGAAAGGAGCCTACTTTACATAAAATTAAAAGACAGAATAAAAAACACTGAAATTCGTAAAAAACAAAGGTAACCGATGCTCTATCATTCTCTTTACAAAGAAAATGGAAGTGGGCCGGCCACGTAGCTAGATATCATGACGACAGATGGAATATAAGAGCAGCAGCTTGGGCCGGACCAACAGGCAGCAGAGCGAGAGGCCGCCCACGCGCAAGATGGGCAGACGAAATAAAGGCGATAGCGGGAAATGACTGGCTAGACATGGCAAAAGATAGAGCACATTGGATCTCTTTGGAGGAGGCTTTTACCCTTAGGGGGTCCATACAGAAATAAAAGTCCTAAATTTCTGCATGCTATTTATATTTTTTGACAATTTTCCTATTAAAAGCTAAAATAATTTATTAAGAATTTTTATATTGTGACATTTAAATTATTATTTATATATTTGACTTCTGATAAATTTGATTTAAATTAATTTGCTTTGAAATTTTTTATTATAATAATTGACACGCAGAAAGTGCTAAAATAATTTATTGAATAATGATGAATGAATAAGAATTTGTAGAATATTGTGACATTTAAGTAATTTATTAGTAATATTTGACATTTGATATTGTGATTTAAATTAATTTGATTTTTGTTATAATAATTGACATGCAGAAAACTTTTATAATTATTTTTTTCTAAACTCTGTAAACCAAAACTGTATGGAATTAATAAAGCTATATTTATTTATTTATTTTATTTATTTATTTATTTATGTTTCAATATGTTAAAGGACTCCTAAAGTAACATTCGTCTAAATAAGATCAAAAACATGGATCTTTTTTTTTATAAGAAAAAATATATCATTCAATAATGTTATTGATCTTTAAAACTAAAATGTATTTCGGTAAAAAGATGTGTTTCAATATAATTAACTAAATAATTTGAAAAAAAGTTTTCGTATTTGTAAAATTCGTATTGCATTGTAATGATTTAAGTCAGTGTTGCACCTTTTAACTTTTTATTTTACGGTCAACGTAATGTGCTATAAAGCGACTTTGTAAAGTTAATTACAAAGTTCACCAGGATATGTGATCACAGGGAATAAAACTAAATCCATCAACGACTTTGTTGCCTAAAATACGACTTGCTGTAGAGGATAAGTTTCTCTGTGGTTTACTGCTGCTTGTAAGAGGCGACAGAGTTTTTGAGTTTTTATAGCGACACCTCTAGAGTTGAAGACCTAAGTGAATGAAGCGGGTAGGTAAAATACTGTTAATAAGGGCTAATAATA
Organism: Polyommatus icarus; assembly: GCA_937595015.1. Classification (NCBI taxonomy): domain Eukaryota; kingdom Metazoa; phylum Arthropoda; class Insecta; order Lepidoptera; family Lycaenidae; genus Polyommatus; species Polyommatus icarus. The sequence goes on along the minus strand of OW569322.1, from coordinate 7,273,513 downwards.
CATGTATAGTCGGATTTAAACTGATAGTATAAACTTTTGGTTATTTTCCTTAACCCTAGAACCGTACCCTGTGGTACAAATGAAAAAATAAACAAAAATTTCATTATACTTTTTTTTATTGTTCGACGGTTTGTTTCGCGCGTCCGTGTATTTACGTGGGGCGGGGTGACGCGCCGAAACCTCAGTCAGGCGACGGTCCTACTCGCAAGTGGAAGCGGTACATTGCTTGTGGGGTACTGCGGTACCCCAGGGTACTTTAAACGTAAGTATTATTGTTTGAACATTTTCATCGTTTTGTTGTTTTTTTGGTTATTTGTGGGCATGAATTTGAAGAAACCGACATAAAATTTATCGAGATCGTCAAGCAGTTTTTATGCTGTGGGTTTATTTAGTTTTTGATGGCATTATATGATTGTTTACGAACTCCTAACTTATTTTCTTTTTTCAGATAGCGTCTAGACGTAATTTGAGTGAAAATAGAGAATATTCTTCTGGAATCGGAAGAAGAAGAAAAAGGTGAATATCTGTTTTTAGGTGACGTAATTTTATCTCAGAGTCCTCACTCTTTAGAAGTAGAATCACCTCCTGATTCAGACGAAGAAATGGAAGAAGTATCTTTGCAGTTCTGTTCTAATGCGTAACCAGTCACTGTCCTCAGCGTTCCAGATATTTTACGTGGTAGAGGCAGAAAAAGCAGAAAAGCAGTCATACCTACAGTGTGTCGCGCGAAACTCGCCGCTGGAGCTTCTGTATGTTTTATGGAATACTAAATATTGTGGGGATCAATTCTACGATACTGTTACATTCTTCAGATGCTGCTAATAAGCAATTTTTCAAGAATAGGCGCACTTACCTGAAGACTCTCGCTTTTGATTACATAAACCCGCACTTAGAAGACAGATTTCAATACCGAACTTTGCCAACGTATCTACAAATAAGTATTGGTGATATAGTGGAGAAAAAAATCAGTTGTCTGTAAAGTCAGTTTACTGATGATAGTTGAACGTGACAACGTATGACGTTGTCACGTTCAACTATCCTTAACCCCTTAACCCTCGCTTCCGAATCTCTATAAATAAAAACAGACTCAGTGTCACCTCACTACCAACTTCAAGTAGCAAGATATCGACAATTGCAGCACTTACGTCAGCGTCTTGTTGGCCCAGCGGGACAAGCTAGATATCACAGCGCCAAGATCCAAGTTCGCGTCCACGCGGCGGCAATACATTACTTTTCGCTTTCTTTAAAAAACATGTAAATGTACTATAGTAGGGTAAATGACTAGTAAATTGGACAGTACTAGTCATTGGACAAAGCAGAAAAACACAATAATATTTATTAAGGTTGCTTCAAAAACTGCCTATTTCTAAAGTAATAGAACGCCTGATTTTAAAGAAAAACAGGTGGTATTTAAAGCAACCATAATAAATATTCTGTTTTTGTACTCTGTTCAATTACTAGTACCACGCTAGTACTGTCCAATGACTAGTCATTTACCTTATATAATATAGCAGCTGTCCACGCAGACGCATCGCTCACTCAAGTAGGACTTAGCAGAGAGACGGATGTCGAACGCTGTCGAACGCAAAGGCCGATTGTGCTTCCTTGTCGCTCGTTCCGCGCTCTCGCTTGCACTTCAAGCCTTAAATGGAACGCCTTAGAGTGAGGTAACGCCGCATGAACTGTCATGTTTTTCGTGCGCGCACCCCATATCGAATTATAAGACGTTATCACGTCAAAAAACGCCCAACGCCTTATAGCTTCTCCTAATTTCAAATCTGGAAGGTGGTCTTCCCGAGGTCCAAAGACCGCAAATCACGTACGCAATGTGAGACGTGCAAAACTTTCATTTGTACTGTTCACCAGAACAAAATATGCCAAAATTGTTTTATAGTACCTAATTAATTCGATTTAATTATGTTCAGAAAGACTGAGATTATTGTTACAAAGTCTATGTAAGTTGATTTAATAATAAAAACTTTAATATCATTTTAAAAATGTGTTATTATTGTTGGGGTGCGCTAGTACCCCAGGGTACCGTTAGATAAAGTTTAAGATGGGTACGGTTCTAGGGTTAATTAAAACCAATTTGAACTGAAGATATTTTGCTTCGTAGGCCCAAAATAAGTATTCATTACACATTTTCGCATCCGTTTATAATGAAGCTCTTGAAATACGAATAATGGCATATCATTTCAGGCCGAAGCACCATTATACTACAGGCAATCCAGAAATAAAATATAGGTCAGACGGGTAGGATTTTAAATAAAGGCAAAGGGTAAACAAATTGTGATTTTACATCAGCATGAAAATACTTTCAGAGCGCACACATTTACAATGTAAAGGGATGGGAAAAGTACACTTTAGTTTTGGAATATAGAATACTAGATAATTTCCTTTGTTTTTGCAGGAATAATTATATCGCTCGAAAATCGAACATTTTACTATGATATCTTTTCCGAGACTTACAATATCCATACTCATCAAACTAAACACACCGGCAAAATTAGAGGAACATAACAAAATTTTATTTTTTTTTGAAAATTAATCGCTGTTTTTTATATATTTATTTATTTATTAAATAATTGACGATTAAAAAATAAAACTTATATAAATTTAGGGCATAAAAACGTGTAAAATAGAAAAAATCTGCAAAAATCAAAAATTAAGAAAAATCTTTGAAATTTCAGTAGTAAGTTTTTAAGTTAAATTCTTCATTTTTACTTAAGAAATGCCATGTTTAAAGCGTGTAATGCCTTCTATGGATCTCAAGAGGGTCTGGATACGCCATTCCATGCTTGCATTTTGATTGTCGATCATTTCCTGTGGGATATTCTTCTACTCCTCCAGTAGCGCCAACTCGAGCTTCTGAACACATTTTGGAGCTGGAGTTTTAACTCGTACCGTTCACCCATTGATGTGCCACACGTCCTCAATCGGATCCACATCCGTAGACCGTGCTGACACTCCACCTGGGCTACGCCAGCATCATTTAGGTAATAATACCCGATTTTTTTACTCTATGGACGCGCATAAAATTGAAGTTACTGCCTAAAACTGTGTAAAAGGCACAACATGCAGTTCAAAGATGTTTGTGCTATAGCCCTGTACTGTCAAAGTACCATCATTAACAATCATCAGCTCCGTGCGGGCTCCAAATCATATGCCACCCCAAACCATTACGAAGCCTGCATGATAGGCCACTGTGTCCGTTAAGTTTGATGGTCTATAGCGTTCCTTACGATTTATTCACATTCTTTATTGCCTGTCAACAAAATTTACACAGAGTTTGCTCCCATCACTATACAGCACACGATTTCACTCACTTGTTAAATTTTGATGTTCACGTGCAAATCTTAGCCTGGCTCTTTGCGGTCCTGTCTCAAGTTTTGGTGCCCTTGCTGGCACTTTTGAGTTTAATTTAACTTCTTTAATTCTTCTTCTTACTGTACAATCACTTACACGTCCATCTCGGACCTGTTCCGACAGGTTTCGTCTCTGCAAAGCAGTTTGAGGTCGATTTCTTAAGGCTTGTATCCTTACAAAACGGTCATCCTGAACCATTGCCACCCAAAATCTGCCTTGTTCTCGTCTCCAAACGTAAGATCCAGTCTCTCTGTAGCGTTGAAAGTTACGATGGACCACGAAAGCCGACACACCTAAGGCCTGACTGACCGAACGGTAGGTGTGACCTTTCTCTATCGTGGTTACAGCTCTAGCAGTCGTAGATGCTGGAAAATCACTAATTTTGTATCTAAGCAATGTGTTCTTCCAAAAACCAAACAATCAAATGAGCTGGCATACCTTGCACCCCGCTAAAAACGCCATTCTTATCAGAAACACTTACAACGTCAATCATCGAAAAACACTTAGTAGGACATAATTGCAATAAAAATCTGTTAGCTTCCCAGTTGTGTTCAATATTTTATTTCTTAAATGAGCTTACAAACTATACAAAAGGATTTCACACAGCCCGACCCACTTGAATTCAAGTTGTGGCCCTTTTTACCTATGTTCCGCTAATTTTGCCGGTGTGTAGTTTCACACACACACACATTCTAATATTATTTTGACAAAAACGACATTTTTTTTGCGTTCACAAAATGAAAAACTTTTATTATTGTTTTCCAGCTTTATCATGATACGACAAGATTATAAACGAAACAGTTAATATAATTTAAAATAAACGCTGTAAAAGTGGCAATTACGACAATTGGAATTAAGCGTTTGTTAAAAGTCGAGATGGATCTTTGTTAAAACTGTACAAAAACAAGAAAAATTATACCTCATAATGAAATAGTACTTAGGGTAAATTGAATAATAAATTGCTTTTCATCTCTTCCTATTATGTAATCATCTGAGAGCTTTAGCAGAGAAAAAGCTTTAAGCTCTTTGTACGAAGCTTATTAAGAAACCGCCGATAAATGAATAAAAGATAGTGAAAAGTATATTTCTTATTAAATTATTTAAAATAATGTAAAGTCTTTTAGACTATGTAAGTCCTTTACGGCAATGAATTAAAGGACTAGTTAATTTGAATTCTTTTATTCTATTAACGAGTGATTTGACTGAAAGACAAGGTAAAACTTAGGACCAGTTCACATTGGTATATGTAAAGGCATTTTTAAATCACTAACCAATCAATTCCCAAGCTGCAGCCAGCTGCCGCATAACAATTGATGATCTATTGTGTCTATAATACCCACGATGGAAGTGGGACAGAGCCATACAAAACTGAAATTTATTTAAGGTCGCAGTGATATAAGTAGCTCGGAAGGCGCTAATAGCACTTGAAATAAGCCGTACAAAATTCGCAATGTTGCACAAGTCATATAAAAATATTGGCAGACAGGTTGTCAAACGTCGAACCAAAAGTATTGTTTACAGTTTGTGCTGGTGCTGCCGTCTTGCGTGAAAACATTAAAATTAACAACCAACTTAATTTTGTTAGATATGACGCATTGGAAACCTTTTATGAGTGTTCTGGGTTGGAGAAGTGTCTCAGTTAAGCTGAAGCACCACGGGTGTATGTTATGGCCGGCAAGAAACACCAAACCTACCCACTAAAATCACCTAAGATTTGCCATCAGCCGTATACGTCAAGTGAATTGTTATTTGTATCCCGGAAGATCTTCCGGGGTACAAACAATAAATATAACCGGACACAAGCAATAAATATAACAATCTAAACAATGATCTTATTCTTTCGTCAAAAAGTGAAACCAAAATAGATAATAACTTACCGGGGTTTATTGCGTAGCATGCACAATAGGCTACTTGACCTAATTTTTTTCTTCATGCTAATCGCTTCATAATCATTCATTTTTACAAAAAAAAACTAATATTTTAATATTTTACACAGCAGAAACCCATAAAAATGTTTATTGAAAAATATGCCTCTTAAATGGCGCCGAAAACACTGTCCGCCATAGTGTGACGTCATTCGCTTTGTATTTTAAACTCTCTTTATTGAAATTTTTTTAATGTGCTAAATGTACGAGTCTAAAAGTGCCCAAAAATTATAAAATAATTATATTAGAAATTAGAAATCATTTGTAATTTTGAAAACTTTTGGAGAAAAGTTTTGGCCATTTCATTTCCCGTCTACAATAAATGGAGACAATATATATACAACTGATGTTTTATTTGAATTATTGAAGAAAATATATAATAGGCTTATTCTTATTATTTATGTACAAATAAACTTACATATAGCGAGCGCGATAAATAAAAGATATTAAATTAGTATGAGGATGACGTCACATCCCAATCGGAAGTACCGCAAAAGCGTTTTCGTCAGTACAATTCCTATTTTCATAAAATCATATTTTCAAATCGACTTTATTTATCAATCATAAGCTTTTATTTGATAATAAGGGTGAAATACGGTTTCCTAGGCCAAGTTCTACCAGAAATATGCATTTGTTCAATGAAATTGAATATAGGTCAAGTAGCCTATTAGTCCGTATAAAAGTTTTTTTTCACTACCCGCACACTAAACGAGTTGTGGAGTACAAACAAAATGACCACGATGTGGAGGACTTTGCTCTTTGGTTGAGTGCTGTCAACAAGCGTCTTTTCATTATTTTCGATTTTAATACTGTTTTCTTACATTTTTGTGTGTATTTACATTATTTGTTGAAATATCTTAATTGTGCTTTGTGTTGTCTGTTATATTTTGTGGTTGATTCGTCGTAAGTATATAGTTTTAGTTAGTTTTTGTTTTTAGGTTAAGTGTTTGTTTTACCGGCATAATGGAGCTTGACACTGATCCCCCTGACCCCGGTGGTGGTACAAATAATAGAAAAAGACCAAATAAGGATATTCCGGAACCACAGCCCAAAAAGGCAACTAGTAACACACATTCAGTGCCATCAATACAATTACATTATGTGAACCCCGAATTTGCCAACAAAAAGGTATATAGTGCCGATGATGCTGCGCCATACATTGTTCACGTGTCGAAGTCTGAATCTGATACCGGTTTTCTTAACCCTATCCAATTTGGACACTTTCTTTTTAAAAATAATATAAATAACATCAAAATTGATGGAATTAAGAAAATTGGCCGAAGTCGTGTTTCGATTGAATTTCAATCATATGAACATGCTAATTCTTTCATTGATCAGCCTGCTGTTTCAAGTGCTGGATATATTGTTTCCATACCGGCATTCAGTGTATCCCGCATGGGCATTATACGTAATGTTCCTGTTGATTGGTCAATGGAAGAGTTGGTAGAAAACTTACAAGTACCATCAGGTTTTGGTAAAGTGGTAAAAGCACGTAGGTTCAGTCGCAAGACCTTGAATGACCAAAACTCTCCCACCTGGATCCCCACCCAATCTGTAGTTATTACATTAACCGGCCAAAAACTTCCTTCTCGTGTGTTCTGTTATTATAACTCCCTCCCCGTTGAAACTTACCAATTACCCACTATCCAATGCAATAACTGTTGCCGTTTTGGCCATGTTAAAGCACAATGCAGGTCCCTTCCCCGTTGTTACAAATGTTCACAGAAGCATGAAGGAGCAACGTGTACTGTAACATCCTTATTGTGTTTGTACTGTAGTGGTCCACACGCAGCCAACGACACCTCCTGTCCTGAATATACAAGGCAAAAGGAGATTAAATTGGTCATGAGTCAGGAAAATATCTCTTACCTGGAAGCTTCGGCTCGTTTTCCCCAGGTGAGACGTTCTTTTGCTGATTCTGCCAGGACATCTCATTCAGCTTCTGTGAACCTCACTAGACAAACAGACAGACAAACCAATTCGCCCACTACCACATCTTACAGAAAGACAGTGTATATTCCTCGTCGCCCTATTCCCCCAATGGCACCTGGTTACGACCACCAGGCACATCGTAACATAATCCAAGAACCAACTTCCCAGTCTCCTAATGGTTGCGCTTTCCCTTCGGATCCTGAAATCTCTTCCTCATCCACCAACCTTACCCTGTCCAGAAATGACAACCTTCTGGACAACTTATCCTATTTCTTTTTAGACCTGATTTCAAGGTCTAGCGACTCATTACCGTACAAAACTCTTGAGAACCTGACCTCACTCACAAAACTGTTATCCAATAATGGCTCACACTGTGATACAGTGGAACAGCCGCAGCATCAGAAATAAAAAATCTGACATTCTTCAGCTTATAAATACTCACAAGCCGTCAATTCTTGCCGTCCAGGAGACTTGGTTGGTGCCTGGTTCTCGTTTTCGGGTGCCGGGCTATGCCTGTTTCCGGGACGACAGGTCTGACGGCAGAGCTGGAGTAGCCATTTTGGTCTCCAGCCAATGTACATATTCTGTACATAATCTTCATGTAAATACTAGTAATTTTAATATTGTAGCTGTCCGTGTTTTAGATACTGTTTTTTTGTCTGTGTATGTCCCTCATCCAAATCCTTCCATATTCTCCGAAATATCATCCATTATTTCCTCCTGTCCATCCCCCTTGGTTGTATTGGGTGATTTTAATACTCACCATACATCTTGGGGCTCCCACCATGATGATTCGAATTCCTCCTCTCTCATCGATCTTATCGATGTTAATAACCTGGTTGTCCTCAATGATGGCTCTGCCACTCGTCGGGTCTCTCCTTTACAGAACCCGAGGAGTGTCGTAGACCTGTCGTTGTGCTCCCCTCCCCTTTCCTCTTCATGTTCCTGGGCAGTCCTTTCAGATTCTTTTGGTAGTGACCATTTCCCCATCATCACAAAAATAACATACAGACAGACAAGACCATCAATACCCACAAATTCACCCCGGCTCAAATATAAAGTTAGTTCTGCCAATTGGTCTGAATTTGCAGACATAACAGACTCTGAAGTTTGTCATTTACCTCCTGTCAACCCTAACAACATCCTTTCCTCCTACAGCAGTTTTAAAAATGTGCTCTTGATGGCTGCGGATAGGGCTATTCCTCAAAGGCAAACAGGGAATCAAAAAGCTATCTCCCCTCCGTGGTGGGATGCCGAATGCACCAGTGCCGTAAAGCGTCGTAAAGACGCTGAAAAATTGTACTGTAGGGCGATGACACTGGAAAACTTTTTAAATTATAAAAGAATTGCTGCTGAAGTAAGATTTTTATTATCGGAGAAAAAGAAAAATGGGTGGCGGCAATTCTGTTCGAGTCTTTCACCCATGTCTCGGCCTTCAGATGTTTGGAAAAATGTTAAAAAATTTCGTGGCTCTCTAGAAAGCGATAACCGTCAGTCTAACGATCCATCTAGTTGGATAAACGAATTTTCTAGCAGATTAGCGCCTCCATCCGTACCCTCTTTGGAGGAATGTCAAAATTTTATATCTACCCCAGAAAATTGCAATCATGATTTGGATGCTCCATTTTCAATGGAGGAGTTTAGACTGGTTTTGGGCACTTTAAAGGATTCCGCTCCAGGCAATGATGGGATTCCTTATTCATTTATAGTGAATAGTGGTCCCACTACACAAGAAACTTGCCTCAAAATCCTGAATGCTATTTTCCTGTCTGAAGTCCCCCCAGAGGAATGGAAGACCCAAATTATTATTCCTATCCTTAAACCGGGCAAACTTAGTAGCGACCCATCCGGTTATAGACCCATTGCACTTTCGGACACTTTACCAAAAATTTTAGAACACCTCATAAAAAATAGGTTAGAATGGCTGTTGGAGAGTAAGGGGCTCATATCCAAAACACAATTCGGTTTTCGAAGGGGCTATAGCACTATGGATAGTTTAGGAACTTTTGTGACTGACGTCCGCATAGCCTTTTCGAAAAACGAACATGTGGTGGGAATGTTTCTTGACGTGTCTGCCGCATATGATAATGTCCGTCTCCCGGTGCTCAGGCAAAAATTGCTACAGCTGAGTGTCCCTGTGAGGATGACAAATTTCATCTGTAATCTCCTTTCCTGTCGTTCCATCGAAATATCCAATCAAAATTTATCCTTACCTACCATGCAAGTTTACATAGGCCTTCCCCAAGGATCTCCTCTTAGTCCTACCCTGTACAAAATTTACTCTTATGATTTGGATTTGTCCGTTCTAAGTTTCTGTGAGATCCTTCAATATGCGGACGACATAGCAATTTACATTGCCTTAAAGGACATTATGGAGTGTATTTCTCGCCTGAACTCAGCCATTAGATATCTCATGGAATGGATGGACCGACATGGCTTATCAATTTCTATCCCAAAAAGTTCAGTAGTTGTTTTCTCCCGGGCCAGAACAATGCCCAATATTTGTATTCAATATAGAGATCAAGTTTTCCCGGTTAAGGACAGGGTCAAGTTTCTGGGTGTTATTTTAGACTCCAAATTGACTGGGACTTATCAAAATCAGCGTACAGCAGAAAAGTGTGAAAAAAACATAAACATTTTGCGGTCATTAAGTGGAGTATGGTGGGGATCTCATCCATACACCCAAAGGCTTGTGTATAATGCCCTTATTCGCAGCCATTTTGATTATGGGTCTTTTTTACTTGAGCCCTGCAATAAGCTTCCTCTAAAGAACCTAGATAAGATACAGGCCAAGTCATTGAGGATTATTGTTGGGGCTATGAAGTCAACACCTACCAATGCACTTCAGGTTGAATGTGTTGACCCTCCACTTCACATCAGGAGGCAATATTTATCAGACCGATTTTTATTTAAAATTTTCCAATTTTCCTATCACCCGTTAATTGGCAAACTTCACACTCTGTCCCAACTTGTTTCTACATCCAATTATTGGTTACACAAAGAAACCCCATGTCTCCTGGTCAGCTACCTTAAGTTAACCCGTCTTCCCTGCCCTGTCTTCCAGTGCACCCTTAATCCTCTCTTTTCCACCCCCTTTAATGCCATTACCTACGTTCCAAAAGTTTTGCTCAACTTACCTATAGAAAAAGGTTCCTCCTCAGCCAACTCACAATTCAGGAACATCATTGATCAGCACTTCAGGGATTGGTTGCTTGTTTTCACTGATGCATCAAAATTATCTGATGATGGCTGTGTCGGTGCTGCAGTTTGGATTCCGAGGGTTAATGTTATTTTAAATTTTAAATTACCTCCCACTTCATCTGTGCACACAGGTGAAGTACTTGCCATTTATGAGGCTATCTTGTTCATTGAGTCTCACAAACTCAGTAACTCCGTTATCCTCTCGGACTCCAAAAGTGCATTAGAAGGTATCATAGCCAATCAGTTTTGCAATAAGTTTAGAACTCCTTTAATCCTGAAAATAAAGCAACTTCTCCTTGGGTGTCATTTACAAAGTATAAATGTTGTTTTGGCTTGGATACCGAGCCATAGTGGTATCACTGGCAACGAGAGTGTGGACGCCTACGCTAAAGAAGCAGTTACAACAGGTGCACTAACTCATTACCAGTTATACTGTCAGGATCTGATTCCTGTAGCTAAAAAACATTTATACATTAGTTGGAATAGGGAATGGGCTAGCTCAAGAAAAGGCAAACATTACTTTGACATTCAAAGTGAAGTTCCAGTTAGGCCTTGGTTTTTTAAATACTCGCAAAATAGCAAAATAGTGTGCTCGACAGTCTGCAGAGTTAGGTTAGGACATTGCTGTTCCCCAGTTTTTTTAGAAAAAATTAGGGTCAAGGATAGTTCTCTTTGTGAGTGTGGTTTAGATGAGGGTACCTTGGACCATATCTTTTTCTGTTGTCCCAAAAACCAGTCCTCCCTTTATGACCTCCTTCCTATCAATATTCCTCGCCCTATCAATTTTAAATCAATTTTATGTTATGTAAATACCTCTTTTATTGATATTCTGTGTACATATATTCGTTCTAACAATATAAAATTGTGATGTTTTACTAACCTCTGTTTGTTTTAGGTATATTCAACAGAATTTAAATTATTAGATACTGTACCTTGTTTCTTCACCAGACCTGCAATATAGAGCAAAGTCTTCCCAAAATCACTCTGACATTGGCAACTCACTGAGGCCGCCATAATAAAAAGAAGAAGAAGAAGACCACGATGTGTCAGTTGTCACTCCATCTATACTTTTGCTTCTTTTTACTGTGTTGCCACATTAATAGGCCCAAATGAATACCATATCTAATGAAAAAAAAGTGTTACACAATGGAATAACACAAAATATTATTTTCGTAGACAAAATAAATTTTTGAAAATCTATAAGTTTTAAAGGACATTCCAGAAGATATACTTTGTAAAAATGTCAAATTATCGATGATGCTCAAAACCATTTCTAAAATCATATCTATTTATTTTAAAACTTTGCTTTTTTTTATTTATAAGTTCCACTACTAGTATATGGACAGAAAAGGGTGCAATTTTTTTGAAATTAGCTCAGATACAACTAACATTGACTTTAGGTACATATCTCAACCAAATAACGTATATGTATCCTCTCTCTCCCTACGAAGCCATTTCTCTCATAGTTAGCGTAAAGTTCCAAAAGGGACACATCTTATCGATACTTCATAGACAAGCGAAGCCCCTTCGAGAGACTTTTCATTGTGTTCCCAGAGGATTAATACGTGAACTTCGCAGGGTTAGCTCCGTCGCCGTTTCTATTAATTACCAAGTTGAGATCGATATTAATTAATTAGTAACTTAGCGAGCCGATTCGGTGACGCCTTAACTAAGTTACGGTTAAACCATAATTTACACGTAAGCCTTTGTGATTTTAAGAGTTCTAGTGTCAAATTATTGAATACAAATTAAAAGACCAAAAAATAAGCCGCACACACACAACAGAATATTACCAACTGATAAGCGATAGTCGCCACGCATGGATATTTTGATAAGTATTCTCAAAATATTATCTGCCAAGGATTCTTTCACATGTTTAAGCTGTTCTCGTATTATTATTTTATTCATAATATATATAAATATTTATTCGTAATAATTCATAACTACGGTCTAATTTTTAAACGTTTAAGAATTAAGTATGTAACAAGACCGTTTTTACAAAAAAGTCGAATATCATTACTCATTACACTTTAACAATGTACTTACAATATTATACAGAACATTAAAAAACAATACGTAATATAAAACATTTTTCATTAAAACATCTTTGAAATTACCGTAAAATGTTACTAGCACGCAAAACAACTTGGTTTGATGCTACGAGTAATATTGACTAGGTGGGACGACGATCTCCGTTTAGTTGCGGGTCCATGTTGGATGCGAGTAGCAGGAGATCGGTCATCTTGGCGTTCATTGAGAGAGGCCTATGTCCAGCAGTGGACGAATATAGGCTGATATGATGATTGACTGAAGGAAATGCTAAAGGAAACTTTCCAATTAAGTCATTAACTGAAAATGACGGCGAAGAAGGTTCGAAGAAATGCTACTTGATTTATCGTTAAGAAAATTATAACTACATCACAGGCTTTATTAAAATATCCCGTTGTGAAATCGATCTTATTCCAATGGAGTATGATTCTTACTTGTTTGAAACTTTAATAATAATAGGTACAGGTTCTTGAAAACATTACTTGGTATACTGCTAAGTATATTTTTATGTGTAAATTTTTCAGTTTTGTAATGTTTCAATTAGCATAAAAACTTCATTCATTATTTGAAGGATTAAAATAATAATCAAAGAACATAATATACGATGCCTTTTAAATTTATAGCAATAGTAATTAAACAGCCTTGTAGCACAGTGCCCGGGTATGCTCCGAATTCCGAAGTATAATCCAGTGAAACGTCAGTGCAATGTGCATTGTGCATAATATTATTGTATGACTTCCTTAGAACTTGGGACGTCATGAAATTACGTCACACTTGTCTCACACTACTAAAGTATGGCGTAGGAATTTGGATACAATATAATATTATTTTGATTTCTTAATTAAGCACTGGTCAGTATACTGGGCTTTATTTCGGAACAAGCTATGTGCGATATTCTCTGAGATTTTAATATAGTATTTAATTTAAAGCCCGTCATTGTCACGCTTCGAACAAGTTTATTAAAGTACATGTCACTCGGTCAGAAAGGCCGTCATTCAGGCTAGGTAATAATATCGCAGTCAGTGTCGGTATTATTTCTCCTGGAAACGAAGATTCGCTACTTTGAACTCTATTGAACGTTGAAATAAGGAACATGGTGGCGCAAAACCAACTTTGTAGAAGCGACCTGCGTCGCGAGTTGGACAGTTTGACGGCTATAGTGTAGCAAGTAGAAAAGTAGAGCTGTCATATGACATGCGTACTAATAATCATTGCTAGATATATAATATTCTGCCGGCAAATAAATAGTTAGATATTGTTCTTTTACATCTTAAAAAAAAGCCTTTTAAGGCAGTATTTTTACCAGAGATGAGAGTTCAGGAATGCGTTTTTAAGAACCAATAGAATCGCTTCATTGATGTGACCTCGCTCAACACAGCGATTCTATTGGATCTTAAAAACACATTCCTCGCAACACGTCTCTGGTGGAAACACATCCTTAATCTTTAATGATAAAGTCTCATAAGATATTGTTACGTGCTAGGGTTCGTATGATTTGGAGAGAAAGACCTGGTGAATCTCTTGAAGACTTTATTCACAAACACTAGCTCACACAAATCACTAAGTCCAAGCACTAAGCACTAGATCCAAATCACTGAGCACTAACACTGTCCTAGGTCGTAGCCGAGTCACTATCACAATCACAATCACTCACTATTGATCACTTGTTTTCACTCCGACGCTAGATGGCACCACGTGTCCGTATCCGTAACAATATGTAATATGATTTTCGTTTCTTGACCGCCAAACCAGCAGCCAGACCACCCAAACTGTAACCAGCAGACCAAGGATGACTACACAATATCACGAAATCAGCCGACCTGAAATACTTTTTTATAAAACGTTGCGTACCATGAGTATGACATAATGCTGGCTTGAAACTTAGATTATTAAATAAACTAGCTGTGCCCCGCGGTGTTACCTGCGATTTATTAGGTGTAATAACGTAAACTAAATTGTGTTGAGTATTAGAGACAAAAAAAAAATGAGTTTGATCATCGGAAACTTCAATTTTGATGACTGAGAGAAATAAGAATAATAAGAATAATAGATAAGTTTCGTTAAAAGCAACACTTTCAGGAAAAGTGGTGGGGGGTTTGGGGGAGAAGTAGAAGAAGGCAAAATTTTGAAAATTGGTTCACAAACAGCGAAGTCATCGTTGACAATATGTAATTTTAAAAATGAACATAACACCTCCTCCATTTTGAAAGCCGGTTAAAAATGTAGCCAATGTGTTAATCCAGGATGTCAGCTACCTCCTCGTAAAATTTTGTCGAAATCGCTCCAGCCGTTAAAGCGTGAAGAAGTAACAAACATACAAACTTACAAACTTACATACTTTCGCCTTTATAATATTGGTAGGAGTAGGATTATTAGTGGGATGTTTCTAAAAAGGAGAATTAAAACTCAACACTAACTACGAACACGACAATTTGTAAAAAGCAACACTTTCAGGAAAAGTGGTGGGGTGCGCCCCCCCAAGTAGATGAAGGAAAAATTATGAAAATCGGCCACCACGGGCGCCACCCCAAACACCCCCCGTGTTTGTGGTGGCGCAGCCCCCCCAAGTAAAAGGAGGAGTCATCGTTGAACATAGGTTATTACAAAAATGAACATAACACCTCCTCCATTTTGAAAGTCGGTTAAAAATGTAGCCTATGTGTTAATCCAGGATGTCAGCTACCTCCTTGTAAAATTTTGTCGAAATCGCTCAAGCTGTTTAAACGTGAAAAAGTAACTAACATACAAACATACACATTTACAAACCCACAAACTCACATACTTTCGCCCTTATAATATATTATTTGTGGGATGTTCCTAAAAAGGAGAATTAAAATTCAACACTAACTACGCGACACTGTTTTGTTAAAGCAACATTTTCAGGTAAAGTGATGGGATGCGCCCCCCCAAGTAGAAGAAGGAAAAATTATGAAAATCGGCTCACAAACAGCGGAGTCATCGTTGAACATAAGTTATTACCAAAATGAATATAACACCTCCTCCATTTTAAAAGTCGGTTAAAAATGTAGCCTATGTGTTAATCCAGGATGTCAGCAACCTCGTTGTAAAATTTTGTCGAAATCGCTCCAGCTGTTTAAACGTGAAAAAGTAACTAACATACAAACATACAAATTTACAAACCCACAAACTCACATACTTTCGCCCTTATAATATATTATTTGTGGGATGTTCTTAAAAAGGAGAATTAAAATTCAACACTAACTACGCGACACTTTCAGGAAAAGTGGTGGGGTGCGCCCCCAAGTAGAAGAAGGAAAAATTATGAGAATCGGCTCACAAACAGCGGAGTCATCGTTGAACATAAGTTATTACAAAAATGAACATAACACCTCCTTCATTTTGAAAGTCGGTTAAAAATGTAGCCTATGTGTTAATGCAGGATGTCAGCTACCTCCTTGTAAAATTTTGTCGAAATCGCTCCAGCCGTTTAAGCGTGAAGAAGTAACAAACATACAAACTCACAAACTCACATACTTTCGTCTTTATAATATTAGTAGGATTATTTGTGGGATGTTCAAAAAAAGGTGAATTAAAATTCAACACTAACTACGCGACACTGTTTTGTTAAAGCAATACTTTCAGGAAAAGTGGTGGGGTGCGCCCCCCCAAGTAGAAGAAGGAAAAATTATGAAAATCGGCTCACAAACAGCGGAGTCATCGTTGAACATAAGTTATTACAAAAATGAACATAACACCTCCTCCATTTTGAAAGTCGGTTAAAAATGTAACATATGTGTTAATCCAGGATGTCAGCTACCTTCTTGTAAAATTTTGTCGAAATCGCTCCAGCCGTTTAAGCGTGAAGAAGTAACAAACATACAAACTCACAAACTCACATACTTTCGCCTTTATAATATAAGTAGGATTAGTAGGATGACATAATAATCTATACATATAATAAAATCGTAGGAAAGTCACTTCTGTACATTGAATATTTTTGAAAAATAAGCCAAAAATATAGTTTTAGAATTTTTGTCTGTTTATCTGTTTGTCTGTTTGTCTGTATGTATGTCCGGGATAAACTCAGAAAATACTGGATTGATTAACCTCAAATTTTGCACGAATATTACTTAGAGGTCGGGGTCAACACATAGGCTATAAATTTTAACGATATCACCTAGGGTGGGGGGGAGGGGCTCAATTTTCCATATTTTTAGTTTTTTGCTCATATCGCTTAATGGTTAGTTGTAGCAAAAAAATGTCCGGTACTAAAAGAAAGCTCATAAAATTTCCTACAAATTTGTCCTTTACACTATGTATCTATCTCCACTCCTTGCCTTGCTATCAGCTTTTATGTATCTTATCTATACAGATTTCGAGTGTCGTTTTATTACTATGCGGTGAGCTTTGGCACCGGTCGTTTCTTGGGGGGGTTCTTCTTCCCCCCACTCTTCCTTCTCATGACACGTCTTATTTCTGGTCTTTAAGAACAAAGTAAGTCGTCTATCTATCTATATCTATACATCTATCTATATATATCTATACATATAATAAAATCGTAGGAAAGTCAATTCTGTACATTGAATATTTTTGAAAAATAATACTTAGGACGTGATCTACTATGCTAACGCGGACTTAGTCGCGGGCACCAGCTAGTTATTATTAAAGAGCTCATTTTTACCGGTTAAAAAAGATTTCATTTATTAAATTCAAGAATATCTGCGATGACAAGAACTGAGCACAATTTGCTCATTTCCTTATTGCATAAAGAAAACGTGCTTCGTTTTCTCAAAACGGACTTAAGTGAGCGAACAGACATACCGACCTAACGAACACACAATGAGTTAAAAAGTTAAAAACTCACAACAACTTTATTAGCTGATTAGTTCTTTGAGAGCAGGCGAACTCAGTTTTTCCGGGAAATAGGGTAAAACTCTAATTTCGCTTGTGGCCCCTAATAATTAGGAAAATAGGGTTGAGTGCTAGCCATGACAATGGGCTTGAGATCTGTGTGCTATACACGACAACTATTACGTTATTATATATCTACCTTTTTTTTGATGCGCAGGAGAAACCCACCATGGGTGCTTCAGTTGAAAGCTGAACTACCCCGGGGGTATGTGGGACTCTTACCCACTAAAAACTGAAACAAATATTAAAGGTGATCTTTGCCACACCATAACAATTTTAATTTTGCAATATAGAGTAGACTACACAGCATACGATCTGCTTTTCACGGGAAAAATATACGTTGCTGCGGGCTTTCCTTTAGGTACACGTGGACAACATAAATTCTAGTTAGGCTGTTAAAACAGATCACTGTTATAAAATGCTTTGACGCTGGAGAAATACTGCGAGTGAAACAAAAATGCGATTGGCCTTAGATTTTCCTTGTTATGCTCAGGTAAGCTAGAGTCATAAATAAAGAGCAATAGAGTCCTGCTGTGAGTTTTATTGTGATTTATGTATTCGATTATCGAGAAACGACTAAACTCGATGTTCCTCTAACGATGTCATTAATATTTTACGAGCCCCTTCGTTAACCGGTCAAGTTCATTTGGGGGTCGAATGGCGGGGGTAAAAATAAATAAATAGGGAGACCTTTCGCATTTCAAGGTTAAACAAAGGGGGGTTTTTCAAAAGCAAACAAAAGAATTACTAATAATATGAAACAAAACACAAAGCGAAAGTTTTTGCCTACGTATTTATTTTTACTCCTTCGCAGAAAGGTACTTAAAAATTTCCAATATATAATATTATGTTATAGTTCTTGCAATCTACGAGTGCGCGTCGCTTTTATTTGTAATTGGAAATGTGAATAGACATTTTCGTTAGTGTGCGTACCCGACGGAGCAGTCAGTAGCGAGCGAGCCATGGACGCGTGCATAGATATGGTCACTCACACAACTAAGGGCGACGCGCACTCGTAGATTGCAAGAACTATAGTAGTTTAGGCTTTGGAATAATATTATTATTATGTCGCAAAGATACAGTGTGTCCACGACGGGTAGACAGAAGATGAAAAAAATAGTGATTTTAACTTAAAAATGGTCGTAGCATTAGTTACAGAACAGAACAATATTTTATTAAGCACATATATTTATTACATAGTAAATAAACAATTTAATAATTTCCTAGCAATATTTCAAATCGTTTTTCTCCTAAGTAGATAGAAAAACGTATATTTCAAGCGATATCCGGAGAAATATTGTAATTACGTACGCTAGATGGGATAGGAGATGCACTTTTCTCGATGCCGGTGGAATTTTCCATGGCGCTGGAAATAATTGTATATAATATTCCCAAGAGTATCGGTTCCGTGCTAACGACGTGATCTTAATATCGTTTGCTGGAAAATAATAAAACCTTCTGAATTATCAACTATATTTGTTATCATTTTGTTAATGACCGTGTTAAAATATTTCATCAATAATATGGACAAAATATATGGACCCAAAAAAAATATTTTTAAAATCTATTCTGCTGGCTGCTGCTTTTTTATTTGTATTTTTTTATAAACTAAGGGGGCAAACGAGCATCTAATGGTTGTAAAACTACCGTCGCCCATGGACACTCGCAACATCAGAAGAGCTGTAGATGCGCTGCCGGCCTTTTAAGAGGGATTACGCTCTCTTCTTGAGGGTTTGCAGTTTTTTGCATAAATGTTCAAGTATTTAAATTTAATCAGATTCCTTAACCTCCATCAATAATATTTTTACAATACTGCTCTTACTTATTTTTCTTCGGTCGATCCACCTTTCCAACCCTGTGTCCATCCCGAACAAAAAAGAAACACGCATTTAATATTGTGTCTCATTTAATTGTAAGTGAATAGTAGCACAGTTTTGTGCATTCAGTATATTTTGGCTGATGCCAAATCACCTGGCTTCGCAAACCTGCGACCCAATTGAAAATTCTTTCCCAAACAGCTCGTATATTTCAGTTAACTTTTTTCTGTTTGCGTGTGTTTTTAAGAGTAAATGTCTATACGTTTTTATAGCTGCAGCGCTCTCTCAAGGCTGTAGGAAATCCTCTTAAGCTTGGATTAAGACCCTTTTACCAGAGCGTTTGTTACCTTGTTTTTGTAATGCGTTTTATCGTGTGCATAACATACTCTTAGAATATATACTGTACACTTTTTACGAAATTGTTTTTCCGAATATCGCTTTATATAATTATGTCCACATTATGCAATTTCATCTTCAATTTTCGTCATCTTCTTTTTATTCAACTTTCGATTGGCAATATTCAATAATTGAATGCGTCAAAAATCAAAACCCACAAGCTTTGAAAGAAAAGTGTCATAGTGAGCGCTACGATTTCAACGCGCGTCACGGGCATGCCTCACGTTCGCTGTTGACTGCGCTATAACGCATACCCTTGATGAACAAAAAAGGCCCAGTGTGGACAAAGCTTATTAATATCATGTTATAATATTATGCTTAGAGGTCTCGGAGGTTACAATTTCAAATTCGTACGAAAATTATCGTTATCAAATTTAGTTAAATTATAAATAATAATATACAGGATATAATTATAATTAAATTAAATACCTATATACATTGTGTTTAATACAGTTTGTTTAAAACATAATATAGTATGAACTAAAAAGTATTAAATAATAATTATTCCTAAATTTACTACTAAATATTGTATCAACGGTATAGTTTAGGTAACATAACAGAATATAAGATTTACAATAACAATAATCTACATATATAAAAAAATAATTTAACAATGATAATAATTAGCATAAAAAAGGAAAAACAAAAGATCTTAATCAAAAAGGCCACCCCGCAGCGTACCATGCTCAAACGTCCCCATCACACTGGCCGCGTTACCGCGCTGAATGGCTAGGGAGACGTGTTGGGCCAGGTAAGCCCCGGAGCGGGGATCGTTACCCGATTCTTGCAACCGACGTCCGAGCTGGCGAACAAAAGCTTTCGCTTCATTGCACCACGGACCTCCCGTTTCGACGGCAAAAGGCACAAAGAGGTACTGGTTTTCCAAATCCGTGTACTTGTTGTGCTTTTGCCGAGCAGCGTACTCGGCGGCAGATCCCGCATTTCGGGCAGTGCCAGAAATGTGCGAGGTAGCATACGTACTAACGCACGTGGCATCCCATATGAGGCACCGACCTTTCTTCCAAGGGATCAGGGAAAGGCCGTCCGGGCGTTTGCCGTCG
The DNA here is from genome assembly GCA_937595015.1 of Polyommatus icarus. NCBI lineage: Eukaryota > Metazoa > Arthropoda > Insecta > Lepidoptera > Lycaenidae > Polyommatus > Polyommatus icarus. The sequence continues at coordinate 7,252,894 of OW569322.1, read as the reverse complement.
CTTCGGCTCAAGCCAGGGGGCTCAAGCACGCATGGTACGTCTGCCGACACCAAGGCTCGACGGAGAATGTCGTTGAGGGCGTGGTGTCTAGCAAAACGACCGGCAGCTTTAATGCAGCTGAGTCCGTGGTGGCCGTACGCGTCAACTTCAGTGCCGCAGGGGCAGCGATGAGGCTCGCACACCTCACAGCCTAGTCTCAGGGCCACTGCTATTCTTAGGGTGTTATCGTCCAGAAAGGTGCCGAGATGCGGTGACGGCAACGCTTGGAGCCAGGCACTAGATTCCATGCAGGAAACTGCCTTAATACGGGCCAGTGCTGATTCGGACCGTGAGTTCAACATAAGCGTTAAGGTATATCTGGAGCTCAGGTCATATATTATAATTATAAAATAAGTAATTATAATAATAGCGGCCTTTCCCTGATCCCTTGGAAGAAAGGTCGGTGCCTCATATGGGATGCCACGTGCGTTAGTACGTATGCTACCTCGCACATTATAATTTAACTAAACTTACCGATCTCATTGACAAATGTGAAAAGCTTTGTCCAAATTGGGCCTTTTTTTGTTCATTAAGGGCATGCGTTATAGTGCAGTGAACAGCGAACGTGAGGCATGCCCGTGACGCGCGTTGAAATCGTAGCGCTCAATAGCTTTGTCCACATTATGCCTTTTTCTATTCATCAAGGGCATGCCTTATAGCGCCGTCAACAGCGGACGTAAGGCATGCCCGTAATGCGCGTTGAAATCGTATCGCGCGCTACAAGTATGACACTTCTCTTTCAACGCGGGTGGATTTCGACGCGCGTCACGGGCATGCCACACGTTCGCTGTTGACAGCCATTGACAGCGCTATAAGGGATGCCCTTGTTGAACAAAAAAAGGCACAATGTGGACAAAGCTAACGACTCTTTTCTTTCAACGCGGGTGGATTTTGACGCATTCAATTATTGAATATGCCAAACGAAAGTTGAATAAAAAGAAAATGACGAAAATTGAAGATGAAATTGCATAATGTGGGCATAGCTATAGACAGTTGCATATGAAAAATCGGCGCGGAGCTTCTATTTTTACTACGCCAGTGATTTACCTTCATAAGTAATTCATAAGTTCAGCTATTCGTGACGAACTCTGAGTTTGTTGTTCTTTATTTCCTTGAAACGAAAATTAGGGAATGTCTCTGTCACTCAAGATGGTCCCCTGAGTAAAGAATTGGGAGCACAACACTGTTTATCAATTTCACCTAATCTGTGCCGCTTAAGAGAATTACGCAGATAAAAGCTTTAGCGTAGGGAATTCGGGAAACAATGGGCACCGAGCTTTGGGCAGGTGTCTGAGTACAAAATTCATGGCGCCATAAATAAAAGGACTTTTTGAAAGTACGGAATTTAATATTAAAACGTTCGTGTTTTTTATCGCTTCCGAAATGTTTCGGTTAAGCCGGTAAGATAAATAATGTGATTTCCGTGGAAATTTTTTGCAATGAATTCGATCGTTGAGCTTTTGCTCTGTAAACTGTTTGTCACCATTAATTAACAGATTAAATCAATTTTGATAGAAATAAATAAATTGCATGTCACTAAAAATATTATAGTATTATCACGGTCGTTGAAAACTGAGCATTACGAGTACCAAAAGAACTTTAAATTATTACTTAACTAGCGACCCGCCCCGGCGTCGCACGGGTATAAAATATATAGCCACTAAAAAAATATGCCTATAGCCTTCCTCAATAAATGGGCTATCTAACACTGAAATAATTTTTCAAATCGGACCAGTAGTTCCTGAGATTAGCGCATTCAAGTTAGCCCTTTCAAATAATTTCCCCCGTTTTTTCCACATTTTCCTCTATTTCTTCGCTCCTATTAGCCTTAGCGTGATAAAATATAACCTTCCTCGATAAATGAGCTATCTAACACTGAAAGAATCATCAAAATCCGTTGCGTAGTTTTAAAGATTAAAGGGAACAAAGGGACATGAGGGAAAAAAAGCGACTTTGTTTTATAATAAGTATAGATGTAACGGCATTGACAAAGTTCATTCTTGAGCAGATGATTATTTTTTCATTGCGATTCAAAATACTTAAATACAAAGTGATTAGTGATTACACATTATAATATTATATTTAGAGGTTGTAAATGTTTTCCATGCCTGCTCGAGTTTTAATAGTTATAAATTCTCATGTTCGCAAACAAATTATAAGCAGTTCTCATTATAAAGGCATCCACGTTATCGGTACGCCAGCCCACGTTTCAGTTCGAACTAATAGCTCTATTATTTTAATGAGTGCCTAACGTTCATGCGACTTAAAGAACTTTATAATGATCCATACGTCTGGCGAAGTATTTTCAGTTTCAGAACTTGTAATTAAATGCTATTTATTTCACAGGTTTAGCTGGAAATAGAAGTTTTATTACTGCTATTTATTATTCTATGCAAAGCTAATGTCTCGAGGAACAAACTTTTAATGTCTTTTACAAGTATCATTAATAGAAATGCTTGTAGTTGGATGTTCTTTGTTGCGTGTGAATATTTCATTGAAATTTGAATGGAATTTCGGTTGATAAAGTTTGGAAAGTGGGACGATATTTATCATTAGCGACGTTATGATGATGTGTTCAAATTTATGACTCTGTTTTGACTACATCACAAAATAGTTGCGAAGTTTGTGAATATGTAGATGTTTTTATGTAGAAATTTTTGAATATCACGAGTAAGATTGTTTTGGTCCTGAACTGAACTCATTAGATTTATTTTTATTATGTTTATGAGATTTTCTTCCAGTTTGCAATTTTAATGCACTACCACATGTTATGCAATGTAAACATTACCACCTGTTGAGTAAACGGTTTCGCCGACAACTACAAAATCAGCCCAAAAAATGTAGGAAAACCTGATGATGATGGTCTTGTATTTAATAGGGTTTGCTTGCGACTATTAATCTTGGTATACACGGTGCGAACGACAGTACATGTAAGATAGACCTGCACAAGTTTGGGGCTAACCGGAAATGTACGGACTATGAATGCCGTAGATAAAGGTAGTTTATAGTCAGGTGGGCTTGACTAAATCCATGTATTAACTACTTCTTAATACTTTAGAGTGGTAACAAAAATAGAACGAGGCTAGATCTATGTATAAGATCGTCTTTTGCCTCTTTCTCTTTAGCAAACAAAACACTGAAGCTTATTTTCATATTATTAAGTACAGTGCTTGTTAAGCTATGTGACCTTACAAGTTGTATATAAAAAATACCGACGAAAATTATAAGTACTTAAAATTTCCCACCTCAAAAACTACTGTACTTACCGATTTTGATAAAACTTGCTGTACCAATTCTCTAAATTTAAAAATACCTAGTAAACAAAAAAATATATATGTCACCGTAAGATTGTAAACACCGCGAGATTGTAATATGACGAAGTGATGGATTGTAAACAAACAGTTTTCCGGTGATTTTAAATTAATTATTTCGTATTTAAAATAACTTCAATTGCCTGAATATTTGATGTATAACATTCAGTAACATTTAGATATACTTAAAGTGCAGTTTGAATTATAAATTAGATTAATTTTAATAACCGAACATTCAAACTGCACTTTAAATATATCTAAATTTTATTTTATGTTACACATCTCATACTATTTGGCATGGAAGTCCATCACTTCGTCATATTACAATCTCGCGGTGTTTACAATCTTACGGTGACATATATATTAAATCGGACTTGCCTTTCCGGAGATATGCGAACAAAAACATAAAACATACATACAATACATAATTTTGAAATTTGGCACATTCGTTCAGACACAAATAGACTAACAATATACAACAACTGGGCATTTTTGGATAAATAACATACATACAGGCAATTGGTAAAGGGTATCTAGTTTATTTACACTTTTTTCTGTTAAAGTTTTTTCCTACCTCATTTTAACCTCATTGAGGTTCTTAACCATTTTTTAACCGACTTCCAAAAAACGAGGAGGTTATATGTTCAGCTGTGGATATATATATATATATTTTTTTTTTGTATGTTCAACGATTACTCCGTCGTTTGTGAACCGATTTTCGAAATTTTTGTTTTGTTGTATTTATTAGGTTTCACTGCAATTTGGTACCATGTTCACAAAAGTGGTGACCTGATGATGGGATCCAGGAGTAATCGCGTGTGCGTAAACATTGCGGCATTGCGTCGTACCTATTCAAATTCTAATGTCAGGTAATGCCGCGCTGCGAGCATTTTGAGTGTCATAATATGATTTTAAACTTTATCTTCATTAATGTAGTACAATATAGTATCGCTTGAGAAAGGCGCAGGCGGCCGCGAGGCCGGCTTTCCAAGTTTCTCATGCAATAGTACTATGTATTACAATAATGAAGGTAAAGATTAATATCATAATATTATTATGACACTGAAAATATACTCGCCGCGCCGCTGGGTGTGATTCGGCTCATCCTTCGATCGCGGATTCTTGGAAATCCATTGTTCTGGCGGCCGCTTTGGAGTTGAAGCGTTAAATTGTTAAATTACCTAGCACGCATAGGGTTGTGTTCACTTAGATTTTTTTAAATGTATTATTTAAATTTATCTACCTGATATTTGGGCCTTGGGGTATTACAAATTGTAATAAGATACGTAGAATAACTAGTACCACCGACGACCACTTATAAACTCGCGGACTATGACGGAGGTCATCTTGGAGGGTTAATTAATATTTCTAATAACAATACGAGATTAATAATTACCACTCAAAATGTTGACAATTCAAATTTCAATGCTCACTGCTCACACCAATGGTGACACATTTCTGATTTCACACAGCCAATACAACTATATAAAACTCCTACGTACAAGCGATACTGCGATTCAGGAGCACCTCAGCGAAAACTAATGGAATACATCGTGTAACTAAAACTATATGAACAATAATCGGAGTTCGGACAAGCGATAGCGCCGACAGAGCGCCTCAATGACGTATAGTGAAGACAATATAAAACTATTTTTTATACAATGTAAATTGGCACTAATTATAGTTTATCTACTAGGTAACTAAAAAGAGTGAAATTATTATTTTTAACAAAAAATTAAAACCGACTTCCAAGGTAAAAACAATAATAACATTCTTATAATATGAACTAAAAACTAAAAAGTATTAAATAATTTTCCTCTCTAAATGTGCCTTTTTCCGAATTCAGCTAAACCTTAACTATTTCTGTACTCAACCTTCATAATTTTGAAGTCGGTGCCAGTTCCATAAGTTTCAAATTTTATGTCAAAGAAAATATAAAGATTCCGCTATATCTGGTACCGACTTCAAAATGATGAAGGTTGAGTACATAGTTGAGGTTTAGCTGAATTCGGAAAAAGGCACATTTAGAGAGGAAAATAATTATTTAATACTTTTTAGTTTTTAGTTCATATTATAAGAATGTTATTATTGTTTTTACCTTGGAAGTCGGTTTTAATTTTTTGTTAATTTTTATCAAACCTGAACTTACAAGGGGAAAATTTCGCATAGTCTCGTAATAAACTAGTCGGAATATCCAAAGTTAGAAGTAATATACCAAACAGGTTCCAAGAATACCGGTGATGAATAGCGCCTTAAATATCGGGACACATTGAAACATTACTTTTAAAGTACGCGAAAATTCACACTTTTATAACTCGCATTTATTTTCGGTGTAAGGTTCGAGGTAGGGATACTTTTGTCACTGGAGAGTAGCTATATATCAAAGAGGAAAAGTGTCCAAGGCATAACTCTTTTGAGTGTCGAGAACAGCGCTAGAGACGCGCTGTCTCTTGCGTCTCGAAAATTCGATTTTTCGCCACTATTTGTTTTGACTTGCTGATGAAGTGTTTGGACGTTAAAGTGAATTTTAAAGTTGGCTAAGCTTGGCTTGTTGAATGAACTAATGGCATAGCACATACGGTTACGACTTACGAAGTATACACGATCACATCTTGTTAGATGGATTTGCAAGATAGTGGATAACAATATGTCTTAGATAATAATTTATTTTAAAAATATTAAGAAATACGCCTATACATCAATACAATATTATTATCACCATAATCAGTATTCAAATTACCATAATTTTTCAAAATATAATACTCATTTCAATAACAATATACCGAAATTAAAATAACAAAGGTGTCAACAAAACCCACACGAAAGCTGAAAGTCCCCAAATTAGAAGAATAATTTGACCCATTACGCCACCATTGGCGTACTTTGAATGCAAATTACGAAGACTGCACAAATCTGACAGCGCTAATAAAAAGTTGGCACGAACCTTTGCATATTCATAGCACAAACTCACTAGAAAGTTTTTGGTGAGGAATTATGATAATAATTTAACACTAACTCCATCCGTCTTTCAAAGTTAAATTAATTTATGGATGCTCAGAATTGATGTTGATTCACGAAAAGAGTTGCCATTGTGATTATGTTTGTTATTTTAATGTTAATTGAACCCTCTTGTTCGGGGTTTGAAATTATAACAACTAAATAAACGGTATTTTCGATAATTTTGAAACAACAATCTCAATTTGTTTTAAATCTAAATTAATTGGATAACATAAGGCTAATGGCAGCTACTCAAATTGTATATTGCTACTTTTAATTTTATGATGGAGGAATCCTAGATGATGAATGAATTGAATGTATAGAAATGGATACTGTAAAATACCTACGAAAATATTTAGCAGCAAAGTTTATTACTAGATTCACTTAATTCGTCCAAACGGGATTTGGAGAACTAATCAAAGAAAAAAATAAACGCCCCAAGTTCACTAAATAAAGCCAAAGCAAAACAGAAAATCCATTAGTGTCAGTGCTTTTACGTGCACCCTATAATCAGAAAATAAATGAAACACAGCAGTATTTTACGTTTCAACTTTGTAAGTGGTACATGGAGAGTCTATTCATTCAATTTCTAAAACGAAACCCCATTCGGACTCGTCTAAGCCCGGAATATTCAGCGTTGCTGCCACAGATATAAATAGGTTACTATGAATGCGAACAATGTTTGTTTGAAAACATCACAATAATTGTATACTTACATCGTTTACGTATATAATGTCTGCACCTGCGCTTACACTTGTGTGTGCATCTGCACCTACACTTGGGCTTGCATCTACTCCTGCGTCTAAACCTGCGCTTGCGCCTTAACCTACATTTACAATTTACACCTGCGCTTACCCTCCCGCCTGCAACTACACCTGTACCTATAGCCTGCATCTGCACCACGATACTTAATTAATATACTACGTCTCCATTCATTGCCCTAAATGTAAGAAAATTAAATTTAACTAAATAACGTGCCATGTATTGATATTGATGTAATTGCTGTAACACTGTAACTTCTAAGTTATCATGTCTTCTCTAATATTTATAAATCTATGGTCGCAGCCATCGAAACAAAAGGCCGTGTGTGAGAAGATTTATGGTCCATTCACGGCGTAATGATATAGGCTATCCATTTAAATGCTACTCAAATTATAAATGCGAGACTCTAAAACGTGTGTTTTCAGCGCCACCTATGGATTGAATAAATAATTTAAAAAATACACTATAACTGTTCTGTACCTGCTCACATTCAGCAACGTTTGAGTATTTTCCCTAGATCACGGATTCTTGGAAATCTATTGTTATTCTACTGTTGTCGGTCGCCGGTGTCCTTAATATGGGGGTTGACAGGTTAATTAACGATATTCTATTCAGAAATTATTCTGACATAGTTCTAATTCATTCAACTACCTTCAGGAGAAGGAAATGGGCATAATATGTTTTAATGAACATAATATTATTTTGAGCTTTATATAATAGAGGTCACATACTTTTATGATTCATACAAGCGGAGATGTTAACAGCCTATGATTGAATGGACCTAATACTTAATAGTTTACGAGGATTTTTTAAGCTAGCAATGTAAACATGGAGGTTAATTCCATCAAAACTCACTTATCGTAATATTTCTTCGTGAAACATATGTAAAAGTGACTATCGAACCGTACTTACAAGAATTAAAATAATATTATCAGTATTATTAAATCACGTCCGAGGGCTGTTCTTGGTTATCAAAGCAACTCGTTTTTGGGTTCCTTTTGTCAGACCGGCCCTCCCGCTTCCCCAGATCCGGAACTGTGGGATAAAATCAGCTGATAGAGAAGCTTTTCGGTTGGAATGGATTAAATAGTATATAATGTAATATACGAGTAAAATTGTGGTATTTAATACATATTTTAAACAATATAGAAGGTTTTGGTTATCAGTAATCGGAGCCCATAGCCAAAATGATTTTGTATCGCTTCATTATAGAATCGCCAATCAAAATGTATGGAATTGACATTAAATAAGTCTGATTACTTTCTTAGGACTATTATTTTTAAGTTAAAACAGGTAGGTAGGCCCTTTTGGAAAATATCCAAAACTACTTACCTATCATTAAATTTATAATATTATGTTCATATCATAATATTGTTACAGCAGCAATGCGGGTTAAACACATAATATTATATATTAGTATTTACGATCAAAGCGTATGGCCATTTAGGCGGTCGATTTTAGGCACATCTAGGGCAAATTCGGCAGCACTAATCCTTTCATATACCATCATTGGGTCTGATTGTGTGAAAATCATTGTAAAAAAATATGATAAACTTATCCATAAACGGATGTTATTTGTACTAGCTCAATAAAATAAGAATATTATTATTTTCTATTTTTAAATCAAAACACAAACATTTAGAGGTGGCACTCTAGTCACTATTTCCATGATTTACGGAATAAAAAATGGACGAAATCTCTCTAGGTTAGGTTTTCACGTATAAATCACATTTACCGATTCCATATATCAAGGAAACTAGCGCATTACGAGTGCTAGGAAAGGCGGAGATCACTAAAACGGTTTAATTTTTTATTCGGAGCTATGGCTTAATTTTTAACGTATTTTGTTTTAAAGTATTTTGATCTAAATGTAAACACTGAATAATGCTAAGGAGGCTATGAATGTACAAAATTTAAATTAAAATGTCACGTATCGTAACAAACATAATAAACAATAGCATTAAATATAATCGAGTTTTGAATTTAGCTATCATATTTTATATAAATTGAATTTATAAAATAATTTTGAATAACCGTAATTGATTGTTAATAATATAATTATTGTATTGTTTAGTGAATTTTATTTCAATGAATCTGTTATTTTCACCAAATTACTAAAAGCAATATTTTCGAACGAATTGAAGTCATTCAGTAAAACATGAGCCTAATTACCAAAAAGGTAAAAGGCATTCCGGGTTTGAACTGTTTGAAAATAAAGGAAAATTCGGCCCATTTTTCGTCACAATCCCATTGTAGCGTGGTCACAGTCAAAGTTTGTGAACCCCTAACAACGAATTAAGTCGAACTTGTGTTAGCCAGTTTAATTACTAATAGAAGTGCTCTTTCGGTCCGAGTTGTTGTCACTAACATTCCGGACAATTTGGCCCAAATGCCTGGTAAAAGGGTCCGTTGAAGCCCTTTTGTTATTATTTCTATAGCCTACGAGGAAATCCAATATATTTCACCAACAAAACCTTTTTGATGCTAAGATAAACAAAGCGCTATAGGAGTATTGAATATTACGATATTACGATACTACATTTTCATAATGTTATGCTTATTAGAAATATGTTTTCGTAGTTCTTACACGTGTCGTCTAAGGGTCAATTCAGAGCACAACGCGACGCGTAGATGCATTTCTAAATTTGTGTGGATTTGACGTCTTGCAAATCTGTCAAATCCATGCAAATTTAAAAATGCATATAAGCGTCGCGTTGCGGTCTGTTTGACCCTTAGGGTCGAATTGACAGATTTCAATTGCGTGAGACGTCTAATTGCGAATCTGTCAAATCCATAACAATCTAAGGGTCAATTCAGACTGCGACGCGACGAGGCCAGGCGAGGCGCGGCATCAATTTGTATGGATTTTACAGATTTCAATTGCGTGAGACGTCTTGCAAATTTGTCAAATCCATATAAATTTAGAAATGTATCTATGCGTCGCGTTGCGGTCTGAATCAACCCTAAAAAAAGAAAAAAATATATCAATCTTACTGATTCTGGTGTTGACTATTATTAAATGATCGATGTAGGTACCTATTGGGTGATAAAAAGGGCAAATTCAGATTTGACATTTAATCTAGTTGATTTGTAAATACGTTTTAAATCTTGCTTACATAGTATTAAATATAAAAGAGTAATCCATTCATGTTCCATTTAATTACCATTTTATGTTGAAAATTCTTTACACTGTTGTACATAAGCCGATTGAAAGTAACTCTGTTGTTTTATGTTTTAAGGGTTGCGTACTCTGCACACAAAATATTTTTTATATATTATGTTAGCTGTAGAAAAGTTAGATTTCATTATATGCTATGAAATATTATAGCATATAAGTAAGGGAGAAGACCTAATGGCAGACACTTTAAGGAAACATGAAACATTCGAATGTTATAAAATATATAATTTATGAAAATAAAGGATTGATAACTTCTTCCATGTCTTCAGTAACTCTTACAAAATAAAACTATTATAATTATTCTCTGACAAACCAATAAAAAAATATATTATTGGTATTTTTGTAAACTTAGTCATAAGTACTAATAGATGACATCACAATAAGCGAACAACACTAATAGTAGATACCAATATGAACTAATAGTTGACATAAAACATTAAATTACATTTTACATTTTTCATATTATTAGGTCTTTATTTGCCGTTTTTCAAAAGATTTCATTTACTTCATCATAGTAACTACATGCATCAGAAATATTATCCACGTTGTCTCCAGATTCTATTCATTCTTCTTCCATGCTGAAACTATCTTTCCTTTTATTTTTATTTTTCATGTTTTTTCCTAGCAAATTTATTTTCAGTCTTTAGTCTCCATGCTTCTTTTGTCTCTTCTTTTTTCTTCTTTTTGTTCTCAGCTCTCCTTTTTCTTCTTTTTACTGCTACAAAACTAAAGCATCGATTTTTAGATCAGTGCAAGGTCTAATATTAGACATCATGTCCATTTTTAACCGACTTCCAAAAAACGAGGAGGTTATATGTTCGGCTGTGGATATTTTTTTTTTTTTATTTTTTATTTTTGTATGTTCAACGATTACTCCGCCGTTTGTGAACCGATTTTCGAAATTTTTGTTTTGTTGTACTAGGTTTCACTCCAATTTGGTCCCATTTTCACAAAGGTGGTGACCTGATGATGGGATCCATGAGTAATCGAGGGAACTCCTCGAAATTTATATGGAAACATATGGTGATTTTGGTTTTATGTGAAGTGTACTAAGAATACGCTACCAAAAAGTCAAATATTGGGTCAAGGTATACCATGGTTTCGATGATGCTGAGAGAACTCCTGATTCCTTATAGATACACGTTTGGGAGTTTTGGCGTTGTTTTAAGAACAGAAAGCATAAACTACTATGCAATTCATATTCATCATTATAATCATCATCATCATCATCGTCATCATCATCATTACCACGTCGTGTTAAGGCCACCAATGTCTCATGGGCCATGGCACAGAATAGATAATAGTACAAGGCATAGGTATGGATATACTAATAATAATAATTATGTACTGTATAACAATTAACAACACCTGTTTGTTTTTAATACACGGCGGTCGGCGTCGCCGCCCAGCGCATACTTTACTAACTACTTTATATACAGATCGAATACTTTACTACTTTATAAAATTTTAATAGACAAATAGAATTAAAATAAAGTTATTTTAAAAAGAGCATTTAAACAAAACAAAGTCATTAAGTGTCTTTTTAATTAGTTATACTTATTAATCGATAGATGGTGCACTAAGTACCTATCGATTTGAATTCTTGATAACAAGAACAGCTGTCAATAATTATGATAATATTAAATATTATGCTACGCTACATCCTACGCAAGTTTGTACAATTATTTATCTGATAGATCCTTCGATCGTGGAAAAACGAGACACAATAGCCTTTCTATTGTTATCGCAATCGCCGGTGACCGCTTCGGGCTTGAAGTATTAAAATTGTTAAATTACTTAGCACAATATGTTCACTTCACTGATAATATTATATTATTTTGTGAGTGTGAGTTGTGACTCTTAACAAATTGTAATAAGATACGTAAAATATACGCGAAGATTTATCTACTAGTGTAACTAAAAAGAGTGAAATTATTATTATTTTTAACAAAAAATTAAAACCGACTTCCAAGGTAAAAACAATAATAACATTAATATGAACTAAAAAGTATTAAATAATTTTTACTATCTAATAGTGCCTTTTTCCGAATTCGGCTAAACCTCAACTATTTCTGTACTCAATCTTCATAATTTTGAAGTCGGTGCCAGTTCCAAAAATTTTAAATATTCTGTCAGAGGACTGAAGATTCAGCTATCTGGTACCGACTTCAAAATAATGAAGATTGAGTACAGAAATAGTTGAGGTTTAGCCAAATTCGGAAAAAGGCACTATTAGATAGTAAAAATTATTTAATACTTTTTAGTTCATATTAATGTTATTATTGTTTTTACCTTGGAAGTCGGTTTTAATTTTTTGTTAAAAATAATTAGGTACAGTAGTTCTAAGTTCTTAGCTTGTTAATAGAATTATATTTTCAGAGAATAGTGATGATATTTGCAGTAGAATAAAGTACAAAATAACTTTCGTATGTATTGAAAATCTAAAAGATGAGATCCATGTCATCTATTAGGTTTTTTACATTTTCAAGAACTAATAGTAGACACCCTTTCTATTGTTAGGGAAAATGGATAAAAGATAATAAATAAACATTAATTAGTGTAAACAACATGACCATTAATCCAATGAAGGCAATAGAAATTACAAAAAATCTAATAAATGTATTCAAAACTTACGTGCAAAATTTCGCCTTCCTTAACCTATTTGCTAAGAAATTGCCGGGTGCGTGTTGACGCGGTCACATCATTTACGAAAACTGATCCCATTTTAAAATGTTGTTCCCGAAGGCATCCCTAATATATTTTTTCACATCAACAGATAGCATAAGAAGCTTATAAAATTTAATTAAAGCTTATAAATTCTTATTTTTATGGCATTTTTGTCGTAAGTGTCATTTTTTAGTTCAGTGTCTAGCATTAGCGCCTTTCCCTTAAATATACTTTTTTGACACTCTTCTTTAATCTAAAGTCATGAAATTCATCATATTGTATAATTATTCATTTTAATGGCATATTATTATAAAGTAACTATATCGTACACTATCACTTATAGATAATTACTACCCTAAAACTAGCTTATTACATAAAATATACGGAACCTTCAACGTGAATCACCACTCGCACTTAGCCGATTTTCGCAAAAGAGGCTCTGCTGGTAAGCCATCATAAATCATTTTAATTCCGATTTCCATACGGTTTTCCGATCATTCCCTTCCATTGTTCGCGAACGGTTTCAGACTTTTTAAGCCGTCGATTTGTTACCATTGAAAGTTGATTGTCTTTATAACACAGTTTTTTCACCTCAAACCATTATTTAAATGTGATTGTCAGTCGTCCGTAAAGTTTTAGTTTTGTAGGAGATGTCAAGCTTTGAAACTGAAATATTTGTTTATTTTATCTTTTAATCATAATCTAGTAAATTAAATTATCGTGTTACGGTGTCTATTGCCCGTCCTCTGAAAATGCAGAATTGATTTTGTTAAAAAATTGTGTGCTTTTAGAGAGGTCTAAGAATTGGACTCGATCCATCCTGTAACAACGTTGTAGCTCCAAACTGCCCAATTCTGAATCGTGCTATCGAAGTTTGTCTGAAATGACAACTCATTGCTTGATTAGGTGATGGTATTCCTTTAATCAAAACAAAACAACATTCTAAGTCAGTTTGTATTGAAATAAATTATACAGCGATAATATAACGAATATGACCCTAAAACTATGACTCATTGTATAGAATAAATCCGCTTTACTCTCAGTTTTCACATCTATTTTCATTAACTTGTTGAGTTTAAAAGATCTTCAGCGCGGACCACAGATTATAAAAGTGTGCAGCTTAGACCCGGATCGCGAGTATTTATGCTACTTCTTTGTTCGCTACAATAAATGATTCTGCGAGATTAAAAATAATCTTTTTTAGTTGTAAACTGAAGAAAGTTTTAATACTCGCTTGGAGCGCATTGTTTCACGCAATTTTAAATAAAAATTGTGTATAATATTAGTCGCATTGTGAGGAGGCTATGTTTCGGCATGAATCTGTCGTCTCAGTTAATACGCTGCAGGCTGACGAGGCCCAAGGTTTGTTCCACTAGTAATCAGCTTTTTCTATCGGGTGACTTATTTTTTCGAAAAAGTTAATATTAGGTATAAAACAGCAGGCATAGCTGTGCTAGCGATCTATAACTCTCCTTTAGTCTTACGAACTTTTGGCCAGGCCACGGGTCTTGTCGCGAGTATAACATTTTTACCCCCCCGAAAGTGCGCATAACATCACTAAAGAACTTTTTACACTTCAATAATTTATTAATCTATTAAACGTGATTTTACGCAGCTTTAGATTGTGATAGGATAAAATGCGGTTTACCATGTTCACCGCGTTATCTTTTCGATAAATAAACTAACATGCCGTTAAAATCCCTCACATATTATAAATAGGCCTACAGAAGGATGCTTTTAGTAGAATCACTGAATCGCGTGCGCGGGGTAATAAATAATGTAGTGGTATTTATTAATAAATATTGCTCGAATGTGGCAGCAATATAATAAAAATAGTGCTGTTATCAGCTGTTATGGACAATTTTCATCTCCTTTTTTTGTTGCGTCACAGTTTCGTTTCATCTGCAAGGAACAGTTGTTGGCACCATGCTTAGAATTTCTTCCGAGAACCTTAAGTACTCGTATATTGTAATTTACATAATATTATAATATTAAATATTATAACATATTTTACTCGATACTAATAGATTAAATTTTAATCTATTAGAAATTTATCGAGCAGACACTTTCTACTAAGAGTCTTCTACTTTATGCTATAACTCTATTAATAGTTAGTTAAAAATAAAGATAATTTCTTGTAGTTTCGCATCTTCAATCGATGTCTTTCACTCCAAGTTCACCACGTTGAGTGAAAGACATTGATCGCCTGAATAGAAAATAAAGTCAGTAGCCGAATTTAACATGAATTCAAACGAACAATCACTTGAGTGAAACATTGACATCAGCTTAGTCACTTTTATCTTTCTTTATTCGTTGCTACGAAGTACACGGAGAAGTGAAAAAGTGTACGACACAAATATGGAAAAAGTTAAAAATTTTAAAAGGTGAAAAACTTTTAAACATCTCTAAAAGCTTCGAAATAAAATAGCATGAATGATACATAAGACGGACCCTTACAGGAAAACACGCTTCAGTGTACTCAAAACAAAAAACGAGGAAAATTTGTCGAGAGGTTACTTACATTTCTCCGCTCTCAATGAACCCCATTTTTAAAATATTGCCAAGTGAGAATCGGATCTTTACCCAAAGGGTTCCGTATTTGCTTTAAATTAAATGTTATTAAGGCAACAACTGGTAACGTTTATTACTTTTGGAAAACTATGTTCAATAATAATTACTGAGTTCAGCACTCAGGACAGACCTTTCACCTGATCGGAAAATTCGTAGGACAAAATAGAAAATACACTCATTCTCTTTCTATCGTTTTTACTTTTACTTCCCGAATTACCCGTTGTTTATTTATATACTAGCGACCCGCCCGGCGTCGCACGGGTATAAAATATATAGCCACTGAAAAAATTGTTAAAATCGATAAGCCTATGATCCTTCTTGTGGTCTACTTCTTATCTGTGCCAAATTAAATAAAAATTGCTCCAGTAGTTCGCGAGATAAGCCTTATCAAATAATTTACCCCATTTTTTCCACATTCTCCTATTAGTCTTAGCATGATAAAATATAGCAGCCTTTCTCAATAAATGGGCTATCTAACACTGAAATATTTTTTCTAATCGAACCAATAGTTCCTGAGATTAGCGCGTTCAAGTTAAGGCCGTCCCCCGAGCAAACGACCTTGGCCATACATTTGCCGCGTTGCCGAGATCGCGCCAAAACCCTATTATTTTTACTTATCTTAGTTCAAAATTGTCCTAAAAGAAATTTAAAACGGCGAATATGTAGTTTATGATATTGTCGATCTATTGGCGTGAGTTTCAAATAAAAGTAATTTGTAAATCCTAAGGAGATGCTGAATGTATGCTTGAATTTTAACAAATTGGTATTACTTTGGAAGCTGATATCATGAGTATAAGAAACAAAAATAGAAAATTAAAACGACAAAAGGAATGTTGATATACTGAAGATTATTGCTGTATTTTTATTATAACTTTGTAGCTTTCAGATTATGAGTTTATAAGGTTTTAAATACGGTCAATTACGGCATCTCCGGACGGAACGCCCTTAAGCCGTAATTCCACCGCGGCCACGCTGTGCAGAGCCACGCGGCGCACGTTTTTATTACTTTGACTACGTCAAATCGTGCGTAGCATGTTCGTGGGTTAGAGTGGACACAGTCACATATATTTTTTTGCAAAGCGAAGATTGACGCACGTGCGTAGTCTCTCCGTGCGCTGCGGTGGACTGGCGGCTTTAGCCCTTTCAAATAATTTACGCACACGCCGTAGCGGCAGCGGCACCGGCGCTGTGTGGAGGGCCCATTGAAATACAAGGATGAGTTAATGCAGCGGCGCCGCCGCCGCGGTGGCGGTGCCGCCGCCGCCGCCGCCTTTGTTGTTACTTTTGATGTTATTACTTACTAGTGACCCGCCCCGGCGTCGCACGGGTATAAAATATATAGCTAATGGAAAAATTATGCCTATAGCCTTCCTCAATATATGGGCTATCTAAAACTGAAAGATTTTTTTAAATCGGACCAGTAGTTCCTTAGATTAGCGCATTCAAGTTAGCCCTTTCAAATAATTTTCCGCGTTTTTTTCCACATTTTCCTCTATTTCTTCGCCCCTATTAGCCTTAGCGTAATAAAATATATCCTATAACCTTCCTCGATAAACGGGCTATCTAACACTGAAAGAATCATCAAAATCCGTTGCGTAGTTTTAAAGATTAAAGGGAACAAAGGGACATGAGGGAAAAAAGCGACTTTGTTATATAATAAGTATAGATTAGACACGTGACCAAGTACGTAAATCTAAGATTCAAACCACATTTATCTACATACAACATTACAAGGATTTTCATGCGCATACCACAATAATTAACACTCGCCGCCATCTTGTACAGTTTCAATTAGCGGCACCATTACTGTCTTTTTTCCAAGTAGATATTATTTTCCATCGCTTGTCAATCTATTTCAGTCATTTGAAAAGTGAAAGCATAATTTTCCACAACTTTTCAAATGACTGAAATAGATTGATAGTTACTCCGCGGAACCCTAAAACTTTCAGCGAATATAATGTCACTCATTACTCGTACAGAACAATGCCTTTTATGTAAGTCATTCATAACAAGTACTATTATGTACTGTTTGCTGCAGTACCTTACTATAATGCAACTGGTATTTTTGTTATGAGATAATATTACGTATTGTCGCCAAATGTACAATCAGAGTAGTTGGACCTACGTATTTTGACTAAAATTGCAAAATTGACGCGACTGCGTTACGTCAATTCCAGCCGAATATATTCTATAGGCTGGACTTGTCAACTTACTCCGACATAATCCGACCAAATGACGTAGGTCCTTCAACTGCTTATGAATCAATTTCTTCGATGGTACCACATGTCTAATTAAGGTCTTTAAGATAATGGATACAGGGGTACAAACTTCTTTTAGCGTGTAGCCAAAGCAGAAATCATATTACTTTGTGAAAAATAACTTAACCAAAAAAAAAATAATACTATGGGGCAGTATACCCATACTAATATTTTTATGAGAAAGAGTGTCCGTCTGTCTATATTATGTTACCTCTTCGTGCCCAAACCGTGTTGAGGGCGTTATCTAGTATTATATAATAGTAAGTAATTAGTAAACCCAATTACGTTACATTGTGTATCGATATACTCAACCTATTTTTCAATAATAATTTGGGTGGAAGGTGTCGTTAACAATCGATACTTTAATAGCTTGAATACATTAGTGGAACAATTTGATAATTGATACTTAACACGCCGCATATCTACTTGAAAATTAAAAAGAGATATAAAGGTAAGAATTTTTAATATTTTCTTGCTACACTTATGAAAGTTTAGAAGCTAAAACAAAAATTTACTTTTAATTGATGGTAGGTAGTTTTTGTGTATGCCTATCATAAAAAATCTTAGCGTGTAAAAAAATAAAAAAAAATAAAAAATAAAAAATAAAAATATCTTTATTAAACATACAAGGACAGAGCACAACCAGAGTTTATAACACATTACACAAACGAATAACAACAAATTGACATGACGCACTGTAACATATAACATTGAAGTACTTAAAAACTAATGGGTGATTGATTATGGCTGTGCAATGCACACACCGCATGTTTAAAGGGAAAGCCACTCAGGCATCGACCGCGGCAAGCCGTGGCGCCTGATCTTCCGTGGCCCCCTGACAGTCTGCGATCCCACAACCGGCACTCTTACTCTTACTACTATAAAAATAAACGTTACAACACACACATACATACATAGACACTGGACAATGGACAATTAATAGATAAGGGCGGCAAATTTTCCCACGGTCCGCAATTATTCAGGATAGACAATAAAATATGACAATAAAAATGAAATACAAGTTAGTCGGCGCGAAGACGCGCTTACTAGAGGTCTTTCTCTACGCTAGACCTAACTAAACTGTAATTATCATATTGTATAGTTACATTGCTAATAATTATACGAGTATAATATTATACCATACCAATGTATACTCAAAAAATAATTCTCCGTTATAATTTAAGTAAATACGAAAAGTGCATGAAGATGTGATCCTGTGTTGTTTACAACGTCTTGTGCTGCAAGCAAAGGCCTTGGTGACCTGGAGTCATACCGCCGTGGCTCCGGCTTACAACCCTCTCGGTAGGTATTTCGATGGTTTTATACTACTCGTACATACTTGTTTTATCAATGTAAATGTTATAGTAAGTTGTAATTATAATAATAATAATAATAGATATGTAATATAATATAATACAATATACATATATACATATACCAATGTTAATATAAATTATGTTTTTAGGCGTTTTTATCAATAACTTAAGCAATTGAGGTGTTTAGGAATCTGTAGACATCTGTTGCTGTAGCAAAAAAGCTTTGTATTTAAGTTTAAATCCCTGTGTTGTTTGCAGAGCACGGATTGGAGGCGGCAGATTGTTCCAGACCTTGCTGGCCAGGTACCGGAAGCTACCCCTGAACGCGGAGGTGTGGTGCAGAAGATTAATTAGAAGATACGAGGAACCACGCGTTGTAACGGTCAGCTGTTTGTCTCCTGCCCACTGTAGTTTGCTGTACAGATAAGCAGGTGTTTTAAATTTTATGACCCCGAACAGTAATGTGGCAAAATGCAGTTGCCTCCTACCATCCATTCTAAGCCAACGTATGTTGTTAATATATGGTGTCACGTGAGCACGAGGAGGGACGTTGTGACAGAACCTGACGCACGAGTTCTGGACCTTTTGTATGAGCCTTTTGGTTCTAGACAACATGCAGGGGCCTATGACAATATCTGCGTAATTTAACTTAGACAAAATAAGCGATTCACAAAGAGTAGTACGTAAATCAGTAGACAGAAAGTTTCTAATTTTATACAAAACTTTTAGTCGGTAGAAGCAATTGCTGACAATTTTAGCTACATGTTTTTCAAACTTCAATTCTTCATCCATTAGTACACCTAAATTTCGAGTCTCGCTTACATTTTCAATTGATTGTCCGTCTACATATATTAACGGCTGCGATTCTTTTATTTTATGGATTTGGAGTTTTGTACCTAATACCATGTACTTGGTTTTCTCCGGGTTTAATACTAGTGCATTGGCTATGGCCCACTCCGAAATCCGGGCCAAGTCCTCGTTAAGCATCCTAACTGCCTCATGTATAAGACTCGGCTGAAAAGAGATGTACACTTGTATATCATCCGCATAAATGTGGAATTTACAGTATTTTATGACTCGGACAATATCCGCACAGTTAAGCGAGAATGCCTTTGGCCCAATAACCGACCCCTGGGGCACTCCCCTACTGACGTCACTCGGGTCTGAACGTGACGATGTTCCGTCATAGTCATTGTTTATCTCTACAAGTTGAGAACGATTGCTAAAATAACTTGCAAACCAGTTTACGGAATTTTGGTCGAATCCGTAAAATTTCATTTTAGCTAGCATGAATGTAAATGAGTTGACGTTATTTAGCATGACGAAATACAATATTACAGCTACACACACTAAATCATTTAGAAGCGTCATTTAAATTATTCGATACGATATCGTCTCGTATAACTTGAATAGCGCTTTTGAGTTGCGAAAAAGGTAAGTAGATAAAATATTTTTCCTAATGCTTTTGCTTGAGGCTCCACCCGTGTAAATTCAGTATCCCATGGAAACGCTTTACTTTTCTAGTAGCATTTTCATTAATTAGTCTAAATCAGTTATATCAATTGGGAGAAAATAAAATATTTAAGCAGATCCTCACAAACAAAAAAAAAATACATAATATGTCGAATTTAACTGTGAGTTAAACTTGATACTCTACTGAGAATATCGAAACGCTTTTAATCTTACGCGCTATAAGCGATATCGTGTCGTATAATGTAAAACGTACTTAAACGCTGGTAACATAAAGGCACATAGGTCAATCAAGTTAATGTGCATCAGACACGTACGGAACCAATTAATTATCATATCGTTCGCAGCAGAGGACGGTAACGTTGGGAATTGCATTATATTATGACCGACGAGGCAAATTAGATACGCGGGTGTTGCCACAGTAAATTTACTCCACACCTTTAAAAGGACAAAAAAGGGGTTAAAACTGCATGTCTGTGACATGCAGCAACCAGAGAGAGCTTTTTTTGGAGGACTAAAAATGAAAAATTCGCTTTGCCTAAAAATTTTGCTCACCACGATGAAAAAAATGTTAAAAAAATACAATTATTTTCGTCATAATAAATGAATACAAAAAAACATGTTTTCGAAATGATAACGTAAGCTTCTACATATTTTAATACTAAAATTAATAAACAGGCACTTGCAATGAAACACCCGGTATTGTTGAGGGTTGAAAATAACGTCTAATTTTGTACTACTGTTATTATTATTCAATACATACCAAAATACAATTCGTCATTACACTTTCATTACATTTTATTACAAAGACACAAGACAGAAACTAAACAGTCTCATAAACAATTCGCTTCGGCAATTTCCGTCAGAAAACGAATGCCGCCGAATATCTTTATTTTGTTCGACGAAACGACTGACGGCGTAGCAGTCGCCTCGTAGCCGCCGCCACAGCTACGCGCGTAGCGCGCTACGAAACCTCTACGGATTTATACGTAGAATTTTATTAACTAAGCATAGAAAACATAGTAAATAGTTTCTTTTTAAAAAGAGAAAAATAGTTCTAAAGATAAATTGATAAAGTTGAAAGTACGAAGAACATTTTGTGCAGCGATTCCAGTTTCGTGAGACTTAAACATGGGATTTTATTGCGGACGGAATAATTTAAGGTAAGTTTTTGCTTGTGTGGACTTCGATCTATTTCTTGAGAATGTTCTATTTTATTGACTATTGCATTATGTGCACTATTAGAGTTTTCTCTTGTCGATGTGCTTCTAAATAAAATAGTAATTAAAGATTTGCCGATTCCGAAATAAAATAAAATAATAGATTCTTTATTATAGCCCAGGTGACAACCTGGAGCTATTAAACCGTAATTCATTTTCATATCAATTAATTTAAGCACTGTAGTGAATAAAATGAGAATGTGTTACTAAAACACAAGAAGACCTGTACCAATTCACCAAATTTTGGGTTTGTAATAAACTCGTCAGTTCGAGAAAGATTCAAGAGGTTAAGAATTTATTAATTAATATAACCATCACATTAGCTTAAAGATCTGCAAAATATGTGTATTGTGTACTACATTTTTTTCCTCACTATATTGTGTCGCCGTGTAAACTATCGATTTAGAGTATTTTCGCACAGCACTAAGAAATAATTCGATAATTTTTACGTGTACTGTCTTTAAGTAATATAGCATATAATATCTATAAAATACCAGCGTTTAAAAATAACCTTAATGACTATTGAACAGAATCAATACTTTGTGAATTTTTATCATAAAAAATAAAACATTATTAATTTCACAATTTTTATTCATTAATATAATAATTATTTTAACTTTTGCATTGATTTATTTAGTTTTAACCAAATAACATTTATAGCTGTCTCGACTGAAGTTTTGTTTACTTGTTATTGATCATCTGGGTGAGACATTCTACGTAATTTATGCGTTATCAAGTAGCTAAATTAATTTTAATTTAATTAATTTTGTGTGGAAAGGCCATGGCCTTGGGTTGGCTGTATCGAATTGATACAATGGGCTAACATAATACCAGTAAAAAAACGCATACGTAATATTTTGTTTTGTGAAGTAAGACAAGTATTGAAGGCTTCACAAGACTAGGATTTTAAGGACCAGTAATACAACATTCAATAAAGAGAATTAATATTATGTTTACCTATTGTGATATTTCGAGTATTCCAAGGCACTGGAAATCACTTTACATGAGGTGACCCGTTTACTCGAGTCTTGGTTTATTTCATGAATAAAATGAATGCTACTTTGTACTGTATTCAAAAAAGTTTGTACACTGTAAGCTTTTGCATACACATTATCAATGCTTTAAGTTTTCTATATCTATTCTATCTTTAAATCCACACTTTCACACTATCTTTCTCTCTCTGTTATCTCAAATCCCAATTTTTCTAAAATTTGGTATGGCGATACTTCAAGTCGTGGGAAAGGACATAGGATACTTTTTTATTTATTTATCAGTGTCCGAATGCTGGGCAAAGGCATCCCCCAGGATCTTCCACTGCTCTCGCTTCTGCGCCACCGATAGCCAGCCTGGCTGGCATGCCTTCAGCTCGTCACGCTACATTTTTTTTATGCCGGCCACGGCGGTAGCGTCCACCTTCGGGTACCCACTCGGTTGAGACTCTTACCCAGCGGTCGGGATGCACGCGGCTAACGTGACCCAACTACTCCTATTTCAGCTTGGAGGCCTTGACACCTACATCTTTGATGCCCGTTTGAGAGCGCAGTATGGTGTTTCTTATTTTATCGAGAAGCGTTACTCCTAACATACTGCGTTCCATTCCTCTTTGGCATATCCCGAGTTGAGACCTTTGCGAATCGGTCAATGACCATGTTTGTGCACCGTAGGTTAGGACGGACAGAATGCACATGTCGACGAGTCGCTTTAGGGAGATACTTTTTATCCTTTAGTTAGTATGAAAAATGTACAGTTTTCGCGCTGTAAACGAATTTCGGCGCCATGTGTTGTCCTGCGGTCCGCTTGTACAATTTAAATAATATAATTAGGGTGGGTCGCACCAACTTACTATAACTATAACTTTATAACTACAATGAAAAATGTCAAAATCTTTGGCTTACGTCAATAGTGAACGACATATTTAACGATAACCATAGAGCTCGACAAGGATTTAAATGAACGTGGCGAAAAAATAAACTAACGCTGTCATCATACAAAAAAGCCATTTTTGACAGTTTTCCCTTTACCAGCAGCGCCCCCGCCCACATTCAACCTTGTCGGACCAGCGACAGACATCTTTTTTTTTTTTTATTAAATAAGGGGGCAAACGAGCAGACGGGTCACCTGATGGTAAGCAACTACCGTCGCCCATGGACACTTGCAACATCAGAAGAGCTGCAGGTGCGTTGCCGGCCTTTTAAGAGGGAATACGCTCTTTTCTTGAAGGTTTGCAGGTCGTATAGGTCCGGAAATACTGCTGGTGACAGTTCGTTCCAGAGTTTTACAGTGCGCGGTAGAAAGTTACGCGAGAAACGCACTGTGGAAGACTGCCACTCATCAAGGTGATCGGAATCTGTCAAATTCTGTGTCAAAGTTTAGGTTAAAGTTATGTTAGCCACTATAACCATAGCTTTGACCATAACTGTAACTATAACCACGCCTACGGTGCAAACTACCCTTAGAATCTAAAAAAATATATTATACCTATATCACTGGCACATCATAGTATGCACTAGAGAATACATACATAATATCAGCGATACTCAAAGTTTTATATATCACACTATACAGGGTGTTATATGATCGTCTGAGAGCGCGAGAGCTCTTGTACTAATTAATGAGCGCCACGCTGACGATGCTTCACTACAGACTTTAATCTTCTCTAATGCTGCCACGCTAATTAGCAAATGCTTTAGTTGCTTAATAAGCTGAAGATGCTTTTGTTTTTCATGTTTTATTTTCTTTGTTAATCTTATAGGTGGGTTTTATTTTCTTCTTGGTGTTCCTTCTTGGTAAAATATATCTCCAAGTTTTGGGGTAGTTCTCGTAATGGTGGTTTTACCAATTGAGAGGTTACAACAAATTGTACTATTAGAGCAGTTGATTCCTAAGCAGATGGAGGACCTAAGTAATTTGGTCGCGTTACATCAAATCCATCCGACCGATCACAGCTCATTGATTTGACAGAAGTCGATCAAATAACGTAGGTACGTCAACTGCCTAAGAATCAATTTCCTCGATGGTACATAATAAATATAATCACTTTACGTATTTAAACTATTATTGTAAGAAATTGTTTTAAAATTTAAAAATTCTCATATCGATAATAAACAACGCCAATTCGCACGACTAAAAACGCCCTTCGCGTCCCACCCACATGTCAGCCGTGATTTTATTACGCCAGCCTGATTAATACGATAGTGGTTCATTTGGGTCGTCCTGATTGACTGATGAGGTCAATCCGATTCCAAATTCAAACCTTATTACGTGTAAAATGAACGCAAATGTCACTCGATATGTGTTTCATTCTGAAGTTAACTGTCCACGAATGTAAATCGAATAAATTAATCATTTGCAAGAGAATGGTTAGCGTGAACATTTTATTTCAATAGATTTTGATGCAGTAGACAGACACTATTTTCCCATTTATAATATTACTGAATATTTCTCATACCTTCTTACGGTATTTAAAAATTTTCTTGTCGAATATTTTTGCCTGTTTAAAATAACCTTAGATGTCCTTTCCTGGGACTCTTCTCTTCTCTTATCTATATCGGTTTAGAGATAGAAGTAAAGAGTAACAAAAAGGCAGCATTTAACCAGACTGCGTAACAGAAAATTTATACAATATTTATGAAAAAAAAAAAAGTAAATTATTCTTAGTTTAATACCCATACTTCCATCCATACTATACTAATACTATACTAATATTAATAAATGCAAAAGTGTCTCTGTCAGTCTGTTACCTCTTCACACCCAAACCACTGAACCGTTTTTGCTGAAATTTGGCATGGACATACCTTGAGTCCCGGGAAAGGACATAGGATACTTTTTATCCCGGAAAATGTAAGGCTCCCGCGCGATAAACTAATTTTTTTCTTGCTTTCTTTGTGTTATTGAGTATTACGATACTCTATATTAATATTTATTGAGTGTTGTATTACTCAATAGTGACATCTACAAATACGACACCTACGCTATTTACCTAGAAACTATAAGCCTAATAGAAATCGAATAGTCGTGACATAAAAAGGTCATATATCTATTTTCGTTCTTGTCAATAAATGCTATTTCAGTATTATTAGTAAAGTCCTAATAATAAATGATCCATTTCATAACGACAAACATAGCAATTCTTTTTATTGGTTTTCTGTGCTAATGCAAATTTTCTTTGGAATAATAATGTATGAAAGCTAATGAAATTAAAATATTTTTAATTATACTAGCTGTCCCTGCAAAGGTTGTTTTGCCATATAAAGTATTTCACCCATATAATTTTTTTTTTTTTTATGCAATAAGGGGGCAAACGAGCAAACGGGTCACCTGATGGAAAGCAACTTCCGTCGCCCATGGACACTCGCAGCATCAGAAGAGCTGCAGGTGCGTCGCCGGCCTTCTAAGGGGTAATAGGGGAGGGTAGGGAAGGAAATAGGGAAGGGTAGGGAAGGGAAAAGGGTAGGGGATTGGGCCTCCGGTAAACTCACTCACTCGGCGAAACACAGCGCAAGCGCTGTTTCACACCGGTTTTCTGTGAGGACGTGGTATTTCTCCGGTCGAGCCGGCCCATTCGTGCCGAAGCATGGCTCTCCCACGTCTAAATCATTCGTCATTATTTTATTGAAGTGACTAAATAAGTTTGGCACCATGGCAACGTCCATCGCTTTCGCGTCGCACAAACAATGGTCGCCGTCAGTCTCGAATATTAATAATTTACTATTATTTATTCAACGATTGCACTTATCAATATAATAAGTATCCAGTAGCCGATTCTCAGACCTACTGAATTTGCATAATATAAAATTTGGTAAAAATCGTTTTTTTAGATAAAATTATAACCACATTTTTTTTTGTTTCTTTTAACAAAAAAGGAAAAAAAGGCTATAAGGCCCTTTTGTGATCTATATCTGTATCTACCAAAATTGGTTCATCGTTTTCAAAGCCTGAATCAATACAAAATATAAAAATTTTACTCCAAAGGGAAAATTATCTTGTCAAATTTGCAATCGTTTGTAAACGTGGAAGGTTGCCTTAAAAATACGAAATTTATTTAATTTTTAATGTCATATAGTCATAGTCATAAATGGGGCGGAGGGGTCTTCCTAGTTTTTGCCTTGTCACGTCATATAATATGGATCAAATCAAGCAATCGCAATTAAAAGGCCTTATATAAGTCACAGCACTTTCAATACTCATATTGGATAGGTCAAGAATTGCTATTTAAAAATAGTTAAATCTTGATGAAGAGTGAACTAAAAACTTTTATCAATTTTTAATAACAAAAAACAGAGAAGAAAACTTGAACTTATACCAATACTACATGACGCCCGAATCACATCAACTGGCCACCGTCACCGAAACCAGTGTGGGGGTTATTATAACCTAAACTGTTCATTAAACCGCTAAAGAACTTTCCACTTTTAAAAAAATACCACATTTTTTGCTAGCATTTAACCCACCGGAAGTATTAGCTAATCCCCGTTCATTAAAGCCGTGACGTCACATCCGGTGCCACGATTGATTTACCGCCGACACGGGGTATAACGAGATTCAATTAGAGTTGCAAATCTCGCCGTTTGTGTCGACCGTCAACATTATCTGTACTAATACTGTTTTCAGGTTGTTTAGGTATTAAGTACATCACTTATGCCTCTGATGATTATAAGATAAAGGCAAATAAATAATCCAATAAAAATAATCCATACCAATATTAAAAATGCGAAATTGTGTCTGTCTGTCTGTTACCTCTTCATGCTCAAACCGCTGAACTGATTTTGCTGAAATTTGGCATGGAGATACTTTGAGTCCCGGGAAAGGAAATAGTATAATTTTTATCCACTAAAATGTACGGTTTTTGCGTGATAAACGAATTTTGGCGCAATTGAGTTGCGGGCGTCATCTAATAATATTATAAATGCGAAAGTGTGTCAGTCTGTCTGTTACATCTTTAGGTCAAACAACGCTGAACCATTTTTGCTGAAATTTATGTGGAGATATTTTGAGTCACAGGAAAGAACATAATAATATCATTATGATACTTTTTATCCCCGAAAAATGTACGGTTCGGGAATTGAGGCCGTCATCTAGTCAGTGCCTAATGCTGTTTACAGGTATTAGTGTGAGATCACTAAGACTTTTGATGTTAAAAAGATAATCTATACTTATAAAATTACATGTCCTGACTGACTGACTGACTGATTCATCATCGCTGCGCAAAAACTGTTAAAGTTACAGCCACGAAATTTGGGGAGTAGGGTTGTTTTATTAAGTAGACACCCATTAAGGAAGGAATTTTGAAAATTTTACCCCGAAGGGGGTGAAATAGGGGTTGAAAGTTTGAATGAAAGTCCGTGATTTCTTGAGTTAGAAATATGAAACTTTATTTATGGGTTACTGATCAAAAATTAATAGATAATCAGAAAAAGAATTTCCAAAAACGCTTAAATACGTATCCATTAACGTATTTAAGCGTTTTTGGAAATTCTACCCCCAAGGTCAAATTGGGGTTGAAAGTTTTAATGAAAATCCGTCATTTCTTAAGTTAGAAACATGAAAGTTTATTTTTGGACTGCTGATTAAAAATGAATGGATACGTAAATTTAAGCGTTTCTGGTAATTCTACCTCCAAGGGTATGAAATTGGGGTAGAACGTTTCAATGAAAGTCAGTCATTTCTTGAATTAGAAACATGAAAGTTTATTGACGTTTGCCTTTGACGTTTGCTTAAATAGGGTCCCGTTTTTACCCTTTGTATAAGGAACCACAAAAAGGGGAAAACTATCCATCTTTGTTTTTATACTATGTTAACGCGGACGAAGTCGCGGGCATCAGCTAGTCAAATAATATAAGAGCAAATCAAAGATGAATAATATTATGTTTAAAAAATTATAGACGCTTGTTTTTAAGTAACGTACCGTAGACATAGTCAGGGAGCCCTAGAACATTTTTTAAATTATTAACAAGCAAATTTTTTGTGAGTAGCTTCCATTTTGATAAGATGAACAAAATTTTTATCTTCGAAAAATCTTGAAAGTAGTAGCAAACAGAGATAGAAAGAATTTCATACTTTGATTTGATGGTCCTAAAATATGAATTGTTCTATTTGTAGGACAATATTACTTTTAAATTATATAACTATTAACCTACCAATATACAAAAAATCTGCTGGTTAGGGTTCCGTTTTAGGGTTCTATAATCAACAAAACTTGGTTGCCCTCACTAACAGGCCGCATCTTCTATGATAATATCTACTCAATCGGTCAATATGAAAATGAATCGCTAGATGTGTAATATGTAAGCGCCTATCTCGAGAACGGCTGAACCAATTTATTTTGCTAATTCTTTTTTATTAAAATCGGCGAAAGGTTCTTACTTTTTACTAAGAGAAAAATTCAATTATCGGACCCGCTAGTTACTAAAAAAATATTATGCATATCTACCTATTTTGAATGCAAGTGCGGTTATAGCTGTACAATCTTTATCTATCAATTCTTTTTCTAATATAGGCAATTAGTCAATTTATTACTATAAAGTCTTATATTTTTTTAATAGTAAACAAGGGAAATGTTTGTACACATAATATGAGTTCACTAAAATATTTATGATGCTAAAACATAAAAAATAACTGTTAAAATGAAAATTATAGCTAACAGTTTAAAATTGGTAAATCTATACTAATATTATAAATGCGAAAGTATCTCAGTCTGTCTGTCTGTCTGTCTCGCTTTCACGCCAAACCTATTGAACCGATTATAATGAAATTTTGTACACAGATAGTCTAAAGCCTGACAAAGGACATAGGCTACTTTTTAACCTGAAAAAGCGGTTGTAAGGGGGTGAAAATGCGTAAATTTGGTCAAATTAAGTTAGTTCCATAAATTCATAATAGATGTCGCCGTGCGTCTCCTACATTCATTCACTCCTACATCATATAAGAGGAAATATATATTAATATGCCTAGCTATAAACATATTAATATATATTATAGCTAGGTCTGTGACGGGCTTTACTGATTAGTGACGCAACCTTACACCTACCAATGCTAAATAGTTTATGAGTGAGACGCGACATTTTGAACATTCATTGGTCCCACCGTGTTCGAAACACGGAAGTTCTACGACGAGCTAATGTCAGCGGTATAGAAGCATATCTAATGAAACGGCAACTTAAGTGGTGCGGCCATGTCTCTAGGATGCCTGATACTGCTGTGGCCAAGCGCGTCTTTTACTCTGAACTTAGTAATGGCAAGCGAAAACAAGGCGGCCAATTGCTGCGGTACAAAGACGTGCTCATGCGCCACATGAAGAAGTGTGACTTAGATCCGTCACAATGGGAGACAATGGCTGTGGACCGATCACTGTGGAAGCGTACCGTGAGCACTAAGGTGTCAGAGTATGAGAAAGTGCGTGTGGCCGAGCTAGATGCTAAACGCGACGCGCTTAAGGCTCGACCACCTGTAGCCATACACTATCATTATGTAGGAGGGGTACTGACTTGCGCTCAATGTTCTCGTACGTTTAGTGCAAAAGTAGCTTACGTCAGTCACCTGCGAGCACACGAACGACGCTTGCAATAGCCATAGACCCAAAGTCGCTGTGGCCGAAATCGGTCAGGATAGATATATAGTTTATGAGTAAAGCTAAAGTTGTGTAATGGGGGGCTAAATAAGCATTAGGTTTAATATTAAAAAATGAAATATTTTGATTTAAGGGGTACCAGAGTTTTAAAAAGCTTTTAAATTTGACACCAATTTTGTTGACACCGCGCGCTATAAACTGAAATCCACGCGGACGAAGTCGCGGGCAACAGCTAGTAGTAATATAAAATTTCAATTTATATTTATTGGGGCAATCATTATATTAATAAGGGTACTAACCCTAAAATTCCACCTACTAATTAACAACGATAGCATCAAAGGTGGTAGGCACGCTAACCAAAAAGCTACCATTTTTTAACAGTTAAATACATTTTGATTTGATCCTTATTTCAATAAGCATAATGCTTAGTCGTACCGAATCGAATTTCAATATAACATGGCCGGCTAGTTAATAATTGAATATGAAAGTCTGTTAAATATTTTATCGTTATTCTAATTACGCTTAGTTGGTCATTATTAAATATTAAACGCGAGGTGTACATTTGTGGATTTGATATTATAATAATAAATTACGAGTACTAGTTCTTTGTTAAATGATATATTGTTGCTATATTTTATGATAATTATTAATGGTTGAAGAGAACGAAATTTAAACTCTTATTTGATGATGAATATGTTTATGTGATTGATATTGAGGCTCCTCTCGCGAAAAAAGCGTGCAGATGAAACCACTTTTCATCGGCATTAACAGAGAAATTATACCTGAAAAAAAAAAATTAGTAATCTACATGATATGATACGTAACGTGGTTTTGCCATATTTTTTCTATCGGTATCACATAATAAAGAAATAAAAAACCAAATCACATCCAAATCGTTGAATGAAACCACTTTACTCCTTCATTATTTATCAAAATAATACATAAAAATATCTACTGCTTTGCAATACATAACTTGATAATTTGGTTTTTTACTTTTTTGAAATATGTATTATATTAAGCCTTAAAAAGGTTTTTTCTCCTATTTCGCCCTATCATGGACGCGGCGAGCGTACAAGGCGCGCTGTTATGAATGTTATTTTAATGTCATTTACGTCGATATTCGCACTGACAGACAATGATCAAGGTCATTGGCGGATATAGAGGCCTAAAGAATAAATGATAGGTAATAATTTAAGTTTCCATCTCTTTTTAGTACAATAATGTGGCCCCGTGCGAGTTTCTTACGCCGGTTCTTCTCGCCGGGTTAGTTCCCGAACCGGTGGTAGGCATCGTAGTTTCTAAGTTCTTCCGACTTTCAAAAAGTATATTCATGATATCTATTTAGAATAAAAATATATTTTATTTTTATTTTATATATCAACTTTTTACAATATGATAATATGGAATAATTTCTAGGATGATTTCTGTTAATTTTTAATATACCATTAATTGAATATGTTGGTCGAATCACCATCGTTTCATAACTTCGAGATCATAAGAGCTAATTGCAAAAGTTAAATTGTTAACAGCAATCTGGCGCGAGTTTTGTTCCGGGGAAATTTTGTTAACACTTTTAAATGTAATTAACGAATCCATACTTATATTATAAATGTTTTTCTTATATAATAATCATCAATTGAGTGCTTAATCTGCTGAACTTTCAATTGTGTTGTAAGTTGTTGAATGTTGTGTAAGAAACACATTTTTGGTAAGGACTTAATATTTTCAAATGATATCCTGAATCTTACTGGTAACAGCCCAATAAATTATATTGCTTATATAAATCATGAATATCTTAATATCCTATATAGGAGTAAGAAAACGTGTTCTTCATCCTATAAAATATAAGGGTCAGTAATTTTTTAACGTAATAAAGGATTCTCGTACACCATAGTCACATAGTTCACATAAACAAACATTTTACATTCAAAACTAAGTAATAAATTCTTACATTGTTGCTATGTGAATATATTAAAATATCGAATTTATTTGTATAAAAGGCTGTCCAATTTTTAGGTAAAATCGTAATTTTATTACATTTTATTTATTACTTCACGTTAAGCCGAAAACAGAAATGGAATAAAATACATATAAAAAATACAGGCGCCTTTCACAATTATTAACAAGAACAATACAATTTTCACTTCGATAAGTAAATTTTTGAGTAATTTAATTATTGTGGAAAACTTGTTAGCGGCACGGACTATCGAAAAATGTTGTCAGCGTATTTAATAACTTTCGCGTCCATACTTACTCGTGTACTATAAATGCGAACGTGAGTTTATCTTTAAGATAAACTGATTTAATCCGCTTAACCGACTTTAATGAAACTTGGTATATATGTATATAAATCAGAATAAAAACCGTAAGTTACTTTCCAATATTGAGGTGTTCCCTCACCGGGAGCATTCGCTTGTAATGTAAAGTTACATAGTCGAGCATTGCATCAGTGAGGGAGGAGAAACTAGCATTACAATGCGCACCTTGTAATGTTACAATGTGTAATATCTTGATACAACTTGTAACATCAATGCTACGTGACAGTGAATTCAGCCAGAATACTTTTAAAATATCATGAGATCAAACCTTCGAAGTTTAATTATGGTAAAACCAAGTTCTCCACAAAAATTTTGCTGTGACAGAATTTTTGTAATTTGACTACAATTGGAGATGTAAAGTATGGATAAATGAATACCTAATTAAAATTTTGAAAATTAAGGTTGTTTTGCATAAATGGAATGGATGGAAATGGAATCTAGGGCCGATAATTGATATTTTGAAATAAAGAAATGGATTTTATGTATAACCAGAAAATAAATTAAGCAGATGATGAAGCAGATTACAAGGTTGGCTCAAATTAAAAAGAAAAAAAAATGAGTATAATATTTTGATAACATTAGGTCAATTAGTTAATCACTATAATATTCACTTGCGTCTCAATTCATAAGTTTGTTAAGGCCCACATAATATACCGAAGCTGTGTATGAATATCAACTCGACGAGAAGTTTACTTCCTAAAAGCCACGAGTCACTTGTAGCTTTATGTAAGTTACCCTCAATATCATGTTGATCTAATTAGATACATGTTGAGACTTCGCATTTAATAGGCTCTTAAAATTTCTCGACATCAAACTTCTGTGTAATAATTATCCTACATTTAAATTAGGGAAATTTAAACGAGTTGAGAAAATGTTACGTATTTTTTGTAGACTTACGTTAAAACAACTTAAGTCTACAAAAAATACGTAACATTTTCTCAACTTGTTTTCGTAACTCAACGTTACGTAACATTCGCAATTTTTTTTCGCATTTACGTATCATAAGTAACGTTAATCCTTCGATCGCTGACTCTTGCAAATCTATTGTTATTCTATTGTTGTCGCGGTCACCGGTGTCCTTATGGGGTTTGATGGGTTCATATCCATTCTAAATCTATATTATAAACATAAAATATTTGTTTGGTATTGAATTAATTAATATTGACATTATAAAATAAAATAAAGAAATGTATATTGCGTAGTCAACCACGACAGTGACGACATCTGTGGCTCAGTGGTGAGCGCGTTGGTAGCTCAAGCCGAGGGTCGCGGGTTCGAAACCTGCCGACGGAACAAAAAGTTTTCAATGTTCCCGGGTCTGGATGAGTAATAAGTATGTGCATGATATAATAATAATAATCTTAAATATATTATGTATAGTATACAAGTATTAAATATATTTCCGTTGTCTGGTACCCTGTAACACAAGTCCTTTAGGTACTTAGTACGAGGCCAGACTGAGGTGGTGTGAAGCGTCCATAGATATTAATAATTATTATTATTAGCCACAAGAATTTTAAATTGGAACTTAAAATGACAAATGCCCTGCAGTTTCTGGGTTTTTTTAACCGGAGTCTATCATTTACTATTGCTTTTGATGGGCTGGCGTAAAAAAAAATCCACAGCCGAACATAATATTATAAACTCCTCGTTTTTGGAAGTCGGTTACAAATTAACCAACTAACAACGCTAGTGAAAAGATAAACTCCTGTTAAAAACCGGGCATTAGCAGTTAAAATAGTAAATCACTGTATGCTTCCCGCGATATTCTTAATCAACGAAGCATAGGAATAAAGCTTAGTATAGATAGAACCCACAAGCTTGATGATGAAATAATCTTATCACGCTGGGATGAATCCACATTCGTATATATCGAGTGAGGTGATGCCGCACTCTTCAATCAAGTTCTGAAGAGTGTTACTGTTCCTGATAATTGGAACTCACTGGGAATTAAAATTCTCTGTGGCACTTTGGTTCAGCTGTGAATGTGACATGTTTGAAATACCAAAATTACTTTGTACTATACCGTACTCGGCGAAACATGGCGGTAGTTGTCATTGACTCCCTGTTAAAAACTTGTCATTTTCTGTACAAAGCCGCGATTCACAACATTTGACACTTCACTGTCAATCGCGGCTTATATAGAAAATGACAAGTTTTTGACAGGGAGTCAATGACCGCTACCGCCATGCACAGTTGTTAAGTAGGATTATAATATTATAATATTTAGGAAAGGATTATTATTATTATTATTATAGTTAAGTTGGGTCGATGAACTATTTTAATACCGTGTCCTTTTCAAGATTTACGGCCGCACTCAGAGACATTTAATGATGATTAAACTTCAATTTAATGAATAGTTCGACAGATAAATTATGTGGCTTATGTCAAAATCTTCTTTTAATTACAGTTAAGTAATTGATAGTCGTCTCCGAGTGCGGGAGTTAAAGTGTATCCAAACAAATTAATTTAACGTCATGTATGAGATTTAGATACTTTTCAAAAATACGTATACAAAGACAATGATTTTCCAAAAAATTTTACATCTTGCGATGCTACTACAAATAATGTAATATTTTCGTAAAGTTATATTTTATCAAAACACACAGTTTAGAGCTTAGTTCAAGAACTAAGAATCCACTAGTTTTATCGAGCTCGGAGCTAAACTTTTATTCCCAGAGTAAAAATAATGCAAGTGACACGACCAATACTCGCAGACGACAGGCTATCGACTTTCTCCTGCGCTAAATAAAACTTTTTCTTTACCGACTGTGGAAAAAGAAAGGTAATGATTTCATTGCCTATCCATACTAATATCATACATTCAAAACTGTGTCTGTTTGCCGGTTTGTCCATTTGTCTGTCTATCTGCCTGTCTGTTACCTCTAACAACACAGCTCTACAATCGATCGTGGATTCTCGGAAATCTATTGTTATCGCGGTCGCGCGATAACAATAACGAAGTTTCAACGAAGTTCATCTTCGAACATGCTGGGTCCGCACACAATGGGTCGGCGCGGCGGTCCGGATGCGGACAGCGGTCCGCCATTTGGTGACCCCTGGTGTACACGTTTGTAAACTTGTCCGTAATCGTACAGAGTTGTATCACTGAACCAAATTGTTTTCCTTCACGATATTACAGGAGTTTTTGGTGCAACGGAGTTTCGAGCATCATCCAGTCTTATTATTTTTGTTCTTAAAACACAATATAGTTACAATTAATGTCGTTAAGGCCGTCCCCCGAGCAAACGACCTTGGCCATACATTTGCCGCGTTGCCGAGATCGCGCCAAAACCCTATTATTTTTACTTATCTTAGTTCAAAATTGTCCTAAAAAAATTTAAAACGGCGAATATGTAGTTTATGATATTGTCGATCTATTGGCGTGAGTTTCAAATAAAAGTAATTTGTAAATCCTAAGGAGATGCTGAATGTATGCTTGAATTTTGACAAATTGGTATTACTTTGGAAGCTGATATCATGAGTATAAGAAACAAAAATAGAAAATTTAAAACGACAAAAGGAATGTTGATATAATGAAGATTATTGCTGTATTTTTATTATAACTTTAGCTAGTAGCTTTCAGATTATGAGTTTATAAGGTTTTAAATACGGTCAATTACGGAATCTCCGGACGGAACGCCCTTAAAACACCTAGTCCTTATACTGTCGTACTAAATATTCAGCTTCTTGTTATGCGAAGCAAAAGCGTTAGAGCTGAAAATCGGAATACTCTGGCAAGCATCTTGAATATCCGGAGCTAACACTCTATCGGTTTACCATTATTGTATATTGCGATTCCAGAAATGACGGTCTCACGCGCCTGTTACCGGAATTCCGTAATACCAACCTAACAAACTTACGTAATAGCAACTGACAATAACCCTGCTATCAATATTACTCAGAATAATTCACAGTAGGTAGTATGGAAGCGTTAAAAGATGAGGACGTTTTAAGCTAAGTACTTTCAGAAAAATCTTTATTTGTATTTTTTTTTATAAAATTATTATTCAGAAAACTGTGCGAAAGTGAGTCAGTCTGCCATTCTATTTCGTTTGCCTGTGTTATCTCTTAAGCAGTAAGCATATTGTTAACTGATTTTGATAAAAGTTGGTACAGATTTGACATTTTTACATATAGAGGTTGGTGCAAAATGCACGGTTTCCGCGTGATATGATATTTCAGTGCAACAAACGTACAACATCAAGTATAGGTCTACCAGAATCTGATAGCAATTTTTGACAGCAGATTTTCAAAAATATGATCTTTGGATAAATTTTTATATTTGCATGTTTAACACACAGAATCAGCCCCTATAAAAAAGGATCAAAGTGTTTTATTCCAATCGCCCCCTTGCTAGAGTCAATTTATTTTCTCACTTTTTGCCATCAGATTCTGGAATACAGGTCGTATTACCGTATTCCGCATACGCTTTCACAACTTATCTCTAATTCATGACGTATTTAAATGAACATTAGCAACGGCACAATGCAGAAGATAGTTACGACGTTATCTGTTCATCTTAATGAAACAATGTTACATTAAATCAGCCCTATCTGAATGGCCCTTCGTATCTCGTTTTGCCAACAACCATATTGTTCTCTCTAGTTCTAGTGTATGGGTACATAAGATACATGAGCCCGGAGTACTAAA
Organism: Polyommatus icarus; assembly: GCA_937595015.1. NCBI lineage: Eukaryota > Metazoa > Arthropoda > Insecta > Lepidoptera > Lycaenidae > Polyommatus > Polyommatus icarus. The sequence continues at coordinate 7,215,568 of OW569322.1, read as the reverse complement.
GTCCAAATTGCGAATGGCGGCACAAAACTCACGTTAAAATTCAATTTAAATATTTTGTAAAATTTGATAATATTGTAAACCTTGGATTTTTGAATAGCATGGTTCATAACAAAGCCTCCTTTCTAACTTATTTTGACGGAGTAGTATTTGAAAATGAAGTTTTGAAACTCGCCTTAAAGGTACTAAAATATTTGATAGAGGCCAAAATAACTGAACAATACTTAAGGTGTACTACATACTAAGTACGCCCCTAATAACAGCTTGAATAAATAATTCTCATTTTAAGTGTGTAATTGTATATTAAGCTTCCATCGCCAATTCCGTCCTATTAATGCGGAACCCTCATCACCATAACATACCTAAAGGTGGGATGTATCATGAATAATGAAAACGTTAATTGGTACATTCCCTACCCGTGTGTCAATTACATGAGGTCGGGCTCGATTCGACGGAGTTTCAGGATTTGGGACCGTGATAAAGTAAACCTGATTTCAAGACTGCTTTTAAAAAAGGTCTTGAAATTAGCTGTATGCGGTCAATGCTTTGTCAACCCCGTAGATTGAATTTATTACTTGTATTTTTATGCTATTTCCAATATTTTTAAATAATGGCCGAGTATGCTTATTTGATTACCTATAACATAATCTAGACACGCGGTAGAGTGTCAAGCCGAGTTCCAGCATAACAGAATGGCGAGCCGCACCGTGTGTAATATTACACGAACCATTTGCAGCTACTTTTGACCCCCTCATAATTCAGAAAATGTTTCACATAAACGTTTCAAATTTAGCTCATATAATGAGTAGACTTGCAAGATAAATACATACTTTAAATTTCATAAGCACAGCTTAAACGGTTGTTGAGATATTAATGTCCGAAAATCTAAATTTTTATCACTGACTGACTGATCTATAGATCAAAATTCTAACCCACTTCCAGATGACCTAGAAGGCTGAAATTTGGAATCCAGCTCGATAATGGGCATTGTCCAAAAAAAATCACATGTACTTTTTATATTTTTTTTCGTTAAAATAGGGTATTTTAAGAATATAAATTAAATTATTTTGAAATTCTTTGGCTAGTTTTTTCTCAATAAATTTTTAAAGTTTCGCTCTGACGTCATCATCGGCGGCCAAATGACCTCTGCAGTATGTTTTTTTTCCTTTCAATCTTATTTATAATGGCCGGTTCGTCAAATGCAAGTTATCATTATGTGAAAGCAGATATGAGAAGCTTACCAAAAGTTCGAAAAGTAATGCTGGTCGAATTTATTGCTAATTTAACGCCATTGAAGGTCAAACTAAGGTTAAACATATTTGTTCAAAAATATAAGTAACTAATGGGTATTTTTTTCGTCTATATACAGAAAAACGATCACTGACCTTATTCCTCGAAATGTTTTTGTAATGAGCAAAATATAAAAAAAATGGACAATCCCCATTGTGTGTAACCTAGGGAAAAATCCGAAAACAAAAAAAAAAAATTGGTCAAGTGCGAGTCGTACAGAGCGAAAATTGTGTTTTTTGTATGGAGACCCCCCTTAAATATTTATTTTATTTTACTTTTATTATTTGTTATGAAAGAAGAAATATAATTAAGGATTTTGTGAACATTTCAAGTACTTTTCGGCTGCCATTATTGATTTAGAGCAAAAAAGGTCAAAAAATCACGTTTATAATTATTGTAAGGGAGCTCCCCGTAAACATTTATTTGTGATTTGAAAAAACTTGAAATGAATAGAAGGTGAATTTATGAAGTGTGTCTGTTTGTCTGTTACGTCTTCACGCCTATACTGATTGTACCGATTGTTTTTGGGTATGGAGATATAGTTTGAGTCCCGAGAATAGACATAGAATTATTTCAATATGTCTGTCCGTTTCTCTGTCCGTCCGTCCGTTTGTCTGTCTGTCTGTTAGACAGCTATGATAATAGCAACTTAACTTCCGCATAGTAAGTTGTACCCTATATAGTTACTGGTTGAAAATACACTTGTGTTATACCGTATTATTCCAATGGCTTCTGATGGTAGCTGCATTTTCCATTCGCTTGGATTTTCTTTGTTTTATTCGTCTGATACTCAACAAGGCTTAGGGGCTGTTTCCCCACTTCCTGATAAGTTTCAGATAGGCTATCCACAACTTATCTGATAGATGAAGTATCTGACAAATAAGTTTCAGATAGCATAGCCGACACTTGTCGGGAAGTGGTGAAACGACACATTTAGGTTGCGAATTGCCATTCAACATGTTGAATGGCTATTAATGTTTAAACTGGGAAGATGAAGGTATCTACCCTTGCTGGGAAAGTTTACTTTACAAAACGTAGTGATATCCCACCAAAAACATAATTGTAAAAGTGCTGAGCCCAGTTCCATACAAACATTATATTTCTTGTCTATGGACTTCGCCGTAAAAAGGATGGAGATCTAAATGAGTGCCAAGTTCCATGGAAAATCGAAATAAGTATGTACGTATAGGAACCAAATAACATTATGAACAAATAATAGAGTCTATTTCTTTGCTTTATTGAATGTCTTTAACAATAATTGATGTTATTTAAATAATGTGAGATCTTAAACTAGATAAGATTTTACTTGGCTAGTTTTAATCAGAATCAAAATGTTCAATAACTTTATGAAAAGTGACTGACGTAATTAAAACTTGCCAAGTTAGATCTAATCTAGTTTAAGATCTCACATTATTTAAATAACATCAATTATTGTTATAGACATTCAATAAAGCAAAAAATAGACTCTATTATTTGTTCATAATGTTATTTGGTTCCTATACGTACATACTTATTTCGATTTTCCATGGAACTTGGCACTCATTTAGATCTCCATCCTTTTTACGGCGAAGTCCATAGACAAGAAATATAATGTTTGGATGGAACTTGGCTCAGCATTTTTACATTTATGTTCTTGGTGGGATATTATATTGCTGTACCCTGATATTATAAAATGACATAATATTGTATGTAGAGAAAGTATTCAGATAAGTAATTGCAAAAACTTAAAGTAATGATATTATATCAAAAACGAACCAAACAAAGGTACATTATAATATTTAATTTATAAACATTTGCTCCAATATTCTATCGGCCAAAGTTACCTGTATCGATCGCATAAGCTAATGGATGGTGTACCATTCGTGTTCAGTTCCATTTAAAGTTACTCAAGGTTAGATTCAGCCATTTTAAAATATTTTCTTTGTTAGCGTAGCTTTGAAAAACTTTTATGAAAATCGTAGCAAAGAAGCTACGAGCGTATTTTAATTAGCAATGACATAATGAGTGCTTGAGACTAAAGGTTGCCTTTTGTTACAGAAACCTCAACCGAAGATAAAAGTAATCCGTAGAACGGAATGCGATTCATACAAAATGGGGATCCTACGTGTGCTAATAATTGCATTAGCAGTACACGTGATAGCGGCCCGGGTGATGTGCCCGAGTCACCCTAACTGCGTTTGCGGGGGCACGTTCTCTGTGGAGCTCAACTGCAACATCGACGGTGAGTGTCCTCGGCGCGCTCCTAAAAGCTTCCATTGTTTCACGTATTGACATTCCAATTTCCTTTTCCAGGGAGAATTGTGAAGATAAATTTACTGCCGAACACATACATTAACGTGAAATGCGAGAACGCGAGCACTCTGGACTACACTCGGCTGCCGAAGTGCGCCGATCGGATGACTTTCAAGTCCGTCAGCTTCAAGGATTGTCCGCTCCCGGCGTCGTCCTTCAGAGATGTCCTCGACCAGATGGGAGTATCCAAAACTATGTCGCTGATATATCAGAATGCGAAAAAACTATCCGGATACTTTAGTAGACGCCACTTCAGCGGCTTGCAGGATCTAACAAAATTATTGTTATCGGTGAACGGGCATACTCACTTGCCCGATAATTTGTTTGTCGATATGAACAATTTAACATGGCTCAATATAAGATGTAATAATATCAACCTATCCGAGGAGCTGTTCAAGCCGCTCGAGAAACTAGAAACGCTCGAAATAAGCCACAATCACATGACGAATATGTCGGCTAATTTGTTCTCGCATCTGAGTCTCCTCAGAAAGCTCTCGCTGTGGCAAAGTAACGTGACGTGGTTCTCGAAAGATTTCTTTTCGGGCGTCGATGTGTTGGAGGAATTGGATCTCAGCTCGAACGGATTGAATGAACTGCCGACGTCAATTTTCAAACCTCTGAGGAAACTTAAGAAGCTAACGCTATTCTCGAACAAGTTTTCATCGCTGCCTCAAGACCTGTTTTTGACCAATAGCAAGCTCGAGACAGTAATAATACTCAACAACGACGTAAAAATGAGAGAACTTCCACGAAGTTTATTCGGTAGTTTACCGAACTTGAAGCAGGTTTATATTCAAAGGAGTGGAATTGAAAATGTACCTTACGACGTATTCGTGAACTCCGCGCTCATAACAAATATATCGTTAGCGCATAATGATATCGGAATGCTTTCCGAGTCAACTTTTAACGACCAAATAAATTTGCTGGAGCTAGACTTGAGCCACAATAGTTTAAAGCGACTGGAGTCAAAAATATTCTCATCATTAGTGAGGTTGGAGAAATTGAATTTGTGCTTTAACATTATTGAAGAAATTTCTGGGTAGGTGTAGTTGTTTTTAAACTTTTTCAGTTGGAAAATTTAAAACATGGATATCAACTTTGCTGTTATTTAAGACTGCTTGAAAGTTGGTAACTTGGTAGATAATAATATTATTTTAACTTTTGTAATACTCAAAATATAAATATTGTCGATATCAATAATTAATTTTACCTTCTTTTTCACAGGGAAACGTTTTCATCCCTACTCAGCTTGATATATTTAAATATGGAACACAATAACCTGAAAACAATATCCTCATACTTATTCATCAACAATAAACAGAGAATGTCTATATCATTCGCATACAATCGCTTGGATTTTGAAAACAAGGAATTGGAAAACAACTCGTGGACTGTAAAGAGGATTTCTCCGTTCGCTCACACTTACAGCTTGAGGTTGCTGAATTTAAGCCACAATCAATTCAAGATGGCGTACGATGATTGGTGGAGCAATGGACACGAGTCTCTCGATATCAGTTCCAATGATATTACACACCTTTGGGTAAGTAAATATAGCAAAGAGCACTGGTAACAATTTTTACACAAATTTTTCATAGTACGACACGGAAACTAATCAAACAATTTACAAAATACATATTATATAATATTATGTTCTTAAAATATCCTTATTCTGAAATAAAATTTATTAATAATGTCGATCTAATCATTTTAATTTTGTAATTGTCAATTAGGTGGATCACGAAAATGAAACAGAATCAACAAAGAAAAACCGTTACAAGGAATTACTGAAGAAGCCAATAAAGGAAGTGTGGATGTTGAACAATCCTCTCGTATGCAAGTGTGACAACTTCAAGTTTTTGGACTTTTTGAGGGGACGTGTAAAATCTAAGGTAAGCACCAGAATCTAATCTATCTACTTTAAACTACAATAAGTAATTATTTAAAGATCTACCAAAACACAATAAACAATCAGTTTACTTTTTTTTATTTACTTAAATTTAAACCATTTTAATTCAGCGTAACGTAGTCCGTTTTCATTTAATTTTGTACCTTCGCTTTTTGCATTTGTTACAAAATATAATTTTTTGGATAAATGATTTTATAAAGGACAAATAGAACACGAGTTATATAAATTGCTGTTCATTTATTACATACGAACGTAAATTATATTTATTTCCAGGTAAAGGATAATACGTTAGCCCATTGTCCCATTTGGACAAAAGAAACGTGCTACATGAGGTTCATCATTTTCATATCGATAATCACATCAATTCTATTGTTATCGATAATATTGGTGACCATATACTCGCTTTACCGAAAACAAATCCATTCGTTGATCAAGAAGTCGATGTATCGATTTTCCCATCAGGAGCGAGTGAACGATCGATGTAAAAACATCATAGTGAAGTACTCGGACAAGGACGAGGAGTTTGTGTTCAAGGAGATAATGCCGACGCTGAAAGAGCAACCCAATTTTAACGTACAGATGCGGCCGATCCACACACCCATATCCGCCGAGAGCGTCGTAAACAGGCCCGGTGAAACCGACACAATATTGGTAATATTCTCCCCGAACTACTTAACGTCGGCTTACAGTCATGTGAACATAAAAAAAATTAGAGGCGAAATGTTGAAGGCGAAGAGCACGGTTTATGTTTTCACCGATATCGGCCCGGATAATTCGATATACGCGTTCCTCAAGGATCAAAGAGATCGCCGAACGTCCGTTTCGTGGAATGATATTAATTTCTGGAAGATTCTCCAGATACTGCTGTCCGGTAAACGATACAGGAAGTGCGATTTGAAGGGTAGAGAAAATTTGAAACCCTTCAGCGGCACGGTCAGTAAGCTGACGAACAAAAACAAGTTCACGAGATTCTCCGACTACGACTGCTACTCTTCGAACACATTTACGCATAGTCAAGTTTAGTTACGTACATTATTTTAGTGAGGTAAAGACTGACTTCTTCACATTACTCAGACTACGTACCGGAATAATCATTTTGTTATATTATGTAGCCGTAAGTGTAATTATAGGGGACTGTGTAAAATTTTTACGAGCGTAATGTTTTAATGTACGTAATTTCTTGTTGGTGTTTACTTTCGGATATTATGTGATATCTATATTTATTTGGGTGAACCCGCTTTTCTCTTCGAAGAAGAATCGTTTACGTACCAGTTTTCAAATAGTGAGTGTAAATAATTGTAAGTTTTCATTGACATTTACGTTTCGAGGAAACTGCATGTTGTTAAGGATTGTAAACTACAGCTTAAATAAAACATAATATAATTTGACTGCGTTATTTCCCTATCATTTCAAAATCTTAATTTTGACCACACTAATACACAACATAGAATATTTCCTTGTTATTCGATATATTGTTACATTTTAATATTAAGGCCATAAAAGCATAACTATTATTGGAAGAATATTCTTGACTTTACAAAACAACGACAACATCTGCTATAGTTACGAAGCTATTGAGAGAACCAGCTTACATAATTTCAGAAAACATCTTGCCAATAGTTAACACATCTAGACCATAATTTTACATTACCAGCAAACAAATACCTAGATTTTTTAATTATTATTTTAACAATTGTTGTTCTAAAACCTAATACGGGTACCGTCTCCATGCATCAATTAGATGTTTTACGTTTTATCCCCGAATCCATCCTCGGAACAATTAATTATATTAGACCCACGTCACAGAACACATCGCATTTAAATTGATTGAGACGAATGAGTCTATTCATTACCGGGACAAGAATAATTAGACTTGTTAAATCCCAACACAATTCTAATAATAAATTACTTTTATTACCATAGGGTTATAAAAGTAATTTATTTGATTTCGTAAAAGTAATGTTTTTCTTTCGATTTATTCTTTTTCTAAAAGTTATATATAGTCATAAGTGTGTCTGTCCCTACCTATTTCTTCTTCTTATATGTTTCTTCTTCACGCTTAAACCGCTGAACCATTTAGGTGAAATTTGATATAGAGATACTTTGTGTGCAGGAAAAGAACATAGGGTCACATAGAATACTTTTTATCCCGGAAAAATGCACGGTTCTTGGGCAATAAACAACTTTTTGCACAACAGAGTTGCGGGCATCAATTTGCAGGCTATATAGAAGCCTTATATGCTTTTATCATCTTGCTGGTAATGTACTTATAACATTTTATTATTGAAATCCTGGAGCCATCATAAACGACATAAAGTAAATATAAACTAATTACTGATTGTAAGGCAAATAACCAAATAGGTTCTTACTGAATAATAATAATATACACCCACACTGGTTTCGGTCAGTTTCGTCGGTGTCCGGTTTCATTAAAACCTGACCAGTTACACAGGAGTAATTTTATACTACCCAAGTGTGTGCGGACTGCGGAGTACGCAACAGCGCATTCTCAATTCTTTTAGGTGCGATTTCACCAAATACACTTAGAACTTAGCTTTATAAAACTTAGTTTCCATTGAACGCGTTCATTCTGCGACTTAAATCTCGTTTTGTTTCGATTGGATTTCACTACCTTATTTTGATCGCGATTATTAAATCTAAGTTTACGTGACGTCACGCAATTATTTTACATGTTTTCAGTATTTTAAAGCCTTTTCACGTCAATTTAACTTCAAAATAGAAAGAAACAATACATAAACTTACAAACGCATGTGTCAAAACTGTCATATTGACATTTCTTTTGTGATTTGTCTATGCTTTTCGTTCCGCCATGACAGGGCTTGAACGGGTTTTATGACGTTGAACTTTGGGCGTTCAGAAGATAAAACTCAGATTTGCTGTGAACGCGTTCCGTTTACGCTGGTGAAATGCATTTCAATGTTATAATCGCGTTTATACGTTTTGAGCCGGTTCAGAGTGCTTTGAACGCGTTCCATTTCTTTGATGAAATCGCCCCTTAGACTCATAACCCTGCGGGGATTACAGATGTGACTGGCGAGATATCAGACGCAGGACCGACTTTTTACATGCACTTATTTGCACCTCCGATGCACGGATCATTTTACTTGTCAGACAATCAGGTGATCAATCTACATTGTCCTTACCAAACTTAGAAATAACTCGTTTCTAACGTGGAAATCGAATGTTAAAGCAAGAGCCACGCTCTAAGCCACTGGACTACGGAAGTGTTCAGACTTCGAAAGCATACCCTGTACAATGTACCATCGAGGAAATTGATTCCTAGGCAGTTAGAGGTCGGATCATGTAAATTCAATGTTAAACTGCCGGTTGAGGTTGACGTAACGCGATCAAACTACATACTACATAGTACATAGGTCCTCCGTCTGCCTAGGAATCAACTTCTCTGATAGTACATACTATGCTTTTGGACTCTAACAAGAATGTTAGCTATGAAATAGAACTCAAAACCTAGTTTAAACACTGGACCCACCGAACCTTGAGAACGGGATATAAATAATAAAGCATTTAGAGCACTAAAGGTAATTTAGTCGGCCATATGAAAGCTCTGTGTAAGGGCTTGTACACATAAATACGACACGACATTGTATCGTGCAAGGACTAGAAATCGTTTCACGGTGCGACACCGCAGTTTTCCACTTAGGGTCAATTCAGACCGCAACGCGACGAGTCGAGGCGAGGCGCAGCGCGGCATAAATTTGTATGGATTTGACAGATTTCAATTGCGTGAGATATCTTGTGGATCTGTCAAATCCATATAAATTTAGAAATGCATCTAGGTACGCGTCGCATTGCGATCTGAATCAACCCTTACTTGTCGTAGACTCTCACGACACATCGTGTCGTAAAATAATGATAACGTCGTAGTACGCATCGTGAAACCACCATCGTAACATAATGCGATATCATATCGAGCTTGTGCACGAGCCCTTAGGTAAACGTGGAAAATATTGCAAGATATTTTTGTCGAAAAAATTTTCGAGATATAAATTATGTAGCATAACAAAAGAAAGTCGTGTCCTAAGTTTGTTATAATGACGGTGAGACCCCTTATCACAAGAGTTTTTAAAGGTCTCAACAGACCCTCTCACTGTAAACTCCCCGTATTCTACTTTGCCACACTTTATAGCCATGAGGCAGGACGCAATTTTTTTAAAAGCCTCTTGAATGGAATGATAAAGAGCCAGGAGATAATATTCCTTTGGCTTTATAAATTAAAGTAAATTAGCTAAGAAACTTAGCAAATGACTTACGATATTAAATTGACATGATGATGATTACAACCACGCTGACTTTTTAGGTAAGTGGGTGCAGAGTAAGAATGTGACAAGTTATGACCTAGTACGGTCAATAAGGCGCTTCCTTAGCAGCTTAGCTTAGCGGTGCCGAATTGACCCAATACCATGCTCGAAATCTCCGCTCCGCCGGAATAACATGATTGGTCAATATGGGCACCGCTTAGCTCTTCTCCGCCCCACTCCGCGTCAGTGGCAATGCACCTTTATAATAATCTGTATGAATCCGATCGAAGTGTCAGCTTACACCGCAACGGCACAGAACGACATGTTACTACATTTTAAATATTATCCATAATCTAACTAGGTTATTTCTATCTCTAAGCAGCACATTATTTTCATATTATCTTCAGCAATTTAGCTTTCCTGTTGTGTGTGAATTTTCTTGTATGGATTAAACAAGAAAACCTAAAACATAGATAAAATCACTTGAACAACTTTTTTATATTCTAACATTGTTGAGAAGGCGTTACTTCATGGCAACTTTCGCAAGCATTACTAAAGGCCAATTTCACCATGGTATGTTAAAGTTAATGCTCGAATTAGTATCATGTTATCTCTTTCGTTTTTCATACTAATGAAAGAATAGCCAACATTTTAAGAAGCCATTAAAACTAACAGACGTTGGTAAAATTGGACCTAAAGCTATCATATTCTAGTCCTATAAACGTTGTAATGCAAATCGAATGTCGTTGCATATGTATCGAATCCTGCGGGATGTTTGGGCGGAAATTGCACCGTGGGCGGGCGGGGGCGCGGATGTCCACGTTATTTACGTCCTCACAATCCCCACAAGCGTGCCCGCCATAAATTCCGACACTTATCCATACACTTTAATATTTCGATAACCGGTTCGCCATATCCACGAGAAATTTACGCTAATTCGAAGGAATGTACTATCAGGGAAAATTGTGCATGGGCATATGACGTCTCTACGTTATTTGGTTGCGTTAACTCAATGACACAAACTGTCAACTGTGATGACATAATACGACCAAATCACATAGATCTGCCATCTGCTTATGGAACAATTTCTCTGATTGTATTTTATCTAAAGGTACAATTCCGTGCATTGCGATCGATCGCGGTCGCGCACGACCTACGACTGTCGTCGGCCGCTCGCGACCATAGTCAGCGTATAAAAATGTATCGATCGCGATGCACAGAATTGTACCTTTTGGGAGATGGTGAAACAATATTATTTGGTCGGATTATGAAGTATCAATGTTAGTAGTAACCTGTCGGAGATTTAATTTAACCAAATTATATAGGTCAGTTTCTCCCTATAAAACAATTTCTATGATTGTTCAATAAAGTATTTGCTATACTGGCTTCAAAACTTGTAGTGGCTCATCTTGTAGCGACAACTTAGCAGACGTGGGTAAACGTCTATGTAAGAATGTGTGCGTATTTTTGATTTAATGGCGTTGATAAAAAAAATCGTACGCCTGGTAGATCACAAACTTTGTCGATATAATTAACAGTTTCTCGATTCAATACCTAATTCGTTAAATATCTCTTAACGTGAGAGAATATTAATTATTTTTCATAATTATTGTAGTTTAAAGTTCACTGATTATTGTATACGAACAGCGAGTATTAAGAGCACTGAATACTGTAATCTTCACATTACATTGAAATATATAATTATATATTTACTTGAATTCTCCGTAATAATTAAGGCAAAAAATTGTAATTTAACATTAAGTACACATCATGTTAATATTACATTACTATTTATCGTTATATTTATAAAGTGAATAATTTTCAAAAACATTCCTTTATTATTTTACTGAAAATAATTACAACAAAAACGTGTTCAATAATGAATGACCTTATAAATATTAATTGTGAAACAACGGATCGTGGAATAATTAATTGAATTGTTCTCGATTACTGATTTAATTATTATTGCATATTTACAAATTGCATGTAATCAGGCAAAGCTTTTTGTAAATTTATAGTCCCATAATTTGTTTGGCGCTAACTAATTAGTTGTAATTATTGTTTTAGGTATGTGATGGCTAATTATTTAAATTTAACCAAAATAGTACTTTGAATTCGACTTCAGTCCTACCCGTCGTACCCTTTTAATTAACAGAGTGTTAATGAAAAACAGGGCACTCCTAATACCTCTGCATTGCGGAGTATCAGCTTAAAATCGACGGCTTAACTGACCGAACTGAGCTGTTTAACTATCAAAGAATATATTAAAAGAATTAAGTTTAAAAATCTAAAAGTTAAGACCAGAAATTAACTAGTAGGTTGCTTGGTTATTTTTTGTTATGAGCCGGAAATGAAACTTATCCCATGATAATATCTATATCTATGGACGCTTCACACCACGTCAGTTTGGCCTTGAAGGACTTGTGTTACAGGTACCAGACAAGGGAAATATATTTATTACTTTTATACTATACATATTATATTTAAGATTTTTACTATATGATACACATATTCAATACACATCCATGACCCATGAACTTTGAAAAGTTTTTGTTCCGTCGGCGGGATTCGAACTCGCGATCCCCGGCTTGAGCTACCAACAGCCCGCAGAGGTCGTCGTCGATGATACGAGTATCTCGCAATTTCCACCGCCTACGGACACTTGCACAAGCGCTACTGTTGCCCTAAATCCTTGCCTTTTCTGTCTCTGTTTTCCTTTTTTTACGTTGGGAAAAAATTATGCTTCATGCATAAATGTGGGGTCTGCCGGGATATGTTGGATTCCCCGGATGCTACGGTAAGGAGGACTACCCAGATATACCCAACTAGCTATAACGTACTAATATAATTATATTCTGTGGCGTGGCGTGGTTCTTGAGATACTGCCTGGAGATAGACAAACAGCCAAGTCATTGTAATAGGGTCCCGTCTTTACCTTGTGGGTAAGGAATCCTGAAAAGGGGAAACTACCCATCTTAGTTATTATACTATATTGACGCGGACGAAGTCACGGGCAACAGCTAGTACCCAATAAAATCCATCGGTTCCTCCTCTCTACAAGTCGCTGGGCCACTGGATCAGATTGAGGCGAAAACTGTAGCAGCTGCCTCCGCTTGCTTGGAAATAAAAATATATTAAACATAAAATGATAATAATTAATATTATTCCGTCGATCACCAATTCCTGGAAATCTTTTGTTATCGCGGCCCTTATGGGCCTTACGGGGCTTGATGGGTTATTATTATTATTATTAGAAGAGTAAAGGTAAACTGCAAACACACTTATATCACTAGACCCGAAAGTAGGCCTAAAGAAATATGCCTTTTTAAACACGGTTATAAAGCATACTTTTCTTTAAAACCATCAACAACTAAGCAAGTAAGCATGACTATAATAATTTGTACTGAAGCATGGCTTGGAAAAAGTCGGGTAGTAATGATAGCCATCAAGTGATTAGCAACATTGGCGAGATTTAATTTCCGATTACACGGGCACATTTTAACGGGCATCAGGGGTGGATCAATAAGCACGTCAGGACCGCAGAATATTAAGACGGAGATCACAATTAGGACGCCTGTCACGGTGGGCCATGATCTACGGAGGTATTACGTGAAGGCGATCGATGTCTATCGAGTTTGCTAAGGAGCAAAATGAAGGTAATTTAGAAACATGAACAGAGAACGACATAATTAACGACTACAAAAATTTGAAATTGCCTAAGTTATACACAATAAATTTTTGATGGAAAGTAAGTTTGTACATTAAAAAAAAATCTAATTTTAATTGTCACAACCCTATATTATAACTTTACAGCCTTATGTTACGTTTGCATTATCCGCTCTATGGGCGGCAGCCGCATGGTTATGCTAACAAAACTAATTTTGAGTACATATTAATATTATTTTTGGTTACGGTTAGCCGGACAACTTATCACATTCCGGTTAACCAGTTAGTGCATACGAACCCTTAGGCTGTTTGTCCACCGCCGCCGTCTGCGTCACTGGGACGTCACCGACAAAAAAGGACTTTACGAACTACCCTGTGGGCTTCATTTTCTACCGACAGTGGTCTAGCGACGTATGCCATTGCTGCTTTGTAGTGGTACATGAAACAAACTATACAATAATGGAACTATGAGACCTTGTGTCCTAGACTATAGTCTAGACGGGTGACGTCCCGGTTACGGCGGCGGTGAAAAACGGCCCTAAGCTAGTGGCAAACTTTTTAATCAAAAACGTAGTCATTGGGAAATTCGAGAAAAATCTAGGTATTATGACTGCCTTTATCATCTTTATCGCCGTATATTTACTATAGGAGTCGCGCGGTTGCCGCACTACTGGCGACTTAATTTGAAGGCAACCTTATCAAATGATAATAATAATATATGCGACACAATAAAAACTCAAAAACTTCATAAATGGAATAGAATGAAACTGGTTTTTCAAGCATCAAGAATTTTTCCCTTGCAACATTTTCCATTAATAATAGAGTTTACTTGTCATTTATACGTAATAGCGCTTCTCATGTTTAATGCATGGCCACTCGTCCACCACCCTACATATTTACAAGTGACCAGTGATCACATTGGTGCAATACGGAGGCCATCCAATATTAACATGAGCCTTGGTTGCTCTGATCTGTCGTATGTCAGTTTTTTTATACAAATTCAAACACATGATACTTATTTTCATATACATTTTCTACGAATACAATTTAATATAAGGTAAAATCATTTTACAGTGATATTCAATACAGTTTACCCAATATTTAATAGCAACATATTTGGTTGGTACCTAGAAATGGTCGGATGTAACTTGGTATCCGATACGTAGAATTGCTCGGATAAATTTCAAATTGAAGCTCTAACTTCCATTTTACCTTTGCATAAAATGTTGGCCCGTCTGTGATATTTAATCTACGTGTATAGGTACATGCGAAATGCATTATGCATGCATGCATGGCAGGAGGTCCGGCCAGGGACGTACGCCAACTGTATCTAAGCATGCCTCGTACATGCATAGCATAATGATGGCGTCTGGAGACATGTTTTGGCCAGCTGGACTTGGAGTATTGTCAAATCTCTCCGTCTGAGCACTACTTTGTTTCTAGTATTAGAGGATAGTCGTAATAATAGTACGGGAGCCCTAGAATATTTTTTTTATTACTATAAAGCAAATTTTTGTGAGTAGCTTCATTTTGATAAGACAAACAACATTTTTATTTGCGAAAAATCTTGAAAGTGGTAGCTAACAGTTCTGTAATCAACTAAACTTGGTTGACTACTGAAATTGATAAATTAATAGTTATGTAATTTAAGAGTAACATTGTCCATCAAATCAAAGTATTAAATCTTTTCTATCTCTGTTATCTACCACTTTCAATATTTTTTGCAGATCTATAAAAATGTTGTTCATCTTATGAAAATGAAGCTACTCACAAAATATTAGCTTGATAGTAATAAAAAATATAATATATTCTACGGCTCCCATACCATCATGAAAATGTAGTATAGAAATGTGATACCTAATGATCTAAGTGATACCATTTTAGGGGGTGTAGACCTGATATAGAGTTCACTGTCAAAGTAGCAGCGCTGAAAGTGTAACTTTTTTTCACTTTTGTATGGGAATATATTTTTTCTTTTCTTAGCGCTGAGACTTTCACAGTGAACTCCATATCAGGAACACATACACACCCTAAAGTATTATAACTTGGTTTTGTTACACCCTGTATAGGGTAAAGTTTTCGAACTGCTAGCTATGTTCTACAGTTTTCCATAAGTACTCTTACTATTCTCATTTCACCCTGAATTGTATAGATCTTTTGTGTACTATGTGGAGCTATAAGAGGTACAAAATATAATATGTCGCAAAATATATTACAGATACTATTTCTGTGATAGAAATGATACCATAAGTGAAGACATAACAAAGAGCTCTTTATAATGGAGATATCAATAAACTAAATTGATAGAACATACTCCAATCACCTTCTAGTAAGGTAAAATAAAATTCACGACAAGGACATAAATCACAATAATAGTAACATTTTTCATTCTGATGCTGATTTTTATGACGTAGTAAGTCCAATCACATTTTCTTTTCCAGTTTAACTTGTCACATTCTAGGCAGATTATCATCAAACTTACCTAAATAAAGCGGCAAAAAGAATCGAAAAATGTTTTTTCTCGTAAATAAGATATCATGAAAAACTTTTTCTTTGTCACCTGATTTTATATTCTGACACAAAAATGTATTGTCGAGAAGGAGCTTTTGTGATATTATTAGCGTTAATTCAAAATTACTGTAGCATGAACTTTTTGTGTAAGAATTTAAATAATGATAATATTTAATTTATACACATTTATACACAGTATACATACCGTACCACGGTCGATAGAAATGTCTGCGTCGTGTACCTAAGACTTATTGATTGCATTGTGACTATCGACTTTATCATGATTTATGTATATGCACAAAATATTCGGAAAAACTTGATAATATTGTTTCCCTATACAGTAACATTTAATTTAAACGACGATATATTATAATTATGATTATTAATATGTTTGAGCTTCAGTCAAAGATAATTTCTGTCGACTTATGGCCTAAGTTTATTTGAATGACAAGGCATAAATGACAATATGACTATGATTTATTCAAAATATATATCTTTGTATTTTTGTCCAGTTCCCATCCTTTTGATATAATATAGTAACAAATCACGCTGATCAAAATCACTGTAACAGTCATCTGCCATTTTGTTCCGCGTTTTGATAACAGTTTTAAATTTTGGTGACTATTGCGTATGATAGATAACAAATGCACAGAAATGCCTGCCTGAATCGTGTTACATAATTTAATTTAAAACTGAGTACTTTATAGTGAGATAGGGTACTATACCAGCACAGTTTTAAATTCCTTTGCATAATCTTGGGCAGATTTTCTAATAAAATTTATCTTGGGAACTTTATTTCACCTTTAGTAGTAACAGCCTAATATGAAACGGACAAACATTATTTTTCTCTGATAAATCATAATATTTATTTTGTAAAAATACTTTCGAGTTTGTAATTTAAAGGTCGAATTACACCATAACTAGACATAATGGGAAGCGACGATGACAATATTATGATAGCTATAAAATATTAAGGTGAGTAGCTATTTTGTGTTTCCCTTAACTCTTAACCCCACTTTAAAGTATCATTTCGGTATACTCAACCGTATAGTAAAACGTGTTATAATACTGCATTAAAGTTTTAATGGTTGTTTTCCCGCAGTAAAACGACTCTATCTTTGGAGTACAATAGATTTGTGAAGTTTTTTTATTCAAATCATAAATAAAATTCGGCCGAGTCATAGCCGCTCGCGCCTATCGGCATAAAGTTGCAATAGTACTTAATATAAAATATTTATAATATTCAAAAAATAACTTGCATGATTTGATAGTAATAATAATAGGCATATCGTTCTGCTGCGGGAAAACAACCACCAAAATTTCACGCAGTAGTTTAGGCAGACTATAAAGAAGCCATAACAAGTTTTACTATACGGTTGAGTATATACCGAAATGATACTCATGTGGCAAGTTCACGTTGTATAGTATATTCTATATAGTATATAGCTGTGAAAAACATCGATTCAGACCGCGACGACGCGACGTGCGACGCATTAATGGCTGGGGCAATAATCCCTAGCGGTTTTTGCGTATTTTATTACTGATATTCTATTCTAGTCAGCTATACGTGACACATACTTTGAAAAGAAGGCATTATAACTGTATTTGGGCCTCGGTAGTGCCACCGCCGAGACGAAGGGCTATATAAAGTGTCAAGGATTAGTCAGCTTCATATTATAATATGTGGCCTAGCCGTTTGTTTGTAGTATAAGTAGTGTTCAACGTAGAAGAAATTCATGCCCTAGCTAATAAAATGAAATGCTTATGCTATATATTCAGACTATACAATATACATAATATTACCAATAGAGACAAAATTATTTTCGAGCCTGCAAATCTACGCCCTGTAGAAAGCATCTAAAGTGGAGTCAAAACTCATTGCCGAGACACCTAGCAGGTACCTTGACATCATTTAACATGAAAATTTTGTTGACGCTGATTCAACGAATAATAAAAACTATTTATTATTCTGTCAGCACCGTACGCGCCATACGCATTGAACGTACCGCACACGAAATGCGGTGCGCACGATGCGAACGAATGTGCGACGTTTCATATATTTATTATTCATCAATTATTATTAACAAACTAATTTATGATAATATTTTACTCGTTAAATGTGAAGCTGTTGGTCATGACACGAACTTTATTTACTCTATTTTTAAGCTTGAAATTTCACCACGAGCTGCAGTGTGGCGCCTAATGATCTCATTTGGTCCCACTGGAACTAGAAGCTAGTTACAGCATCTCAAATTAGATGAAACTATTTAGTAGATAGTACCGCTTAATGTACTCCTTTTTGCCTGAATAAAACAATCTTTTACGCATATTAGAGCCCAATAAATCTATTTAATTCATATTACTATAACAATATTTTTTTGTTGTGTTGACCATACTCTACAAGAATTCACTTACCTACTGCTTTAGTGACTAAGTAGAATTGTAAATAATTATTTAGCATAATATTATTAAAACTAAACCTTCTTTCGTCAGTTTTGATCAATCATATTTTTTTCCCATTGAAACAAACTTCGTGTTTTTCAATTAAAAACTAATTTGGGCTGGACATTAAAATTGATTTTTCCGACACGTGTCTTTAATGGTTTATGAGCAAAATTGCCTGACATTACCGATAATTATACTATACGTGCATTAGTGTGTTTTTTTAATTAATTATACTATACATACGGGAATAAAAAAAATCTTAATAAGTACCATATTCAAGTGTATTATCTAGTACAAATGAGGATTAGAATGGACTACTTAGAGATTTTAATTAGCACTTTACAATACTGTACAACAGATAGGGAAATAATCTCACAGTCACGTCATAGATTAGTATTCTATTGTTCT
Organism: Polyommatus icarus; assembly: GCA_937595015.1. NCBI lineage: Eukaryota > Metazoa > Arthropoda > Insecta > Lepidoptera > Lycaenidae > Polyommatus > Polyommatus icarus. The sequence goes on along the minus strand of OW569322.1, from coordinate 7,196,773 downwards.
TTCTGCAGGCGATACTATGCCTTCTTCTGTTGTGCTAAAGTAAATAATGCTATGACTTACGTTGACCTAGGCATTGGAAGTCTTGATAGCTAACTCGTAACAACAACCACAGTAGCATTCTGCCTGCGATGCTATTCTAAATAAGAGAACGTTAACAAAGGGATAGTATTTTAAAACAATAATAGACAATTAATAATGTTATAGTATTATTAAGAATTGTTTTTGTGATAAAGTTTTGACAAACGTAAAATGTGGTAAGTGAAATTTTTTCAAAATACTCATAACATGATATTTTGTTTCGTTGTTTTTTTTTTAAATTAATGTTAATACTTATTTAAAACTAATACTATACTTCTCTCGTCTTTTTCTACAAAAAGTTTTACTTATAAATTAAAACTACGCCGTGTTTTTCGTACTTACTATTGACTAAAAGAGGGTGAAGTATGCGAATAAATAACAAGCTAAAAACACGTACATACAAACTCACTTAAGAAATTACTAACTTCATGAATTCTAGTCCATAAATTCAGTCACTCTTTAAAAGAGTAATGTAAAAGCTTTAACAATGGGATTTTAGAAAAGTTTCAAAAGCTCTCTGGCAGTAAATTAAATAAATGTGTTAAGAAACGTCTGTATGGGAGAAGTTATTATAACGTTGAACAAATAAAAGTTATTTCAAGTTACATTTTATCGCGTACAAACTTTTTGAATCGCTAATTTTATGTTTTTATCGGTTATGATTTTGAGTATCATGTATATAATATAATTATTTTATTTGTTTGTCACTTTCTGCGGATCGCTTGGTGGATTTTGGTTTATGAGGTGTTATGGTTAAACTCGTGTTTACTTTGCATGTGATACGGGGCATACCAAAATATTATTTAAAATTACTCACACAAAACACATCCACTTTTTAATTAACGTTTTGTTGTTACAGTTGTGTTTGCGACTGTATCTGTCAAATTATAAGCCTGGCAGTGGCGATAGCTGCTATCATAGTGATCGTGGTTATTTCTTTGTATGCTACTGGACATATTTGACGTAAGTATCCTTGTGACTTATTACCACGGGCAACGAACAAGGCTAATTAGTTGAAAAGTATAGTTAAGTCAAGTTGGTATGAGAGATACGAATATAGGTACAGCTGTAATTATTATCAAAAAATTTTTGGATGACAATTAATGCTTGTAACAACTTTACCTTTGATTTCACCAGCTAATACTATTGAATTTGTACTATAAAGAAGATTCGTAAATTACACTAAAAATATATCTTCTAATATAAAAAAAAACAAATATTACAACCTTCTTAAGTATATAGAAATATATTTTTCTTTCATTATTTACAGACTTTGTTATTAAGAAGAGTATATACTCTGTATATTTGAAGTAATAAAGTAAGTAAACAATGGAACTGTCTAGTCACAATAATTACTTTTTGATACAATATGAACCTGTAATGCTATTGTAATGTTATAATAAAGTAATTTTAATTAATTTATTTTATTTTATATTCAAAAGATACCCAAAAATAAAAAATAAATTTGAAAGATAAACTTGAGGATTTTCACAACCTCCAAATTAGGTTTTTAATAATTTCAATGCTTTGTCGCAGATTACTCAATAGTTACTACGGTAGAGCTTGTCTAATTTGAAATGACGCGCCCCACCACTTCACTGTTGATACAAATGACACAATTTTTAACCGACTTCCAAAAAACGAGGAATATGTTCGGCTGTGGATTTTTTTTGTATGTTCAACGATTACTCCGCCGTTTGTGAACCGATTTTCGAAATTTTTGTTTTGTTTTATTTGGTTTTACTCCAATTTGGTACCATGTCCACAAAAATGGTGACCTGATGATGGGATCCAGGAGTAATCGAGGGATTTCCTCGAAATTTATATCGAAACATATGGTGATTTTGGTTTTATGTGAAGTGTACTAAGAATATGCTACCAAAAAGTCAAATATTGGGTCAAGGTATACCATGGTTTCGAAGATGCTGAGAGAACTCCTGACTCCTTATAGATACATGTTTGGGAATTTCGGCGTTGTTGCAATGCAATTCATATTCATCATCATAATCATCATCATCATCATCGTCATCATCATTACGACGTCGTATTAGAGCATTTTCACAAAATGTTATACCCCCTTAGTTTGGTGTGTCCCCAGGCTTTAGACATTGATTTAAGCTACTAATATTTATTGTCCGGAATTTTATACTCTTCTGAGTAATTATGTGATATTAATATTCAACTATATATTAAAGTATTTCGTAAATTTATGAATATATACTGCATTTGTACCAAAATACTTCTGAGGGACCTCATTATTTCGACTGTCCCCACCCCGAAATCCCAATGAAATGCGTTATTTTAACGTAATTGGCTTATACAGCTTCAAAAATACTATATTTTTTATTATGCCAAGAATTTACTTACTTGGAATATGCAAATTAAGTCTTTTTTACCATTCAAATAAATTTACAAATCCGAAATAATTCGGTCCCCGGATTTTGAATATGCCTGACAGGTCAATTATGTTACCAAAATCTGAGAGAAAATAATCAATTATGGATATTTTATTTGTGAAATGGCTACAAATTAGCTTGATTTATGTGTCACCTATTTTACAATTATTCGGCGATTTGCACCGGGATCGCAACAAGAGTTGGAAGTGTCCACACAGTGTTTCGTGAAAATAAAAGTCAGGACAGTTACCACTATTTTTATCACTTTTTCGCCTATATTACATAAGAACTATTTTATATTTATAAAGTGTTTCGTAAGGATAGCGTCACTGTAAATATTAAATATTTTGGTGTAGAAATGAATTAAAAGTGAATTTATAAAACTGGGCAAGGATGATAATGTTACCTCCATTATGTTACCAATTTGGATGGTAACTATAAGATGCCTGGCAAAGTAACATAATTGACAGGATAAAGTTGTGTTCACATGATGGTCATATATAAATTAAATTTTAAATCACTATAATATTCTGAATGCGAAAGTTTGTGTGTGTGTATGTTTATTTATATATAATTTTACTAAAATTTGGTTTGGAGATAGAAATAACACATGGACTAGTTTTTACTGGGGGTAAATACTTCATTCTCATTTAAAAATCTTTAGCCCGTGGGTGAAATCGTTTAATTCACAAAATATGTATTCGTTTCCATTTTGAGATAAACTTTCTTTAGTAATACGTTTAAGATTTCAGAATACATCATATTACGAATTACGATGCGATTTTTCTCTGACAATTTCGTCTAGGTTTCAGATTCAATCTATAGAATATAATTTGATTTTAAAAATGTATATGTTGTATCTCGGTGCTATCATCAGTCTTGACATTTTCATATCCACCCATCGTCACACCTAAAACTCCACCCATGTAAATTTACCTTTATGGTTATGTTACTGTCAGTTATGTTACCTTTTTCTCAATCAATCCATTATATTTGTTATTCGTGCAGAAATATTGAGGTTTTGAGGGTTTTAAACATTAATAAAATAGTTAATTTTGCTAAATAAATAAATTTAAAGCCAATTCTTAAGGGAATGCACGAAACAATTAAAAAAATATGATGTCTCAACATACTTGGTATCAAAACTAGCATTAAATCAGGGTTAATGAAGAAAAGGAATACTTGTTGAATTTTCTATTATGTTTTTTAATAAATAGCAGTTAAAATTAATAAAATCAGTCATTTATTTCTTAACTGTCTGCTAAAATACTCTAGAAAATGTGGTAACATAATTGACAAGCCTTTTGTGACTATCTCTCATATTTTCTTCAATATTTTCGTAATTAAGAAGTATTTTAAAGTGTTTTACATATAAAATGATAGTTAATTGCACACATAATATTATTACCACATTTAATCCAAAAAATATCACATTTTAAAAAACCGTCCTCAAATCTGGCCAGGTACAACATTTTGTGAAAACGCTCGTTAAGGTCACCAATGTCTCATGGCACAGAATAGATAATAGTACAAGGCATAGGTATGGATATACTAATAATAATAATTATGTACTCTATAACAACACCTGTTTGTTTAATACACGGCGGTCAGCGCCGCGGAGGCGACAGCATCGCCGCGCCGCCGAGCCGCGCGGCGCGTGGCGGCAGACGACAGATCGAATACTTTACTAACTACTTTATAAAATTTTAATAGACAAATAGAATTAAAATAAAGTTATTTTAACGAGCATTTAAACAAAACAAAGTCATTAAGTGTCTTTTTAATTAGTTATACTTATTAATCGATTGATGGCGCACTAAGTATCGATTTGAAATTGAATTCTTGATTACAAGAACAGCTGTCAATAATTACGATAATATTATATTTTATGAGTAGCTACGCTACATCCTATGCAAGTTTATACAATTTTTTATCTGATAGATCCTTCGATCGTGGAAAAACGAGACACAATAGCCTTTCTATTGTTATCGCAATCGCCGGTGACCGCTTGGGGCTTGAAGCATTAAAATTGTTAAATTACTTTGCACAATATGTTCACTTCACTGATAATATATTATTTTGTGAGTGTGAATTGTGACTCTTAACAAATTGTAATAAGATACGTAAAATATACGCGAAGGTTTACCTACTAGTGTAACTAAAAAGAGTGAAATTATTATTATTTTTAACAAAAAATTAAAACCGACTTCCAAGGTAAAAACAATAATAACATTAATATGAACTAAAAAGTATTAAATAATTTTTACTAATAGTGCCTTTTTCCGAATTCGGCTAAACCTCAACTATTTCTGTACTCAATCTTCATAATTTTGAAGTCGGTGCCAGTTCCAAAAGTTTCAAATATTCTGTCAGAGGACTGAAGATTCAGCTATCTGGTACCGACTTCAAAATAATGAAGATACTTTTTAGTTCATATTAATGTTATTATTATTTTTACCTTGAAAGTCGGTTTTAATTTTTTGTTAAAAATAATGTACTGAGAATACGAGGGAGGGGCGCGTCATTGCAAGTTAGACAAGCTCTACAATTACTGATCATATTTTTAGTAATAATATATTATAGTCCATTTTACCATTTTATAGTGTTCTCTGTTTGGAAGATGATAATATTATATTAAAGAGAGGATTACCTTCTGTCTACATCTATTTACTCTATGATATTATCTTTATGACATCATCTAACAAGTTTATCAATCCCTTACTTTCATACTTTAATACCCAATATACATACTTTATCCTCAACCTAATACAACCCTCTGTATCATTCATCGTCAATTTCGTCCTGACTTTATAAACAAAGCACTACCTTGGTATCTTATTAAAATTTATAAGTTGTATCCCTTTTTTTGCTCTTTCATCTTTGCATAGTCCTTGGCTGCTTTTAGGGCCTTTTTTAATAAAAGGCTTTAATAACGCTTCGGCGAATATTCATCTGAAAGAAAATTACATTTCCAAGTAATGGTTTCTTATGCTAATTAGTAATTAGTTTTCATAATTTTAGTACTTATCTGTCAGTTTTTTGTGTTGAAAAAGTTACATCGTTGGAAAATAGATAAACTAAAATTAATTTCAATTAAGTCAGTAAATAATTTTCCATCTTAGAATCGACTGGCCGAAATGACAAAATAGCATTATTTTATTTTCTCATTTTCACTTTTAATGGTTACATGTAACGTACAAAAAGTTAAAAGTACGATATTAACAAACGCGTTCATTTTCCAAAAAGCAACATAAACCTTCATTGTTTGTTTCCATCGAAAAAGGTTTTGTACAAATTGAAGAACAGTTGAACAGCAGTATTAAAACGGCATGTAGAATGGAAGTATTGTTGAACGCGGCCTGTATCGACCACAGATATAGATCAAGATAGATACCGCATGTCGCTCCATTTGTATGAAAACGAGCGTATCACTTTTTTCCTACTACTGTAACGTACCGATGATAAGAAACGTGTCCATTATGAAGGCCAACGTTTCTATTTGAATTTCTACAGCTCAATACGGCACTTTTAGGCATTAAGGCATTTTTAAAATTCCGATTGACGTCCGATTCCGATAGCCGAACATGCTTTCGAAAGTCGAGCATTGCTCGTCGTTTGGGAACGCGAAATGGCACGCGAAGTACATACACATGCGATATCTATCTTGATCTATGTCTGTGGTATCGACCAATCTTTTTCATTGTCAAGAGGTGTTTTGTTCCTGAGGCGCTGATGGATTATGGTTATGTAATGATTTATTTTCGGCGTGAAAACGTTGTTTTATTATGTTTCTGTTTCCTCGAAATTACTTACTAAATGCTTTCTTATCCTGTTAATTAGTGTTTTAGGAATGTACAGATTTCCTTAAGTATAGTATACATTATATTTTTAAAATGTGCTTATATTTATTTGTTGGTACAATTATTTTTACTCTTACTTATTAGTTCCTAAGCAATTTCTCAGTTATAATGATGCGTGTCTTGTTTTGCCTAAGTAGTTTAAATTTCTTTTAAGTTTCTATTTGAGACCGAAGTTTCCAGTAGAAACCGGAACGAAGCAAAATGACGCTCAATTCAGCGATATAAAATTTACATGTCAATACAAATTTTGAATCGCTATTATGCATCACTGCGTGACATTGCAATTACGGTAGACCCTAACTTTTACAGGAACTCATGTTCTCTTAACCTAAACGTCCACACAGGAAAAAATTGGAGGTAAATAAAAACACCCCTATAACGCCAGAAATACATCAACCTACTAATTTACGACAGAGAGCCCTTTGATGTCCGTTGAACGTGGATGAAATGCTTATGCCGATTCATTTGACATACACGATTCAGTATTCACTGTGGGCATCAAAATGAGGAATCATAAAATACGGTAAAATAATGTTATTATAAGTATATTATGGTAATGATACATTATGATGTTTTGGAATTTTTCTTGAAATAATATTTTGGAAACATCTTGTTTAGTATTTACTTTACTTTAAGGTATTTCAGAAATAATGGAAATGGAGGACACTGTGTTCTATTTTAATGTCTACTAGCCACCCGCCCCGGCGTCGCACGGGTATAAAATATATAGCCATTAAATTTTTTTTACGCCTATAGCCTTCCTTAATAAATGGGCTATCTAACACTGAAAGAATTTTTCAAATCGGACCAGTAGTTCCTGAGATTAGCGCATTCAAGTTAGCCCTTTCAAATAATTTCCCCCGTTTTTTCCACATTTTTCTCTATTTTTTCGCTCCTATTAGTCTTAGCGTGATAAAATATAGCCTATAACCTTCCTCAATAAATGGGCTATCTAACACTGAAAGAGTCATCAAAATCCGTTGCGTAGTTTTAAAGATTAAAGGGAACAAAGTGACATGAGGGAAAAAAAGCGACTTTGTTTTATAATAAGTACTCGTATAGATAATATTTTGTTAGTACGATGAGTGTGAAAGGTGGGTGCGTGATGCTATGGTACCAATTATTGGACGAGACGTAATTGGAAGATCACGAAGAGATGATGACAAGTTATTTATTAGCAGCTTTTGTACATCGCATTGTAAATCGTATAGCAGCTTACAGATCTTAAAACTTTGCAAGTTCCACAAAATCTTTATCCATACTTCCATACTAATATTATAAATGAGAAAGTGTGTCAGTCTGTCTGACAGTCTGTTACGTCTTCACGCCCGAACCACGTAACCGATTTTGCTGAAATTTGGTATGGAGATACTTTGAGTCCCGAGAAAGGACATAGGATACATTTATCCAGGAAAAATGTACGGTTCCCGCGCTATAAACGAATTTTGTCGCAACGGAGTTGCGGACGTCATCTAGTCTGTGACAGTTTACTTTCAAAAAGCTAAGTTACATTCTTTTATAAAAGCGTGTCCTACTTTGAAATCAAAATGTTTATAGAATATTTTGATTTCAAAGTAGGACACATTTCTTCAAATATTTATAAAATCCCTTCGTGAAAAGGGTTTTTTGAAATTTAAAGCATTAACGTACGTTACCTGTGAAATATGAAAACTACCCTCATAAAGAGACATATCTTGTGGCCACTCCAAGCTCTGTAGTAAAAATCCCTTTGATGTCCGGACACCTGTATGGCCATGGATTTAGCTAGCTGCGGTAGCAAGTAGTGTTTAGAAGTGTGTGATAGGACTCGTATATAAAAAATCCACAGTATTACAATTTTTTGAAACTATAGTATATTTTTATGTAGGTATTTAATCGTAACAAAAGTTTAAAAAAACTTCCGTTTATGCTGCTACAGTAGTCTATTTATAAAGTAAATATATACATCAATTAGATACAGTAAGGAATCAGTAAATAATAATAAATAATAATGTATTGAATTACTGTATGCACGGAATTACACAATCTTGGTTATTATTCGTTTATAAGGTTTCTCTCGTCAGCTACAAAACCGATTAGAAAAATCGGCCAAGTGCGAGTCGGACTCGCGCACGAAGGGTTCCGTACCGTTATAGAGCAAAAATAGGCCAAAAATTGTGTTTTTGTACGGGATTTCCTTTAATTTTTTATTTTATTTAAATATTATTATTAATTATTAAAGAACAATTATATTTAAGGCCTTCGTGAAAGTTTCAAGTGCCTACCTCTTATCATTATTGATTACGAGCAAAAAGGACCAAAAAAATCACGTTTGTTGTATGGGAGCCCCCCTTAAATATTAATTTTATTTTATTTTAGTATTTGTTGTTATAGCGGCACCGGAAATACACAATCTGTGAAAATTTCAGAACTCTTGCTATAGCGGTTCTTGAGATACCGCCTGGAGACAGACAGACGGACAGACAGACGGACAGAAGACATTGAAGTCTCATGAATAGGGTCCCGTTTTTACCCTTTGGGTACGGAACCCTAAAAACCAATAGCAGCAGATCCACAACGCTTCGCTGCTGATTGACAACGCAGTCAACGACGACACAACGACTTGGCGCTCATCGCAGTCCTCATGCTTAGTGGCCCCGCTGCAAACGTGGTCGGAATTCTGTGGGCACCGTTCATCATTTCAGCGTGTATGTTAAAACGTTCGCGCCTGCAAATTATTCTGCACTGCACGTGCGCGAGTGGCGCGTGACATTTAAATTGAATACTTTTATTTTTGTTACCGGGAGCTTTGGTATCATCATCGTGTTTGCACTTTTCTAAACATTTATTTTTTAAGTAAAAATACGTGATGTAGTTGAGACAATATTTTATTTAGCTATCAGATAAATGGAACGACTGAATTCTAGTTTGAAATAGAATATTACGTAGGTAATTTATTACATTTGCTTATGTTAAGCTTATAATAAAAAATATAAAACCAATATAAAATGTTACTGTGTGTGCACATACATTTAATTTATACAATGTTTTCTACTTGTCTATCAAGCCATTATTCTAACGTATAACACAAGGACAACATTATATAACTAAAACACACTATACATGTTTTTATTTATAAAAAACTGTAAATAATCACAATCTTTGAACAAACGATATCTATTAGAGGTCCCTTTGTTCTTGGACATAATGTCTTGAAGGGGTCACAAGGGCCATTAGCCGTGTCCACACTAGACGATCCAACGCGCTCCGATCGCGCGCGGCATGAAGCGCGTTGCACGGAGCGTTTGGTGTGGACGTGCCGCGCGTGATCCATGCACAAGTTTTCGAGCGCGCGCTCCCTGGCGCTCGCGATCCGTTCGTTGTCGGTTTTCTTGGCCGCTTCAAAGGTGCCTCAGCAAACGTGGCGCGCGCGGAGAGGACGGTTATGTGATTCGAGCGATCCATCACACCATGGATATTTCGCAAAGTCGTCGTCTGATATCGGTTTATAAGGAGTTTAAATGTTTATGGGACCCAAAAGATGATTTTACGAATAGAGGTGTGAGAGACGATGCTTGGGCTCAGATTTCTCGCAAAATGGGGAACAAGCCAATAGAAGATCTAAAGAAAAAAATGCGGTCTCTGGCGGGAGGATATACCGTCCTTTTCTTTTTTGTACTTTTTTGCGCAATAATTTAAGCAAAATAAAGGTTACTGCTGCAACGGCAATTCACCGCCGCTGTACGAGTGACTCTATATCGAGCAAGATACTGACTGACTTGAATAACGGATCGCCTTCGGATTGCTTGGAGCGTATATTAGGATCGCAGTTTCCAAGTTCCTAGATCGGTCTAACGCGCTCCACGCTCCACGCTCCTCGATCCTAGATCGCGGATCGCGGGATCGCCGCTCCAAGATGGATCGTTTGGAGTGGACCCGTCTTTTTAGCTAAACTGGAGTGCAATTAAGTGATATATCCTATTGCCAAAGTTGTAATGTGCTATAGAACGATTACACGTGCGCTTAATAGCCTCTTTAATGCCAAAATCTATAAACTGGTCATTTAACTGAAGCTTGATAGGTTAAATCTGTTATCCGATAGAATACAACGATTGAAAGCACTTTATAATATTAAAAACACAAATAAATTATTTTTAGTATCTAACATTAGCATTTTTTTAAATTTGAAATTGTCTTTTGCAATATACTTTTTTTAGCGTAGATAAAGATTTTTTTATTTATAATTCACAAATTTTTGGTTTACAATATTAATCATACGACGCTACGCAAGGTCACATGCTATGACGTAACTTCTATGACACTGCGCAAGGTGACATGCTACGACGTAACTTCTACGACGCTACGCATGCAAGGCGATATGATACGACGCTACGTAGCCTTTGCAACGCAAGTCGCAACGCAAGGTGATATGCTACGACGTAACTTCTACGACACTAAACAGGGTAACATGCTACGCCGTAGGTTCTATACAACATTACAAAAACCGATATTTTGTGACGCTGACTGTGTGACTGTGTGTGTGTGTGTGTGCAAGGTGACATGATACGACAGCCTGTACGCTGCACAAGGTATCCGGTTTTTATTAGAAGGTATTTAAACAGCCGAGCTAAGTACTACTTTATTTAATTACACTTTTAATGTAATTGCTTGCAAGCCTTTGAAGATGAACAAATAAACGACAAAGTAAGTTTAGATTAAACTCAGCTGACTTAAGATTTAAGACTCGACGTGAGTTATGGGCTCCGGCTTTATTTACGGAGTACAAAATATTTTCCGCGGGGTAAATATTAGGTGAGGAAGAGGATTAACTTTAATCTGACGATTACTATGATGGATGAATTATTGGATAGCGTAAAAAGTAGAAAAAGTAAGGTGAACAGTTAAATTATTTTAAGCCATAGCATTACTCATACCGAAATATTAAAAAAAAAAACAAAAATTTTTGATGACGGTCAGGTTGCACTGAAACAATGCTTCGACGTAAGTCACACGCTCAGACTGACGCCAGATTGATGACAGATCGATGGCTAAAAAGTACACAAATTATCTAAATTTAGGCTAAAAATTATCATTCCGTCAATCGACTGGTAGGACGTTCAGATTCGCATTAATCTTACTAGATTGATGGAATGAACTGATGAGAAACTGAGCGTGTAAACTACGTCTTAGAGCAATCCAAAACTAAACTATCAAATAAGGTTGTGATGCCGCTTGCAAAAATTCAATTTGCATAGGTTTTGTCTTGTTTCTGTGCTATAATAATTATTATATTGACAGAAAAGTGGATTTAAAAAAATAAGGGTTCTATGTTCTGCTATCAGAAAAGAAGCTTAGCAGGTACCTATGTATTTGCTTAGTCTGGTTTAAAACTTTGACACGTTTCAAGACAAAATTTATTATAATTTGTAATTAACAGAATTAAAGGTACGATCAACTTTCACTCCTTATCCGAAGCGAAACTTTCAGAACCGCAGCAAAGTTGCGGTAATACCCTCCACGAAAGGCTTAGGCTTCGTAACTTCCTTGTAAAATGAACTGAAAATTAAACGACCAAATACTTTTTTGTTAATAATGATCAAACAGTTTGCTTCATGGGACTCAAAGTTCTGAGAATGCAGATAGTATAAAAAATGCCCTAATAAAATTACATAATACTAGCTGTCCCGGCAAACGTTTCTTTGCCATATTAAGTATATAAAGTATTTTTATTTTAATTTGATCGCAGCGCTAACTGTCGGGACAGACTAAAATTAAAATTCGAATTCGAATATTATTTAAAATTTGACACTGCGATGGTAGCGCCGTCTGTCGGATCCAATGTAAAACATTCCAAAATCAACAACTACTAATAAATTAAAAATTAATTAAAAAAACATTGTCCAGCAGACAAAATTGTGAATCTAAACCATTCCCAGATCCCCTTGAACATACACAAAAAATTTCATCAAAATCGTTTGAGAGAAGTTCAGTGACATACACACTCACAGAAGAATTATATATATTAAGATGTTATGTCCTTTCCTGGCAAATATCCGGTTCCCATGATAAACGAATTCTCGCGCAACGAAGCAGGCAGCATTGCATAATTGTACAAATTGTCACACGTTAACTTTGAACAGCGTAGATAAAACATATTTTACGTCCCATTCGAATTATCGGCCTTAAAATTATAGCCCTCATTGCGTGGGCGACGCGGTCAATTTTTATCTGGAAATGTTTTGCTTGAATAAATCGTCAGATATATTTCACTGTGAAATATTTGCGGTTTTCGGTCACGGACTATCTCCAAGTAAATGCTGATGTTATTAATAAAGTCGCTATCGGCTCATAAATAATATATTTTGAAATACATTATTCAATATTGCCTGGTAAGTTTATCGTTAAATTACTTGTAGATAAAATTATGCCGGCGTTCTGTAGAGGCTCTTGAAGTTAAGGTCTCTTAAGAGATTAAATTGTAAATTATCTCAAGTTTTATCCTCTCTCAAAAATTAAATATTTTGTTCAAAAGTATAGTACTTTATATTACTCGTAAATATACAGGTTAGGCACCGTTGTGATTGAAACCATACCCGGATCGGCAATTTGTATAGATATGAAGACGGCATTTTTTTGAGTTCCCAGGATTGTTCTTACAGAAAAAGTTGTTCATTTTGACGGGTTCATTTAATGGCTTTAAGGATAACGGTGATAAACCTAACACCCTATAGAGTACGAGTAGCTAATATTAAAGCTTAAAATATAAATTCATATTTCCAAAATTTTAAAATTCAAAATCATCGTTTTAGGTTTTATGTTTTCTCAAAGTAAATTCTTTAAAAATCCTAACATCTATTATTCTTGAGCGCCTAAGGTAAATGAGATTGGAATTAATTCGTCTTCGCAGTCACAGACAATATTTCCAGAGCGTGATATGTTTCCATCCCAACACCACGCGGTGAAATGACCAAATAATTTCACCATTTGTCACTGTCTTATATTCGCTGAGGAGAAAAATGATTCGCTGAATCTGTCGAGCATCACGTAGCTCGCCTAATTGAAATAAATTGCTTTCACAAAGTAAACGATTTAATATCAAATTAGTACAGTTTATTTACCCCCATGATTCACTGGACGAAAATTTGTTCATAAAATAGACTCGGTCAATTTAAAGTTGATTCAATCGAGACTTAGTTATGATTAAAGAGTTTGGTATATACAAAATTGAAATTCTTTAACTTGTAAGTTACAAAAATTTGAACTTAAGTTATTACAGTTGATAATATTATAGAATTTATTTCTGTTGCTTGATATATTAATAGTACAGAATATTTAAAGCACTTCCAATTCAGAAAACATATCCCTTATCCACTTCGATATTCTAAAATAGACGATACAAGGAAAACCGCGTCTAATATATCCAAAACTAGAGTGTTTTATAACAGGTAGAAAGTTCAGGAAACTATCGTATTCATGACCCCTGTTTTAGGTGCGACGCGTCTCCGGTTTTGAACCTTTCAACCTCAATAGAATATTCAAAAGTTGGCTTCTGAAAATATAGCTCAATTGGAGGTACGATCTGGCGGGATTTCTACTTTAATATTCACCAAATGAAAAATGCGCCGTCATAAAAACCTGGACCGTATGAGTTTTTAGAGCCGCGTATTTGAATATTGATGTTTATGGGTAGTTATACGCGGAAATATAAAAGGCCTTTATATCGGAAGTTGTCGTAAATTCTCGAAATGGGAACTATAGATTGGCGATATCGCTTTTGTTTGAAATGAATACCGATGCCGCTGTACGTCGATTTTAGTTGGAAGTCTATCGATTTCAATTTCTATTGAAGATGGATTTTGTTGGTTGTTGTAGCGTACTGGGTGGAAAATATTTTAAATGTAAAAACCAAGTTGACTGAAGATTTTGAGTTATTAATTATTATTTAAGAAAGTTAAGGATCAATTATTTTGATTAGAATTTCAATCTTATATTTAACTAGATGATGCCCGCAACTGCGTTGCGCCAAAACTCGTTTATCGTGCGGGAACCGTACATTTTTCCGGAATAAAAAGTAGCCTATGTCCTTTCCCGAGACTCTATGTATCTCCATACCAAATTTCAGCAAAATCGGTTCAGCGGTTTGGGCGTGAAGAGGTAACAGACATACAGACAGACTGACAGACAGACAGACAGACGACAGACAGACAGACAGACAGACAGACAGACAGACAGACAGACAGACAGACAGACAGACAGACAGACAGACAGACAGACAGACAGACAGACAGACAGACAGACAGACAGACAGACAGACAGACAGACAGACAGACAGACAGACAGACAGACAGACAGACAGACGTACAGACAGACACAATTTCGCATTTATAATATTAGTATGGATTTATTATAACATAACTTTTTTCGTCTATATTTATCTACGTTTTTTCAGCCAATATACCACCATTTTGAAAAAAAAAATGCATGGAAATGTTTTTTTATATAGAAGAGAACGCACCAAAAGCGCTTAGACGCGAATAAAACCCTATAGAATTGCCACAAGAGAAAAAGTACATTAAGCTGCGATTTATCACAGTTTCTACGCCATTTAACCCGGCGGCGACTGATAAAAACGTGCGTGAGCCGACGCCTTCAATTGGGTGCAAATTTTAAAATCATTACTCTTATCAATGGCTCGTAAGAAAAGGATGTATGTTCCAGTAATTCTGTAGGGAGCTTAGGAAACGGGTAGTATTTCCATATTCCGCGTGGGTATTTTTAGACGAATCTACATTTTAGGTCCTAACGAAAGTTAATTTAAAACAAAGTATTAATTGTTACTCATCAAACTAGTTGGATATTTTGATAAAAACCAAAACATGTATGAACAAAGGTTAGACTACTAGATTTTTTTAAAAAATCCATAGAAGCCAAAGAAGAATCAGAAGATACATTTTTTTCCCACGACACGAAGGCCGTGCCGCCGTGTGCCGAATCAAAACACTAGATTCAGATTTTATTAAAGGAGTAAAAAAACTATGTCATAATATACAACATTTAATTTGTTAAGGTGCCGATAATAATATTTATCAAATAATTTTACGTCCTACTTATGTGTATCTTACATACTATGAAAATAAACACCTATATCGCATTATACCTCTACAATGTCAGGTCAGTTCACATTGACCATTGTTTCATCCAAAGGCTAATGGGGTATGCGTCATGTTATTCAAGCGTCAGAGAGATAAATGTCACGTTATTTATGGTGTTAGACCAAATGTACTCAAAAATTCTATATTTAAATACAATTTTATGAAAAAAGTTGCTTTTTTGTTTTGTATTCGCCTACACGTTTGAACTGTGTTGACAAAGCTGATTGATGACTGATTACCTATTTAAAGGAAGCCTAGGTAAATAGTTTTTGCAGTAAATATGTTCAGCTTATATCTAAGAAGTTACTAATATAACTTAACCAATTTAAAAAAAAGTCTTGAGTGGAAACAAGAGGTGCTAGCGAAACCAATTCAAAACCAACACATTATCTATTTACATTCGAGCTTTTAGGTATATTACAATTTAACGGTATAATTTTACAGAGCCTTATCACATAATATAAGTAAAAATTAAATTTAATATTTGTTAGTCTCACCAAAACTCGAGAACGGCTGAACTGATTTGGCTAATTTTGAAATAATTTCGGAAGTCCAAGTAAGGTTTATCTTTCTGTTAGGTTGAATCCTATTTGATACAAAAGTCACCGGATCATCTAGTGAAATATACAAAACAAAGCTTACTAAGTACAATTTTCACAACCGTTGAAGGGGCATTAATATTCAAAAGCCAAAGCTGAAACACATAAACGGATACAAGCTGCTTATCTTGGTATAAAGTGATCGTGTGGACCTCATGTATTATTCATTTGCAATCGCATAATATACTGTTGCCTAACAACATGCAGATGAATCATAATAAACAGTGCGGGTTTAAATCTCTAGGATTCTACCCGGATTCTGCTAGGTTAATTCAATATTATAACAACGATGTGGGTCCAGCAAAATAGTACGTAATCAAAGTAAGCGAAGCGAGCCCTAGTAGATATACTAGGGCTTAAAAGGTAAAGTGTACCACAAAAGTGCTGAGGTTGTGGGATACCACAACCTCAGCACTTTTGTGGTACACTTTACGCATAAACTATCCCGCCTATTGATTTGTGCTTTAACATAGTAATTTTAATTTATATGTGCTATCATCGGTTAATTAAAGTTTGGTTACTATTGTGGTACTACTAGGTGTGGTAAAGTAGCTATCGCGACGTAATAATGCGGATTGATTCTGTATATTTCGTAAAATCAATACTGATGTTTGAAATACTGTTCTAATTTAAGAGACCATAAAGTCAAGCATTGCTAACTGTGTTTGGGTTGGTATACGAAAACTCACCAGTAAGAGTGAGGCCACAATGCACCGTTGTGTTATCATAATATAACATAACCTCACGGTGTGTTATCGCAGCGGCAAAGCTGCCTTCTCTGACGACTATCATGTTATATTTTAAAATATTATACCATTTTTGCAATAATTTGTCTACCCATACATCGTTTGTACGCAACGACGGACAAGACACAAGAGGGTTGATTTATAGTTTACACAACTTTTAAAATAGCTGGGAAAAACTGGAAGCCAATGTAGGTTTATTTACAATATCTACTAATAACGTACAATAGCTACCAAGGTCTTACAATCTGACCTATGATTAGCAATAATCACTCGTCTGATTACTGGTAAACTCGAAGCATTTTCTTTAATTTTCGCTCTCACCCGTGCGGCGTGCCCCACCAAAGATGCCTATAAACCAAAAATTACGTCTTTTCAATCAATTATGTCAAAATCAGTGATACTGTTACGGTGCGTCCACATTTGTATCATTTGCGCGATCAGATCTCCGATCAGATCTCCGTCGCGATCATCGCGCCGTATTAAGTATGCGTATCATAGTGTGGACTCCTATTAGATCATTCTGCCGATCATGCGTGTATTTGATATGACACGTATCAGATATGCGGTTAATAGCGATCGGGGCGTATCATGATACGCGTATCATTTTGACACGCTTCGATGATACGCGACTATAAATGTGGACGCACCCTTAGATGCGGCATTTACGCTTTTATATTGTGTAAATCGCGCGTCGATGCAACGCACCGCAACACACTAGAGCACTGTGGCCTCGCCTTATAACTCGGCCTAATGATTTATCGGGGCGATAAAAAATGTTCATAGCGGTGAGCAGGCCGTAAATAACGTACCTGCGAATGCTGATTTGACATGGGTCAAAGGTTCAATTTCGTGCGCGTATTTCTTTCAACGGCAGCCACAAATTGAATTTCTGGTTTCATAATTATAAGGTCGAGTAGCTCGCCCCGCTAAAATATTTTTACATTGTTAAGTTTTACCAAGCGGATTATTTTAATAACGGATGATTTAAAATATTTGATTAACGGGTAATTTCGGAAACCTTTAAATTTGGTTAAAATATAATCGTATTTGTTGGTTGGTACAGTTTAAAATATGATTCAACTTAATATTTATTCAAAGATATTAGACATGCAAATAGCGATCCGTCGCGTGTCTCATACATTTACATAACTCATACATCTTTGAAATTGAATAAAGCTTACTCATATAATATTGATCAAACTTCACTTTTCACTTGTTTTTGAAATATTATAATATTTCTGAATGTTGAAGAATCATTTTAAAATGAATAAGGTGATGAGGTTTTCCTTCATTCAGAAGAAAAGAAAATGTATTTTTGTTCTGATCAGAGTATGTGTATGCAAAAGTAATTTCGCTGTGAGTCAGTTTAAATAATTCATACGAAATAAATTCAACAATAAATAGGTTCAGTGAACTTTCAATATAAAACTAATTTTCATATTTGTTTAGTCGAAATGGAAACCAAACTCGCTGTAACAAACAAATGTAATTAAAACAAACAAAAACCATTTCCCAGGTTAGTCCCACATTATTATAGGGATGTGGCCAACCGACATTATGTCGTATTAAAGTACATCGTGTAGGGTAAGCCCTGTATCGAAAAACCGAATATCTTACTAAGGTAAGATTTTCAGTTTTTCGATATTGGGCTTAGAAAGAGAGATATTCGGTTTTTCGATATAGGGCTTACCAATATGTAATAATAATAATTTCTATTGAGCACAAAGTATTTTTGTGTCAATTTAGTTTGTAGAGAAAATAATAGTTTAATTGATAACCCTAATAGTGTGCATAATGCTGTAAAATTAATGGTTTCGTTGTTTTGTAAATGACTTACAGCATTTTTGTATGGAAACATTATAACATTAAGAACTAAGATAAACGTTTCCCCATTACAAATACCTATAAACATATCCAAGCTATATTAAAAAGTCGCCTATACAATGTAATCATGTGAGCATGCGCTCAAAACACCCTTAAAGAATTCATAGTAAGTCACTTTTTAAAAGGAGTGAGAGCCTTGTTTTTATTTTGTATGTTAGATAATGTAATTACATATTCTATACATATAAACATGAAACATCGATACAGTGGCCAATCACTAGCTGTCGTGTAAATCAGGGTCAGGCCCTGAAGGTCCAAAGATAAGCTCGAGAGGATATTACGCAGGCAGCTGTGCAGAACTATGTCGCATTACAACTAGTTTTATGACTCGGGTTCCGTAATTCCTGTTCGCAAAACTTGAGCAAATTGAAACTTAAATTGAGACACTTGGCAGTCTCTAGTTTCTTTGACTTTGATGAATTCTCCCGATGTTTTATGATTATTACTTTTCACATGAGTTTCCTAATACCGGTAACGCTTTACACGCTTTTACGATGGCGTGAATTGGGAATAAAACAAACGAGACGGAATAAAATGCGGGGAACAAGGAAAATTGTAAAACCACGAACCATTGGAGCCAGGGAAACGGAAATAAATAAAAGATAAGTGTTAAGAGGTGTTGAATACTTAGTTGATTAGATAATCATAAAATTATGCTGGGAATGAAATACTATTAAGTTAGATTCTTATGTTTCGTAGTTTGTTGGCAAAATCATATGAATAGGCTAAAGGATTTTGTTAAAATTTTGTGTACTTATCAGATTGATCTCAGAATCAGTTCAAATCTATTTTTCATACCTCTCCCACAAATCAATATCGTCATACGAAATCGTTCAAAATAAATTCGCCACAAGCTATTTGTTGAGGACAGCGGCCTCGCTCCCAAAAAACGTATAGTGAGTGCATATAAACTAATTAAAGTGATATGTGAGAAATAGACTCAGTGCAAATCAGTGTTTTTACAAATAGACTTTAGAAAGTGAATTACGATAAAACTGTGGCTCCCTAAGAGGTAAAATGTGATTGGTTTAATGGATTAATAAATTGTCTAATAGATGCAGGAAAAATTAGTAATGTAGCCTAAATAGTTTGGAAAATATAAAGAAAAGTTGTGTGAAAATGTACGTAAATTGTGTTAACTTTTAGATTCTCTTAGCTGTAATTTCGTAAAATATAAGTTGTGATACTTAGATTAAGCTAAACATTGTGGAAAATTGAATAAAGAATCTTCCGAAATGCGTTTTAATTACCTGGCTCACGGAAAATGGGGAAAATGGGGGAAAAATAGCCGTCTCCGATAGCAAAAGTGAGACAGAAAAAACAGTCTCAAACTGCGAATCGGAGCGGCTCTCTATACGGCATTCTCCCGAGCCAGGTAAGCGAGGCGCGTTTCGGGAGCAATGTTCTCCTCGACTCTCGTGTGTTTTATTTACGCCCCCGCTCTGCGAGATTACCGGTGTAGCCTTGGTCTTCGAGTCCGATCCGAGCCAGCGGCGAAAAAACCTATGGATGAATACAGTCTCGAACAGTGAACTTGGTCCTTTGCGATCCGGATCTGAAGACGACACTTAGAAGAATTTCAAGAGCAAGCTGGACTTATAAAAATCAACTGAAGGCGACACTTAGAAAATTTTCAAGAGCAAGCTGGACTTAGAAAAATCCACTGAAGGCGACACTTAGAAAATTTTCAAGAGCAAGCTGGACTTAGAAAAATCCACTGAAGGCGACACTTAGAAAATTTTCAAGAGCAAGCTGGACTTAGAAAAATTCACTGAAGGCGACACTTAGAAAATTTTCAAGAGCAAGCTGGACTTAGAAATTTGGGAAGACCGGACCCGAAGAAGATTGGACTCGAAGACTGGACTCGAAGATACAGGTCTACACCACCAAGGGGAAGCAAGGATTCGTAGATTTTGTCATAAAACCTACTGAAGTTCCTTGAAGATTGAAGATTGAAGATTGAAGATTGAACATTGAACATTGAACATTGAAGATTGAAGATTTAACATTGAACATTGAAGATTTAACATTGAACATTGAAGATTTAACATTGAACATAGAAGATTGAAGATTCAATATAGAAGATTGAAGATTCAATATAGAAGATTGAAGATTCAATATAGAAGATTTAACCATTGAAGATGGTCATCACGAGGAGTCAGAGCGGGGCTGAGGAGAACCAGCAACCAAAGATATTCTCGGATCCGCCCAGGTCGCCGTCTGCAGCCGCAACCAGCCAGCCGCCGACCGAGGGGAGGGCGGATCTGCTTCAAACCGTGTTGAAGCCGAGGCCGGGCACTAGCAAGACACCCGCGCCATCGGTACCTGTAGCCAGGGAGAAGGCTATTTCAATTGGGTCGCGTCGATCGACAGCAAGTGTCGTCGCGCGCCTCCGTTACGAGGCGGAAGAGAAGCTTGCCGCACTCCGTAAAAAGGAACTGCAGATCGAAGCAGAACTTATCAAGAAGAAGCTCATCGCTGATGTCGCCACTGCTGAGGAAACCAGCAATCCCGACGACGACGAGCCTTCAGAACAGGTGGAGCAACGGGTCCGAGCCTGGCTAAGCGAACATGGTCCTGACAACGAAGAGACGACCGAGGAACGGGTCGTGCCAGAGGAAGGAGGGGACGCGCCGAAGCCAGAAGACATACCACCTGCGGGAAAGGGACGCGAGCCGCAGAGATCGAGGTTCGAGCGGCCGATACAAAGCCGTCTTCGTTCACCTACGCCGCCTGCAGCCGGGATCAACGGGGTGGAACAACTTGCCGACACCCTGGACAAGCTGTTGAATCAACGACAGCCGCGCCATCAGACGGAGTTGCCCATATTCACGGGCTCTCCTTTGGAATGGCTGCCGTTCAAAGCAGCCATGGAAGATACCACCGCATTCTACAAGCTGAAGCCGATCGAGAACCTGGCGCGCCTGAGAAGCTGTCTACGGGGGGAAGCACGAGAAGCAGTGGCACCGTTGCTGAGCATCGCAACACCACCCGAACAGATCATGAAGACTCTGGAGCAATGCTTCGGCCGGCCCGAGGTGATGGTCGACCGCATGATGGAAGATTTGAAGAAGCTTCCGAGGCTCGGAGGCACGGCGGCAGAGCTCAACCACTTCGCGGTGAAGATCCAGAACATGGTGGCCATCCTGAGGAAGTTGAAGCACGGGTACCTCTTTAATCCGTTGCTTGTGAGAGACATCCTGGAGAAGCTCAGCCCGTTCGAGAAGAGCAAATGGTACGACTACGCAGAAGAGACATCGCGCTACCGGAACGAGCCCGATGTCGTCCTTCTCTCTGAATTCTTAATGAGAGAAGCGGACAGAGCGCTGCGCTACGGATTCACCACGGCTCCGGCTGCAAGAAAGGAAACATCGCGTCCACCTCCCAGCAAGAACGAAGTTAGAACGAGAAGACCAGTCTTCGCGATAGCAGAAGAGGGCCAATGCGCACCGAGCCACAGCCGGCCAAAGAGAATGCGCGAAGAACCAACGAAGTGTCCGATGTGCACCGACCGCCACGCTCTGTTTCGCTGCGCTGCTTTCAAGAAACTGAGTGTGCAGAAGAGATGGGACACAGTCAAACAAGAAGGGCTGTGTTTCCTGTGCCTATCGAGCCGACACAGAAGATACAACTGCAGAGCGAAGCAGTGTGGTATCCAGGGATGCAAGCGGCCTCACCACCCACTACTACACGAAGAGAAGTCCGACGGCGCTCCACCGATCGAGGACGCCGTAATCACCGCATCGGTTGCCTCCGACCGTGCAGTGAAGCTGAAGATGAGAAGAATTCAAGTCATTGGGCCACGGGGCGAAGCCGACATCTTCGCGCTGTTCGATGAGGGCTCGACGGTGACTCTGCTGGATGAAGACGTCGCTGAGGCTATCGGCGCGGACGGTCCACCGAAGATGCTGCGCATGCACGGGATCAACGCCGAGAGAAGGGAAGAGAGAAGCCGCCTCGTACAACTGGGCGTACGAGGTCGCGACGGTACCAGACACGACATCACCGCGAGGACTGTGAACGGATTGAATCTCTTAACTCAATCCGTTCCGGAATCCCTTCTGCAACTCGCTCACCTGCGCGATCTCAAGAACGAAGAGATGTGCTACGAGAACGAGAAACCCCAACTTCTCATCGGCACGGACAATTGGCAGCTCATCGTGTCTCGGGAGCTGAGAATCGGGAAGAGGAACCAGCCTGCAGCCTCTAAGACGAAGCTTGGATGGGTGATACATGGCAGCATCCCCAAGCGCATCATAAGGCAGGACGAGAACGAAAACATCCTGCACATATCTACGGTGGAAACCAGAAATGATCGTCTGGAAGAAATGGTGAAGAAACACTTCGACATAGACGCTTTGGGAATAGCGGCTAAGGCGAAGCTGAGCAACGAGGAACAGCGAGCCATCGACCTGTTTGGCAGAACGGCCAAGAGAACGGAAGACGGTCGATTCGAAGTGGGACTCCTGTGGCGCAAGGATGGCGTCAAACTGCCCCTCAGTTACAACAACGCGCTGAGGAGGCTCAAGAACTTAGAACGCAAGCTCGACAGAAACCCCCAAGATGCGGTGCAGTATCGTGGGCAGATGGAGAACCTCATACGAAAAGGATATGCAGAGAAATGTGACGGGACAGAGGCCGGAAGCGAGAACACATGGTACCTGCCGCACTTCCCGGTCAAGAACCCAAACAAGCCGGGCAAGCTGCGCTTGGTCTTCGACGCGGCGGCCAGAACGAACGGCGTGAGCCTCAACGATCACTTACTGGAGGGGCCCGATCTACTGACATCCCTGCCGAGAATATTGTTCCGGTTCAGGGAGGAAGCCGTAGCCGTGAAAGCAGACATAGAAGAGATGTTCCTACGCGTGAAGATCAGAAAAGAGGACCAGCCGGCGCAGATGTTCCTGTGGAGAGAGGGCCGAGAGGAGCCGCCCTCTAAGTACAAGATGACGGTCATGATATTTGGGGCATCGTGTTCACCGTACCTGGCACATTCAGTACGGAATCGAAATGCAGAAGAACACGCAGAATCGTGCCCAGAAGCCTACAGCGCCATCACCGAAGCCCACTACATGGACGATTATGTGGACAGCTATCCAGACCATGAGAAGGCCAAGCAGGTCGTGGAACAAGTGGACCGGGTGCACAAGATGGGCGGATTCCACTTACGAGGATGGACGAGTAACGATCGACGAGCGCTGAAGGGGCTACCAGTGGACCGCCTGGCCGATGATGTGGCGCAGCCTGTCACCAAGGACGAACAGAAGACCCTGGGAATACTGTGGGACTCGCGAGGGGACACGTTGAGATTTAATACATCTCTGTCAAGAGTCCCTAAAGAGGTCCGAGAGCTGCAGCGTGCGCCGACCAAGAGAGAGGCCCTTAGCACGGTGATGAGCATCTATGATCCGCTGGGGCTACTGAGCTGCTACACCATCACCGCCAAAGTCATCCTACAAGGTCTGTGGCGTCAGAAGCTGGACTGGGACGAGCCGCTGCCGGCGGAGGCAGCCGAAGACTTCACTCGATGGCTGAGAGACATGGAGCACATCAGCCACCTCGCGCTACCCCGGAGCTACAACGGGGGGAGCCCCACAAGGAACCGGCAGCTGCACGTGTTCTGTGACGCGAGCAAAGACGCGTACGCGGCGGCCGTCTACTGGAGGCTGGAGCAAGAAGATGGAGAAATTCGAGTGATGCTGGCCGCAGCCAAGGCTAAGGTGGCGCCACTGAAGACACAGACGATACCACGACTGGAGCTGCAAGCCGCTCTGGTGGGGGCGAGGCTCGGGAACGCCGTCGCAGCTGAACACAGATGGAAGACAGATACGATCTTCTACTGGACCGACGCTCAGGTGGTTCTGTGGTGGATACAGAACGGAAGCAGAAAATACACACCATACGTCGCACACCGATTGGGAGAGATCGCCGAGCTGACCTCCGTGCACCAGTGGAGGTGGGTGAGCACGAAAAATAATATCGCCGACATGGCCACCCGAACGGGCTATGTCACGAAGAGCGAAGAGGATCCGTGGTTCAATGGACCAGACTTCCTGCGCAGGCCTGTGAACGAGTGGCCCGCGGAGAGTCCCGTTCAAGCCGAGGACCGAGAGGAGCACGTCGCCTTCCAGACCACGGAGGCGAGCGAAATGGACTGTCTGCCAGAGGTTAGTCGCTTTTCAAAGTACGAGCGCCTCGTGAGATGTACGGCGATGGTTCTACTATTCGTCGAGAAGTGTCGTGATCGTCGGGCCAGTCTCGACGTGCGGCACCTGGAGAAGGCGGAGAAGTTATGGTACCGAAAATCACAGCACGATAGCTTCGCACGGGAAATAGAGAAGATGAAAAACGGAGGGACGGCGCCAAGGTGGAGCTCCTTGTACCGGCTCAACCCGGTGTACAGGGACGGCCTGCTCACTCTGGACGGGAGGATCGGAGCAGCGCAGGTGCCGGACGAGACGAAGAACCCAATTATCCTGGACGGAAGACACCCGTTCACGAGACTGCTGGTGGCCAGGGAGCATGCCAGAGCCGGACATGGGAGCCGCGAGAGAGTAGTGAACGATCTAAGACAGAAATTCTGGATCCTGAAGCTACGGCCGACGGTGAGGAGCGTCATCCACAACTGCGCCTTCTGTCGGATGAGGAGGGCGCGCCCAAGAATCCCGCAACCTGGAGACCTGCCACCGGAGCGCCTGGGGGCGTTCCAGAGACCATTTTCCTACTGTGGTCTCGATTGTTTCGGCCCAATGATCGTTACCATCGGCCGACGTCACGAGAAGAGATGGGGAGCGCTGTTCACCTGTTTGACGACGCGAGCGGTTCACCTGGAACTGGTGGCCTCGCTGTCGACCGATTCAGCATTGATGGCGATGAGAAGAATGGCCGCACGGCGAGGATGGCCGGCGGTCATGTACAGTGACAATGGGACAAACTTCAGAGGCGCAGACGTCGAGCTGCGACAAGCGTACGCCGAGTGGATGCCGGCTATGACCGAGCTGGGCCTCGTACACCGCATGAAATGGAAGTTCACTCCGCCAGGGGCGCCGAGCCAAGGAGGCGCCTGGGAGAGACTGGTGAGGTCAGTGAAAACCGCCCTACTCGCCACACTGAACGAGAAATCACCGAAGGAAGAGGTGCTCCAGACCCTGATGACCGAGGCGGAGTACTCCGTGAACGCTCGACCGCTCGTTCACGTTTCCGTGGACCCCGACGACCCAGAGGCGATCACACCTAACCATTTCCTCATAGGGTCATCCACAGGACAACCATACGTCGGGCCGTGCGTGCAGGCCGACAAGAAGACATGGAGGGTCGCGCAAGCCTTGGCGGACGAGTTCTGGAGGCGATGGGTGAGAGAGTACCTGCCGACGCTCACGCCCCGTTGCGGGGCCCCGAGGAGCGGCCGCAACCTGGCCCCGGGGGACTTAGTGATCGTCGTGGACCCCGCGCTGCCGCGTAATACATGGCCGCGCGGAGTCGTACACCGTGTCTACCCGGGCCCGGACGGACGAGTGCGTTGCGCGGACGTGCGTACTCGCAGCGGAGTGTTCCGCCGGCCAACATCAAAGCTGGCGGTAATAGAAGAATCGCCGCCGGAGGAGCGGCCGGCGCCAGGAGAAGAGCCAGCGGGCCTAGTCAGCCCGCAGTCGCCAGAACGAGTCGCGACGGGCTCAAACAGCTCGTGCTCAGCCGGGCAGTCACCAGCTCAGCCGGGCAATCACCAGCTCAGCCGGGCAGTCAGCGGCGGGCCGAGTCAGCCCGCAGTCGCCGGAACGAGTCGCGACGGGCCTAACCAGCTCGTGCTCAGCCGGGCAGTCAGCGGCGGGCCGAGTCAGCCCGCAGTCGCCAGAACGAGTTGCGACGGGCTCAGCCAGCCCGTGCTCAGCGGGGCAGTCATCGGCGGGCCGAGTCAGCCCGCAGTCGCCGGAACGAGTCGCGACGAGCTCAGCCAGCTCGTGCACACCGAGGCAGCCGACAGCGAGACCAGCGAGCCCGCAGTCACCGGAGAAGGCTGCGTAGACCCTGGCTACTGCGCCGGGGGGAGGATGTTGAGGACAGCGGCCTCGCTCCCAAAAAACGTATAGTGAGTGCATATAAACTAATTAAAGTGATATGTGAGAAATAGACTCAGTGCAAATCAGTGTTTTTACAAATAGACTTTAGAAAGTGAATTACGATAAAACTGTGGCTCCCTAAGAGGTAAAATGTGATTGGTTTAATGGATTAATAAATTGTCTAATAGATGCAGGAAAAATTAGTAATGTAGCCTAAATAGTTTGGAAAATATAAAGAAAAGTTGTGTGAAAATGTACGTAAATTGTGTTAACTTTTAGATTCTCTTAGCTGTAATTTCGTAAAATATAAGTTGTGATACTTAGATTAAGCTAAACATTGTGGAAAATTGAATAAAGAATCTTCCGAAATGCGTTTTAATTACCTGGCTCACGGAAAATGGGGAAAATGGGGGAAAAATAGCCGTCTCCGATAGCAAAAGTGAGACAGAAAAAACAGTCTCAAACTGCGAATCGGAGCGGCTCTCTATACGGCATTCTCCCGAGCCAGGTAAGCGAGGCGCGTTTCGGGAGCAATGTTCTCCTCGACTCTCGTGTGTTTTATTTACGCCCCCGCTCTGCGAGATTACCGGTGTAGCCTTGGTCTTCGAGTCCGATCCGAGCCAGCGGCGAAAAAACCTATGGATGAATACAGTCTCGAACACTATTCAAATATCCACTGTATTAATAAATTGATTAAAAATATTGTATTGGCAAGTAGCAATAACTCGAAGAGATGAGTTTTAATAATCTGGTATTATAACTCATAGATATTACACTAACCTATACTAGTATTTTAGATAATCAGATACGATTCAAGTGTTATCGAGTGAAATCCGACATTACTAGTTCGATGCACTTCTGTCTAGTAATACATACACCTTCAGCAGTACAAGTAGTATCTACCTAGATAAGTAGATTCAATTATCTATTCATTCATCAGTAAGTCAGTTACAAAAGATAACAAAATAAATATTATTTTCAAATTAGTTATTAAGTACACGTGTATAATATAAATGCTTCAGATAATGGTTATTAAACTATGCGTAACAATGCAATTAATAAAAATACTATAAGCTTTATCTTATGAGACAAAAAAACAACGTTGAAAAATTTCTTATATTTACAAAGCTAAAATTCTACACGAAAAAGGTTACAATCGTGTTTTTTTTTCTGTTATATAACCAAAAAAGAATATTAATGATTATTGCAGATAATAATTTTAATGTTTGTTCCTCCGAAGGGCGTATAAGCTACATACATTATTTTGATGATAACGTGTCAATATTTTAATTATACCGACCCGGGTACACCGTACAAGTAGAAACAAGTAGAAAGTTAAGACTAACTAAAAAAATACATAGCTAACTATAACCAGTTACATTTCACTCAACTCGAATTAATCTATGTCGTAAAAAAGTTTAATATTATCACAGACAGATTACTGGAGAGCTTGGAATTACCGCTTCGCATAAAGAATGTGATTTTATGTAATTAGTTGGAATTTTCTAGCGACGGGGAAATAAAACTAAGACGCGCATGGCCGACTGCGTTTCTCCCGGCCGGATATCCGGTTCTTACGTACGCTCTTTTCCCGGGAATTAAGTTACTTGATAAAATAGACAAGGATTTTTCTGTAATGAAAATATTATATTTCCAATACATTCCGTTTGGAACAATATTGGAGTTTATTGAAGTGTCAATACTTCTATCTCTGAATTCTTATTTAACGGTAACGTAAAACATATTCGAAAAGTAATCGAACTAAACTAATGTTATAAAGCTGAAGTCTTTGTTTATTTTAATCTGCCAGTATCACAAAGTATTGGACCAATTTTATGTGATTTGGCACATTATGGAGTAGATTAAAACGGGAAAGAACACTGTGCGTGCAGAGCCGCGCGGAACGTCTAGTAAATTATAAAATAGCAAACCTAATGAGGTTTCACGGATATTCACTGCAATATTACTAATAATGAGGCCGGCCAAAATATACAAATGCCTCACACAAAATATATCAAAGTTCCTTTTTCCATTAAGTTATAATATACGCAGTCCAGTATATTTTTTACTATATTATGTTGCTACTCATGAAATCACGATATTCAATTACATATTATTATTTTAAAGTGCGTTGATCTGACTACAACTTTCATCTTCACGCTTAAACCGCTCCAATTTGGAAAGATAAAGACATACTTAACCTGAATGTGAATAGTTTTGCGTCAAATGTGCGTTTACCGTACCTATGTTAAATAAATTACGCAAACGAAGTTGCGGTCTATCATCTTGTAATTTATAATTAATACGCTATTGTCTAGACCCCGCCCATTGTCTGGCTTACATTTTGTATGTATGGGTACTCTGTAGTTGTATGTGTTGAGACCGAATAACGAAATTCAATCCTTTCCCCTTGTCGGATTTCAAATGGGGTTCGATAATTGAAAAGGATTCACAATTTAATGTTACCAAAACATAGTATTTATTATAAGGAACTATATATACTAAACAATAAATACATGTTGGTTCTATTATTATGCGATTGTGTTTAATTTATATTGGTACCCATGACAGTATAGGTACTGACTGTGGGCTCCTTTATATTATAACCCACTGCCATTAACCCTCTTTTTATATACATACTAATATTATAAATGCGATAGTGTTTTTATTTGTCTGTATGTCTGTTACCTGTTCATGTTAAAACTGAAGCTGAACCAACTTTAATGAAAAAAATAATGTTGTGTTCCTGTTCGTTAAACGAATTTTGGCGCAACGGAGTTGCCGATAGCAACTAGTAGGGTAGTATTCCAAATAATACGTGATAAGCTGAAATTGTGATGATATTGACCATCAAAATATAAAATCATGAAAAACATAAACACCCAACTTATGAAACGTGACGTAAAGAAGACACGTATTTTAAACTTTCTGAACAACTTCATAATACGCGTCTAACTTTGTCCATGCACTCAGACCCTTCCCAACTCCTTTGAAAACAAATCAAGGGACACCCGCATGGGAGACAGATCTAATACAAGCACTTTCGTCATGTGAAACTTGAGAAGTAACTTTGTAAAAGACAAACAGGCCCTAAAACATTACCTTTCCCAGAAAACCGCGTGGCTAAAAGCTTTAGATATACCAAGGGCTACTTGTTCTGAAAATCCAATTGAAACCAAACTTAAATAATATAACTTTGATATGACCAGATTAATTATATTCCTTATTTTCTTATTATGCTATAAACTACTTTATTATTCGTAGGCTTTAAATAACTGGTAGCTGATATCCAAAGTGAATTAATTGATAAGTTCTCAGAGCTACGAAGGCACTTTTTGTGATTAAATAATGTCTTGTTCGTACTTATTGCAAATCAGTATCATATTTTGCTTAATACCTAATAGTTAAAATTACTTGTAGATAGAATTACAAACAGTTGGTTTTATTGAATATTTTTAACCGATCACAAAAATTATTCTAATTAGATATCAATGACGCTCATTTAATTCATACGTCTTATGTTTGCAAAACATGATGTCACAAAACATGGATATTTTGATAGTTTCATGACGCATTTATGCAATACGTCATGAAACTATTTCATACCACTTTATGTACACGTCCTAAAGTATAACAGGGACAACAACGAGCATTAAATCGAGGGCAAAACATTGGAACATCCCCTATCTGAAGTAAATCCAAATAAAATCAATCGGGACACAAGTCACGTCGCAGTACGGGGTGGGGTGACTCCCAATTGTCCGATATAGACTAAGAGCCAGCCACTGCCGAACTTACGTCATTTTATAAAAGTGGAATATTTACCTGATTATGACTGCTAAGACATTTAACAACTGTCACGCTCTAATTTCCAAGTTCACGCATCCAAAATATCGCCATCTCATTCAAATCTAAGAAAATCGTGGCCTACCAGATCTCATGATGTCATCTGCGGCCAACTAGATTGAAGCAAATTCTTAACAAAACATAAGAACACGAGGAACATTACGCATCAAGATGCTTTCGAAGAAAATTATGCAAACTAAGCAACACATTTTTCATTAATCATTGTAAAATTATAAAATAAACGTTATATTGCTGTAATCTGTAGCATTTTTATTCGAAGAAAACATATTATTATACCTAACAATGACCCCTTTAGAGGTAAGATCAACGACCTACTCGCTACTATGGAGTTTCGGTCACAGTTAATATAGGAGGTATCCACTTCTGAAAGTTCTTTCAGTTTCGATAAAGTAAAAAGCTCAATTTGTAATCTGTAGCATTTTTATTCGAAGAAAACAGTTACCTAACAATGACCTCTTTAGAGGTAAGATCAACGACCTACTGTAGCTACTATGCAGTTTTAATTTAACGGTTAATATAGAAGGTATGTTCGATAAAGTAAAAAGCTCAATTTTTATGTTATTTTCTTAACTCCATAGTCCTTGGTCGTTCTTACCCTCTGTAAGGGTCATAAACAGGAAAAATTTCCTCTTTTATAAAATGTTGAATGTCTGGCTGTCGTTGGCTCTTAGGCAGATAGTTTCCTCGCCCATATCTCTGCGTTAGGTTGAGACCGAAATATTAACGGTCAAGACCAATATACATCTCGCTATACAAATAATGTATAAATATAAACTGGAAATAAAAAGCACTTTTGCGAATCAATTGTTTTCACAATCTGCGTATAATTAAATTGTATAATTGTAAAGCTTGGCGGGATTCGTAAACGAAAGTTATAAAAGGCTTAGGCTTTTTAGGGTTGATTTGAGCCTCAGATGCTCAAAATACAGTTAAACACTAATATCATGGAGCTAAGAGCCATAAGTGTATGTATCACTTATATTTTTAGCGAAATCGGTGTACCAGCTCTATATAACTAAAGAAAGTTTTGATTCAACATGCCAACCTTACAAAAACTAGTTAATATAATTGTTTTTAAATACGCACAACTAATAAAAAAATAGCTATATCAAAGCATAAAACTTTTTATAGCCAGATGCTTATGTAGTAAATTCTATATTATAATCTAAATTAGATCCTAAAATACATTTGAATGAAAAATAAAACGTTCTAATACACGTAATTGTCTCGTGCCCCTATAAATTTAATGGGAAACAGGCCGACGGAGCGGAATGGACAACAGATATTTTTGTAAGAGAAATACCGAGACCCGGTGCTTTAGCTTCGTTGAAGCACATTTTGTTTCTATTACAATTTACCAAATATTTTGTTCCAATAGTATTTTATTTTACGCAGCATTTTATTCAGCTTTTACAAGAATTGATATTCTTTTAATAGAGGTCACCATATGCCCACACGTTCCGATCACTGCATCTCCAAAGTATCCATTTATCTAAGCCTCTGGGTAATCACTAAAAAATCCAGCGTTCAGTAGCTATGGACAAACAGATACGATGGTCTGACGTACTTCCGCATTTTTAACATTGCCTTTTAAAAAAGAACCAGTTTAATGTGCTAGATTTTTCACAAAAAGCCATTAATAAATAATACACAATTTTTTTTTCTTAAACTTGGGTTTTTCTATATTTAATTCCACGAAATTTATAACATATTGCCTGTTTAAGCGTAGTCCACAAATTTAGCTATCAAATGAGACCTTTTTTATCTTCATAGGATATTTTTACAAGACCAGTTCTGGTCAAATTAGTGTGAAAGCTCGAGAAAAACTAAAATGGCTGCCATTTTACAATCTTGAGAGAGAAAAAAAATTTGAAGGCAAATTTGTCGATAAAATATGCTATAGATCATAACATTAAAGAATCGAACACCGGTGTCGGGACACATTGTATAAAGTACCCAGTAGCCGATTCTCAGACCTACTGAATATGCATATAAAATTTGGTTAAAATCAGTAAAGCCGTTTCGGAGGATTTCGTGGACTAACATTGTGACACGAGAATTTTATATATAAGATAGCTGTCCCGGTGAACTTTTTGTCATTTTAAAACCATCCCTGGACCACTACGAATATTTTAAGACTAAAATCAGCCCAATCCGTTCAGCCGTTTTCGAGTTTTAGCGCGACTAACACATTTGATAATCCATTTTTATATATAAGACTAGCTGTCCCGGTGAACTTCGTGTCACTTTAAAACCTTCCCTGGACTTGTACGAATATTTTAAGACTAAAATCAGCCCAATCCGTTCAGCCATTTTCGGGTTTTAGCGCGACTAACACATTTGAAAATCTATTTTTATATAGATTTATTAAAAACTTAGCACTATTCATTCCTCAATTGATCCCTTTTAAGTAAGGCTTAGATAAACTTCACCTCTGTCAAGGAAGCCTATCAGAGGGGAAACTTGACGCCGCACCTTATTACCAGGAGGTCTACTCCGAAGTACAAATTTCAATGTTTCCTACTCCGAAATACGTTCGCTTGAAAGTTAGGGGCTTGATCCGACCGAAGTTTCTTACGTGACTACGATAGACGTAAGGAAACCCGATGTAACGTCGCAGTAAGGTAATTTCTAAACTTTCATATCCGAATATTTGAATGCGTTGTTTCCGAGTAGGCCTCCAGGTTCGACAACATGGGGGACCCACGTCAACCTTTTATGTAGTTTATATAGAGATTCAAGCCTAAGATGGCAATCAAGTTGCCGTTAAAGAGGGGTGATAGATATAATGCCTTAAATGCTACTAATATTATGATTTAGGGAAGATGGAAAAATTAATTAAGAAGTAACTAATTGTAAGACGGTTTGCGTTGTTGGAGTTCTCTATAAATATATTACGCAAAATTCAGCAGAGGGTACCACTAGCACATCCAGTAAACAATTCGACCAAAGCACACGTCATATTAGTATTGACAGGAACGTTGTCAAACATCTAACAATATTTTTTTACTATCTGTTCTGGTGCTGCTATATCTAGCGTAAAAATAATGCAGTCATGATAATCCTTTTGACACGAATTAGAATACCCCATACAAAATCCTACTGAAATCATTTAGCATTCAATGTTTAAAAATGTTTCTGTTAATATCGAACACGTATTAGCAGTCAATCCGTACCCCAGGGAAGGATATTCGAATCACGCCTTCACCTGGAGCAAACGCCTGGAAAATCCTTAATAATACCAGAACAACGTTTACACTAACATCTAAAATACGCTGTTTATAGAGTTGGCACTAATTTAAAATTGGCAGCAGATGTACAGTTTAATCAGGAGTTTGAGCCAGACAAATTGGCGCTGTTAGGATTTAGACCTATATTTGTTATTTAAAGCCTACGCTGTGAGAAAACAGAAATATTAATATCAAATTTTGTAATTGTACAAATTGAGTAACATAATTCAAGATAACTTCCAAATAATCGTAGTTAATAAAGTCTACAGGTATAATTGTTACTTAATAAATCTTTAAAACTAATAAAGGTATGTATTACTTTTTTAGAAATGAACGAACCTTGAAATAAAAAAGTGAGCAAGGTGTCAGCTCCGACGCACGACTGGAGTTTACTCCTTAAGTAAGAGTATCTAACCATACGCAAGAAGAGTTTATTCAACTGAAAAAAGATTAATATCATATGAAATCAGATGTTCCGGCAATATTATCTACACCCCTTTCTGCCATAGTTATTTCAAAATACTTTTAGTTCATTTTAGCCAGTATAATGATAAAAATTATAACTTCACAATAACAATATTAATACTTGATATTTATAACAAAAAAAAAATATAATTATATAAATATAATTATATATTAGTATAATTATATAATATAATATTCCGATGTCCGATGAATGATGATTCCAAAAACGTGATACATTTTTTCGTTACATGTTTGATAGGTTTTACCCCTCGCATTTTTCTCATACCGGGCGCCTTATATATGAAAATCGATTCTTAAGGAGTAAACTCCAATAAACTCGAATAAAACAGACAATACACTGAAACTTCATCAAATTTTCAGCGCATCAAGGAATTACGGAAACCTCTCTAAATTCCGGAACGTTCTCGAGCTAAAAAAGCTTATTAGATTTAAGCCGGAACGTCATTAGCAATTACAATTCGACCCCGGCGTAATCCAATCCCGAAATAGGTATGGCCGCAGCAGATCTAGGAGCTAAAAAAATAATGGCCGTTAATTCCAGGGGCTGAAATTCTCGGGTACGAATAATATTCGTGCAAATGATGTGAGCAAAAATTTATTGCAAATCCATCCAATACTAAATACTAATATATTATAAATGCAAAAGTGTGTCTGTCTGTCTGTTACCTCTTCACGCCCAAACCGCTGAACCGATTTTGCTGAAATATGGTATGTAGATACTTTGAGTCCCGGGAAAATGTACGGTTCCCGCGCGATAAACGAGCTTTGGCGCAACAGAGTTGCGGGCGTTATCTAGTGTTAAATATTTGTTGTTGCAATACCTTATTTTGTTCGTTGTTCTAAACGTATGCGGCGCTATATTTTTTGACGTGATAACGTCTTATAATTCGATATATGGGGTGCGCGCCCGAAAAACATGACAGTTCATGCGGCGTTGCCTCGCTGACAGCAGCTCTGGCCTCTGAGGCGTTCCATTTACACTTTCAAGTCTTTCAACAACCGTAAGGCCCACCTGGGCCGCGCTCTTTGTTTCGATTATATTACGTATTTCGATGACTTAGAGAATACTTTTGTATGACGAAGTTTGGTTAGTTATGACCTTTGATACATTGACCACACTCTGAATGAAAAATAAATAAACAATCTATGAGCTATTACTATTATTTCGGCTATTCAAAATTGTGCTCTACTTCCTACGTGTCAAGGTATGACTTGTGCTTTGTTCGAAGATTTTACTGGATTTCACGAATGTATGTAGCGTTTTGTATTGCGAATAGTTTATTTTACTCATTATAAATATTTTTAGATAATCATTTGAAAGAAATACATCGAAATAACTTTAGGTTACAGTCGAAAAAATTTGTTTCTATTTATAGAGATTCGGAAGCGAGGGTGGGGTTAAGGATAGTGACATATAGAACGTGACAACGTCATACGTTGTCACGTTCAACTAGCGTCAGTAAACGGATTTTATAGACAACCGATTTTATGATAAAAACTATATTTTCATCTTTTTCGGATATCAAAGTTTCACAATAGGAAGTTCCATCAAAATCAAGGCTTAAACATAAAGAAATAAGCTGAGAGAGACACATTTTCAATCTTAACATATTTTATTAGTTTGAAAATAAACTTACTGTAATATTTTAGCGTTTGAAGTCCAAAAGCATAGGAAATACAACAATTATTATGTGGTGTTCAGTACCGAAAAAACTTTTTACCCATTTATATTTTAAGGTCGCTTAGAACATCAAGGTTATCAGCGACCACAAGAATAATTACATTAATTTAAATCAAAGAATAAATATTACAACATTTTAGGAATCGTAGAACATTACAAATCATATCCGGATCACTTAATATAATATATCTGTCACTGCTAAGGTTAAAAATTTGTCTTTCAGAAACATAACTAGTACATTAAAATAAAACATGTTTGACAGAGAAGGGCAAGTTTTTTTTTTTGGTATCGCAGGGGAAACCCATCATGGGTGCCCCGGGTTGGGTGCCCCGGGGGTATGTGAGACTCTTACTCACTAAAACCACCTGCGGTTCGCCTTCAGCCGTATAACGGAGGGAAATCCCGGATCTGTCTAACACAGGACTCCCTCCACGACTGGCCGGTCTATCTCGGACCGGACTTCCACCAAAGTAAGGGAACGCTTAGGCGAACTAAAGCGTTCCCCTCGGCGCCGGGACTGACAAAGCCGGGCAGGTTCCCATCCTGACCCGGAGCCCCGTTAGACGAGAGATTGGAGGTTCGCGTAGCGACGCCTCCGCACTCCCGTCCTACGCCGGCGGAGCGGCAGAGAGGTGGGATCATCCTCTCTGTTCCGCTCTGCGGCCTCTTTCTGTGAAAGGACGGTTTCACAGAAAGAAACCGCCGCCTGCCAGGCCTCATCACTCTCGAGCATGCAGCGTACCATGCTCGGGAGTGACAGGTCTCCACCTAGCACTGCCACGAGATCGTGGCGCTGCACGGCCCAACGATCGCATACCTCAAGAGTATGCTGGGCCGTGTCCTCCGCAGCGCCACATTCATGGCAGGCAGAAAAGGGCAAGCTACGTCATCTAAGACAAGTCTTAAGTAGCCCGCAAACGATCAAACATCAAACACGTACAAACTACGTTTTTGACGTGTTTGAAGAAAATTTGGATTATACTACGTGTTTGACGTGTTTGATGTTTGATCTTTTGCGGGCTACTTTAGGAGTGCTTTTCGTGATATAGTGTACATGAGATGCGTTGGTATGGCCTATTCTCAGACGCGTTAATACACATTGGTCTACCGAAAAGACTTGTATTGTGTACTTTTATAATATTATTGTTACTTGTAAGGCTTAAGTGGAAATGGACACATCTGGATCAGTCCTAATGGGTATTGGCAGTTCGCTATGCAAATTCGATTGGTCATTGCGAAGACAAATTTGATAGCGCAGCACAACCCTACGCGTAGTATTATTCCAAACTTCCGAACTCCCGAACTGAGCAGCAGACTGTCATAATCCGGAATGATATCTGAATAATACATAAGCTGAAACTTTGACGAAATAGAGAATTAATCCCCTATAGAGATTCACTATTGTAAGTAAAAAATACAAAGAACATTAGGTTTGTCCATACTGTGGAAAGAGAAACCAGAAAAAGGCTTTTTCTGTTCGTCAAGGGCATGCGTTATAGCGCAATCAACAGCGAACGTGAGGCATGCCCGCGACGCATGCCCTCTGAACATATTCAAAAAACATAAATGACATTGTTGGCGTTGCGTTCGTTGACGTATTCAATTATTGAATGCGCCAAAACGAAAGTTGAATGAAAGAAGATGACGAAAATTGAAGACGAAAGCGCATAGTGTGGACATAGCTATAAGCTTTGTTCACACTGGGTCTTTTTTTGTTTATCAAGGGAATGCGTTAAAGCGCAGTCAACAGCGAACGTGAGGCATGCCCGTGATGCGCGTTGAAATCGTTGCGCTCGCTATGACACTTTTCTTTCAACGCGGGTGGATTTTGACGCATTCAATTATTGAATGCCGAAAATTGAAGACGAAAGCGCATAGTGTGGACATAGCTATTAGATAATACAGATTCGTATCTTCTCTATTCGTGTCCGTTTTGTGTGAAACCATAAAATTGTGTTCTCTTAAACTATCGTTAAACGCGTTATGATACTCGTAGACCAGTCGTCGGACATGTTATTATGAACTATTTTGTAATTTAGTAGGCAACAAAGCGAAACAGTAACCTCGGCCGAGTACATTCATATTAAACATGCTGAGTGCTCGGCCGTGAGCACTTGTCTCGCCACTCTACTCGGAAGATGTGATCATGGCGTCAGGAATGAAGATTTATATTGGATTGAAGGTACTTTTACTTTACTGATTCGAGGTACTTTTTTTATGTTTTCATTCGCAGCAAGTCCAATATTAGGAGTTCTCTTCGACCATGCAGATACATCAACAATCCCATCTTTAATCACAGTAATTTAAAAGCTAATAATGAAATCCGCACGAAGACGCTCGTGAAAGCTGTTTCATATTTTACGGGATGTAATTAGTTAGCATAACGCTCTCAACACATATGCCACATGAATAATGCGATAGTCACAACACATTTTTCTGAGTGCCATAAAGCAATTTGAAGCAACGCCGTGACTGGGATGCTCATTCGCTGGAGCCCTGCCAGCGCCGCGGGACGACTGTGACCGTAAACTTTTAAGTGACATCCTTGATATTTTTGCGTTTTTCTTGCAATTTGCCGAGCTTTTGAAAATGGGTGAAGCCTGATTGACGTCTAAAGGTGCGTCCACCTTTGTATCATTTGCGCGATTACATCTCCGATCAGATCTCCGTCGTCGCGATCATCGCGCCGTATTAAGTATGCGTATCATAGTGTGGACGCCTATTAGACCATTCTGCCGATCATGCGCGTATCTGATACGACACGTATCAGACACGCGGTTACTAGCGATCGAGGCGTATCATGATACGTGTATCATTTTGACACGTTTCGATGATACGCGACGGAGATCTGATCAGATCTCCGTCGCGATCATCGCGCCGTATCAAGTATGTGTGTTACAAATGTGGACGAAGCCTAATTTTAATAAGTATAATGTCACTGCTTGCAAAGTAGCATCAGGTAAATCTAATATACCCAGGTCATCAGGTAAAGGGTTAGGGCGAAAAGTTAGGCCCCCATAGACTCGTAAGATCAGAAGGAACATACAGCTATCGTTTGCCTTTGATCCTTATGTTTATTCTTAATTTTAATACAAAAAATATGCATCGAAATGACTTGGGCTTGGAACGGACTTTATACTGTACTCGGCGAAACATATTATGGCGAAGCGGTCATTGACTCCCTGTCAAAAACTTGTCATTTTCTATATAATATATATATATATATATATATATATATATATTACAGTACATTTCAGGCGCAGTCAATGTTGTGTATTCTATATTCGAACGCAAATCAAATAATTTGGTGTATATCTGAAAATAAGCTAGGATTTGTTCGTTGCTTAGAAACCATAATATATGATATCGTGTGCTCTTCGTAAATAAAATATCTGTATTTTACATAATGCCTTTGGCTCTTTTAGTTGGAATCAGATAAAGTAAGTTTCTACAATC
This sequence comes from Polyommatus icarus, assembly GCA_937595015.1. NCBI lineage: Eukaryota > Metazoa > Arthropoda > Insecta > Lepidoptera > Lycaenidae > Polyommatus > Polyommatus icarus. The sequence continues at coordinate 7,157,302 of OW569322.1, read as the reverse complement.
CCTATATCAAGAAAGCTACCGGAAACTGGCGAGTTACGCTACAACTGGCGACCGTGACATCTTCATAACTTGCAAGAATGGAAAGGTTTATCAGGGAGAGAGATCAGATACGGAGAGTATTTAATAGGCACCAACACCTGGAAAGGCAAGTTTAAAGAAAAACGAAAAGAAAACAGAGAAATAACCAGAAAGACTTATCAACCTCAAACTTTCCAAGCTTTGACGTCAATTTGACGATCACCCCAAGACGTAGCTCGCTTTTTGGGGTCAATATAAGAATCCATGAAGACTCCAGCCTGGACATAGAGACAAAGATCCAGTACCTAACACAGGCAAGGAAATAAGGTACTAAGACCAAAAGGCAAATCGGCATAACAAAACACATTGCTGGATTATTGTATAGAAACATTTCTGGAAACGGTTATTGAGGCTGTATCAGTATTTCTAGAGCTGATCGTAAGTATTTATGACAATGAATATTGCAAAATACCTGAGCCATATAGTTCTCGATTATTATTATAGCTAGATAATATAATGTTATGAAAGTGCCTTTCTGTCTGTCTGTTACCTCATGAAGCTCTGCAATGCTGAAACAAATCCATACTAATATTGTAAATGCGAAAGTGTGTCTGTCTGTGTATCTCTGTCTGTCTGCTTGTTACCTCTTCACGCCCAAACCGCTGAACCAATTTTGCTGAAATTGGTATGGAGGTACTTCGAGTCCCGGGTAAGGACATAGGCTACTTTTTAGTCCGGAAAAATGTAGGGTTCCCGCGCGATAAACGAGTTTTGGCGCAACGGAGTTGCGGGCGTCATCTAGTCACTAATGATACGAATTAGTTCGCGCAGCAATTTCAAAAGAGTACCCTTAGCTTTGTTCCTCATTTTCAAAGCACTTTATATTACTTAATACAAACATTATACGAATTAAAATTTGTTAAATATTATATGAAAGGAACAGGAAGGAAGGCCTCCTATAATATTGCGGTCAGTGTTACCGGTTGTAAGAACTGAGCGCGTCCGCAGTGAATTTATATGAGAGTACGGTCAACAAATTCATGTAAATAGTACAGTAAATGAAGACAAAAATCAGGTGCAACCTCCGATTTCGTTGAACCTCCATCGATTTGGATGAAAATTTGGGATTAAGTACATAAAGCCCTCTACTTTAAAAGTGACATACGCTCGTATTGTGCTTTTTTTTATTTTAGGGGTGAAATCCACCCCTTTTGTTGCAAATAGAAAAAAATGCAGATTTAACCATTCTGGCTTAACTACTTGGGTTTAATTCCATAAAATAAATGTTTTTTATGTTTTTTTCATGATATTTTATGATTATTTAATTAATTTTTCAGCCCTTATGCCAACCATCCCTTTAATCGTGAAAAACACTTTTTGTATTTCTGAACATTAAAATCGGATATTTACATTGTATTTAAAACAGTTTGTTTAATATTTATGATATTGTTTTTGGATAAAACTGAAATAATAAATCCCCAAAAGTACCCCTTCATTGCAGAATCACGGTAAAAATTGGGTTCAAAAACTTAATAGGTTTATGTTTATGAACCCAATTTTTTCAGTTTATTTACTTAGTATTAATTTCTTATTTAGTTTTTTTGCGATATTATTACCCCTGTAAACTACCCAATGTCTGAAAAATAAGCTCTAAGTTTTTATTTTAAGTCTTTTATATCAGCATTAATGAGTTCGAATATTTTTTCATAGTTAAGTAAAATTTTATTAATATATTTCAAACATTGATATTATTTAGTCCAAAATATTCAAACAACGATTTCAAACTACCCTGTGTACAAAAAATTTTCGCAAAGGCTGAATCTGCTAGACTGAAATATTTAATAGACGCACATAATTATAAAAAGCCCTTTATCGAGTCGATATTTACCGTTTTGTTTACTTTCTGAATATTGAAAGACTTGAAAAGATTAACGTATATTTAGTAAGGACTGTATGACGCCTGCAAATCGCGCTGGAACCGTACATTTTTCGAGATAAAAAGTAGGTATTCTATGTCCATATCCATTCCCAAGACTCTAAAGTATTTTCATACTAAATTTCAGAAAAATCGGTTGAACCGTTTGGATGTTAAGAGGTAACAGATAGACAAAAACACTTTAGCATTTATAATATTAGTATAGATGTACCTTTTGACAGGTTTTTCTACAATATTTGCATCCCAAATCTCAACTTCAAAATTGTTTTCAAAAAAATATTTTTGTTTTATCACAATAGCTCTGTTAATTTTTAAGTTATAGTGTTAATTTATGGACCATTTTAAAGGTAATTTAAAGAGATTTAAGATCAATTTAAACAATACTTTTTAAAACCCTTGGTTTAAAAAAAACTAGGGTTAAAAGGTCCCGATTTCATGGTTCTTGCAGTAAAATTTAGGATTTAAAAGTCTCTATCTTCGTTGTTTTTCATCCTATAAAAACCAAAAGAAAATCTAAAGGTTTCTTAAAAAGTGAACACCAATTTTGTTTTTTATAATTTTTACGAAAGTTCAATGTTTTTGAAGTTAAGTTCAAAACAAAATGATAATTACGAAAATTTGAATAATTTCGATTTCACTAAATCATTCTGTTTTTCAAAACTAAGCATTCTAAACCAAGAAAAATTTTTGAGGTCATTACTTATGCTTAAATAAAGAAAATCCTTTAGGGATAACCATAAATTTGAATTATTGTAGAAATTGTCAATGTTTTATTTTTCGATTTTTCCAAAAAAAAATTGAAAGTGTCATCTTATTTTTATCATAACTTGTTCAATTTTGATGCTTTTAACTTTTTTTAATGCCTATTAAAAAGGTATTTTTAAGCACTTTAAAAATATTTCAGGAAGTATATGTCATAAAATGCATCGGTTTACCGTTATTTAAGTTTGAATGCTTAGACTTAGGTACTCGCCGAAAGAAAATATATATACAATCACCTATACCTCACTTTGGATGAATATAGGAAGACATTTTAGAATATATATTAGTTTGTTTTTTAATTGGCTTTAATTTTGTTACTTACATATTTTTCATAAAAACCTATAGTTTCTTAGTTAATTATGAAAAACGCAAAAACATGATTTTTGATCTTTAAGACAAGTATTTTTCTCACGCAAAAACATGATCTTTGATCTTTAATAACTCCGAAAGATTATTTGATTTATTCAAAAAACTTTATATAACAAAATTTGCTTAGAATTTGTGTGTCTATTTATTGCTGGGGTTATTTTTATTTAAAAAAAATTCACCCCCCGAGAAGGGTTGGCATCCACCCCCAGGGCCAAAGCGCAAGTTGGCACTGTGTCACTTTTGTTTCTTAGGGTATCTTCCACCTACTTACCAAATTTCATGAAAATCGATGGAGGTTCAACGAAATCGGAGGTGAAAACCTTCACTGCCTCCACTAAAAATGAATTTTGAACATTGAAATTTAGAAACTACTCAACGAGGTTTTTATCTAATTTTGCCACTTATGCTCTGGAATAACACAAAGGTATTTTATCCGTAAAAAGTATTCCCGTGCGATACACATTTTTCCTGCAATTTAGACATCTAGAAACTTGTGACAACGCACTCTTTTCTAGATATTTAAACAAGTTTGTACTTTGCGCAAATAATATGTGATAAACAAGCGAAAATCATAATATAATATCTCCCTTAATTCAATGAAAATTGGTTTTGTAGTTTAACCAATTTAAGCGTGGAGAAATAATGCACATTATCAGACAAACATATTTTACTATTCGTGTTTTAATTATCAAATTACTTGTATGAATATGTCTTTCGTCATATTCTATTTATAATCCATTCTATCGATATTTCCAACAAGATTGCCGCTTCAGTTTATGTAAATCGAATGAATAAGTTCTTAGTAGTACTTAGTATCTGATAGAAAAATCTCATATTCTTAGGATCCGCTTCCTGCTCCTTCCATATTATTAGTAAAGATTAAAACGTAAGTTAGTTGTAATACGAGTCCTTTTAAACTTTACATATTATTACTTATTTGGGAGTTATGTTAGTTATTAAAAATACATATAATATATAACTCATATTCCCATATTTGGCGCTTCAGCAAGGTTGCCTTTCCAGCGTCGATATATAAAAAATATGTTTAGCTGGTTCAGTCTCATTTCAAAAATAAAATATTAATATTCAAACACCTAAATGGGATCTTAATTTTCGTTCATAATTATCTCATTTAATGTTTTCCCTAGGGCTCAAACTGAGAGCCCGTAATGTAAAATACAGGGACAGTCCTTGGAGATTATCCTCAACTCTTTACCTAACAATAACGAATGAAATACATAAAAATGTGAGCTTTTGCCAAAATTTTAGGATTTCATTAAAAAGCTTTTTCATTAAATAAGTCTCTTGTGTATTTTAGTTGTAAATGTTAATATATTTAAACGTATTTAAAGTGAATAAGAAAATAATTTTCTCTTTTAAATAATAATTAATGAAGTAAGAAGTAAATAAAATTATAATTAAGTCTACCTTTGTATAATATGATTATTATGTGCATAAAGTTTTTTAAATAAATAAAATAATATTATAAGTTATAGGCTACCGTGCTACTAATAAAGAATTATTGTGTCTTTCTGCCTATCTATACATATTATTATTCTATTATTTTTTTTATTTTTTTCCTCATCATGAGCAAACCGCTGCATAAGATAAGATTAAATTTGATAATATGAATAAAATATTTTGAGCCAAAAAGAAAAACATAGGATAGTTCTCATCCCAAAAATGAAGTGTTAACGAACGAGTGTTATGCGGCGAAGTTGCGGGTTTCTATCTAGCGGGCTAAAATTTATTCCATATTTCAGGAAGCCTTGTAAGCTAATTATGAACATAATATTTCCAGTTTAATCTTTATTGGCATGCGATACCGTATTAAGCTACATACATAGCACATAGTATACACATGTTGCCTCGCGCCGGCATCATGCATCATTCAGACGGGACCTGCATTCAATCGCTCTAACATTTACGTTACAGCCGACCGATTAATTTAACATCACACGATACGAGGCCGATACGATTTTGGCATATTCTATACTTTACTTCCATACTTAAAAAAAAGTAGATGAACAATGCCGCCACTAAACTTATACTCTTATGTAAGTGATAATAATTACACCTAAGTCACTTTTACGACAAAAATATTTTTCAATTGATTACAATATTTTGCCAAATTGTTGATGTCATAAATTGCACGAGATATTGAAGCACGATTGCGGTCCAGAAAAAAGTAACATGCGACAAACACAACGTTTAATAATTTAAGTTCTTAACACGTTCGCTGCGGCACCGGACACATATAGCCGGTAATGAACTCTCCCCTGGTGCGGGCGTCAAAAATCTAGTTTTGCGCGCTGGTGCGGCGTCATTTTAGGCATGATATTCTGTGAGTTGAATAGAGACAAATATACATAATTGCTTCTTACTTTCAGACGGTCTTATTTCAATAAAAAAAAGGTACATGGCATATTTGCCCTGTACGTACAGAACGAAAACATTTTGCTTTCCATGCGTTACCGGACGAATACGACTTGTATGTGCATGTCCGGTATCGCACTGTAGGCGAGGGCGTATTCATTAGTGAGGAGATCTTACTAGTAATTAGACGTTTATCGATATTAGTTACATTGTCCGGGCCTTTTATTTACGTAATAGTAATGTATTCCAATTGAAAATGACGCGCTCCTGAAACATATATAAGAAGGTATTTTCGAAGAAACAGTGGAAGATAATGATAACTTACTAAAAGCGACGGTACAAGCAAATACCAAAATTTTTCCTTCCTGGTAAGAAAATGAAAGTTTTAAAGGATATTAGATTTCTACACGTTCAGTTAAAACTGCGTCACCTGGCCTACATACCTACTTTAATTAACCAGACAAATGCAAAGCAAAAAAAGGTGCCAAAAGTTAAATTAATGTGCGCCGAATGTAAAAAAGTTTTTTTGTCTTGCTTGTTTTCATAAAACCCCTAAAAATAATGTTCAATTTTCTTTATAAATAAAAATTATATCGAAAAATATTTGTTTTCATATTTCACATCACTACTATTTATCGACTTTTAGAAAATTTTGACCACTTCTGGTGCGTTACATGACATATAAGTCCGGTAAGATGTTTTACAGTATAAGTTAAAAATTACTTGTCCAATTTTAGAACCAGAAAAAATGTTTATAGTTCAAGGTTTTAAGATATAGATAAAAGTCAAAGAAATGTCGAAAAATAAAAATTGAATAAGAAATACGAGTTTTAAAAAGAATTGTATACCGGACAAATCAGTCTTGTTTCGCACTAGAAAACTTTACAGTACATGACAATATCGTCCTGTAACGCACCAGAATGGAATATTACATTTTCAAGTGCCGCAGCGAAAGTGTTAAACTAAAAATATATAAAGTTGCACCAGTCCAAAAACTATTTTAAATAAATAAGATAAGTAAAACAAACTCAGACAGAACAAAATATAAAGCAAGACAAGCAAAACGTTACAATAAAAATGCTAAATAAGACATTAACAATAGAGACAATCGGGGCTTAAATCTAAAAAACCTCGGGTAAGTTGCATTGTATTTTAAAAATTGTAGTCTAAGAATAAACGAGGTGTAATAATTTCTCCATTGTTGTCAGACTCGAAGTCTCCAGCGCAGCAGTGATAAATCTCTGGACGAGCAAACTTGCAGTATCATCGAACATGTGTTAGATGCTTCTATCTGGTCTTTTCCTCATGTTTTATGCAGAATCAGCACCGTAATTACTTTTGCCTTACTGATGTTTGTAGGAATAGTTTTGCTCCAGGATTAATGAGGGAAGGTGCGTTACGAAGTTGTATGTGTCTGAAAGGTTTTGTGCTCATTTATCCTAATACATAGTACTCACCTATGGGCTATGTGTTCTTTGGTATGTGATTATGAAACGTTTACATGTATGGAAACTGATTTTCTTGGTAATGAAATAAATGAATATCTTATCTTTATATTATATGAAAAAAATGGATTTTCAAATGTGTTAGTTGCGCTAAAACTTGAAAATGGCTGAACGGATTGGGCTGATTTTACTCTTAAAATATTCGTAGAAGTCCAGGGAAGGTTTTAAAGTGAAATGAAGTTCATCGGTGTCCCGATCTGCTGCCGGTAGAGCTGTCGCTAGTGTTATTATAAAGTTTTTATAAAAAATTATAACACTGTGAACATAAAAGATAATAAATATATTAATTATCTTTTTATTACTTTAAATAATGTTTCAAGGTAAATAGATTATAATCAAAAAGATACTTTTAATACAGAAGCATACAGAACATAATATTATAGACTCGACATTCTAAAAGTGTTAACTTTGTTGACCTATTTGGAAATAAATAGTTTGATTTTGATTTAGAAATCACACAAAGTATTCTTACATTCAAAATATATCCAATTTAAGGTACATTATCAATGTTATTGCCTAAAATTACCGATACGCATTCAATAGCTCATAAATTAGCGAGCGGAATCATTATTTCCCCCACAAACAATGACAAGTGTAGGGTCGTGACCCAAATGGGAAGGATGTCGCCGCCATGAGAGCTCACAGCGACGAGTCTATTTCAGAAATGCGGCCGCAAAAATCATATTTTTGGGCACTCAACCTATGTGACTTTATATTACCTCTTTCATCTACTTCTGTTGCTCTTTTCATCCGAATATAAGTCAAAAGAAAGAGCAGATTTTGGTGGCCTATCATGTGGAATTACAAGCGACTAAATTAATTATCCGATACTTTAAATTAATGAGGTTGGCGAGATATTTAATTTTTTAAATTTCGTGTTTTTACATAGCCAGGTTATACTATTTAAAATTTATTAGTTGTTAATGTTATTCGTTTAATTGTAGTTTTATAGTTATCTTAATATTGTTTTTACTACATTATGTAGTCTGTGCCGCCAGAAAACTTACAAACCCTCTGAAATAATAGTTTTTGCTAAAGTTGTTAGAAAAACTTGACGTACTTGGAAATCGTTAATCTTTTTCAAGATTATAACATAGATAAAGTAGCGGTTCAGAGTATTTTATGTGTATAAAATATATCGCCATTCATGTATAGACGTGGGTTTCTGATACTTGCCACAAAATTTTAGTGTATCACATAACGATAACGAAATATACAATTTAATATTAAATTTTAGATAGTACCTACATTTTTTACATCGAAAATGTTCTTATCAATTTCTCGTCGGTCAAACTTTAACAGTCCTCTTTTATGACAAAGTTAAACCCATTAAAAAATAAGTTATGATGACGAAAAATCGTCAAATCCTTCGAAGCCAAGTCGCCAAAGTAATCCGTAACTCTTAATCACTTGAGTTCACGAACTAAAATCTGTGGAAGACGGCGACTGGTACCCGCGCCATTTGTTATTTTCCTAACATTTTTCCTTAGTAAAAATGTCAGTGATAAAACGGAAAGTTTTTCTAAGCGCTTTCTTAGAATATCAATATTGGTGGGCGCAGATCTTGAGTTTATTTTAAAGTTAAAACACTGTAATAACAGAGTGTTTTAATTTTCGAATTGTACCAAGTGTTTATTGAGCGGAGTTATTTCATTCGAATAGTCTCCAAAAAATTAAATTAAGTAAGTTTCATTAAAACTTTTCTTTAAAGTCTACAATGCCTACTTTTTTATAATTAAGTACGCGCAAGTGAGTGTTTGCCTGACAAAGGTTTTACGTAGATAACAGTTGAGAGAATAAAATATAAATGAATATGCGCGCGAAAAAAAAACGTAAACAATGTTGTAATCATGTTGTAATCATAATTTTCAACCTGTGGAGGCTTGTAATTTGCTTTTCGTATTCTATAATTTATGTTAAATTTAATATCGTTAGCTGTAAGCCACCCAAACATGATAAAGTAAAATAAAAATAAAATAATGGTGATCACTATTTCCAGCTTGATTCAGCTTGTAACATACAAAGTGCTGTTGTAAGCTCATTGCAACGTTACAATTTTAAGCTCTCATGTTGCCCCAGAATGCCTCAAAAGATACTTCTGTATACAAATCCAGTAGTCGCACGGTAGTGCTCTAGCCAAGTCCGCATAAATAACTCGATGACGCCCGCAACTCCGTTGCGCTAAAACTCGTTCATCGTGGGAGAACCTTACATTCTTCGGAATAAAAAGTATCCTATGTCCTTTCTCGGGACTCAAAGTATGTCCCTACCTAATTTCAGCAAAATCAATTCAGCTGTTTGGGCGTGAAGAGACAGACACACAGATGACAGACATATACTTTCGTATTTATGATACTAGTATGGAGTATGGACATGAGTCACGTAACCAAGTGCGAAATGGCACTTGAGTTGAAGCCTCGTACGGTGTTCTATATCTTGAGTGGGTGTAGTGGTGTGACCCTTTTGTTAACGAATATACGAGAAACTAGCGGTGGCATTATACTGAAAAATCTTCACATTTATACTTAAAACTTGAACCTAAATATACACAATTTATAATTATATACACAATATAATAATATACACAATATAATAATATACACAATATAACAATATACACAATATAATAATATAATGTAATGACGACCTCTGTGGCTCAGTGGTAAGCGCGTCGGACGCTCAAGCCGGGGGTCGCGGGTTCGAATCCCGCCGACGGAACAAAAAAGTTTTCAATGTTCCCGGGTCTGGATGTGTATTAAATATGTGTATGTTATAATAAAAAAATTTAAATATATGTATAGTATAAAAGTATTAAATATATTTCCGTTGTCTGGTACCTGTAACACAAGTCCTTTAGGTACTTAGCACGGGGCCAGACTGACGTGGTGTGAAGCGTCCATAGATATTATTATATTATTATTAATGTACAATTTTCAAAGAATAATATATTATGTTGCTTACTTACTTAAATTTTTATGATAAAAATATTTTTCTGCGTTCTTTCCCAGGACTCAAGTATCTCCATTTTATCAGTTCACTAGTTTAGACGAACCTGCAGCCACACAATACGCATCCAGTATACACATTCGCATTTATAACATTGGTATAACATTTTGAAGTTATTAACAACATGGCTAGAATAGATAAGTAGGTATCATATTCTGTTTATTTTATTAAACTCCAAGCTCCTAATAATGAAAACTTTATTAACACTCGCTATTCAAACTTTCCGAACAAATTTAAACTCTGCGAGCACAAAAACTTGAAAATACAAAATATAAGTGGGTCAGTTTTATCAATAAAACTGCTCTCTGTTTGCCAGTAAGGATTCTCGAAGATTTAACTTGCATTTCCGTTAGACAAGCGGACTAACTTCTCCTATGAGGGATTTATTGGATCGGTGCTCTGAATCCCGGACATTTAACGTTACTATTATAGCATATTTAATGACGTGCTTAACGCTTTTTTGTGTATATTTAGTATAATAATATTAAATATTAAACTAATTTTTGTATATAAATATTGAAACAATTTTTAATGCCGCTATAACAAAAACCACAAAAAAAATAATTAAATATATTGTAAATGAAAATTTAGTGCTGGTGTCTGTACACGGGTGGCGGGACTTTTTGTCATAAGAAACACACTCGCGTAGAAATTAATTAAAGTGTATTGAACAAAACACATTAAAACACTAAATACATACAATAAAACTAAAAGATAAAATAATAAACTAATAAAAATAAAACTAGATATGCGAAAACAAGTTAGCGCGCGGGGACTCGGAAAATTCTCTCTCTTATTCTATTCTATTTTATTTAAATTTAAAATCCGCGGCAAACTCCTTCTTCACCTTTTTTTTATATTACAAAATCATGCAATAGTGTTTTGGCATTGAGGCTTTACGTCGTGGCCTCTATGCAATAGTTGTGTACTATTATTATTATTTGCTATAAATATCTAAAGGTGGCTCCCATATAACAAACGTGATTTTTTGCTCGATGTCAATGATGGCCTAGACATAAACACTTGAAATGATCACAAAATACTTAATCAATTAAAGCCAAACAAAAAACACATTTTTTGGGCTATTTTTGCTCAACAACGGTACGGAACCATTCGTGCGCCGATTTTTTTAACGACGTGACAAAACTCTAAGCTTTGATTGGGGTATTTTGCAGCTTCAAAAAAAAAAAACTTTTAAAAGTAATTACATTCCTGTAAAGCAATAATAACTTGGATATGTTTTTAATTAGAACTCACGTTTTCAATTTACGTAAACACAATTTAAAGAAACAATTGGAAAAGCAACTGAAGCATTCTCATTGGAGAAACTCATTGAAGTTTGAACGTAAATAAAGGAACATGTCTAACAATTATGATTCTGAACAAAAGTAAGTGGATTGAAAAATATTATTTTTTATATCTCCTTTGTTTCTAATAAAAGTTTAGGTATTTATTCCATTGAATTGAAATAATTTGTTTTCTTTTCACGCTGGGATTCATCTACAAATCATCCGCTTGCTTTTTTAACGATATTTTTTTTATATCTTTCTTCTGTTTCAAAAACAGATGAGAAACAAATAAAACAACAACAATATTATATACTGTAATGACTGTAGATGTCATAATATATTACTAATTTTTATACTATTACTATTTTATTTTATCATAATTATTATGCTGCATGATCTTATTGGTTATATCAGATGTTATTTTAGTTGTGAATAAATTATTATGTGATGCTAATATTAATGTAATTCTTACATGTTATGGGTCGTTGAGATACCTGAAATAAAGAAATTTTATTTTTTATTTATTTTTAACTTAAGATTTACTAACTAACATCTTGGCAGAGGCAGTTTTGGGCAAATCAAAGTATTGTGGGCACGTTAAAAATTATTCGTGGAGAAAATCAATATTGGGGCGCGTAATAAGTAATTATTGTTATTCTTCCTATCCATCTTAGGTCCCTTCATCCATCTTGGGGTGAGAATAGATCTTGTGATCCATCTAAGGCATACTAATGAATATAGAAAGTTCTTTGTTTATCAGTTAACAAATAAGCCTAATAGTTATAATCCATAGTAAACCAGCAAGTTATGATCAAAAGAATATAGCTAAATAAATACAATGAAAACAGAGTTTTCAGTAAAGAATTATAAAGTAAAATGTGTGTTACAGTGATGATTTATTATATTTTGTTGAAATAATAGAGGTTTCTATCTAAGACAATACTTAGAATTGATTCAGAATCTAATTATTATTTAGGCGAGCTGTGATTTTACTTTTAATTATTTATTTATTTGTTACTTACCCATCACAACAATACAGTATTAATAAAATAAGACTTATTTTAACAATTACTTTGTGAAATATAATAATATAATGTTGTACAATTATTATGATTTATCTGTGGACGCCAAATTGGGCAAAGCCTGTATCATGGTGGTCCTAGTTGTATACAGTATCAATTTCACAAGAAGCAATCAGACGCACTTTCGGACTAAGGACAGAAATTAAAATAGGTTTGGTCTAGATAATATTTAAATATAGAAATTTTTTATCTATCCCTATAGGTACTTGCTATAAAAATGTTACGGTTGTTATTTTATTACAGTCAAATAAGGACGAGTTCATAAAAAGGACTCCCCGAGAACATCCAAGTATAAGTTTTCGCGTCTTATATTTATTATTTTATACTTTTGAAACAAAAATGGAAAGGTCTCGGCAATAATAATAAAGAATCATTCTCACTGCGGGAGACGTTAATAAAATAAAAGGAATTCTGGCTATATTACGGAAATAATATTTAGGATATTACGCACACGCTGCGAGGCACAGGTGGATTTGAAAATTGTCCCCTATTACTGTCCTCTATTAGATATTTTCTATCACGTTTATAGAAAAGTAAATTGTATCATAAGATTTTATTACTTAGGGTACATTTTTGTATAAGAAATTTTGGCAAATCATAATTGAAGATCCTAATCGAAATGTAATTTCCAGTTCGATTATAGTGTGGGTTGTAAACAACGAGGGTAGATATTGTCGTATTCGGTACTGTCATAAACTTTGCTAGCGTGTCTTCTTACAGAGCTTAATCCTACTAATATTATAAAGGCGAAAGTATGTGAGTTTGTGAGTGTGTATGTTTGTTACTTCTTCACGCTTAAACGGCTGGAGCGATTTCGACAAAATTTTACAAGGAGGTAGCTGACATCCTGGATTAATACTTAAGCTACATTTTTAACCAACTTTCAAAATGAAGGAGGTGTCTTGTTTTTTTTTAATTGCTTATGTCCAACGATGACTCCGCCGTTTGTGAACCGATTTTTCTTGGGGGGGTCGTCTTTTACTGGGGGGGGGCTGCGCCCCCCAACCTCCTCTTTTCTCCTGACAGTGTAGTTTTTAACGAAACAGTGTCGCGTCGTTAGTGCTGAGTTTTAATTTTCCTTTTTAGGAACAAACTAAGTTATTGATTATAAAACTGAATTTATTCTAATCTAAACTAAACATACACAATATGTTGAGTGTCATTTGATTCATAGGCTTTTGTCCCGCCTCCTACTGGGGGGCTGCCCCTCCTGGTAGCGTTGCTTTTAACGAAACGGTGTAGCGTCATTAGTGCTGAGTTTTAATTGCCCTTTTTAGGGACAAACTAAGTTATCTAGTATATATAATCGGCCAAGTGCGAGTCGAACTCGCGCATGAAGGGTTCCGTACCACTATAGAGCAAAATAGGCTAAAAACTGTATTTTTTGTATGGGAGCCCCCTTAATTATTTAATTTATTTAAATTTTATTATTAATTATTAAAGTACAAATACAATTAAGTACATTGTGAACATTTCAATTGCCTATAATATGTTGCCGTTATTGATTAAGAGCAAAAAATAGCAAAAAAAACACGTTTAGTGTATGGGAGCCCCCCTTAAATATTTAATTTATTTTGTTTTTAGTATTTGTTGTTATAGCGGCAGCAGATATACACAATCTGTGAAAATTTCAGAAGTCTAGCTATAGTGGTTCTTGAGTTACAGCCTGGTGAAACCCTAAAAAGAAAGTTGTGTTAGTTACGCCACTTATAACTCAAGAACGGATGAACCGATTTGGCTGAAAATTGGTGGAGAGGTAGCTTAGAACCAGGAATAGGACATAGGATACATTTTGTCCCGGAAAAATGTACGGTTACTGCACAATATACTTTTATAACTTGCGCGTAACCTATTCAATCGATTTTGATGAATTTTGGTATGGTGATACTTCGAGTCTCGGGAAAGGACAAGATATACTTTTGGTCCCGGAAAATGTACGGTTCCCGCACAATAAACTTTTTGTCTCAAGAACGGATAAACCGATTTGGCTGAAAATTGGTGGAGAGGTAGCTGAGAACCAGGAAAAGTATATAGGATACATTTTGTACCGGAAAAATGTACGGTTACTGCACAATATACTTTCATGATTTGCGCGTAAACTATTCAATCGATTTTGATGAATTTTGGTATGGAGATACTTTGAGTCTCGGGAAAGGACAAGGGATACTTTCGATCCCAGAAAATGTACGGTTCCCCCACAATAAACTTTTATGATTTTTGCCTAAACTATGCAATCTATTTTGATGAAATTTGGCATGAAGATACTAATTTTAATCTATTGTTTTCTTAATTATACCAATTTGAATTAAATAATCATCGTTAAGACAGAACAACGTCTGTCGGGTCAGCTAGTCTATATACATAAAAGAAAGTTGTGTTAGTTACGCCACTTATAACTCAAGAACGGATGACCGATTTGGCTGAAAATTGGTGGAGAGGTAGCTTAGAACCAGGAATAGGACATAGGATACATTGTGTCCCGGAAAAATTTACGGTTACTGCACAATATACTTTTATGGTTTGCGCGTAAACTATTCAATCGATTTTTATGAATTTTGGTATGGAGATACTTTGAGTCTCGGGAAAGGACAAAGGATACTTTTGGTCCCGGAAAATGTACGGTTCCCGCACAATAAACTTTTATCTTAAGAACGGATGAACCGATTTGGCTGAATATTGGTGGACAGGTAGCATAGAACCAGGAAAAGGACAAAGGATACATTTTGTCCAGGAAAAATCGGTTGTCTGTAAAGTCGGTTTACTGACGATAGTTGAACGTGACAACGTATGACGTTGTCACGTTCAACTATCCTTAACCCCTTAACCCTCGCTTCCGAATCTCTATAAATGGAAACAAACTTTTTTGACTGTAACCTAAAGTTATTTCGATGTATTTCTTTCAAATCGACCTATGCAAAGAACACAGTTTTATTTGAATATATCACCAAATTACTTTTATTTTATTTTTACTGCTATCGGACCTCTACATTTTATAAAAAAAATAAAAATTTAAAAATGTTACGTAAAAACAATAGTTACTACAAGTGTCACCTCACTACAAACTTCGAGTAGCAAGCTATCGACAATTGCAGCACTTACATCAGGGTCTTGTTGGCCCAGCGGGACAAGCTAGATATCACAGCGCCAAGTTCCAGGATCACGTTCACGCGGCGGCAATACTTACTTTTCGCTTTCTTTAAAATATAAGCATCGCTCACTCAAGTACGACTTAGGAGAGAGTCGGATGTCGAACGCTGCCGAACGCAAAGGCCGATTGTGCTTCCTTGTCGCTCGTTCCGCGCTCTCGCTTGCACTTCAAGCCTTATATGGAACGCCTCAGAGCGAGGTAACGACACATGAACTGTCATGTTTTTCGGGCGCGCACCCCATATCGAATTATAAGACGTTATCACGTCAAAAATGTACGGTTACTGCACAATATACTTTTATGATTTGCGCGTAAATTATTCAATCGATTTTGATGAAATTCGTTATGGAGATACTTTGAGTCTCGGGAAAGGACAAGGGATACTTTTTGTCCCGGAAAATGTACGGTTCCTTTACAATAAACTTTTATGATTTTCGCTTAAACTATTTAATCTATTTTGATGAAATTTGGCATGAAGATAATCTATTGTTTTCTGAATTATACCAATTCAAATTAAATAATCATCGTAAACCTTTAAGTACACGCGTTGTTTTGGGTAACGTTCCGTCACGCGTGGGGTCTAGAAGTACCCCAATATAAGTATACATGTAAATTCAAAATGGTTAAATAACTTTTAAAACCCGTTTTATATTATAAGAAAATATACTATTTTAGTTATGAAAAACATTTAATAATAATAAAATAACCATTATTTAGATATTAAAGAACATTTTTATGAACTAACCAATTTCGTGCATAGAATTTTTAGGGCACATGTTTGATGTACTAAAATTGAACCATAATGTTTATTTCTGACTAACTTATTATTTTTTTCTAATAAAATAAGACTTAGAAATAAGTAATCAAAATAAAAATTAACACTAAACATTACAGAAAAAAATTGGCAACCCTTGAAAAGTACTACCCTAAACTAAAATTATTCCTTGAGTAGGCTAAGGCGAAATATAATTTTACAATATATAATTTTACTGAATGAGGCTTGCAAATATATTATAACAAGGCTTACGGACAGCATTAATTAGTTCTGGAACAAAAATAGCATCTTCGCTTCATTTTTGGTGCACTAGGTCTAGCTACCCCTAACTCTTACAAAATGTTTCCAAAAACTTTCAGTCATTAAATTGTCTAATAATTTTTGAGTAATTTGATTTTCTGTAAGCCGGCGACAATCTTTTCCATAAATACATAGCCAATTAAAATAAACTTACAAATAAACACATAACCAATGTGACAAAAGTATATACGTTAAATCACGGGTGGGGTCTGCGGGTAACAGGTGGGGTCTCCACATAAGCAAAAATGTAACTTCTCTTAGCAGAGAAGCGACGAACTTTTACTCACTGAAAGACCTCGAATTGCTTTGAGATTAGCCGAAAATGTGCGATCGTAATTACTTGCCAATTTTGAAAAATACGGTCAAAAAACAGCGTGTGGGGTCTGCGTAGACCCCGCCCGTGACTTTAAAGGTTAAGACAGGACAACGTCTGTCGGATCAGCTAGTTAATTATAAAAGTGAGTTTATTCTAACCATAACATACCGATTTCGAGTGTCAATTGATTAATTTTCGTTCCATCTTCTACCAAACCCTAGGAGTGCTGCTTATCACAAAACAGTGTCTTCCATCAAACTTCCATCTCTCAGTCATCAAAATTGAAGTTTCCGATGATCAAACTCAATTTATTTTGTCTCTAATACTATTTACCTATTAAAACACAATTTAGTTTACCTAATTACACCTAATTAATCGCGGGTAACACTGCGGGGCACAGCTAGTATTATATAAATAGGGTTCAAAATGAATAACTAAGGGTCTATTTTTTACAATGCGTGCCTACGCCCATCAAAATAACTGACTCTGCTTTGTTGGCGAGTTGAATATTATATTATTGTAATGTCCATCAAGCAGGATTGAATTTTATTACTCTGTGCTAACATAACGACAAGCTTGGGCGTAAAATATTTTTATTAAAATCGCCAACAGTGATGGTCATGATAACGAAGGGATTTTTATAGCTGTAAATATTTGAGCTTAATCGCCAGAATCATAAAACCAGATCGCAAAAATTACACTTAACGGGGGCTGTCGTAGATGGAAAACAAATTTCAATATCCCCTTCACAGAAACAGGGCTCGCTCGTGAACATGCATTAGTTTCATTTTATTTTGTAAACGAGATATGAATAACAATTTAATTTTATGTTGCAGAGAGCAATTTTTAAAAAGCGAATTTGTAATTCCGTTGTAATGTATATTTTTAGGGTTCCGTATCCAAAGGGTAAAAACGGGGCCCTATTACTAAGATTTCGTTGTCTGTCCGTCTGTCCGTCTGTCTGTCACCAGGCTGGCAGCTAGAGAGTTGAAATTTTCACAGAACGTGTATATCTGTTTCCGATATAACAACAAATACTAAAAACAAAATAAATTTAATATTAAAGGCGGGATACCATACAACAAACGTGATTTTTTTGGCCTTTTTTGCTCTATATCAATGGCAACTGGTAGGTACTTAACTTTTTCACAAAATCTTTAGTTATATGATTTAATTTTTTACTTATAAATAGTGTTTAAATATTAATTAATTTATTTATAGCTGTTGTATTTTCTTATAGTTGTATTTTCAATGATTTAAAACTTTAGTTAGATGTGTATTTTAATATTTAATAATAATATTGAAATAAAATAAAAAATTAAGTTGGGCTCCCATACAAACACAATTTTTGGCTTATTTTGCTCTATAATAGTACGGAACCATTCATGCGCGAGTCCGACTCACACTTGGCCGATTATTATTAGTGCCTTTAAAAGCGAAGCGTTTTTAGTCAGATAATGAATGTTGCTTTTTATTTCTGAGTTTTCTAGAAAGCTATAGTTGTAGTATGTCCTATTTCTTATAGGATAAATATCATAATATTAACTGTTAGGTTTACTATAATTGTGTAACCAAAAATTTAAAACTAAATAGGTAAATAAACAATGTCATCTGTGAAAATTACTTTGGCTACTTCGAACTATGCCACATACATAAAACCTATAATTTTGTCATCATTTAGAAACTTTTACCTGTAATAATAATATTATGACTATCAATAAATTATATGGCTGAATAATCGAGATATATTTAATGGAATAGGCCGGCACATCCGATTTCAGTATTGTGGCACATAATTGCGCCAGCCATCAGCTGAATGACGCGTGACGAGACGTGACGGCGCTGAAACGTGCTGTATGTGTCGCTCTTTTGATGAGACCATGATTACACCATACACACCCATACATATATTAGTAAAATGCCCCGATGTAAATCGGGGTGCGGTGCTGGATACGCCACTGGAAATGTTATGTATAATTTAATGATTTAGGAACGAGATTAATGTTTATGTAGTGTGACGTTATGATCTGACTGTTTAACTTTACTTTGTATTCAGTAACTTCGAGTCAGTGTGGTCCAAACCTCAAAAAAAATCTTCTCGACTTTTGCTACATACTCGTAGTTAGGACATAATATAGACTTATTATCCAGCTAACAATTTCCATAAAAATTATATTTTACAAAAAACAAAACTAGTGTCGCGTTATGGACTTACATATTATTTTATCGGAATTCGTAACTTAAAAAAATATACTCATCACTGATTGGTTGTTTTTGTATTGTCTTCTTATTAATTTTATATTTTTTAAGTTCTGGATTCCACCGAAAAAAACAAGAAACTGTAAAATAACCCATCAATTCCCAAGCGGCAGCCGGCTGCCCCATAGCAATTGAAAATCTATTGTGCCTGCGATACCAATGATGGAGCTGTGAATTATATTCATTCTGCTTCAGCGAAATATAATATTATAATCGTCATATTAAGTATTATTTTTGTCCTTTCTAGAACAACTTATTCCATGCAATTTTACATACATTCTTACTTGACATGCCTTTGTATTTCGCTCATTGAAGCTAAATAAAAACTGCTCTGTGAAATGTGGGCATGAAACTCGCGCAGCTCGCGAATAGTTCCTTAGGCATTTCTGTTGACATAGCTATTCTATGGCTTTCATTCGAAAATGTTAAATATGCAGGAGATTCTACTGAGTGGTGATGTTTGATATGGAAGTGTTAGTACGTTAGAAAACAACAACTGTTTCAATACTTTACTATGGGAAAGCCACGCTTTTGCTTACAAAAGTATATTGTGAAAAGAGGGCATAATACTATCTACCTTATGGATACTACTAAGATGCGGCCAACTTCAGCACGTTTCCAAAAAAAATCCTCTTTTAAGCTAAGTCGGATAAAACCTCAAATAAACTTGCGGATAACCCTAGTACCTGCCTATTGAATGTAAATTTATTATTCAATTTTGCCCCAATCCTTTGGGATAATATGAAAAGATTTTCAAGGTAAAGTAGGTAGGTTATTTATTTAAATAAGCTACCCGCGAACTCTACACCTTATTTAAATAAAGAGTAGGTGAAGGTATAATTTAGAGGTTATATTCAAAAATAACTGTAGTTGATGGAGTTACGATGATGTGTAGGGAGGCGAAAATTGTTATTTATGTTCTGATATAATAATAATAATACACATTTATTCGACATCAAATTCACAATACACTACAGTTATACACAAAGCACACATACAGCAATAAAGACGAAAACAAAGAAAAAGAATCATACTAGGCCTACCATATAATATAACAGAAAAAAAGCATAAGTAGTTGAAAAATAAACAAATAGTTGAATTTAATTTCTGCGGTGCATATTCCACAATAACTAATTAAGTTAAAATTTTTGTGGCACGGCGCGACTTACATGCTTCGGCATTACAGGCAGTGCAGCGCGAAAAGCTGTCGAATAGGACTCCACTCAGATAAATGATCACGGTACAGGATACTGTACCATGATCCCTGGTATTATGTGGATCCTCGTGATTGTCAGGCGTTAGACAGAAATACAACACACAGCATAATAATAATATATAGTAAATCTTATAAGAGTTTCGCAAGATAAATAAATATTATATTATAAGTAATAAACTAGTTAAAAAATGTACATACTTATATATATGTATTACCTGCTTATAATTATTACGGGAAAGTACCTAATGGTAGACACTGAACTAATAGATGACACTTATGACAAAAATACCATAAAAATAAGAATTACTCTAATTATTTCTCACCACTGTAAATTTTATAAGCTTCTCAAGCTATCTGTTGAATTGAAAAAATATATTAGAGACGCCTTCGGGAACAAAATTTTAAAATGGGATCAGTTTTCGTAAATAACATGACCGCGTCAACAGGCGCTCGGCAATTTCTTAGCAAATAGGTTAAGAAAGGCGAAATGTTGCACGTAAGTTTTGAATACATTTATTTGATTTTTTGTAATTTCTATTGATTTCATTGGATTAATGGTCATGTTGTATACACTAATTAATGTTTATTTAAGATTTTTTATCCATTTTCCCTAACAATATAAAGGGTGTCTACTATTAGTTCTTGAAAATGTAAAAAAACCTAATAGATGACATGGATCTCATCTTTGAGTTTTGCAATACATACTCAAGTTATTTTATACTTTATTCTACTGCAAAAATCATCACTATTCTCTGAAAATATAATTCTATTAACAATATAAGAACTTAGAACTACTGCACCTAAAAATGGACATGGTGTCTAATATTAGACATTGTACTGATCTAAAAATCGATTGCTTTAGTTTTTTAGCAGTAAAAAAAAAGAAAAAGGAGAGTTGAGAAAAGAAAGAAGAAAAAAGAAGAGGCAAAAGAAGCATGGAGACTAAAGACTGAAAATAAATTTGCTAGAAAAAAAAAAGACAGTTTTGCACTCCGGGAGTCCCGGCAGAAGTGATAACTTGATTATTAACGTTGTGCAATTTTTTTAACCCATTTTTTATGAAAATCAATTATTTAAAAAATCGATTTTTTTAATTAATCGAAACCCTTACAATCGATTAAATTTTTAACCCATTTTTATGAAAATCGATTAAGTATTAAAAAATCGATTTTTTAAATTAATCGAAACCCTTACAATCGATTAAATTTTTAACCCATTTTTATGAAAATCGATTATTAAAAAATCGATTTTTTAGATAAATCGAAACCCTTACAATCGATTAAATTTTTAACCCATTTTTATGAAAATCGATTATTAAAAAATCGATTTTTTAAATTAATCGAAACCCTTATAATCGATTAAATTTTTAACCTATTTTTATAAAAATCGATTATTAAAAAATCGTTTTTTTTTAATTAATCGAAACCCTTACAATCGATTAAATTTTTAACCTATTTTTATGAAAATCGATTATTAAAAAATCGATTTTTTTAATTAATCGAAACCCTTGCAATCGAATAAATTTTTAACCCATTTTTATGAAAATCGATTATTAAAAAATCGATTTTTTTTATTAATCGAAACCCTTATAATCGATTAAATTTTGAACCCATTTTTTATGAAAATCGATTTATAAAATTCGATTTTTTTAATTCTTCGTAACCCTTACAATCAATTCGAGTTCGAGTTCAAGTTCGAATTCGAGTTCGACACAAAACACTACTCTCCATCTCCAACCGTCTTACAGTTTTTCCAAGGTTTTTCGATCAGCACGAGAATCTGATGCGAGTTTCACAGTTTTTACCCATCCCACAAATTAAGTGCTCAACGCCGCTAAAGAAGTTTTCACTTTAAAAATATGAAAAATAAAAGGAAATATAGTTTCAGCATGGAAGAAGAATGAATAGAATCTGGAGACAACGTGGATAATATTTCTGATGCATGTAGTTACTATGATGAAGTAAATGAAATCTTTTGAAAAATGGCAAATAAAGACCTAATAATAGGAAAAATGTAAAATGTAATGTAAAGTTCTAAGTCAACTATTAGTTCATATTGGTGTCTACTATTAGTGATGTTCGTTTTTTGTGATGTCATCTATTAGTACTTATGACTAAGTTTACAAAAAGACCAATAAAATATTTTTTAATTGATTTGTCAGAGAATAATTATAATAGTTTTATTTTGTAAGAGTTACTGAAGACATGGAAGAAGATATCAATCCTTTATATTCATAAAATATATATTAATTTATAACATTCAAATGTTTCATGTTTCCTTATAGTGTCTGCCATTAGGTCTCTTCCCTTAATAGTTTCTAAATAAAGAAGTGGAAGTGTAATAATTAAATAAACGATATGGATAATAGTTATATATCATAAAAACAGTAATTACTAGATGTCCAGTCTCTGGGCCATAACAGGTAGCAACACCCTAATAATATTACCTATATTCTGATAAGAGGCTGGCGCCGCCGTGTCGACTAGACAAAGCAGGCGACAGCTTGGCGGGATTCCGGGCGAAATGAGGGAACGGGCGCGTGCGCTTCACTCCAGCGCGGCCCTCGCGCAGAGCAGATCTTTCACTTTATTAATTATTATGTATCCAAATAAAGGTTATACGTCTTTTCTATGAGTGAAGGAAAAACAAAGAAGCTCGGACCTCATATTCCGCCTATACCCATAATATGGTAATTATATAAATCATAATATTATAATGATAATTGTAAACATTAATAATAATTGTTCTACACCTATAAAAGTCGGATTTGTGTTTTTTTTTAATAAAATATGTTTGATAAATAAATACTTACATAATATTATACTGATGTAGTACTTGTATTAATTCATAGCATGAAATATAAATTAATAATGTATATGTTATCAATTATCATGGAATGGTAATAGGTATATAACTATGCTTATGCTCTACTTATATTTATTTACGTAAAATTTTCTTGTCAACAACACAACATGAAGGAACGACACAAGTACACTATCATCATCATTATCATCATATCAGCCTATATTCGTCCACTGCTGGACATAGACCCATCTCAATGAACGCCAAGATGACCGATCTCCTGCTACTCGCTTCCAACATGGACCATCCTCAGTAGCTACTTGAGCGGAAGAAGAGTGAATGTGAGATATGCTGGAGTGGAAGTTAGCAGGGAAACCGACAAGGGGTGTGTACAGGGGTCCATCGGTGGACCAATCCTGTGGAACCTCTTGTTGGACCCCTTGCTAATTTTGGTAGAGGAGATGGAAGTCTTTAATCAAGCTTTTGCCGACGATATTGTGATAGTATTTGAGGGAAAGACAGCTTTAGAGATAGCGCAGAAAGCCAATAGGGTGTTAGAGAAAATAAAAGAATGGGGTAAGGTAAATAAGCTTAATTTTTCACCACACAAAACATGCGCTATGGTCTCCACTAGGAAGCTGAAATTTGATACACCTAGACTCACGATGGGGGGTGTGGATATAAAATATTTTAATTCAATTAAGGTTTTAGGGCTTACCATCGACAGCGGACTATCCTTCAATGAACATGTCGGCAACGTTTGCCAAAAAGCTATCGCCAGATACAAGCAGCTAGCCAAAGCCGTTCGAGTAAGCTGGGGGCTTAGCCCCCAAATAGTCAGAATTATTTATACTGCGGTCATAGAACCGACTATTCTGTATGCATCAGCAGCGTGGGCACCCACCGTGGAAAAGATGGGGGTCCAAAAAAGGCTCAACTCCGTTCAACGGGGTTTTGCCCTGAAGATCTGCAGAGCATATCGAACCGTCTCCCTGAACTCTGCAGTGCTGTTGGCTGGGATACTCCCTCTTGACCTCAGAATACTCGAAGCATCGAGGCTTTATGAGGCCAAAAAGGGAGTACCACACCCGGCACTAAGAGACAGGGAGGTGTAATTGCACTGTCTACCAAGCCAAACTCCTAGCGCTCCAAAGAGCAGTAACTATAGCCTGCAAGAGTGGACTGGCGAAGGTCGAAATCCTCAGCGATTCCAGATCGGCCCTCCAGGCTGTCACTGTTAGTTCTCCTCATCCCCTGGCAATGCAAACAAGGGCGGCCCTCCGAAAAGCTGCATCGCAGAGGCGGGAGGTCTCCTTGTTTTGGATCAAGGCGCACGCAGGGTTGAGAGGGAATGAGAGAGTTGACGAATTAGCCAAGGAGGCCGCGCTGGGATTGAGGAGGAAACCCGACTACGATCTGTGCCCTGTTTCATTCGTCAAGCGTATCTTAAGAGAGGATACGATTGAGGAATGGGACAGGAGATACGAAGTGGGAGGGACGGTCGGAGTCACAAAGCTCTTCTTCTCAAGCGCTGCTGCTGCATACAAGATAGTCAAAAAGATAGACATCACACACTACACCACACAGATTCTGACTGGACACGGCGGATTCGCCTTCTACTTGCATAGATTCAAGTTGAAGGAGGATCCGTCGTGCCTTTGTCAGCCAGGAGTGGAGGAGACGGTTCCTCACCTGTTACTCGACTGCCCAATTTTTGCTAGCAATAGATATAATAGAAAACTGGAATAAATAATAGAAAACTGGAAATTATACAAGAATGACAAGAATCAAGAAAATATGACTTAATATTATGTAATAGAAAGAAAAGAAAGAAGAAATAAATAAAAGTTAAATAACAAGCCCTAATAGTGTTAGGGGGTGAGTATTAAAAAAAAAAAAAAAAAAGAGGCTATATTCAAAAATAACTGTAGTTGATGGAGTTACGATGATGTGTAGGGAGGCGAAAATTGTTATTTAGGTTCGGATATGTTATCATATTGTAATGGTAATAGGTATTACTATGCTTATGCTCTACTTATATTTATTTACGTAAAATTTTCTTGTAAACAACACAACATGAAGGAACGACACAAGTACACTATCATCATCATCATCTTAGCAGCCTATATTCGTCCACTGCTGGACATAGACCGCTCTCAATGAACGCCTGCAAGATGACCGATCTCCTGCTACTCGCATCCAACATGGACCATCCAATTTGTAAACTGTACACTATAGTAAATTAAAATACTAACATCATATTTTTTTATTTTGGACATGGTTCGGACCACAGACATAATATATCAAGATATATCTTGATCTATTTCTGTGGTTCACACTAAAAATAGAGTAATTAAAATATATTATGGGATTTTGGCACATTTTTTTTAAAAGACGCCAGTGCAAAAGTGCCTTGATACACAAACTTCAATCTGAGCTTTTAAAAACATCACACTTATTTATTATGTTACCAACTTCCAAATTTTACACCAAAATTCAAAGCCTCTTTATCTCGTTAATTATATTTAGACATACTTAATGAATTTACGCAACTCCCATTGTTGAGTTCAGTATTAATTAGAATAACTAATGAAGAGCAATTTTGTAAGTAAGGTCATCAATCTGAGGCGTAGACAGGATGATGTATGGGCCACGATATTGGCAGAGTACATAAATTTCAGTTACGCCTTCATTATGAGTACAGTCGTTGGTGTTTTTTATGAAGTGTATTTTGGGAGTTGATTTGGACAGGACGCTATGAATAAATTAGAACTATAAAGAAGAAAAACTCTTCAAAAATAATTATACTATGTATCGTCAGATAAATTGATCATGATAAGAATAATTTATTAATTTATTAATAAGAATAAATTATAATTTATTAGTATTATACCAGAAGGTGGATCTGTATTATGTGGCCAAGTTCTATTATCAAGTCAATGTAAGGCCGTGTTTCCACCTGCAAGACAGCAGCTTGCAAGTGTAAACCCCGTAGCAAGTGCTGTCGCGACAATTTGTCAAGCGTTTCCTGCGAGTAGTTGCGACAGCATCATGTCTGCGAGGACTCGCGACAGATCTCGCTGCGGGTCACCGCAGATATACGGTCTAGTTTCGTATGGCATTTATCCGCAAGCTTCTCGCACGACATTTATTGCAGCAATAAATTGCAGGAATTAGTTTATGTAAACAATATAGCAAGAAACTCACGCAAGACTTCCGCGAAACACGGAAGGTGTTTGCAGGTGGAAACACGGCCTTAGTCGTGATCTTTCGCCTTGACATAGCCCAAGTAAATTACGTCGTACGCCTATGAATGGAATTCCTTGATAGATAGAATAAGCAAATAAACTGCTAATTCATGTTTTTTTCCTAACCAGTCTTGACGCAATACAATCGTGATTATCTTCGTTAATTTGATGCCTTTCACTGTATCTAAATACATCAATACCAAAGTCTAGGAATGGAGGTGTGGATGGCTATCATATATTTCCGTGAAGAAAAGTTTGATCACTACAGCTATATTACTAATAATTATTATTTTTATTGTTACTAGATGAGAAGTTTTTCCTACTAAAATTACTAGCTATTATAAATAGAGACTAACGGTGCGTGCACATTTGTATCATTTGCGCGATCAGATCCCCGATCAGATCTCCGTCGCGATCATATATCGTCTCGTCAGCGGTGCGCGTATCATGATACAAAGTAGCATGATACGCGTATCATTTTTATACGGCGCGATGATCGCGACGGAGATCTGATCGCGCAAATGATACAATTGTATCATTTGCGCGATCAGATCTCCGTCGCGATCATCGCGCCGTATCAAGTATGCGTATCATAGTGTGGACGCCTATTAGATCATTCGGCCGATCATGCGTGTATTTGGTATGACACGTATGAGATACGAGGTTAATAGCGATCGGGGCGTATCATGATACGCGTATCATTTTGACACGCTTCGATGATACGCGACGGAGATCTGATCGGGGATCTGATCGCGCAAATGATACAAATGTGGACGCACCCTTTGGAGAAACTTCAGTTGCTTTTTGTCATAAAGATAGTACATCTTATTCCAACATCTGTAGCTCAGTATTTGTGATTGTACCACACCGGGTAATAATTTATAATTATAAGGAACTGTTACAACTTCTCAACTTTTAATGTATGAATTACGAACTCGAGACAAGCCTGCGGTTGGAAATGTAAAACCATGTTCACATTTTAGACATTATTAACTTTCTTTATGAAAATTTATGTTTATATTAGAAACAATATAATTTTTCATATTATAGGCATTATAATTTTTCATTATATTCTTGCAATATTATTGTAAATATACAGCATTTTAACACACTTATAATATTATAAGCTTGTAGGTTGAAGAATTTTTACAAACACCCTTATTTGCCGTTTTTTTTTTCACATAACTTCAGTACTTCACTACAATTAATTACATTTTCGTAGCTTTTCGACAGTATAACGTATGTATCATGTATGTATGTAACGGAATCTTTGCGCACGATTTTTACCTATCTCCAGATGTCTAATTAATTCGAAAGTTTTTTTTACGGAAAAAATAATGAGTTCGAATAACTCTTATAAACGATGAAAATAAATAAAGCGTGTTTTTTTAAATTTTTAAGCTATTACTATTTACAGAAAACTATTGACTGTCTCCGTACAGATAAGCATAATGCAGTTTGCTAAATTTCACAATAATATTATGTTGTACTATTATTTTGTTAGTATTAAATTCGTTTGTGTGGAAAACAAAATTACATTAATGTCACGTCTAATGTGGCAGCTGTCTATTCGGTTCAGTGAAATATCCGTCAATTCATTAATTTGTTTTGTTTTGACTAAACGTGATTTAATAATCAAATCTTATTCGATTAAAAACATACATTTATAAAATTCTGTTATGGTCAGAACTACGAAATAAACTCTAAACATTAATTTTAATTCGCGAAATTTATTATCTAGTTCCGTACCACGTCTCTTGATTTTGGCTACAATGTCCTTGAGCTTACAAACAATATTATTGAGTATTGACCAGCTTCAGTGTATAAGTACACATTATCCTAATCTATTCTGGACAATGGCGACCTCTCAGCATTTAGTAATAATAGATTACGGCCATTAGCTTTAGAATGTATAATGAAAATCGGCGTATCTAGAACCTATAATTACGATACATAATTTAGATAACATAATATTGTATTGGACTGCACAGGCACACTACACTGCCACAATTGACAGAAATAACCAGTAGGCCGACTTCAAACAAACTGACGAATCGGCGCGGGTAACGCTACAGTGTTACCAGGCACGCGGCGGCCGATGTGACATACGATGTCAAACGTATAAATATCGAGAACTCGTCTGAGGATTAATTCAGACCGCAATGCGACGCGTAGAAACAATAGGCCAGTCATTAAAGCCAAAACACGAAAGAAATTAGTAACTTGATAAAATTTTAGGGGGTTGTTAAAGAAGGTAAAATAACTTACCGTGTGATTTTGCAGCGTTCTGGGGTGTACGGAAAGGGTTGAAAAGGGGTGAAAAAGGTTTTTTGTTAATAACATTGCGTATAAAAATTATTAACACGCTGCAAATTTGGAATTAGGTTGTTCTTACCGTTTTCTAACGTGTATTAAATTTGCAGCGTTTTGCTGCAAAACGATGCAAATTTAATACACGTTAGAAAACGGTAAGAACAACCTAATTCCAAATTTGCAGCGTGTTACTAATTTTTTTACCCCTGCTATTAACAAATTTTATTGTTTTTTTAATAATAAACAATGTCCCGTGTATTTCTAAACGCTGCAAATTTAATACACGTTACAAAACGGTAAGAACAACCTAATTCCAAATTTTCAGCGTGTTACTAATTATTTACGCAATGTTATTAACAAAAAACCTTTTTCACCCCTTTTTCTTTTTCACCGTTTTGTAACGTGTATTAAATTTGCAGCGGTTTGCTGCAAAACGATGCAAATTTAATACACGTTAGAAAACGGTAAGAACAACCTAATTCCAAATTTGCAGCGTGTTACTATTTTTTTACCCCTGTTATTAACAAATTTTATTGTTTTTTAATAATAAACAATGTTCCGTGTATTGCAAAACGCTGCAAATTTAATACACGTTACAAAACGGTAAGAACAACCTAATTCCAAATTTTCAGCGTGTTACTAATTATTTACGCAATGTTATTAACAAAAAACCTTTTTCACCCCTTTTTAACCCTTTCCGTACACCCCAGAACGCTGCAAAATCACATGGTAAGTTATTTTACCTTCTTTAACAATCCCCTAAAATTTTATCAAGTTACTAATTTCTTTCGGGTTTTGGCTTTAATGACTGGCCTACAATTTTAAATTTGTACTGAATGGACAGATTTCAATTGCGTGAGACGTCTTGCAAATCTATCAAATCCATACAAATTTTGAAATCCATCTATCCGTCGCGTTTCGGTCTGAATTGACCCTAAGTCGGCCTACTGGTTCGTTCTATCTATTGTGACACTGCAGTGCACCGGACAGCAGTGAACGCTGACGCTAAAAAGGCCAAAAATTATTAGTATATTATTCAAAAATAAAACACAAATAAAAAAAATATTTTAAAGTCATAATACTCATAATATATCTAAAGTCTAGACGTACGCGTATAACATAGACAATGGCAAGAGAAAAACGGAAAGAGAGGATAGCTAGTATAAACCGAGAGCAAACTTAACTTGTTGATGTAAAGAAAGATTTTTATTTTTATTTTATTTTATTTAGGTAACAAACAGCCATTATACAAAAATACTTAATTCTAAGTTTACAAACAAGCCTAAAGTACCATTACTCAATGACCATTACTCAAGATGAAAACTACTAAATTTATATGATAGAACATTATTTTAAATATGAAATTCTACAGAGTGAAATGGTGGTATAAAGGAGAAAGAAAATTGGCAGGAACTTTAAAAATTACCCTTCAAAAAAGGAAGACACAAAATAAAGAAATACACTGACAATGACTATAAATATGCATTACATACACACACTTGACCCGATGACGTCACAGAGAGAAAAATAATTCCCTTTACGATGCTACAGTATTGCTTTAATAAAATACATATGATATTGACAGTCCCACCAAAGGAAATACTTAGGCTTACGGAACGGATATCAACAAAGGACCTGTCACAATAATCCGAGCGAGAACACGAAATATTTGTTTATAAAGCTTGTCAAACGACGTAAGATGGAAATCGGCGTGGGATCTGACACAGGGATGTCGTGTCTTTGAGAGACGTAGTTGAATGGATAATATGATATTTCTACCCATGGATATGTCGCAGTCATTTGGTTTAATCTGCAATTCGATTCAATGACTGGCGCATTCATTGAATGACACCATTCAATTGAATGACTCAGCCGAACGTCGATTAAACGATCGTCCCTCAACGTTCAACTAGTTAGCGATTTGTAGCATAGCTGTTGTCCTTTAGTCATTCAATTGAATGCGCTAGTCATTCGATCGAATCGCAGATTAAACCAGATGATTGTGACAGATACTCATGGAAGAAATTGATTTTCGCAGTCTGTGTATGTATTTTTTGTACCACCGTGGAGCATAAATAACTATTTAAAGTGTGGAACACTTTGTTTTTGGGCAGGAAATATATTATTAAGGCATGTAATTTGCGTAGTCACATAGAGTACGCAATTTGTGTGTGTGTGTGTTTGATGATAGTTGTAATAGTGGATTGTCAAGCAGTATATATTTTGATATCACAAAAAACCTTAATGAATTTATAATACCTACATTCTTTGACGTCGAGCTTGTTAAAAAATTACTATACTGTACTCGGCGAAACGTGGCGGTAGCGGTCATTGATTCCCTGTCAAAAACTTGTAATTTTCTATACAAAGCCACGATTGACAACATCTGACACTTCATTGTCAATCGCGGTTTATATAGAAAATTACAAGTTTTTGACAGGGAGTCAATGACCGCTACCGCCATGTTTCGCCGAGTACAGCATACCATTTTTAAAACTAAGCTTTAACCAACTGTTTTTCGTAGAAAAATGTTTATTTTTCAGATCGTAAACATTCGAGACAAGTTTCACAATTTACTAACGCTTACACAGTTTCCATTAAAACGGCAAAGCCCGAAATATTAAAGCGAGCTGACCGACACTTTTCATAATGTCAGTTTTCAAACGATTCGTTTGAACGAACTAACATGTGAGTGCAAAATTGAACGCTTTTAAAACACGTTTTTTTGGTTCCCGTCACCACTCTCGCAATATCAGAACGTCGGTAGGGGAAAAATTGGTTGTATTAAAATGTTATGTTCAAATGTAATTAAGTAGTTCTTTTGATCGAAGTGAATTCTGCTTTACTTAACTGTTATAGTTATCTAACTTAGACAAATTGAAATGTTAAGTTCACTAACTTCTTATTGAAAAGTTGCGGAAAAATTAGCACGAAAAAATTCGAAGACGGCTTAAACTCTAAAGTAATAAACTAAAAAAAAATGTCGTGTATATTTCATTAAATTTTACCGTAAACTTAAAATGTACTCCGTCCACTAGGGACAGGGACGAAAAATTTCCAACGTTCGAAAAAGCCCTCGTATTTCTCCAAAAAATATTCCAAGGAAACTGGGACAGGAATCATAAACAAAGTAAGGCTGAACGTAAAACTAGAGCTCCATTTTTAGTGCTGAAACTCGTGTCCATCCTCATAACCTCAAACAAAAGCTATCGAGAGACTCCATGATATGAACAGTCGAAGTTTAGTACTTACTGAACTCGACTTATTGTTTATCGCTTTTCAAACAAACAGTTTTAACTCTGAATACGTCTAGTGTTAGCTTAACTTAGTAAAGTTGGAAATATGAAAAGTGTATAATCAGAGTTCTGTTCGACTTTGTTCTCTACGTGTTTGTATTAGACCGTGTACTTTGCTTCGTACAAAATAATTCCTTTCTAACGTAAAAACCTATTATAATAAACTAATTAAACCTTTTTAAACTTATTTTCAGATTATTACTATGTTTTCAAGCAATTGTGTAGACAATTTAGTACGGGAGCCCTATAACATTTTTTTTGTGATTACTAACAAGCTTATTTTTTGTGAGTTACATTTTGATAAGACGAACAACATTTTTATTTTCGAAAAATCTCGAAAGTGGTAGCTAACAGAGATAGAAAGAATTCCGTTTTTAACCGACTTCCAAAAAACGAGGAGGTTATATGTTCGGCTGTGGATATTTTTTTTTATTTTTTTTTTTATTTTTTTTTTTTTATTTTTGTATGTTCAACGATTACTCCGCCGTTTGTGAACCGATTTTCGAAATTTTTGCTTTGTTGTATTTGGTTTTACTCCAATTTGGTACCATGTTCACAAAGTGGTGACCTGATGATGGGGTCCAGGAGCAATCGAGGGAACTCCTCGAAATTTATATAGAAACATATGGTGATTTTGGTTTTATGTGAAGTGTACTAAGAATATGCTACCAAAAAGTCAAATATTGGGTCAAGGTATACCATGGTTTCGAAGATGCTGAGAGAACTCCTGACTCCTTATAGATACACGTTTGGGAGTTTCGGCGTTGTTTTAAGAACAGAAAGCATATGCTACTATGCAACTCATATTCATCATCATAATCATCATCATCATCATCATCATCATCATCATCATCGTCTTCATCATTACCACGTCGTGTTAAGGTCACCAATGTCTCATGGCACAGAATAGATAATAGTACAAGGCATAGGTGTGGATATACTAATAATAATAATAATTTTATACTGTATAACAACACTTTGTTTAAATATAGACGGCGGTCAGCACCGCGGAGGCGACGGTATTACGCTTTACTTTATACTTTACTACTTTATATACAGATCGAATACTATACTAACTACTTTATAAAATTTTAATAGACAAAATATATAATTAAAATAAAGTCATTTTAAAAAGAGCATTTAAACAAAACAAAGTCAATAAGTGTCTTTTTAATTAGTTATACTTATTAATCGATAGATGGCGCACTAAGTATCGATTTGAATGGATTTGAAATTGAATTCTTGATTACAAGAACAGCTGTCAATAATTATGATAATATTATATTATATTACTAGCTGTCCCGGCAAACGTTGTTTTGCCATTTAAATAATTTTTGGTATGAAAAATAGATGTTGGCCGATTCTCAGACCAATATCCTCACAATATGCTCACATAATTTCATGAGAATCGGTCAAGCCGTTTCCGAGGAGTATGGCAACGAAAACTGTGACACGAGAATTTTATATATTAGATGAGTAGCTACGCTACATCCTATGCAAGTTTATACAATTTTTTATCTGATAGATCCTTGGATCGTGGAAAAACGAGACACAATAGCCTTTCTATTGTTATCGCAATCGCCGGTGACCGCTTGGGGTTTGAAGTATTAAAATTGTTAAATTACTTAGCACAATATGTTCACTTCACTGATAATATATTATTTTGTAAGTGTGAACTGTGTAATAAGATACGTAAAATATACGCGAAGGTTTACCTACTAGTGTAACTAAAAAGAGTGAAATTATTATTATTTTTAACAAAAAATTAAAACCGACTTCCAAGGTAAAAACAATATTAACATTAATATGAACTAAAAAGTATTAAATAATTTTTGCTATCTAATAGTGCCTTTTTCCGAATTCGGCTAAACCTTGACTATTTCTGTACTCAATCTTCATAATTTTGAAGTCGGTGCCAGTTCCAAAAGTTTCAAATATTCTGTCAGAGGACTGAAGATTCAGCTATCTGGTACCGACTTCAAAATAATGAAGATTGAGTACAGAAATAGTCAAGGTTTAGCCGAATTCGGAAAAAGGCACTATTAGATAGCAAAAATTATTTAATAAAAAAAATAAATAAAATAAAAATCATTTATTTTCAGACCAGTGATCCATAGTGTTAGTAACAATTAGGCTTAAGAACTATGTTAGTACATTTTATATAATTAACAATTTAAAAATTAATAATAAATTATGTCTATGATCGACAGGCTCATTGAGACTTCATAACATGAAGTTCAATGAACCTGCCCACCAAGACTGAATCTACTCTTTCACTAACCATCCTCAGGACTCTATTCGAGCTCCCCCGCACTCTGTTTACTAGTGAGGCGACTTTTTTCCTCATTAGTGCATAAAAATCGTCTACACTGGCATCTGCGAACATACCCGATGCACTACAGTAGCGAGGCAGCCGGAACAAAGCCCTGAAGATGTTATTGTACTGGATCCGTAGGGCATTGTAAGACTTCTGTGTATATTTGGCCCACAGACTGCTCGTATAAAATGTCTGACAATATGCTTTAAAAAGAGTGATCTTAACTTCAGCTGTGCATCGAGCAAATCTGTGTGCCAACATATTGCCACGGACTGCCAACGCCCTACGTTCCCTCTCCACATCCAATTCATCGCACAAGTCTTCAGTGACTACATGTCCCAGGTACTTAAACTGCGTGACACGGTCTAAAGTTTCTGAGTTTATGGTGAGTGGGGGTATTGTGGAAGGCCCTTTATTTCGACCTTTAAATAACATAAACTCACTCTTTCTTGCATTATACTTTAGACCGTGTGACACAGCATAAGACTCGCAGGTCTTCAGAAGTACTCTAAGGCCCCCAATCGAGGGACTCAGCAAAACCATGTCGTCAGCATAACTAAGATTATTTACACACACATCATCGATAAAGCATCCTACATGTGTTTTGCTAAGCTCCTCGATCAGGTCATTTACATATATATTGAACAGACGAGGAGAGGTTAATCCCCCCTGTCTCAAGCCACATCTCATATTATACTCCTCAGAGTATGAATTTCCCCATCTTACAACATTTTTTTGGTTATTGTAATTATTTAATACTATTATAATATTTAATACTTTTTATTATAATATTTAATACTTTTTAGTTCATATTAATGTTAATATTGTTTTTACCTTGGAAGTCGGTTTTAATTTTTTGTTAAAAATAATAATAGGGTTCTGTAATCAACAAAACTTGGTTGACTACTGTACCCTAAAACAGAACCCTAACCAGCTGATTTTTTTGTATATTGGTAGGTTAATACTACTAATATTATAAAGGCGAAAGTATGTGAGTGTGTGTATGTTTGTTACTTCTTCACGCTTAAACAGCTGGAGCGATTTCGACAAAATTTAACAAGGAGGTAGCTGACATCCTGGGTTAACACATAGGCTACAGTTTTAACCGACTTTCAAAATGGAGGATTTGTTATGTTTTTTTAAAATACTTATGTTCAACGATGACTCCGCCGTTTGTGAACCGATTTTCAATATTTTGCCGTCTTTTACTTGGGGGGGGGCTGCGCACCATGGTTCTAGGGCTCCTTCACTAATTGTTTTGATATCTAAAGGGAGATCGCAGACGACAGACTATCCGTGACGCACTTTTTACTCTGTGGAAATAGAACCTATGCAATATTATATGCAGTAACGCACATGACGCGCAATAAGTCCGACGCACAAAAAATTCGTATAATTCTGGCAGACCGCATCGCGCCGCGCCGCACAAGAAGTGTGCGAAAAAAATAGAACGTTTGCTTCAACACGCGCTAACGCAGACGGCGCATACCTACCTACTTCATACTTTTAGTCTACAATCTGCATTTGTAGTGACGTTACGTACGCGATCTATTTAATTAACATGGCGCCAGATATCGTTGTAACTCATGAAATACAAAACAGACCAGTAATTTATGATACCTCTAGTCTAAGTATGGAACTGTCCCTTCAATATTCTGTCCGAAATTTTAGGATGTACCCAAAATTTTCTATTTTTTCTTCTTTTTCTGTACTTCAAGTACAAAATAATACTTCGCTATCTTTGCACGATTTCTATAGCGTCTACGTCCCTACAGTTCAGCGGACAGAATGATCGAAGATGTGCGTCGTGTGCGTTAAGTCTGTGAAAAATCCGCGAACGACATTTGTGCGCCTTTTGTGCGCCGCAGACTCGATCACACAAAAAGTGTGACGTGTGCGATCTCCCAAAATAATTATTTCAAAGACAAAATAAAAAAAACGACTTCTTAAGTAAAAATCTAATTTGTTTTAATAAAATGCAGATCACTAGACTTTTACTACACTAGACGAACTTTATCTAAGTGCGCATCAAAGAACAGGTCCCAGAATGCCATTCTCCTTCTAAAGGGGCGCGACAAGACGGTTAAGTTGGAGTCGATCTGCAGACAAGGTACGGTGTCTGCGGTCAGCGGCGGCCAGCGCACCGGTAGCAGCTCCGTGGTCACGGGGGTTGGGTCCCTGAAATACGGATATTTTGAGAACAACAGGCGTTTGCAAAACGAGGTATGAAAAAAGTATATAGATTTTTGAGTAAATTTGAAATCTTTTCAGAAAGTCTACGTGATGACCTACCACCGGTTTGGGAACTAGCCCGGCAAGTAGAACCAGTTTTTACCAAAAAAGTGGTAAAAACTAATCTTTTGAAATACTAAAATTACAATATCATGTAACTTATACAATGTAAAAAATCGGCCAAGTGCGAGTTAGACTCGCGCACGAAGCACGCGCTACACTGGAATGGCAGCGGCGAGGCGAGCACTTTCAGTGTTATAGGATTTTAAACTTTATCTTCATTATTTTAATACAAAGTATCGCTTAAGAAGTCTACGGCCGCCCGTGGACGCTTGTGGCCACTCCTAGCCACCAGCGGCGCCGATTTCTCAAGCGATACTATGTATTATAATAGTGAAGATAAAGTTTAACCCTCCGTGTACTAGGTGGGGTATGACATACCCCAGCGCTAAAAAGTTGATAGCATTTTTAAACTAAAAAAGTATTTTTTTTTTATACATAAAATACCTGTATAGGTATTTTATAATAATTACAATCTAGCCTAACTAAGACTAATAAGTAATTTTATGTTAACTTAATCTGCTAAGTAGAGTTAAGTAAGATTGTGTCCATCAACACTTTCTTAAAGTCTCTATAAAGGAGAATACACACTATTGTTTGTGTTCGTCACAGTCACTTTAGGTCTTTTACACTGATTTATACTTAATACACTAACTCAAAAGGTTTCGTCCTTTTCAGTCTTCTAACTAAGTCCGTGTTATCGAGGAGCTGGATGGCCTCGACATTCACGTGATGGTGAAGTCTCTTTTCGTGAGCTTCGGCGTATCTTTTAATGACGGTAGAGACCATGTCCACATTAAGGTCCCGGTGTAGGTCTTCGTTTCTAATGTACCAGGGTGCATTCACAATGCCTCTAAGTACTTTGTTTTGAAATCTTTGTATTATCATGGTTTTAGTCTTTTTGGTACAGCCCCATAGCTGAATACCATAAGTCCATACGGGCATAAGGACTTGCTTATACAAGAGTATTTTGTTACTGGTGGATAGGGTTGAATCTTTCCCAATCAACCAGTACATTTTCCTGTAGCGAAGCTCCAACTCTTCGCGCTTCTTAAAAGTAACGTAAACTAACTAAAAAAGTATGCGAGTTGGTTTCCTCAATAGCTGCAAATAAGACGTTGCTGCTTTAATTCCTACCAAATATTCAGTCCTAGGTCTATCACCAATTCTGTTATATGTGCGTCTGGGTATCAGATACCCCACCTAGTACAGCACGTAGCTAAAAAGGAAAGTGTAACTTATTTTTAACCGACTTCCAAAAAACGAGGAGGTTATATGTTCGGCTGTGGATATTTTTTTTTTTTTTTTTTTTTTTTTATTTTTTTTATTTTTTTTTTTGTATGTTCAACGATTACTCCGCCGTTTGTGAACCGATTTTCGAAATTTTTGCTTTGTTGTATTTGGTTTTACTCCAATTTGGTACCATGTTCACAAAGTGGTGACCTGATGATGGGATCCAGGAGTAATCGAGGGAACTCCTCGAAATTTATATGGAAACATATGGTGATTTTGGTTTTATGTGAAGTGTACTAAGAATATGCTACCAAAAAGTCAAATATTGGGTCAAGGTATACCATGGTTTCGAAGATGCTGAGAGAACTCCTGACTCCTTATAGATACACGTTTGGGAGTTTCGGCGTTGTTTTAAGAACAGAAAGCATATGCTACTATGCAACTCATATTCATCATCATAATCATCATCATCATCATCATCATCATCATCATCGTCTTCATCATTACCACGTCGTGTTAAGGTCGCCAATGTCTCATGGCACAGAATAGATAATAGTACAAGGCATAGGTGTGGATATACTAATAATAATAATAATTTTATACTGTATAACAACACTTTGTTTAAATATACACGGCGGTCAGCGCCGCCTCGCGGCGCGTGGCGGAAGACGACAGATCGAATATACTTTACTACTTTATATACAGATCGAATACTATACTAACTACTTTATAAAATTTTAATAAACAAAATATAGAATTAAAATAAAGTTATTTTAAAATAAAAAGAGCATTTAAACAAAACAAAGTCAATAAGTGTCTTTTTAATTAGTTATACTTATTAATCGATAGATGGCGCACTAAGTATCGATTTGAATGGATTTGAAATTGAATTCTTGATTACAAGAACAGCTGTCAATAATTATGATAATATTATATTATATACTAGCTGTCCCGGCAAACGTTGTTTTGCCATATAAATAATTTTTGGTATGAAAAATAGATGTTGGCCGATTCTCAGACCAATATCCTCACAATATGCTCACATAATTTCATGAGAATCGGTCAAGCCGTTTCCGAGGAGTATGGCAACGAAAACTGTGACACGAGAATTTTATATATTAGATGAGTAGCTACGCTACATCCTATGCAAGTTTATACAATTTTTTATCTGATAGATCCTTGGATCGTGGGAAAACGAGACACAATAGCCTTTCTATTGTTATCGCAATCGCCGGTGACCGCTTGGGGTTTGAAGTATTAAAATTGTTAAATTACTTAGCACAATATGTTCACTTCACTGATAATATATTATTTTGTGAGTGTGAACTGTGTAATAAGATACGTAAAATATACCTACGCGAAGGTTTACCTACTAGTGTAACTAAAAAGAGTGAAATTATTATTATTTTTAACAAAAAATTAAAACCGACTTCCAAGGTAAAAACAATATTAACATTAATATGAACTAAAAAGTATTAAATAATTTTTGCTATCTAATAGTGCCTTTTTCCGAATTCGGCTAAACCTTGACTATTTCTGTACTCAATCTTCATAATTTTGAAGTCGGTGCCAGTTCCAAAAGTTTCAAATATTCTGTCAGAGGACTGAAGATTCAGCTATCTGGTACCGACTTCAAAATAATGAAGATTGAGTACAGAAATAGTCAAGGTTTAGCCGAATTCGGAAAAAGGCACTATTAGATAGCAAAAATTATTTAATACTTTTTAGTTCATATTAATGTTAATATTGTTTTTACCTTGGAAGTCGGTTTTAATTTTTTGTTAAAAATAATAATGTTTTTATTTATTTTTATGTTTAATTTTGTGATTAACTTGATGAAATATTATTTTCTGGTATAAGTTTTGCTAAAAATGTCTAGGTTAAAATATTTTACGAGCACTGACTGAAGAAGATGATGATTGTGACACTGAGCTAATGAATTATTCCGAACAAGAATGTAAAGTAATGAAGATCAAATCAGTGATACCGTATATGTCCTATACTAATATAATACTAATTTTTGTGTCTAAATAACTGTCAATATTACGGAAACTTAAGTGCCCAAGATCTATTTTATATTGTTTATTTTAAATTGATATTAAAAATAGGTTAAAACTAGATAAACTATAGTTTTAGAAATTGAGAAGAATTTGATTGTAATTGTTGCCATTTGATTTTTGTACTGAAGGAAAGATTTCATAGTTTATAGTTTGAAGAAAAAGTCAAGTTTTTGTACTTTTGCTTATAAAATATATTTTATTATGTAAACTTGAATTTATTTTATCTAAACCAATTCATTATTAGATATTTATATATATTACTTATTAATTTACAATCACTAGGAACAATTTTTCGGATTTAACTGCCTTTTATTGTTAGGGTATGTCATACCCCACCTAGTACAGCATGGTGAGATTAGTCACCTAGTACACGGAGGCTTAAAATCATATGGCAATGAAAGTGCTCGCCTCGCTGCTGCCATTCCGGTGTGTCGCGGCCCTTATAGAGCAAAAATAGGATAAAATAAGGTTTTTGTATGGGAGTCCCCCTTGATTACTTATTTTATTTACATTTTATTAACATAAAAGTATAAAATATATAGCTGAGTATTTTGTGAACACTTCAGGTACCTAACTGTTGCCATTATTGAAATAGAACAAAAAATTGTAAAAGAATAATGTTTATTGTATAATGTATGGGAGCCACGTTAACATTTTGTATTTAATTTATTTTATTTTTAGTATTTCTTGTTAAAGCGGCAACGGGTATACAATATACATAATGTGTGAATTGAGATACAGCCTGGAGACACACAGACAGACAGACAGACGGACAGATGGCGGATCTACGTTAATTAGTCGGGTTACTTGTGGGTGTCCTGGAGTTTTTATATAATATGCATATTATGCTTTAAGAAGATTTACCTACATACTCGTAATTTTAATGAAAATCAAACTTTATCTCACCCGAATTTAACGAAGTTGGCCCATAGCGTGGTAAGTTGGTCGATCATAATTTGGTCTCTATATTTGGTGTCGGGTATGAAATCCATGGAGAACATATACCCCAGCTCATCCCCGTGAGTCGCCCCAGCTTCTGTTATTCTTAAACTATTTTTCATTAAATTCCGATCGCCATCATAAGAGAACATGTAGAGGTAGACACTTGTATTCTTGTGTTTTGCATACTTGATCATTTGTCGTTGTTGC
This sequence comes from Polyommatus icarus, assembly GCA_937595015.1. NCBI lineage: Eukaryota > Metazoa > Arthropoda > Insecta > Lepidoptera > Lycaenidae > Polyommatus > Polyommatus icarus. The sequence continues at coordinate 7,116,235 of OW569322.1, read as the reverse complement.
GGATACACGAAATGGAAATCAGAAAGCAAATCAACAATTTCAAGTTCATAGGATTTACGATCTTCATCGTCGTCCAGATAGAAGCGATGAACTATGTCGACGAGGTCGCTTCGATTCTGGAGATTAAACTGTCCATTCAAAAAGTATTGAAATCCATTAGGCAGATTATATATAAGTCTAAACTGAAAAGAATTCAAAGTAAACAGGCTCTCTCTATACGAGAATCCGCCCAGTATTTTTAAACCACCAACATTTCGTCCTTCTGATGATTCCGGATGTTCAGTGATGAACGGAACGATGCCCTCAAATTTTTTTTCGACACACGGTTTCCAACTATACAGCATATCTGTCGCTTTGATGACAGTTTTGGGGCTCGCTTTAGCTAGGAACGACAGAGCGGAGTACGTGTCGTTAGTTTTGAAGCCGAGCTTTCTAGCAATATTGACAAGTGTCATTGGATTAGAAGGACCAAGAAAGCCTGGACCCGTGGCGGCTCCACTTTGTAGTATGGCCTGCTGAAATAGCCTGGGCCTTTCAGTTAGCAGATGCATGTCAACTAATACGGACCCTGAGCTGTGTCCGCATAAAGTGAGCCTCTGTGAGTCACCTCCGAATGCCTCAATATTATCTCTGACCCATTTGATGGCGTCGTACTGGTCCCGAAGACCCTGATTACCGGGTATCTCAGGTATGTCCATGCACATGAAACCGTAGGGTCCACTTCTAAAATTAATCGTGACTACTATCATATCGTGACGCACGAGGTACTTCGGTCCATATAAGCTTATCTCGTTGTGACCATTTTTGTACCTGCCTCCGAAGACAAAAATGAAAACAGCTCTGTGTTTACTTTCTGATTTCGGCACGAATATGTTAATTCGTAAGCAGTCGAGGGTACCCTCATAATGTTTATCCACACTGTTTGGTTTATAAACTTCCTTGATCTGCGGACATACTGCCGACTCGGTGAATGCATCAAAAACTTTGTCAAATTTTTCGTGTGGGATGGATTCCTGAAAAAAAAATTATAGCCACATTTTTATTGCGTTTTTGGCAAATTATAAAAATATCTGGTGAGTATAACGCTAGCATTACATACCTTTAATGTACTAGTTATTTGGATCTGAAATAATTTCACTGACTTGAAATAAACAATATATTTCTCGAGCCCTAACTTTGGGTACTAATCGAAGTTCTACAACCCTCTTATACTCACCCCAAAGGGATTGCTGGCGTTGACTTTGGCATATGGTATGCCCAGGTACATGTCGTAGTCGCCATCGTTGGCCGGCAAACCGCGGAAGGTGCCCGCTGGCGCGTGGACCAGCAGCCGACCCTCCGCACATTGCGCAACCAACAACACTGTTGCATATACCAACATTTTACTTTTATCTTATTCAGAAAATATAAGAAGCACCTTATCGTATAACATAATTAGTCATAAGTCCTTGTACGATTTTACTGTACATTTGACGCAACTATTGCACTTAACGACCTTCTTACTAGCACTTCGTTTGTAATCGTCGTTGTAGGATATTGTAATAACGAAATTAGCAAGTAATAGCTAATTACGCAGACATCTTTAACAATAAGGGCTTGCGCTCACTACAGACAAGATAGTCGTAAATTGATAGACTGTTGCAGTACAAAACACAAACAAAATATGTTTTGTGTTGCAATAGCCTGTCTCGAGATTGTCTGAAAAAAAAACACCGCACCAAACTCCGAATAGTCCAGTTGTTTTGTCATAGCATTGCGTGAAGACGTCTCGCTATGCCGCCTATTCTCTCAAAATGTGCCCAAAAACGCTCAGTCATCATAAAAAAGTTTCTACAAGTATTTAAAACACTTAATTGCGTGAATATATATATATATATATATATATATATATATATATATATATATATATATATATATATATATATATATATATATATATATATATATATATATATATATATGAAAAATAATACTTGGGACGTGATCAACAATCAATATGGAAGACAAAAATATAGTTTTTAGAATTTTTGTCTGTTTGTCTGAATGTATGTCTGGGATAAACTCAGAAAGTACTGGATGGATTTACTTCAAATTTTGCACGAATATTACTTAGAGGTCGAGTCAACACAAAGGCCAGTACTTGTTGAACGCTCATAAAATTTACTACAAATTTGTCCTTTACATTTTGTATCTATCTCCACTCCTTGCCTTGCTACGAGCTTTTATCTATCTTATCTTTACCGATTTCGAGTGTCGTGTGATTAATATGCGACGAGCTTCGGCATCGGTCGTTTCTTGGAAACGAAATAGTGTCGAGGCGTTTGTATTGCGTCTTATTTCTCCTTTTTACGAACAAACTAACACATCTTCTATCTATATCTATGCCTACATGTAATAAAATCGTATGAAAGTCAATTCTGTATTTTGAATACTTTTGAAAAATAATACTTGGGGTGTGATCTAATATGCTAACGCGGACGAAGTCGCGGGCACCATCTAGTAATATATAGAACGATAAATAATAATAAAAAAAACAAAATCCCGCCTGCATGGATAAATACAATAATTAAAAATCCACTGAAATTATTGAAACAAGATGAAAAAATAAAATCTATACATATAATAAAATCGTAGGAAAGTCAATTCTGTACATTGATTATTTTTGAAAAATAATAATTGAGACGTGATCTACAAACGATATGGAAGGCAAAAATATAGTTTTTAGAATTTTTGTCTGTTTGTCTGTATGTATGTCCGGGATAAACTCAGAAATTACTGGATGGATATTGGATTTACTTCAAATTTTGCACGAATATTACTTAGAGGTCGGGTCAACACATAGGCTATAAATTTTAACGATATCACCTATGCTCAATTTTCCATATTTTTAGTTTTTTGCTCATATCGCTAAAACGGCGCGTCGTAGAGAAAAAAAGTCCGGTACATAATGAAAGCTCATAAAATTTACTATAAATTTGTCCTTTACACTTTGTATCTATCTCCACTCCTTACCTTGCTACGAGCTTTTATCTATCTTATCTTTACCGATTTCGAGTGTCGATTGATTAATATGCGACGAGCTTCGGCATCGGTCGTTTCTTGGGGGGCGTCTTATTTCTTCTTTTTGAATACTTTTTACCTTAAGGAGGGTTATGATTGAAAAATAATACTTGGGGTATGATCTACTATGCTAACGCGGACGAAGTCGCGGGCACCAGCTAGTGTTAACTAAAAAGAACGAAACAAGACCTCCGGCAAAATTAGGTCTTGTTTCGTTCTTTTTAGTTAACATTTTTTGCAGTCGGGTTTTTTGATTTTTTAATTTGTTTATTTTATTGTTTTTGGCACAATATTATCTTTGTTTCGAGTGTGCACTTTCATATTAAAAACTTTGTTTAAAATATTATTATCGACATTGGTGAGCAGTAAGCCTAAGACCGATAAAAGTACCTAATAGTAAATTATCATCAGGTGCAGCAGTTACGTGTAATATGACCATTAAAAAACAAGTTTACGTTTTAAGCGTTTTTAATGGCAATATAAAAAATTGTGAACATCGTTTCTTTAGTAACTATTTAGTTACCAGTTATTTAATTGATACCGACTTGTAAGCATTAGCATTCTGAATTATTTGAAACTAGATTCCGCCCACAACCCAGTTGCACCGAAAATTGTTTATCGCGCAGGAATCGTACATTTTTTTCAAAATAAAAAGTAGCCTATGACCTTTACCGGGACCCAAAGTATCTCCATTCCAAATTTAAGAAAAAATTGCTCAGCGGTTTGGGCGTGAAGATGTAACAGACAGACAAACGGACACACTTTCGAATTTTAAATCTAATATAATATAAAATCTCCTGTCACGATGTTTGTCCGCGATGGATTCCTAAACTACTTAACCGATTTTAATGTTTCTTTTTTTAAAATGTGTGCTTTTATCCAACTTGAGAGATAGGATAGCTGAGATCTTTAACTATAGTCGCAATTTTATTTTATTGCAAATTTTTTGTCTTTATAGAGCGGCCATTGTTTATGCGACGCGGGTCATGGGATAGCGATGGACGTTGCGATGGTGACATACTTGGCCGTTGGCCGTTCCCAATATTTGATCTATCTCTGGTTTTGCCCGAATAGAGATAGGAATAGCTCTCATTATACATTAGCTAGAGACATATTATTATATTTTATGTCAATTCAATGTTAGCTGCGATCGGTCGTATGTCAAACCAGAGATAGATTGAATATTGGGAACGGCCGCTAGTCACTAATTCAATAAAATAATACGGGCGATATACTTTATATAATATGGCAAAGAAACGTTTGCCGGGACAGCTAGTATTTAATATTATTGATAAAATTCAACTTTCTCTTCTTATAAAAGTTTACCATATTAATATTCAAGTAAAACCTTTTTAATCTCAACTCAAACTATGAACGGGAGCCCTAGAATAAATTTTTTTGTGATTACTAACTAGCAAATTTTTTGTTAGTAGCTACATTTTGATAAGACGAAGAACATTCTTAGTTTCGAAAAATCTCGAAAATATATAAAGGATTTCATAGTTTGACTTGATGGTCCTAAAATATGGATTGTTTTATTTGTAGGACAAGGTTACTCTTAACCTTTGGATAAAAACACTATTTTTGAATACATCAAAGGCAACAGGGGTTACGCACCACCCCAGATTTTTAAATAGTGATTAAACGGTGAAATGTAATATAATCATGTTTATTTAACAACAGATCAATTGTATAAATAATGAAATATATGAAAGTAGTATTGATCTTTTAAAATATAATTTGGTATTATTATATTTTTAGTTCAAATGCACTTGAAATCAAAATCTTTGTGATTTCAGTTCATACAGGCAGAAGGTATTTTGTGCAAAATATTGTAACTTTTTTATCTTACTTTCTTGAAGATATTGCACATCTTGCTTGTTTCTGTAATTTTATTGGGGGCTGACCATAAAAAGTTTTTTTGGTTCATATTTACAATGTGTCGTAAAGTGGCTTCTAATTCGCGCGGAAAATTTATACTTAAATGCCCCTTCCTTTACGGAACCTATTACTAAGCGTGGCCGTTTTTACCTCGTAACATATTATTTTTTATTAAGAAAGCAGTAACACATCATGGTCAATATTTTCTCCATTTGAGATTGGACCCTTCTCCTCCAAACGCACCAAAATGCTATCTTCATATTAGGAGATGTTGCCATCTTCCGAAAAGCTCTCATCATCCAAGCTATAATTAATAGTCACTTTTAAGTAGTTATGAAATTGTTCATCCGAAAACAAAGCCATTTCTAACTTAAAAATGAAACATTTATTTTGGCAAAATGAGAAAAAAATAGCAACGCGAAAGGCAACAGGGGTGACGTGCCACCCCAGAGGTGTCAGTATAACAAAAACCTACAGCAAAACGTCGATGCGTGCGACTGATCAGAATCACTCAAATTAGAGAATAGATCGACTGTTAGAAAAAGACAAAATCATATTGAACTAGATATTGATATATTTCTCCAGTGTTGGGGTGATGAGTCACCCCTGTTGCCTTCCAAAGGTTAAATTATATAACTATTAACCTACCAATATACAAAAAATCTCCTGGTTAGGGTTCCGTTTTGGCGTTCTGTAATCAACAAAACTTGGTTGACTGAAAGTAATAACAAACTAAAAAAATGTCGTGTATATTCCATTAAATTTTAACGTAAACTTAAAATTTACTACGTCCACCAGGTACAGTGACGAAAAAATTCCAATGTTCGAAAAAGCCCTCGTATTTCTCCAAAAAATATTCCAAGGAAACTAGGACAGGTATCATAAGCAAAGTAGGGCGGAACGTAAAACTAGAGCTCCATTTTAGTGCTGAAACTCGTGTCCATCCCTATAACCCAACGAATAACAAAACTACAGGAAACATAACTCCCATACTTCAACCGTTTTAAATTTGGCTCCTTTTCGAACACTAAAATATGACAATTCAGATTCTCGCCAAGGTCGTTTCCCAGGTAACGTATCATAATATTGCGCGCTGGACGACAGCCTGCGCGGTTATGTCACAGTTATGAAACAAAGCGGATGGCATTATGCAGTATACATCAAACATCTACTATCACGAAGAAAGGAGTACATAATTATTATTTTAAAATCAAACATTTTCCTCTGATCCTTAAATCGTCGATAATAATAATATATAATAATTTTGAACAAACCGTGTACGACTCGGACGATTTTAAAACTATCCAGAGCACCTAGACAAGACGTTTTCAGATCACAAAAATATATGTGCTAAATTATTACAGAACTAGCTGTTGCCCGCGATTTCGTCCGCGTGGACTTCAGTTTATAGCGCGCGGTGTACAGTTTTTTACAAAACTGCGCAGTTTTTTGAAAAGATATGTACAGTTTTCGTAGAGAACTGCACAGTTCTTACAAGACATCTGTACAGTTTACATACAGAACTGCACAGTTTTTTCACAGAACTGCGCAGTTTTTCGAAAAGATCTGTACAGTTTTCGTAGAGAACTGCACAGTTTTTACAAGAGATCTGTACAGTTTACATACAGAACTGCACAGTTTTTTCACAGAATTGCGCAGTTTTTGGAAAAGATCTGTACAGTTTTCGTAGAGAACTGCACAGTTTTTTCACAGAACTGCACAGTTTTTCGAAAGAATCTGTACAGTTTTCGTAGAGAACTGCACAGTTTTTTACAGAACTGCGGAGTTTTTCGAAAATATCTGTGCAGTTTTCACAGAACAGCGCAGTTTTTCAAAATGATCTGTATAGTTTTCATAGAAAACTGCATAGTTTTTTCACAGAACTATGCAGTTTTTGAAAAGATCTGTCCAGTTTTCGTAGAGAACTGCACAGTTTTTACAAGAGATCTGTACAGTTTACATAGAGAACTGCACAGTTTTTCACAGAACTGTACAGCTTTTTCCCAGAACTGCGCAGTTTGTTGAAAAGATCTGTACAGTTTTCATAGAAAACTGCACAGTTTTTATACAGAACTGCGCAGTTTTTTGAAAATATCTGTACAGTTTTCGTAGAGAACTGCACAGTTTTTACAACAGATCTGTACAGATTACATAGAGAATTGCACAGTTTTTACGGAACTGCGCAGTATTACAAAAAGATCTGTACAGTTTTCATAGAAAACTGCACAGTTTTTTTACAGAACTGCGCAGTTTTTGAAAACATCTGTACAGTTTTCGTAGAGAACTGCACAGGTTTTACAAGAGATCTGTAAAGTTTACATACAGAACGCACAGTTTTTCACAAAACTGCGCAGTATTTCGAAAAGATGTGTACAGTTTTCATAGAAAACTGCACAGTTTTTATACAGAACTGCGCAGTTTTTTGAAAATATCTGTACAGTTTTCGTAGAGAAATGCGCAGTTTTTACAACAGATCTGTACAGTTTACATACAGAACTGCACAGTTTTTCACAGAACTGCGCAGTTTTTCGAAAAGATCTGTACAGATTTCTTAGAGAACTGCACAGTTTTTACAAGAGATCTGTACAGTTTACATACAGAACTGCACAGTTTTTTCACAGAACTGCGCAGTTTTTGGAAAAGATCTGTACAGTTTTCGTAGAGAACTGCACAGTTTTTTCACAGAACTGCACAGTTTTTTCACACAACTGCACAGTTTTTTCACAGAACTGCACAGTTTTTTCACAGAACTGCACAGTTTTTCGAAATAATCTGTACAGTTTTCGTAGAGAACTGCACAGGTTTGTCACAGAACTGCACAGTTTTTCGAAAAGATCTACAGTTTTCACAGAACTGCGCAGTTTTTCAAAAAGATTTGTACAGTTTTCATAGAAAACTGCACAGTTTTTACACAGTACTGCGCAGTTTTTCGAAAAGATCTGTACAGTTTTTTCACACAACTGCACAGTTTTTTCACAGAACTGTACAGTTTTTTCACAGAACTGCGCAGTTTTTTCCCAGAACTGCACAGTTTTTTGAAGAGATCTGTACGGTTTTCGTAGAAAACTGCACAGTTTTTTACAAAACTGCGCAGTTTTTTTAAAAGATATGTACAGTTTTCGTAGAGAACTGCACAGTTTTTACAAGAGATCTGTACAGTTTACATACAGAACTGCACAGTTTTTTCACAGAACTGCGCAGTTTTTGGAAAAGGTCTGTATAGTTTTCGTAGAGAACTGCACAGTTTTTATACAGAACTGCGCAGTTTTTTGAAAATATCTGTACAGTTTTCGTAGAGAACTGCACAGTTTTAACAACAGATCTGTACAGTTTACATAGAGAATTGCAGAGTTGTTTCAGCTGAGGTGTGACAGCTAGCATTGTCGTGATGTAATATGATTCTGCGTTGTCGGTTGTCCTTTCTTATTTCTTCAAAGACTTCTGGTAAACAAATGGTCGTATACCATTCAGAATTAACCGTTTTACGATTCTCTAATGGCACTGTAGCCACATGTCCATTAATTCCAAAAAACAGGCGACAATTGAAGCAAATGTTCAAAGTACTTTTTGTACGAGTAACTTTTGTTGGTTTCGGCTCATCTTGGAACACCCACACCGTTGACTGTTGTTTAGTTTCGGGGTCATATGCATAGATCCAAAATTCATCACCTGTGTAGATATTATAAATGGCTTTTGACGTACCACGGTTGTATTTTTTTATCATTTTTTTGCACCAATCGACACGAGCCCGTTTTTGATCGATTGTCAAGTTGTGCGGAATCCAACGCGAACATATTTTTTTAAATGTTCGTGTAATATCTTATGTATCCTCGTCATACTTATGCCTAAGGACGCCTCTATCTCGCCATATGCATCATGACGATCTCGCATTATTAGTTCCCGCACAGCATCTATATTTTGTGTGACAACAGCTGTTTTTGGGCGACCTTCTTTATTTTCATCCGTGAGCATAGACCGCCCACGATTAAACTCACTGTACCAGTGATAAACAGTGGTTTTTGATGGTGCTTCATCTCCAAAAGTTGCGGTGAGTTGAATAAAGCACTGTTGTTGATTTAGCCCACGCCGAAAATCGTCGTAAATCATTGCACGAAAATGTTCACGCGTTAAATCCATGGCAAATGAAGACACGCAATTTTCAAAATGACGCCACAATGGAAAAATAATTGACAGTCACATGAAACAAAATGTATTCTTCAACCAAAGAGTTCTATTTTCAAATGTTGTAATTACTTTTTGAATATTGTTCTTGTAAGTGGCCAGTTCCGGATACATAGATAGCAGCCTAGTACAGAATTGAAATAAAAAACTTACGGTACAGATGCAGATTTTCGTAATCTCTTTAATTTTCGGTCATTACAAAATATCACAAAATATATCATGAATAGGGCCCGGAAAAATATGTACTAAAAAATCCAAAATATGTACATAAAATATGGACTAAAAAATCGAAAATATGTAAAAATATGGAGTATTAAATAGAAATATGGAAAAAATATGGAGTATAAAATTCCAAAAATTAAACGTTGTTTTAGTGTTATAGGTAAGAAAAGAGTCACTCGTGACAGTTAACAAAGAGATAGAGGCCAGAAATATGCTATGCTGGCTTTGCCTTTGCATATTTGGTAGGCCAGAAATATGCTATACTGGCTTTGCCTATGCATAAATGGTTTGGGAATAAACATATGTGACAGTACAACTTGCATGACATGCTGATCATAATATTGTACCATGATAGCACGTAACGCACGTCATGCTGCATGATTTGACGTGGGAGAGCCGTGCTTCGGCACGAATGGGCCGGCTCGACCGGAGAAATACCACGGGCTCACAGAAAACCGGCGTGAAATAGCGCTTGCGCTGTGCTTCGCCGAGTCATTGAGTTTACTGAAGGCCCAATCCCCTACCATTTTCCTTTCCCTGCCCTTCCCTCTTAAAAGGCCGACAACGCACCTGCAGCTCTTCTGATGCTGCGAGTATCCGTGGGCGACGGAAGTTGCTTTCCATCAGGTGACCCGTTTGCTCGTTTGCCCCCTTATTTCATTTTAAAAAATGATCGTCTTGGGTTCGCTTAATATTGGCTAAATGATTACTGCACGTCACAACTCACAATTCACGATATTTTTTTACTTCAGTTTTTGTTTAGCCATGTCAGTAACATGACCTTCAGCATAGCTGAAACTTTATTTTCTATTTCTTCAATAAACTTCTTTGAAAACAGAATACCGAAAAAATATAATAAATAATAATATAAAACGCGAGAGGAACGAAATACGCAGTCGCATGGTGGCGGGAACGTATTTTTTTTGTATTTTAGTGAAAACATGGACGATTGTGACATTTTCTTGTAAAATATGGACTTATCTTTATAAAACCCTAAAATATGGAAAAATATGGAAAATAAAACTAGGGATTTCACAGTCTAAATATGATAATTCGTGTAAAAACACATTCCCTAATCATGACTATTAAAATGTATGCTACATAAACGAGTAATCTGGCTCGGCATCCAATTCAGTTCGTTTCTTACTAAACGAAGTACGAACGGCATGATTATAAAAATAAGATACTCCATACTGATGTCAGTCAGACCCTCGGTTATGAATTATGATTAAATTGTTACATCTTGCATAACACTGTCCATGGCGACTTTGTAAAAATTTTGTAAATATATTATTTTTTGATTATTGCATTTTTACAATAACATGTAAACTTAGTAAGATAAACACAAAGAGACCAGCTTAATTTTACGCAAATACCCTGGCATCCAACTTAAATAAACCATCTTTTTGGGCATGTTTTTGGGTCGGAAAAAATACAAGAACTTTACCTAAGCATAATTTTAAAAAAATCACTTACTGATGAAACTTGAAAGGTTATTCCTGTATTAAAAGTCGTATCTGTATGACTTCTACACCATTTCACAGGGCATTTAGGCATTTTAACAACGAAAATTTTGTAAGAAGCAACGTAAAAAGTAAATAAACCAAAAGTAAACAAATTGTAAAATGAGTGTGACAATAATTATCATGTCAACCTGGTTGAACGTCACTCGAGTATATATACACGAAAAATGTGTACCGAACACATGCATAAATGTGCATGTATTCGGGTCACATTTTGTAGCCATTTGGTGCACTTTTTTTGACGGAGTTACTCTTCCTGTAGTTTAAAGTTCACTGCTATAACCTCAAACAAAAGCTATTGAGAGACGCCATGATATGAACAGTTGAAGTTTAGTACTTACTTAACTCGATTTATTGCTTATCGCTTTTCAAACAAACAGTTTTAACGCTGAATACGTCTAGTGTTGGCTTAACTTAGTATAGTTGGAAATATGAAAAGTGTATAATCAGAGTTCTGTTCGACTTTGTTCTCTACGTGTTTGTATTAGACCGTGTACTTTGCTTCATATAAAATAATTGCTTTCTAATATAAAAGCCTTTTCGTTATAATAAACTAATTAAACCTTTTTAAACTTATTTTCAGACTAGCTGCTGACCGCGACTTCATCCGCGTTAACATAGTATAATAACAAGGATGGAGACGTTTCATGTTTCTAACTCAAGAAATGACGGACTTTCATTCAAACTTTCAACCCCAATTTCACCTCTTTGAGGGTAGAATTTCCAAAAACACTTAAATAAGTATCTATTTATTTTTAATCAGTAGCCCAAAAATAAAGTTTCATGTTTCTAACTCAAGAAATGACGGATTTTCATTCAAACTTTCAACCCCAATTTCACCCCTTGGGGGTAGAATTTCCAAAAACGCTTAAATATGTATTCATTCATTTTTATTCAGTAGCCTAAAAATAAAGTTTCATGTTTCTAACTAAAGAAATAACGGACTTTCATACAAACTTTCAAACCCTATTTCACCCCCAAGAAATTTTCAAAATTCCTTCCTTAAAGGTTCCTAGGTGTCTACTTAATAAAACAACAGCTCTACTCACCAAATTTCGTGGTTGTTACTTTAAAAGTTTTTGCTCAGCGATGATCAATTAATGAGTCAGTCAGTCAGTCAGGACATGTAATTTTATAAGTATAGAATATTACTATGTTTTAAAGCAATTGTGTAGACAATTGTTTTGATATCTGAAATAATTATTTCAAAGCCAAAATTAAAAAACCGACTTCTTAAGTAAAAATCTAATTTGTTTTAATAAAATGCAGATCACTAGACTTTTACTACACTAGACGAACTTTATCTAAGTGCGCATCAAAGAACAGGTCCCAGAATGCCATTCTCCTTCTAAAAGGGCGCGACAAGACGGTTAAGTTGGAGTCGATCTGCAGACAAGGTACGGTCTTGGTGGTCAGCGGCGGCCAGCGCACCGGTAGCAGCTCCGTGGTCACGGGGGTTGGGTCGCTGAAATACGGATAATTTAAGAATAACAGGCGTTTGCAAAACGAGGTATGAAAATATTTTTTTTTTTTCGATTTTTGAGTATATTTAAAATCTTTTCAGAAAGTCTACGTGATGACCTACACCAGTTTGGGAAGTTACCCGGCAAGTAGAACCAGTTTTTAACAAAAAAGTTGTAAAAATTTATCTTTTGAAATTCGAAAATTACAATGTCATGTAACTTATACAATGTAAAAAATTGGCCAAGTGCGAGTTAGAATCGCGCACCGTTATAGAGCAAAAATAGGAAAAAATTTTTGCATGGGAGTCCCCCTTGTTTACTTATTTTATTTACATTTTATTAATATTCAAGTATAAAATATATAGCTGAGTATTTTGTGAACATTTCAGGTACATACCAAACTGTTGCCATTATTGAAATAGAACGAAAAATTGCAATAAAAATCATGTTTATTGTATAATGTATGGAAGCCCCCTTAACATGTATTTAATTTATTTTTATTTTTTAGTATTTCTTGTTAAAGCGTCTCCCAGACAGACGCGGCCTGCGGTGGCGGTAGCGGTCAGTTGGATGACTTGAGAGTTCTAGGAACGACGCAGATACACGCGGCCACGCGGCCAAGCCATCCAACTGACCGCCACTGCCACCGCGGCGGTTGCCAAAGCGGCAACAGGTATACAATATACATAATGTGTAAAGATTTCAGAAGTCTACCTTAAGCGGTTATTGAGATACAGCCTGGAGACTGACAGACAGATGGGCAGACCGACGGACAGACATCGAAGTCTTGGTAATAAAGTTTTTCCCCTTTGGGTACGGAACTATCACTCAATATCACTACTATCAGAGAAATTGTTCTATTGACAGATGGCGGATCGAAGTACGTTAATTAGTCGGGTTACCAAGCTAATGTTGCCTGGAGTTTTCATATGGGTATATTATGCCTTCCCAAGATTTACTTTATTCTAATTACAACCAAACTTTAATCTTACCCGTATTTAACGAAGTTTGCCCATAGCATGGTAAGTCGGTCGATCATAAGTTGGTCTCTGTATTTGGTGTCGGGCATGAAATCCATGGAGAACATATACCCCAGCTCATCCGAGTGAGTTGCCCCAGCTTCTGCTAATTTGAATTTCATTTTCATTATATTCCGATCGCCATCATAAGAGAACATGTAGAGATACACACTTGTGCTCTTGTGATTTACGTACTTGATCATTTGTCGTTGTATCGGATACACGAAATTGAAATCAGAAAGCAAATCAACAATTTCAAGCTCATAGGACTTAAGATCTTCATCGTCGTCCAGATAGAAGCGATGAACTATGTCGACAAGGTCGCTTCGATTCTGAAGATTAAACTGTTGATTCAAAAAATATTGAAATCCATTCGGCAGATTATATATAGGTCTAAAAGTAACAGAATTCAAAGAAAACAGAGTCTCTCTATCCGTGAATCCGCCCAGTATTTTTAATCCATTAACATTTCGTCCTTCAGACAATTCCGAATGTTCAGTGATAAACGGAACGACCCCCTCAAAATATTTTTCGACACACGGTCTCCAGGTATACTCCAAGTCTGTCGCTGTAACGACAACTTTGGGGCTCGCTTTAGCTAGGAACGACAGAGCGGAGTACGTGTCGTTAGTTTTGAAACCGAGAATTTTAGCGATATTGACGAGTGTCATTGGATTAGAAGGGCCAAGAAAGCCTGGACCCGTGGCGACTCCGCTTTGTAGTATGGCCTGCTGAAAAAGCCTGGGCCTTTTAGTCAGTAGATGCATGTCGACTGACACGGACCCTGAGCTGTGACCGCATAAAGTGAGCCTCTGTGGATCGCCTCCGAATGCTCCAATATTATCTCTGACCCATTTGATGGCGTCGTACTGGTCCCGAAGACCCTGATTACCGGGTATCTCAGGTATGTCCATGCACATGAAACCGTAGGATCCACTTCTAAAATTAATCATAACTACTATTATATCGTGACGCACGAGGTACTTCGGTCCATATGAGCGTATCTTGTTATTACCATATCTGAACTTGCCTCCAAAGACAAAAATGAGAACAGCTTTGTGTTTAGTTTCTGATTTCGGCACGAATATGTTAAGTCGTAAGCAGTCGAGAGTGCCCTCATAATGTGTATCAACACTGCTTTCTTTAAAAACTTCCTTGATCTGCGGACATACTGTTGACTCGATAAATGCATCAAAAACGTTGTCAAATTTTTCGTGCGGGATAGATTCCTGAGAAAAATTGTTATAGCCACATTATTATTGTTTTTGACACACTATAAAAATGTCTGGTGAGTACAACGCTAAAATTAAATACCTTTAATGTACTAGTAATGGATTTTCTGAAGCTGAAATAATTTCACTGATTTAAAAGAAACTATGCAGAAGAAACCTGCACTGACTTTGGACACTAATCCATTAAGTTCTACAAACCTCTTATACTCACCCCAAAGGGATTGCTGGCGTTGACTTTGGCATATGGTATGCCCAGGTACATGTCGTAGTCGCCATCGTTGGCCGGCAAACCGCGGAAGGTGCCCGCTGGCGCGTGGACCAGCAGCCGACCCTCCGCACATTGCGCAACTAACAATACTGCTACATACACCAACATTTTACTTTTTTTATTTTATTTAGAGATAAAAGAACTATATCATACTGCTAAAATGCCGTCCTTGTAGGTTTTACATTTGACGTAACTACCTCCTTACTGTCTACTGACACGTACTGCGTTTGTAATCTTCATTGTAAGATAATATTATTATGACGAAATTAGCAAGTTGCTAATTATGCAGACATCTACAATTAACAATAAGGACTTGCGCTTACTGGAGACAAGATAGTCTTCAGTTGATAGACTGTTGCTTAAAGCGCATCACAGACGGTGAAGATAATATAAAATATATATTATCTTAGAGCATATTTTAGAATATCGCTCACCATACAAATCCTATGAACCATCACACACGACGAAGTTAATTTATATTTTATATTTTGTATCTTAAGATATGGAAATGTATATTTCGTACCTTAATATTTTATCTTAAAATACGAAATATATATTTCGTATCTTAATATGTTATCTTAAGATGCGAAATATATCTTTATGAATAGGTACAGGGTGTTTTTGTGTCATGCAGCGGGCTCATCGGTGATCGGACGCACTAGTAGATGCAATGTTGCCAGTGCTGTATGTTAGAAAGTTACATACCTACTCTCATTCGAAAAGTAACATTTTGATGGAAAAAGTAACATTTCGGATAATTTTAAATAAAATTGACTTATAATTTATTGCTTTATTGTTATTATTGCTTAAAAAGCTCATGAATCGTAATGAATGATTCTCTTGAATTTTTAAAAATACTCCTGAAACTTCTTCGTTGACAGATATTGATAAGGGTCTACACAGATGGACTGCATTTCAACTGCAACCCAACTGTAAATTGCAGTTCAAGTGCAGTTTGAATGCAGTTGACACGACTGCAATGCGACTATAACAATAGAACTGCCAACCAAACAGTTCACACGACTGCACGCCGACAGCAACTGAACTGCAATCCGACTGCGTGTTTGGTTTGCAGTTCTATTGCAGTCGTGTCAACTGCATTCAAACTGCAATTTGCAGTTGGATTGCTGGCAGTTGAGATGCAGTCCGTCTGTGTAGACCCTAAAGGTTAAATTCGCCGCAGGTTTTTCTCTTTTTTATGTGAGGCTCTATCCAAATGTTTCTCCTTTTGGAATGTGCTACTGCAATCTGCATTTCACATTCTATATCAGAATCATCGTCTGAGAAGCTGTCTAACAAATCAAGAAGTAAGACAGTATCAGTTATTAGTTATCACTCATAGTCAATCACCCTGTATATAGAACTCTAACAAGGAATACGTGTGGCACCAACGCAGACTCGTAAGGAAATGAACATATTTTTAATATTATCGTATCTTAGCCGTGTGTGATAGCTTAAGATACTATAATATTTTATATTTGGGCATCTTAAGATAAAATATTATATTATCTTCACCGTGTGTGATGCGCTTTACAAACACATGAAGATACATAATATACACACAATACCTACGAGACTGTCTTATGCGCATCTCAAGTATGCGCTTACTATTATAATTAAGGCAGTAGTACAATAATAAGAAGATCGAACTTAGGTTCCATGACTGCACCGAACTCCGATTCGTGTAGTGGTTTTGCGTGAATATTACTTGGATTTTATGACAAAAAAGACTATACGCTATTCACTATTGTATAAAGACTTTCCACAAACATAAAAAGTCTTTATATAACTCAAACAACTCTAGAACATTTCTTGATACCAACTGTGTATTCTCGGCATAGCTCGAAATCCATGTTTGACGAGTAGTAGTTAGTTAGTAAGTAGTAGCATACGGTGGCACATTAGCAACTGGACCGACGAATATATTGTGTGTGCCGACCGCACTGCGTTCGATGTGTATGCGCTCCGAACGAGCAGCAACGATATCCATACTTCCATACTAATATTATAAATGCGAAAGTGTGTCTGTCTGTCTGTCTGTCTGTTACCTCTTCACGCCCAAACCACTGCACCGATTTTGCTGAAATTGGATTGTTGCTTTTGAGACATCTTTGTTTCGGGTGTGCGCTATTCATAATTTATAATACTTTTTTTAAAATTTAGTTTGTTATTATTTTTAGCAATATTCCGCGAAATAAACTTCCACCTTTAAGTAAATGAGTGAGTGCACGCATAGGCATGCGTACAGCACCTCCCTCCTCCCACACTGCCTATGCGTACACTCGCATGCGAGAACTTGCAAACACCACCACCACACAAGCAATAATGTTGGCAAATCCGTGCAAGGTCCCTCACCACCATGCAGGTTGAAAACCTCGACGCGCGTTTCGCTCCAACACCGGAGCATCCTCAGGATGTGGACTCTACGAACAACGTCCGTCAAGTCCGTCTTGACGGACGTTGTTCGTAGAGTCCACATCCTGAGGATGCTCCGGTGTTGGAGCGAAACGCGCGTCGAGGTTTTCAACCTGCATGGTGGTGAGGGACCTTGCACGGATTTGCCAACATTATTGCTTGTGTGGTGGTGGTGTTTGCAAGTTCTCGCATGCGAGTGTACGCATAGGCAGTGTGGGAGGAGGGAGGTGCTGTACGCATGCCTATGCGTGCACTCACTCATTTACTTAAAGGTGGAAGTTTATTTCGCGGAATATTGCTAAAAATAATAACAAACTAAATTTTAAGCTATGGATTTCCGCAAAGTAACGCCTGATTCCATTAAATACTTTTTTTGCAATAATTGTTGTTATTAATATCTACTGTTTTGTCGTTGGTGGGCAGTAAACCTAAGACCGATAAAATTAACATTAGCAGTAGATAACCAATAAAAAACCAGTTTACTGTAAAATTGTGAACATTGTTTTCTTTAGTTACCTTACTTTTAATCAAATAATTAATTGATAACTGAGTTGTAAAAACAGTCTTAATTATTTGAAATAAAATTCAACTATTTCTTCTTATAAAAATTACCATATTAATATTCAAGTAAAAACTTTTTAACCTCAAATCTATAAGAGATTCTTCTTTCTTTCTGTGTGGCATTCACTTTAGAAGTAGCAACGACGTTGCCATTGTCTTTATGCCATATTATGCTGTCACATGCCTGTAATATGCTGATTTAAAAGCTCTACAGTACGTCATTCCATCTAACTTTTAAATCTCTACAATCAGTGATTTAGGCTGTACATTAATTGCGCTTGCATGTCATTCAAGACAAAAGATTTTATATAATAACATAGATTGATAAAGTTATTAAGCTTTGTGAAACCTATTTTGTACGAGTAGATTATTCGCTTTAAAGCTTATCCTTTTAAAATGTATAAATAATATATTTTGAAGCAAAAAACATTTTTGAGATGAAAAAAGTAATAAAATTCTTATATTATAATATTATTATAATATTATGAAATGCTTGTGTTACAACTTAAAATGTTAGATAACGTACTCCTCGGGACAGCTAGTATTCTATAAAAAGCAAAAGAATAGAGTACTTTATAAAGGTTGTATTCGAACTTTATCAAAGTGCGCATCAAAGAACAGGTCCCAGAATGCCATCCTTCTTCTAAAGGGGCGCGACAGGACGGTTAAGTTGGAGTCGATCTGCAGACAAGGTACGGTGTTTGCGGTCAGCGGCGGCCAGCGCACCGGTAGCAGCTCCGTGGTCACGGGGGTTGGGTCCCTGAAATACGGATATTTCCAAGTACGAAAGGCATTTGCAAAAAAGGTATGTAATTATGTATATTATCGAGGTATGATTTTTTGTTGCACTATCAGAGAAGTTGATTCCTATGCAGATCGGGGACCTTAGTAGTTTGGTTGCGTTACGTCAAACCCAGCCGACAGATCACAATTAACATTGAATTGACATATTCGACAAAATAAAGCGTCTCCCAGACAGACGCGGCCTGCGGTGGCGGTGGCAGTGGCGGTCAGTTGGATGGCTTGGCCACGTGGCCGCGTGTGTCTGTGTCGTTCCTAGAACTCTCAAGTCATCCAACTGACCGCCACCGCCACCGCCACCGCCACCGCCACCGCAGGCCGCGTCTGTCTGGGAGACGCTTTACGTTGGTCTATGAACTGCATAGGAATCAATTTCCTCGACGGTACGTAGGTACCGTCGCTATCAGAGAAATTGATTTATTGGCAGATGGCGGATCTAAGTTAATTAGTCGGGTTACCTATGACAAGTTAATCAGTGTTCTGGAGTTTTTTTATAGGCATATGCCTGCACAAGATTTACTTAATATTAATTAAAACCAAACTTTATCTCACCCGAATTTAACGAAGTTAGCCCATAGCGTGGTAAGTTTATCGATCATACATTGGTCTCTGTATTTGGTGTCGGGTATGAAATCCATGGAGAACATGTACCCCAGTTCATCCCCGTGCGTCGCCCCAGCTTCTGTTATTTTGAAATTATTTTTCATTCTATTCCGATCGCCATCATAAGAGAACATGTAGAGGTAGACACTTGTATTCTTGTGTTTTGCATACTTGATCATTTGTCGTTGTTGCGGATACACGAAATTGAAATCAGAAAGCAAATCAACAATTTGAAGTTCATAGGAGGTACGATCTTCATCGTCGTCCAGATAGAAGAGATGAACAATGTCGACGAGGTCGCCTCGATTCTGAAGGTTAAACTGTTGATTCAAATAGTATTGAAAGCCATTCGGAAGATTATATATAGGTCTAAAATTCAAAGAATTCAAAGTAAACAGAGTCTCTCTATCCGTGAATCCGCCCAGTATTTTTAATCCATCAACATTTCGACCTTCTGATGACTCCGGATGTTCAGTGATAAACGGAACGACCCCCTCAAAATATTTTTCGACACACGGTTTCCAAGTATACTCCAAGTCTGTCGCTTTAACGACAACTTTGGGGCTCGCTTTAGCTAGGAACGACAGAGCGGAGTACGTGTCGTTAGTTTTGAAACCGAGCATTTTAGCGATATTGACGAGTGTCATTGGATTAGAAGGGCCAAGAAAGCCTGGACCCGTGGCGACTCCACTTTGTAGTATGGCCTGCTGAAATAGCCTGGGCCTTTCGGTCAGCAGATGCATGTCGATTGACACGGACCCTGAGCTGTGTCCGCATAAAGTGAGCTTCTGTGGATCGCCTCCGAATGCTCCAATATTATCTCTGACCCATTTGATGGCGTCGTACTGATCCCGAAGACCCTGATTACCGGGTATCTCAGGTATGTCCATGCACATGAAACCGTACGATCCACTTCTAAAATTAATCGTGACTACTATTATATCGTGACGCACGAGATACTTCGGTCCATATGAGCGTATCTTGTTGCTACCATTTCTGAACTTGCCTCCAAAGACAAAAATGAAAACAGCTCTGTGTTTAGTTTCTGATTTCGGCACGAATATGTTAAGTCTCAAGCAGTCGAGGGTGCCCTCATAATGTGTATCCGCGCTGCTTGCTTTAAAAACTTCCTTAATCTGCGGACATACTTCCGCCTCGGTGAATGCATCATAAACGTTGTAAAATTTTTCGTGCGGGATGGATTCCTGAAAAAAATTGTCATAGCCACATTATTATTGTGTCGAAAGACACGCTATAAAAATGTCTGGTGAGTACAACGCTAAAATTAATTAACTAGTAATGGGTTTTCCGGAGCTGAAATAATTTCACTGATTTAAAAGAAACGATGCATTTCTTCAGCACTAACTTTGGACATTAATCCGAATTCTAGTTCCTACAACCCTCTTATACTCACCCCAAAGGGATTGCTGGCGTTGACTTTGGCATACGGTATGCCCAGGTACATGTCGTAGTCGCCATCGCTGGCCGGCAAACCGCGGAAGGTGCCCGCTGGTGCGTGAACTAGCAGCCGACCCTCCGTACATTGCGCAACCAACAATACTGCTGCATACACCAACATTTTACTTTTTTTATTCGGAGATAAAAAGAACTTTATCGTACAACATAATGCCCTCCTTGTAGGATTTTACTATACATTTGACGCAACTATTGCACTTAACGACCTCCTTACTAGCACTTCGTTTGTAGTCGTCATTGTAGGATAATATTGTAATGACGTAATTAGCAAGTCGCTAATTACGCAGACATCTATTAACAATAAGGGCTTGCGCTCACTACAAACAAAATAGTCTTAAACTTTAGACTGTTGCTGTACAAAACACATCAAGATGCACCAACAAACAAATGTTTTGTATTGCAATAGCTTGTCTCGAGACGTCAATAGCAAACTCCGAACCGTCCAGTTGTTTTGTCCTAACATTGCATGAAGATGTCTCGCTATGCCGCCCATTCTATCAAAACCGGCCTCAAAAGGGGTCATAAAAAATTATTTAAAACGCTTGATGAAACTTGAATCTTTATGACCATAATAGTTGGGGAGGCGATGAGGGGATTTTGGGACTTGCTCGAGCGTGTCAGATTGAGCTTGTATAATGTATAGGCTTCCGACATGTGGCTAGTTATCATGGTATAGAAATCAGATTTCTCACGTGGTGGATTCATTCATTTTATATTAAAATGTCATCGGATCTGTCAGATTAAGATAGGAGATGTTTAGTTTACCCCAAAAAAGCTTCCATAAAAAGCACTGACGATTCAAAGGTGAGGTAAGCCTGTTGGGACATTTTGAAATATAAAAAAATAAAGCGTAATATTTTCCTAACAAAGCTTTTCAGATATTTTATTTTGCACTATAAACTAAATGATTTGGTCCTTGTTGTCTAAAATATATTTACAATTCATTTCATATATTTACAATAAGCATTTTTTTTTATATATTTTCTTATACAAAATTTTAATATGGCTGCAGTTTCTGAACCCACAGCTAGCTAAAATAAAAAACGCTCTTATTATTTTTTTATCAGTTTTACCTAACGTAAAAAACCTACTAGGACTCCATGACGCTCGAGTGACTACACAAATAGCACCCTTTCCTCCCCTACTATAAAGGGTCAGGGATCCCTAGAACATTTTTTTTATTACTATCAAGCAAATTTTTCGTGAGTAGCTTTATTTTGATAAGACAAGAGAAAAATCTCGAAAGTGGTGGCTAACAGAGATAGAAAGGTTAGGGTTCCGTTTTATGGTTCTGTAATAATCAACAAAGACTTGTCGAGAGCTTTTATTTGTTTTTTAATTAATGTTGTTTTTTTTTATCAGGCAGTATCGTCTTAGTTCCAAATTTTTGTTTTTGAAACATCTTTGTTTCGAGTGTGCGCTATTCATAATATTATACTTTGTTTACAATATCATCATCGACTCTTTAGTCATTAGTGAGCAGTAAGCCTAAGACCGATAAAAGAAATTATCATCAGCAGTTAAGTGTACTATGACCAATAAAAAACAAGTTCACGTTTAAGCGTTTTTATTGGCAATATAAAAAATTGTGAACGTCGTTTCTTTAGTTACTATTTAGTTACCAGTTATTTAATTGATACCGACTTGTAAGCATTAGAATTTATATTATTTAAAACTAGATTCCGCCCACAACTTAGTTGCACCGAAAATCGTTTATCGCGTGGGAACCGTACATTTTTTCAAGATAAAAAGTAACATATGCCCTATCCCGAGACCCAAAGTATCTCCATTCCAAATTTCAGAAAAATTGGTTCAGCGGTTTGTGCGTGGAGATGTAACAGACAGACAGGCAGACACACTTTCGCTTTATAATCCTTCAAACCCCATACGAGCACCGGTGACCGCAACAACAATATAATACAGTATAGCATTTACAAGAATCCCCGATCGAACTATTAATATGGATGAAATTCAACTGTTTCTTTTTATAAAAGTTTACCATATTAATATTCAAGTAAAACCTTTTTAATCTCGAACTACGTACGAGACAAGAGATTGTAATAGTGTGCTCCTCTGAGGACTGAGTGGTATTCACGTTTAAAGTAACAACGGTATTATACGATGGCATTGTCTGTATACCATCTTGTGCTGTCACTTGCCTGTAATATGCCGATTTACAAGCTCGCTCTGTCGTTATACCCAGAACAATGTAAGCCTGAACAAAAGCAGCCCGAGAAATTCAAGTTACTAGCGAGCGCTTTAAAATTTTAAAATACACGCTTTTGACATTGTCTCTTGTGAATTTTCAATGCGCATGACATACTGTGGTTACAATGCAGTAAGAAATACATGCGCCCAGTAAAAGATGTTTGCAGTATTAATGTCTCTTGGCATTTTCATATTTATACATTGCAGCGACGCACACGAAAATTCCCATAAGTGTTGAATATAGTACTGTTTAAAAACTGTTTAATACTCAGAATAAAGACAAATTATAGATATTGGGCGTTTTAAACATGTTGGTTTTAAAATTAGCAATAGTTATTTTTAACTCCAAGATTGTAAATAAATAAATAAAATAAAAAAGCCTTTTATTTCTTGTTTTACAATTTACACTTAACATTTCAGTAGACAGACAGTAGGTACTTAATGGATGCAAAATCAATTAAACAATAATATTATAATAACAAAGCCTATTAAAAAATTAAAAAAATAATTACATCTATATTTTTTATCATATAAAAGAAAGTTGTGTTAGTTACGCCACTTATAACTCAAGAACGGATGAACCGATTTGGCTGAAAATGGGTGGAGAGGTAGCTTAAAACCAGAAATAGCACATAGGATACATTTTGTCCCGGAAAAATGTACGGTTACTGCACAATATACTTTTATGATTTACGCGTATACTATTCAATCGATTTTGATGAATTTTGGTATGGAGATACTTTGAGTCTCGGGAAAGGGCAAGGGATACTTTTGGTCCCGGAAAATGTACGGTTCCCGCACAATAAACTTTTATCTCAAGAACGGATAAACCGATTTGGCTGAAAATTGGTGGAGAAGTAGCTTAGAACCAGGAAAAGGACATAGGATACATTTTGTCCCGGAAAATGTACGGTTACTGCACAATATACTTTTATGATTTGCGCGTAAACTATTCAATCGATTTTGATGAATTTTGGTATGGAGATACTTTGAGTCTCGGGAAAGGGCAAGGGATACTTTTGGTCCCGGAAAATGTACGGTTCCCGCACAATAAACTTTTATGATTTTCGCCTAAACTATTCAGTCTATTTTTATGAACTTCGGTATGGAGATACTTTGACTCTCGGGAAAAGGACATAGGCTACTTTTTGTCCCGGAAAATGTACGGTTCCTGCACAATAAACTTTTATGATTTTCGCTTAAACTATTTAATCTATTTTGATGAAAATTGCTATGAAGATACTAATTTTAATCTATTGTTTTCTTAATTATACCAATTCGAATTAAATAATCATCGTTAAGACAGGACAACGTCTGTCGGGTCAGCTAGTTTTTAATATTATTATAATTTGAATTCATTAACATGTCAGGTAGGTAGATATTATTTAACAAATTAACTGATTGATGTCATTAATAATATTATTCGAATTATTCATTAACATGTCATGTAAATTGTAATAAGTAATTGATTATTATAGTTTTAGCAAGAACCCCTCTCAGCGGAAGGTAAAGGCCTCCTCCAGAGCCGACCAGCGTTCTCTATCTTCTGCCACTCCAAGCCAAGATTGTAACAACAATAAAAAAAATCTAAATGGCGAATAAGTATAAAGGTATTATATTTTTCTCTTTCACTCTTATTTGTCTTTATTGTTTCCTGAAACAAATCGCTATTCTCGCGGTTCAGCTTTTTCATATTACTTTCATGTTTTTATCCTTTCTTTATGGGATAACACGTGTACTGTGTAGTTACGTAGACAAATATCATTTTATCCGTAGGCAGATAAACCCATAAATCGTTTTACTATGAATAGATTTTGATAAAATTTCCCGGAACGAATAAAGCTTATCCTAGGACAACATTCAGTTTAATCGGAGCTGGATGTCGACTGTCGAGTGAAATGAAACATATTTTTTCGCTTAAAAGATTGATATAAAAAATATTATGTGAATCCATACTAACCCATCAATCCTCAAGCTGTACCCGGCTGTCGCATAACAATTGAAAATCTATTGTGACTGCGATTCCCATGATCGAGGTATAAATATTGTAAATGCGCGAGTGTTTTTGTCTGTCTGTTCTCATCACTCCTTAACCGCTAAACCGGTTTTGTGGAAATTTGCTAAGAATTTTTGTCCCGTAGAAATGTACGGTTCCCGCGCGATTATCGAATTTTATCCCAATTAAGTTACTTTCAGCTTATTTTTACGTGTAAATTTTTATAAAGTAGATTTAAAAGAAGAGATAATAAGTAATAGAAACCTATGTCACCGATTCTATGGTCATGTGTAATTATTATAAGTAGTAGAACCCGATTACTGCGTCTTTAAATTATAATTATTAATATATTATTAAATTAAGACAATCTTTATTTAAAACAAAAAATATGAAAGAAAGGTACATATTTCATACATTTTACTTACCCCGATATCAGATCGACGTCCGACACCGATATCGGATCGAATAATGTGAAAGCGCCCTTAGAGTGTGTAAAATAATTGCGGTGAAATATAATGGCAATTAATATCCTGCACGTTTGACAAAATTAAAAACCTTATTTTACTACTGTCTACCGCAGTAATTAGAGTGATAGCGTTTACGTTAATAATTTAAGTATTTTTACAGCTTTAAATACTTTTGTCAGATTTAAGTGACATGACCTAGTATATCTTTATACATTATATTAATTTTGGTATTATAATTATAAAATGTAATATTATAATGCCCTTCTCTTCTTATTATAAACCTCTTCAACGAATTTTAATGAAGGTGTCTAAGTACCCCATATCATAGCTTAAGGTGATGATAGAAGCAGCCCTGAAAGAATTACTTTTAATTTCTAATTGTCTATGAAGAATTGCTTAGCTTTAGCCCACAATATATTAATAGTACACACACACATACACATTACATACTCACCCAAAAGAATACTTTAGGAAACTAAACTATGTGATAATAAAATAATATTAGACGTTCCGTGCGGCTTCGCCCGCGTAGATTAGATATTTCACAGACAAATTAGTACACAAAAAACAGCCTATGATCCTTCACGCGGTCTTCTTCTTATCTGTGCCAAATAACATAAAAATTGTTCCAGTGGTTCGTGAGATAAGCCCTTTCAAATAATTTCCCCCGTTTTTTCCACATTCCTCTATTTCTTCGTTTCTATTAGTTTTAGTGTGATAAAATATAGCATAATATAGCCTTTCTCGATAAATGGGCTATCTAACACTGAAAGAATTTTTCAAATCGGACCAGTAGTTCTTGAGATTAGCGCGTTCAAACAAACAAACTCTTCAGAATTATAATATTAGTATAGATTAACGCATTTTAGTAACACCCTATAAAAAGAACATGTCAGTAAAATATTTTACACAAAACATACACTTAAAATCAAGTCCCGGCAGTCGCGCAGAATGGAGTACCTCCGTAGATAATATTTTGCAACTTTTACCGTTTAAATGCAAGTGTGCGCTACAGAAAATTGAAGTTTCGTTTCATACCTGCCTATTATTTTCAACTTTGTTGCCAGCAGGGCAACAACTTCGGAGTGCTCGAGGTTATTTTAGAGGTTGCATTGTACGAAATTTGAATTTCATATGCACTATCATTTTGTACTTTGCAATAGCCAAAGTTTTTTCGATACAAAGATTTTGGCCGGTTTTTAAATGTTTCCGAACTGAACTGAATATTTTATTACTGTTGTAGGTAAATAGACAAGTTTTTATATTTTTAGTGCTCTATAAATAATATCTGTATATATTTTAGCACTATACCCAAATCCAGCAATCTAATCCTCTCGCTTCAAAGGTTGCCTGGAAGATATTGCTGCTTAGTAATAAGGCCGCCTTTGTGTGCTTTCTTTTTATTTTATAATTAATATATTTTAAACTTTGTCTATGTAATTTTATTGTGCACAATAAAGTATATTTTCATTTCATTTCATTTCATCTGTGAGTGATGTTACAATTTTATATTTAATAAAAAAATACTTAACGTAGAAAAATGGGAAGTACTGTAATATGAGTGGCGCCTGAAAAAAACAAAATCAATTTTACCTAAAGGATAAAATAGAAATGCTTGTCTAAAGTATAACTTAGATCTACCCTAGTTCTAATGTTGTCACATAAAAATATGAATCGCAGATAATTACGTTAGCTAACGAAAAAAGTCGACATCTTTTCGTCATTGCAAAAATTTAAGGGTCAGTTGTTCCTTTCTGATACGTAACCCTATTATATAACTTTGTATCAAGTGTAACATTTTTCAAAGTCCGCAAACGTGATATATCCGGGTACTCCATAACAAACCTCATCGCGGGCGCCCCGGGTATCCGGGTACCCGGGTAACAAAGAAACGAACCCGGACGCGCCGTGATAAGGAAACCGGATACGCCACCCTAACGAACAACTAGCTGAGCACTGAACAATATCAATGAAGTTGTGTGTTAAGGGCGTTTTATGGAAATTTATGAGGTTACCGCTTTCATAAAGTCTTGTACAAAAATGTGACTTGTAGAAAGTTCTAATTTCTAATTTATAACGTTTTTCTGAACACAACAAAACTCAGGATTCAATTTAATAACAACTAAGGGTGGGTTTCACGGGTTAAAGGTATAGTTAAAGTAAGTTAGTGCAACCCTCCATGATAGCGCATTTTCATTAGTCGTTAACTCGTACGGTATACCGTATACAGTATACGGGGAGTCCCTGCAGCCGAAACAATTTTCATTGGTCGTGGCATGCGTTTCAGAAATTTCCCGCACCCCGCATGCGGTCCCCCCTATCGACCAGTGAAATTGCGTCATTAGTGTTACCCTTTTACCGCTACGCTACGCAAAAGCGTAGCTGTACTACGCTGGTGCTACGCGCCTAGTTTCACGGCGCCCAATGAGGGACAAACATATATGGCGCTATGTAGTGTGTGTCAAACAGCTGTCATATGTCACGAGATAGCTTCCACATGTCACGAAATAGGTTGTATGTCACGAAATAGGTTCCACATAGCTGTCTTTTATCTGTCTGACATTTGACGAAAGACTCTACTGTCCCTTTGGTGGCAAATAATATTACATATATTTAAAACCCACGCTTTGAAATTGAGTAAATAAGCACATCTTATTACCTCAATCTTGGGAATCGCAGAGACAATAGATTTTCAATTTGTTATGCGGCAGTTTGTTTGGGGATTGATGGGTTAACTACTCAGTTTCAAAATTTGGAAATAAAATTAGACCGTACATACTTAGTTGTGTATGACCTGAACCTTACATTTCGTATTAACGTAATAAATCACGGCATAAAATATAAGTATCAAGCCACAGAAAACAGGTAGAAATCGTATTCACCGTCCGATAGCTTAGAATTACAGAAAAGACGTTGCTAGCGGAAGTTTTCAATGCTTGAAGTGATTGCAGATCGGAAATACTCAATCCATCTCATACAATACTAAATTAGAACAGGAGAAATGCACTGGATATAATATAAAAAATAATATACATTTGATTCCTTACAGAAAAGACCTTATCTTAACAATTTATATTAATACAAACCGTAATTTGAAGATTTGATAATAAATTTCAAGGTGTAATAAGAAGGGCCTGTTTCACCACTTCCTGATAAGTGCCGAAAATAGGCTATCCACCACTTAACTTGACAGATGAAGTATGGGATAAGATCTTTCAAAAAAATCGGTTGTCTGAAAAGTCGGTTTACTGACGATAGTTGAACGTGACAACGTATGACGTTGTCACGTTCAACTATCCTAAGCCTTAACCCCTTAACCCTCGCATCCGAATCTCTATAAATATAAACAAACTTTTTTGACTGTAACCTAAAGTTATTTCGATGTATTTCTTTCAAATGATTGTCTAAAAATATTTGTAATGAGTAAAATAAACTATTCGCAATACAAAACGCTACATACATTCGTGAAATCCAGTAAAATCTTCGAACAAAGCACAAGTCATACCTTGACACGTAAGAAATAAAGCACAATTTCAAATAGCCGAAACAATACTAATAGCTCACAGATTGTTTATTTATTTTTCATTCAGAGTGTGGTCAATGTATCAAAGGTCATAACTAACCAAACTTCTTCGTACAAAAGTATTATCTAAATCATCGAAATACGTAATATAATCGAAAAAAAGAGCGCGGCCCAGGTGGGTCTTACGGTTGTTGAAAGACTTGAAAGTGTAAATGGAACGCCTCAGAGCAGCTGTCAGCGAGGCAACGCCGCATGAACTGTCATGTTTTTCGGGCGCGCACCCCATATCGAATTATAAGACGTTATCACGTCAAAAATTGTGAATATCGTATTCGGCACTTTATCAGAAAGTGGTGAAACAGGCTTTCTATTTACCTTTTTCGACTTCCAAAAAGGACGGAGTTCCTTGATCCGCATATTTTAATATTATTATGATAGTTTTTGTGCTAGCAACACCGAATGTAAATTAAAACCTAGGTTTTAAATATTACGATATCGGATCGAACGCTAAATAAACCGTTCAAAACGTCTTATTGATTCGATCGTGACAAGAATTGCCTATTGTCGCCCCCTTCAATGTGTGAATAGTTCACAATTTTCGCATTTCGAACAAACAGCGACATCATACATAATGGTGCCGAAAATTTGGGAAATGCTTTGTTCGAGGATTTCATTTTAACGATTACTGTCGTGATTTCGTCATTACATTTTATGTAATCGACGTCAAAGGAAGTTTTGGAGTTCCGATTACTATGCCATCTTGGAATGGTTCTTCAAAGTGTTTTGTTTTTCGATAGTATTATACATTTATACTTTACAGAAGCTATTGTAATAAAAATGTTAAGTGAAATAAGTTATATTATTCCACTTGACTATACTCATGTAATAAATTCGAAAGTGTATCCATCTAGATTCTAGTCTGTCTGTTTCTCATACTTAAAATTATGACAAAATAGGTTTTAATTATAATTAAACGATAAGGGTGTAATTGCGGGAGAATCAAGTATCTTCCAAGATAATCTAATTGCCCGTATACAAACTAATTAGTATGTATTGTGTAATAAGTTAATATACATTTATCATCAACTTGCGGGCACCATCTAGTACTAGAATAATCCGTACTATTGTTATAAATGATAAAGTATTTTGTCTATTTGTCTGTCTGCTAGTTAACAAAACTGCTAAACCGATTTTGCTGTTTGATAATGGATATATTTTAGTCCCAGAATAGCACTTATGCTATTCTGGGACTAAACTAATTAATAACTTAAACTAATTAATAACTTTTATAGATTACTAGATGTCCCGGCAAACGTTGCTTTGCCATAATATAAAGTATTTCGCCCATATTATTTTATTGAAGTGACTAAATAATGTATGTCACCATGGCAACGTCGATCGCTATCCCGTCGCACAAACAATGGTCGCCGTCAGTCTCAGGTTGTAATAATTTACTGTTATTTATTCAACAAATGCACTTATCAATTATATAAAGTACCCAGTAGCCGATTCTCAGACCCACTGAATATGCATATAAGATTTGGTAAAAATCAGTAAAGCCGTTTCGGAGGAGTTCGTGGACTAACATTGTGACACGAGAATTTTATATATAAGATTTTATCGTGCGATAAACGATTTTTTGTAATCTAGTTAAAGTATATAGAATAGGCATAATATTGTAAACACAAGAGTTTATAGAAAATCCATGAGCGTCACTGAAAAATAATATTGTGAACGCAATATTTTTTGTAAACTCCGTGAACATCAGTGTAATACAACTGCAGAAAAATACAAGCAGCTTACAGGTCTTCAAATAACTAAAAGCCCTGGCGAGGTTGTATTGAACTATTGACAAACCACTTGCCATCCGACGGTTTGCGCTGCGGTAAAACGTCAGGTAAAATATCTAAAGCCTTCTTTACAGCGTGTACGATTAAGGATTGGTTACACAGTGCAAGCAGTTGAAGTGACAGTAGGCAGCTACTGCGACTATGTACTCGCACGAAATCAGCGTGACTCGCCTCCCTTGGTCACACCATGCACGCTATTGACGTCCCAATATAAGACGACGACGTCCGAATAAGACGACGAGGAAATGTCCCAATGGCTTAGCCTTGTCAAGTTGTATCTATGGTGAGGGAAGGTGAGTGGCGAGTAAAAACAAAAAATGTTGTAGTAACTCGCACCCAAAGACCTTTAAAGCTACTCGCACCCTAGCAACTGACCCACTCGCACATGAAAGTAACTTGTATGATGCGGTCACACGTGGCAAGTAGCTGCACTTCAGTAACTGGCTAGGCCAGCTCGCATGTCAGCTCCCACCCTGTAACGCAGGCATTACTAACCTTTTCCGTCGACCTTTATTGAACCTTATCACAAAGTAGTAAGACACAAAAATAGGACGGACGCCAGCTGCCTCAGTCTACCATATTTAAACCATATTACAAAGTAGTAAGGCCTTAAAATTGTCACATGTACAAAATTGTAACAGACATAAAACTGTATCCTTTACTTTAAACGTTTGATCTCATATGCAAAGAGTTATCTAAAATGGCTCAGACAAAGGAAAATTATACATAAGTTATACAAGGCCGCAATTTGTGTAACAGTTTATGTTTCAATAAACTGAATCTATAAAATAAGCGAGTCTAACTATATTTTAAGGAATAATGTAAGTAAAAGTAATTTTGAAAACGTTTGACATAAGACTGACGATAATTCCTAATAATTCACAAAAATATACTATCTCTTCTTAATAAATAGACGCAACATTTATTATATTCAAGCATAATTATATATATTATATTTGTCTGTCATGTGCCTACTTCAGAAACAGACGGACAATCAGACCGCGTCAAGCTGTTAATGACAGATTTTTTTATTGGTGAGGGGTTAAATATAGCTATTGATTGTAAAAACAGTCATACAATCAGACCGTGTTAAGCTAATGACTGATTTTTTTATTGGTGAGGGGTTAAATAGCTATTGATTGTACAAAACATAACTATGAAAACAGAAAATAGTAAACTGCCCAGCTCACTACAAAAATAAAACATTTTAGTCTCTGTTTTAATTTACGGTAAAAATTTCTTCGAAGCTTACAATAAGTTTATCTTCCACGTTATTGCTACGAACAAAGAAAGCAGTTTCACTAAAATATAAAACACGGCTTTAATATTTACGGGGAAAATGTGGAAATTTCAACATGAAGCAAATTCGCGAGCTGTTCGTATGATTAAAATTATATCTGCATAGGCACAAAACCTATAGAACCAGTATTTATGTATTGTATTCTAAATATTTATTACTTACTAGAGGACGCCGGCAACTTCGTTGCGCCAAAATTCGTTTATCGCGGCGGAACCGTACATTTTTCCGGGATAAAAACTATCCTATGTCTTTTCTCGGGTCTCAAAGTATCCCCATACCAAATTTCAGCAAAATCGGTTCAGTGGTTTGAGCGTGAAGAGATAACAGACAGACAGACAGACAGACAGACAGACAGACAGACACACTTTCGCATTTATAATATTAGTAAGGACTAGATGACGCCCGCAACTTCATTGCGCCAAAATTGGTTTATCGCGCGGGAACCGTACATTTTTCCGGGATAAAAAGTATCCTATGTCCTTTCCCGGGACTCAAAGTATCTCCATGCTGAATTTCAGAAAAATCGGTTCAGCGGTTGGGGCGTGAAGAGGTAACAGACAGACAGACACACTTTTTCATTTATAATATTAGTATGGATTAGTACTTACTACAAGAAGAAATAATAAAAAATTCCATCATAGATCTAACGAAAACCTTTTTCGCGAAACGACTAGTACTTGGTTGGAAGAATGGCACTTAAAATTTTCATTAGATAAATAGCTAAACCAAAGATTAAAATATATATTAAAGTAAATTAGACGCTATAAGGAGTGCTCGTAGGCACAAATGTTCCGAACGAAGCTTAAACGGTAATAGCTTTTCTTTGTTACAATAATCATTTTGTACCATGAGGGCATTATAGAGTCGTTACCTTAATGATGCCTTATGCGAAGCTAACGACTGCCTTTAGCTTGGCTTTAAAAATATCCAGGATAATTCGGCCTGTTTTCCTTTTAATGGTTACCGTCAGCTTGCTAATGCTTAGTTTAGCCTAAATTTTTATGCTTTAATGCATAAAGATCTTGCATTAAAGCAGAGAGAAATAATATATGATACTGTATTTGTTGTTGCTGAATTTATCAGCTACAATTTTTTTTTATGAAATAAGGTGGCAAACGAGCAAACGGGTCACCTGATGGAAAGCAACTACCGTCGCCCATGGACACTCGCAACATCAGAAGAGCTGCAGGTGCGTTGCCGACCTTTTACGAGGGAATACGCTCTCTTCTTGAAGGTTGAATAGCTTTATACGGAAAGCGAAAATTGTTTTTTCAATAGGAAGTTTAGTTTGTATTATGAGTATGACTTAAATGACGCTACTGATAAGCATTTAATTTCTTGGATAGTATTAATGATTTTTTTTTTATTTTTAGAACAATGTAGCGCCTTAAAATTTTCATTTTTAAAATCGACAAAAAAAAGAATAAGCTGTTTACCTCGTGCCTTAACAAAGCTACAAAGGTATCTCATAAATTCGCTTCGTGCCTCAAGAATTTCTTAACATTAAAA
Source organism: Polyommatus icarus (assembly GCA_937595015.1). NCBI lineage: Eukaryota > Metazoa > Arthropoda > Insecta > Lepidoptera > Lycaenidae > Polyommatus > Polyommatus icarus. The sequence goes on along the minus strand of OW569322.1, from coordinate 7,082,676 downwards.
TAAAAATAAAACACTTCTTAAAATAGGTCAAAACCAAGAATATGTCGACAGAACAAAAAAAAGGCACGAAATTCTATACATATGGAGTAGCTTTTACCCGACAGAGATGACAATCTTCAAAAGAGGCGAACCGTACAATAGGGAATGGTGTGATGGATTTTCTTTTGTGTGTTTATGGTAATGGCTTTGTCTATGTGTGTTTAAATATGCATCAAAGAAATGGATGCCAATAAATAGCTATGACTTATGAGAATTGTATCTATTGGAATTTCCGCAGGCAAACGCTCTTTGTCATACGAAAATTCTCGTTACGTACATAGGTATGATTCTAGTCAGATGGGAGACCTACATAGTTTGGTCGCGTTACGTCACTGGCCGCGTCCCCATTAGACACGGCACGGCGCCGGCACCGTGTTACGGCACGACGCCGCCACCGTGATTCGCTACGGAGCCGCACCGTGTCACGGTGCCGCGTACGGTGCGTCCCTATTCAGTCAATATTTGCGCTCGAACGAGATTGCTTGTCTGCATATGGATTGAAAGAAGAAAAGAATTATTCTCTTGTTTTTACTAAAACGAAGATTGAAAAAGAAACAGAAACAGAGGAAATTTTGGGTAAAGTCGTATTACAAATTACTTACAAACTTAATAATTAAGGGGGCTCCCATACAAAAACATATTTTTTTGGTTATTTTTCTCTATAATAATGGTACGGAACCCTTCGTGCGCGAACCTAAGTCGCACTTGGCCGATTTTTATGTGTTCCAAATAAGTGCCTCGTTTAAATTTGGACAAAATTTTTGTTCGGAATTTTCACCCAGAATAGGGGCGCGCGATGCACCGTAAGCGGCACCGTGTTACGGTGCGGCGCCGTACCGTGTCACGGTGGCGGCGTCGTGCCGTAACACGGTGACGGCGCCGTGCCGTGTCCGATGGGGACGCAGCCTAACGTCAACCCCAGCCGACTAATCACAATTAACATTGAATTGGCATGATCCGACTGATGGCTGGTTTACACGTATTAAGTAGATAAGTAGTAACTAAATTTTAACTTAATTTGAAGTGCCTGCCCGAAGTTTGTCAAGTGATAAGCCCAGCCTGCCAACTTAACAGAAAATAGTCAAAAATTTTTTTTTTTATCTTTATTTATTTTAAGGGATTTTTGTGATTCTAATTTCCTTGTTTACTACTTAACTAAATTTTAACTTGCTTGCTTGCTGTTTACATGCAATTAACAACATAAAATTAAGTTAAAATTTAGTTAACTACTTATCTTTATATATATAATTCTTCTGTGAGTGTGTATGTCACCGAACTTCTCTCAAACGACTGGACCGATTTTGATGAAATTTTTTGTGCGTGTTCAAGGGGATCTGGGAATGGTTCAGATTCACAATTTTGTCAATTCACAAGTTGTTGATTTTGGAATGTTTTACATTGGATCCGACAGACGGCGCTACCATCGCAGTGCCCCCCCCCCCCCTCTTCCTTCTCATGACACGTCTTATTTCTGCTCTTTAAGAACAAAGTAAGTCATCTATCTATCTATATCTATACATCTATCTATCTATCTATACATATAATAAAATCGTAGGAAAGTCAATTCTGTACATTGAATATTTTTGAAAAGTAATACTTGGGACGTGATCTACTATGCTATCGCGGACGAAGTCGCGGGCACCAGCTAGTCTACTTAATGCCTGTAAACCAGCCCTTAATGAGGTCGGTCCGTCAACTGCATAGGAATCAATTTCCTCGATGCTACATAGTCATGAGGTATAATTATTTTTAGTTTCAAATAGTTAACTCCAAAGATGGTTGTTATGTTTGGTATTTTTTCTAATACTCGCAAAAGGTTTTGAGTAGCTACTTAATTATATTGGTATTGTTATGATTCAGTGGAGTTATTGAGTTATGGAAATATTTATTTTGTCGAACGTGTCGATGACGTCACAGCTTGACATTTACTACGTAACTATAATATCAAGTATGTAAATAAATTCAGATCTAGCGATGATGATCAACGCACGCGGAATAAAATTCCAGTTAGAAACTACAAACACTAAATTCCTGGATGATAATTCTCAGTCCACGGTTATATAGGTCAGACTTTGTAAACTTAAACCTCCCTTAGAAATTCGCGTCGTAAAATTGGAAACTACATCCATTTACTTTTAAGGCAGTCGCGATACCAGCGAATTTGTATAGGTTCCGTTCTTTTATGTGCTGTATAGATAAAAAATATATTGATGTGAGACATTTTACGAGCGTATAAAACGTGGATAATACAAACAAAAACTAATTTGATATATTTTGGAACTATACATAACTAGATGACACCCGCAACTCCGTTGCGCCAAAATGCGTTTATCGCGCGGGAACCATATATTTTCCGGGATAAAAAGTATCATATGTCCTTTCCCGGGACTCAAGAGTCAAGCTATCTCTTTACCAAAGAACAAAGGCCATTCGTCTAACATGCTTGGACTATAATAATAATAACTCTTTATTGCACACCAAAATACAGTACTTAAACGAAAGATACAATAATATATATACTAGTAGTACTAATTGATGTACAAAAGGCGAATTTATTGCTACTAAGCAATCTCTACCAGTCAACCTTTTGTAGATACGATTGAAAATTGGAATGAGGTAGAAATCGTGTAGGTGCGCAAACTAAACTAATCCTGGTGCTTAAAGTATTACTAATACTAAAACTAAGACAAATTCTAAAACTATTATATTAACTTGTTACTAAAACCAGAACTATTTATGCTGGTAGTTAACTATTTGATGACAAAGATGTGAGAACTGACAGGAATGAGCTAGTGCATAATATAAAAATCTTATAAAACGTAACTTGATGAAACATCTGTAATTTCAATTGCCTATATAAATGTAACATAGCACGGCATTCAATATATTTTTAAAAGCTGGGAGTTTCAAGTAATTGTGTATTAAGTTTTTGAATTTTGAGGTTATAAAGATAGTTAATAATAAGCTGTACTATCATTTTGAGTTATGGTTTTAGTTTAAAATATATGAAACACACGTCAGAGTTTTTAAAAATAAAAGTAGGAGGCAAACGAGCAAACAGGTCACCTGATAGAAAGCAACTACCGTCACTCATGGACACTCGCAAAATCGGAATACGCTCTGTTCTCGAAATCCTCAAGAAGAGAGCGTATTTAAGCAGGTTGTATGGGTCCCTTGGAATGACAGAATATGCGTTCAATATAAAAAAAAACATTATCCTGCGTTAAAAACACAAATTCAATATTCATATTTTTAGAGCCGATTATCTTTGTTTTCCCAGCTTCTAAAAATCAACTGTTTTTATTTAATTATAGCATTTTACCTAAACTACATTTTAGTTATAGTTCCACCTAGGTAACAAGAACCTTGTTTTTTAGTCCATTTTGGCCATTGTTCTTTCAGCAAAATCGGTTCAGGGGTTAAGGCGTGAAGAGGTAACAGATAGACAGACATACAGACACTTTCGCATTTGTAATATTAGTATGGATTTACTTCTAATAGAAGGCCTGGGTAAAATAATTATGAATTAATGGGACTCAGAAACCAGGAAATTGAAAACAATTCACGTATCGAATCGCACCGTATGATTATTAAGTAATTATCACTTAATAATAATTAATGATAAAGTTATAGTGAATACAATAATCCATACTAATATTATAAATGCGAAAGTGTGTCTGTCTGTCTGTCTGTCTGTTACCTCTTCACGCCCAAACCGCTGAACCGATTTTGTTGGGTATGGAGATACTTTGAGTCCCGGGAAAGGACATAGAATACTTTTTGTCCCGGAAAAATGTACGGTTCCCGCGCGATAAACGAGTTTTGGCGCGACGGAGTTACGGGCGTCATCTAGTTAATTATAAAAACGCAATATTTTCATAAAAACAAAATACATAATACTATGCCAGCTAGGTTACAATTTATCAAAATATTTTAATTTGCAAAACCGGCATATTACGTGATGAAGATTTGAAAATTAACTTCTGTTTTGCCTAAGACAATTTTATCAAGGAGGGAACAAAATTTTCTTAAAAGGTAATCTATTCATTGCTTTAATTCAAATTTAATTAATTTGCAATTCAAATTACTTAAAAGTCCAAAGCCTTTATAGTTCACATTGATTTAAGTCTGACCCTTCTCTAGAATTTTCATTTCATTAATACCGTTTTTTTCGTAACGTCTCCTATGCCTATCTAGATAAAGCTATAAAAATATTAGGAAGATACTTTTTTCTTTAAATTTAACTAATTTATATTAATCATTGTGTAAATTTTTTTTTGCAAAAGCGCCAAAACTGTTTATGTCTTGGATTTTTGATAAAATTACAGTTTTATTCCAATACCTAACGTAACTCGGTAAGTACATAATAAAAATAATCTTCATAAGCTTTTTTCACTTGTTACAAGAATATCGTAATTTGACGTTCTGGCTATTAAACGATATTATATTTTAGTCTTCATTAATACATTCTATTTTATTCAGCAATTAATATCCGCAATCCACATGCCAAATAAACTAAAACATCGAATAAAGGGCGCGTTTTTTACCTTTTAATTTAAAAAGTAGTCACGAAGACTTTTAACGAATAAAGTGCGCTTAGTTATAGCCTTAAGAGGATTATTTAAACTAAATGCCTACGCGAAAGTCAGATGGCTTTTAACTTAAGCCAAAACTGGTCACGAACAAGATTACGAACATAAATTGAAGGATTTTCTGTGAATTAACGCGCTCATTACTATAGGCTGTTTTCTTTCTGTTATTTTTTTTTCTTTTTCTGACAAATATTTTTCTAACTTTATAATCGAGAGCATCAAATAAGGCTAATAGAGATACTCATTCGTTAAAATCTTTTTATAATCCTTCATTCGTTCTTTTTTTTGTAACGAATCTGAAATTAAAAACACATGACGCATATTTTTTTCATTCACATGGAGGGCTATCTCCATGGAAGGGATGGAAAGCCTTAGGTACTATAATTACCCCAAAGTGGGAAAGCTTACTGTCTTCTCGAACCGTTTTGCACGCTGGTTTTCTTGGTGGCCATGGTATTTCTAGTTTATAATGTGAACACTATACAAGCTATATAATACTTGAGAAATTTTATTGCACAGTTTATACGTTGAAATTAGCATGTGCTCTGCATAATATGGTAAATACAGTTTTACGGTAAGGGTTTTATAATATTCAAGTAGCTTCGATACTATCAAGTTAATGTTTATGCCCGCTACTTCTGATTTTCAAAGTATTTTATGAAAAAGTGGCAATTATCATGGACTTTGTAGAGTAGCGAGATGATTACTACATTCAAGCGGACGAAGTTGCGGGCAACAGCTAGTGGAGTAACTATTAATTTGAATATTTGTAATTATTTGTATCAAAAGTCAAAACATTTCGAAACAATATTTGTATAACATGTGACATAGTGTATTAATGCCTGTGAATCGCTATCAAAAACTGATAACAATTTGACCTACTGCATAAAACAAACCTTTACAAAGTGCTCAAATCTAACATCAAGATGCCCAATGCCCACGTATTGTATTATGAGATCGTCAATATACGAGACCGAACACAATTGTTTTTCGAATCACGTTCGCAGAGAGAAAGTACAGGATATGTCCAATTTTATCAGAGGCCCTTCAAGTCGAATTGTCATAAGAAAGGTTCGCCACAAAGACGGTAACGTCGTGACGTTTATGATCAAAAGTAGGGAAAAATAATAGTATCTAAGTTAGAATGTACCTACCTACTAAAAATATTTTTAACAAAATACCAAACGTTAACACTATAATAATATTATTCATCTGTTAATATTTAAAACCGCTCTCAGCGAGCAATGCTACGAGTATAGCATAAAGGTGACAATATACAATACATACATAAATAAAAAAAGTGTGTCAGCTCCGACGCACGACTGGCAGGAGTTTACTCCTTAAGTACGAGTATCTAACCATACGCAAAAAGAGTTAAATATTCAACTGAAAAAAGATTAATATATGGGGTTCTTCGGCTTGTTCTTCCTGGGAAAAATCCAGGAAGAACAAGCCGAAGAACCCCATATCCAGGACAAACAGTTGCCAAGTTATAAGCACTCAAACTTTGACATTGACAGCTCGGCAACTGCCAAAGACCGAACAAAAGCGGCCATAACTCCGCTACACCAATAAATACCTTGGCTACCCCCTCCCTGAATTTGAACTAAATCAGAGCCATCATTTTTTTTTCTCAATTCTAAGGCTGGCTGATTCTGGAATCGAATAGAGGAGAAAAATCCAGGAAGATCAAACCGAAGAAACTCATATCCAGGACAAACAGTTGCCGAGTTACAAGCATTTAAACTTTGACATTAACAGCTCGGCAACTGTCAAACGTCGAACAAAAGCGGCCATAACTCAGCTTCCGATAGGCCTAGAGGAACGGGGTTTCTTCTAACATCAAAGGCAACACCTCGGCTACCCCCTCCCTGAATTTAAACTAAATCAGAGACATCAATTTTTTTTTCTCAATTCTAAGGCCAGAATCAAATAGAGGAGAAAAATCCAGGAAGATCAAGCCGAAGAAACCCGTATCCAGGACAAATAGTTGCCGAGTTACAAGCATTCAAACTTTGACATTTACAGCTCGGCAACTGTCAAACGTCGAACAAAAGCGGCCATAACTCAGCTTCCAATAGGCCTAGAGGAACGGGGTTTTTTCTAACATCAAACACAACACCTCGGCTACCCCCTCCCTGAATTTGAACTAAATCAGAGACATCATTTTTTTCAATTCTAAGGCCAGAATCAAATAGAGGAGAAAAATCCAGGAAGATCAAACCGAAGAAACTCATATCCAGGACAAACAGTTGCCGAGTAACAAGCATTTAAACTTTGACATTAACAGCTCGGCAACTGTCAAACGTTGAACAAAAGCGGCCATAACTCAGCTTCCGATAGGCCTAGAGGAACGGGGTTTCTTCTAACATCAAAGGCAACACCTCGGCTACCCCCTCCCTGAATTTGAACTAATCTACTACTCTACTACTTTTTTATCTGAATAATGTGTACATTCTATAATATGTATACCTAATATTTACCCGGGAATACCCACTCTTTAAACTTTAAAGGATTGTGCATAAATCTTCTTAAAACAGATTAGAAAGTTGCGCACTAAAGGTGCGCACCAAAAACGTGACACGATTTTCGTTACTTGTTAGTAGGTTTTACCCCTCGGATTTTTCTCATACTGGACGCCTTATATATGAAAATCGATTCTTAAGGAGTAAACTCTAAAATACTTTTCTCTAAAACACCTTTTGTATAATTATTCGCTGCGTAAGTATTTTCTTACTAATGTGAATTCAACAACTTTGAAGTATCGTAGCTTTAAAAGTTTAAAGAAAACTAAAGTATGTAGGTGTAAGAACACCTTGATTAATAAAGGAGTTAAGTTGAGCGCCATCCCCGAGTAACCGGATATCACTTGAGCTTCCACGCCTCGACACCATTCCTCTAAAATATTACGAAATATAATCCAGCAATGGCTCTTTGACTTATATAAATGAGAGTTACTTTGATACAGGGGAAAGAAAAACTACCTTCTTTATTTAGAGTAATGATTACGAGTATATTATAGACTTTTCTTGCATTTATTTCACTTTATTATTTTATCCCCTTAGAGGTAAAATTGTTCAAAATTCTTTCTTATCGGATGCCTACGTCATAACATCTACCTGTATGCCAAATTTCAGCCTGATCTGTCCAGTGGTATGTCAGTCAGTCTTTGAGTTATATATATTTAGATGTTTCTTACAATTTTATAGTTTTACATGACCGGTTTCGACAAAACCATCCCCAGGTGTAGTTTTTCTTTTAGGTTACTTTAAAACTGTTTATATTTTTGTAGTAGTGTAGTATGTATTTAACTTCAACTTACTTAAGCGATTATTCGTGACAATTGCAAAACACTTCATATCGTTCTAGCGTATAATAACACCTCAAAATGTTTAACATTTGTTACCAATAATTTTACTTTTCATATTTCGTTTCAACACGAGCAATTTAGCATTAGAGCTTAAAATATCAATTACAAGCTATTTTAGCATAGCATTTTCCGAATGACATAAAACGAGAACAAAACGGCTCGTTCACGGTAAATTGAACTAAAAGGTTTTCAAAGCAAGGGCGGATGTGGCCGGCGGACTTCCGGTGCCTGAAGCATTAACATGCTGGTGGTTTTGTATAATATTAACATTCATATTGGGAATTTTTACTTGTATCCGGATTTGGTGAATCCTAATAAATGTATGTGAAGAATGTACGTTACGCTACCGCTTTTGCAGGAAATGTTTGTATTAATCTATTAACTTATAAAATTACATGTCCTGACTGACTGACTGATTCATCATCGCTGAGCAAAAACTGTTAAAGTTACAGCCACGAAATTTGGTGAGTAGAGTTGTTTTATTAAGAAGATACCCACTAAGAAAGAAAATTTGAAAATTTTACCCCGAAGGGAATGAAATTGGGGTTGATAGTATGAATGAAAGTCCGTTATTTCTTGAGTTAGAAACATGAAACTTTGTTTTTGGCCTAATAATTTAATATTATTGGATACGTGTTAAAGCGTTTCTGGAAATTCTACCCCCAAGGGGGTAAAATAGGGGTTGACAGTTATTATACTATGCTAACGCGGACGAAGTCGCGGGCAACAGCTAGTAATGCATATTGGTTTTTACCGAAAACATTTAATAAACATAATTTTAATATTTAAGCATTAAGCAGTAACATTTTGGTGGTCCATATAATAATATATAGATAAGTATGTTTGGTAAGCTAGGAATTAGGATCGACCAAATCAAGAATCTCCGTAACTAAAATTACCTACCACCCCCATCTTCGACCGGCACGGTGATTGTATGCGTAAGACCAGATGTATGCGATTTTTAATTGCTTAGGTTGATAAAAAATATTTATTAGAACATGTTTAATCTGATAGCAATCTATTTATTATGTTTGAAAATGTATTTAATGTAAAAACCGCTTGATAATTATGATGATGAAGTTATTAAATCAACTTTTGTGCAGCTGCAGCAGAGTGAAGACACCCAGCGTTATAATATAACGCGAATGTCATAAATCATAAAATATGTATCGTCACTTTGTTACAGCATATTTTCCTCAAAGTAGAAAATGCTGGAAAATTTAGAACCTTTATTCTAACATGAAAAAAAGAAATGAGAAACGCCTTAAGGGTCTACAAGTTACAACATAAAAAACCTTCGAACACAAAAAAAATATTTCAACAGTAAATTATGTATGACCACAACTCCGATGCCCCAAAATTTGTTTACCGTATATTTTCCGAAATAAAAAGTATCCTATGTCCATTCCTGGTAGTAAAAGTATCTCGATACAAAATTTCAGCAAAATTGATTCAGCGATTTGGGCGTGAAGACGTAACAGACAGACAGACACACTTTAGTATTTATATTATTAGTATGGATATTGTACGTCGTCCGTCGAGTTTAATAACTCGACGTACTCTACAATATCCATTTATGTGACTAAAAATAGAGGTTTGAAACAACATATTTTTTATAATAAAACTCTTATATTTTTTAATCATTTGATTCGCAGCACCGCCTAATCGGATAAAATTGATGTATGAAATGTATTTCGTATTTTATCGTGTTTTTCTACAGCGATATTTGAATTCATCCACATTGATGTACTTATACTGATATTATTCCAAAATGAATGTATTCGTTACGAAGTCATTAATATGACCAAATACTTATAATATTAAAATGCAAAGTACGAATCAACTTTTCAATCGGTGTCAAGATTTTTTTCAAAATAAATAATATATTTTTGCCCATAATGTGTCCAGTATAAACTAAATCAAAACATATAAATACCATTTTATTTTAGATCGACCCTATGCTATTAAAAATTATAGAAAAGGAATAAAAATCTAGACTATAAAATAAATAATACAACGTTCATGAATCATGATAGTATCGTACGAGGCTAAAGTCGGACGATGTAAAATGTCCGCCTGTAAAATACTATTTGAACTACAGAATACTGTATGAAACCGCTTGATTTGTTATTCCTTTGAAAGAAATTATGTTTTCATAGGGAAAGTCACAGTTATTTTATCCACAAACTCTTTCAACTTAGCTATTCACTTTAACGCATCGGACGAACCGATGAAAGTTTAAACATGTAAATAAACGATGGTTTGAAAAGCTATCAAATAGTTTCAATATTTGCTGTGGAAATGTAACAAAATTGGTTTAATGAAAAAGTTATTGATGGTAAAAGAACTCTCAAATAAGTGGACGTCGAATCCAGCGCGGAAGTAGCTTTTATCACAGGCTTTGGGCGCGGCGACCTAATAAAGAAATTTTGTAACGAAAAACACCTAACATTCGTCAAACGTCGTTACAGTTCGGCACATTTCGGCTCAGTATGGCATAGGGTGTGGTGCTTGCTGCATCGACCGGCAAAGCTTTATCGCACTGCTGTGCCGGTCAGAGAGCGACGTTGCCAGACTTGTTTGTGTGCGTGTGACTAGACGTATGCGAATTATAATTGCATATTAAGTTGATAAAAAAATGCTATAATATGCAATAGCTTTACCGCGCGAATAATAATATTTTATCTATGATTTGACAACGTATACATTCTTGATTCTACCCACTTATAAATAAAAACGACATAATTTTGTTTTTGACTTGAAAATATATTCACTTATGATGTTAAGCCTTTTGTAGAAACATATTTCTCTCCACTCAACGTCTATAGAATGATAAGTATTCATTTCCTGCATGTCGACGTGTTCCCTAAGGGCTGTTTCCCTTAAAACACGCTACCGTACGCTAAACAAAAGTGCCGAGATATATCACATTAAAGGAAAAACATGACTTGTTATTTTATTGAGAACAGTAAAATGCTTGACGTATGGAAAACATTTAAGGTAAGCACATTTTTAATAGAGATTAAAAGTAAACATGTCTTCGTTTTCGAACAATGTGTTTATTAATTAATGATAGGTATAATATTAAATTGTATTTATTGTCAGATCAGAATAAAATTTAGAACCACACTGGCGTTTTTCTGTTGGATCTAACGAAAAACGCTTAGCATCTTTGTTTTATTATTACCATATAATGTACCATACAGGAAATTGATTCCTAGGCAGTTGACAGACCAACGTCATTTGATCGGATCATGACGTCAATTCAATATTCTGATCTGTCGCCTGAGTTTGACATAACGTGACCAAACTACGTAGGTCCCCCATCTGCCTACGAATCAATTTCTCTGATAATAATATCTATGGATGATATCTATGGACGCTTCACACCACGTCAGTCTGGCCCCGTGCTAAGTACCTAAAGGACTTGTGTTACAGGTACCAGACAACGGAAATATATTTAATACTTTGATACTATACATATATTTAAGATTTTTATTATATGATACACATATTTAATACACATTCAGACCCGGGAACATTGAAAAACTTTTTTGTTCCGTCTTCGGGATTCGAACCCGCGACCCCCGGCTTGAGCTACCAACGTGCTCACCACTGAGCCACAGAGGTCGTCGATATCGATATAATACATCTGCAGATGAAGATTCAAGTAGCAATTTTATCTACGATTCATAGGCAGATAGATGGATGACTTACGTAATTTAGTCGCGTCTTTGTCAAACCGAGCGGAAAGAACACGACTTGCATTGAATAGACATAAGACGACTGAATGACGTAGGTCTGCCCATTAATCAATTTCTTCGATGGTACAATTGTACAAACATTCTAATCGCATTTAATGATCATTTGGAAGCCATTATTGGACTCGGGCGTGATTCCGCAGCTCTAAGCACTTAATGTAGGAATCTACTCAGCGCTCAGCACTCACTAATCAATTAGTGATAATGAATATTATTGTTTGAGAGCTTTCGGCTAGCCTGCCTAATGTAGGTGTTCGTTCGGTACGGAATGAAATAATCATTCACTTTTCATGATAAGGAACGAACCATACCTACTAATAATATAAATGTGAAAATCTGACTGTTACATCTTAAAGCCCAAACCACTGAAACAATTGTGTTATGTATGAAAGTAATATAGATACTTTGACTCCCGGAAAAAATATAGGTTACTTTTTATCAGAGAAACAAATTTTGGCGCAACGGAGTAACGTCTCTAGTTTGTACTATCAGAGAAGTTGATTCCTAGGCAGATGGGGGACCTACGTAGTTTGGTCGCGTTGTGTCAAACCCAGCCGACCGATCACAATTTACATTGAATTGACAAAATCCGACCTCCGTCTGTCAACTGCCTAGGAATCAATTTCCTCGATGGTACTATCAGAGAAGTTGATTCCTATGCAAATCGGGGACCTAAGTAGTTTGGTTGCGTTACGTCAAACCCAACCGACAGATCACAATTTACATTGAATTGACAAAATCCGACCTCCGTCTGTCAACTGTCTAGGAATCAATTTCCTCGATGGTACATAGATACATACACTTGAAAACCAACTCTCTTTTTATTCTCTTTCGGGCACGGGTAAAGCAAATGAGCCACACTAATTAAGATGCAGCCTGTTACTTTTGTGTTTGTCTAAATAGCGTTTGACAATTAGTTCCCTTTGTGCAGGTAATTGGATTGTTCGTAATTGACTAACAAGCCTCCTTTAGCATTCAGTCTGAAACTGGGGCTTTAGGCTTGAAATGAATGACCGAGTACCGTTAAAAGCGCTGCTTAGTTGGCTTTTTTACGTACACTCGGCAGCAGAAATGTCTTTTTTCTGTTCCAAATTGTATGACTACAGTAGGTAACATAAAGGGTTTATTTGCGTCAAATATTATGATCCGAGAGTATTGAAGTATTAACCCATCAAGCCTCGTATGAGCACCGGTGATCGCAAAATAGAATACAATAGCATTTCCGAGAATCCTCGATCGAAGGATTAATGAAATTCACCACAGATGTAGCGTGTCAGCAAAATGCAGAGAAGACAGCAGGAAAGGATGTATCTTAGGACATAACATTTTGGTTGGATTTATACAATATACCTTACTTTCGTTATTTATGTAAAATATCCATTTGTAAACATATTCTCAATAAAAAAAATCGATAATCTTATCCATTTATTCTTGGAAATTACTTTCTTCTTATCATGAAAATACATTTTATTTCTTAACGTTTTATCTTACAAAACAGGGAAATGATCCCGTTTCTCTCACAATTTACGATCTAAAAACCCATTGTCATTTAAACGACCACCGCTGATTAATGTATCATTTTATTGCTTCCTTCAAAACATCGAAGCTATTATCCATGCGTGGAAATAATGTAGCAACATTTGTGATATCGCGGTTCACGCTCCATATCCCGCGCACAAACAACATAACACAGAATAAATAAAGTCGGTTAATTCAAGTGAATTCCAGGAAGCGCTTGCTTTACGAACTTAACTGTTTACTTCACAATGCTGAAAATTGTCCCAAAGTTGGTGTCGTTAATGTTTCAGAAGTTGCGTATGTAAAGAATGATTATGAGTACGCAATTTTGTTAAAAGGGTAGTTCAAATTATGATTAAAATTAATGTTACATTCAAAGTTAAGTTTACTTTTTATCGATTTAACGACTAAAAGAACATGCTGAATATTTCTACTATAAGAAGCGCCCTTTAAAAACGACGTCGAAAGATATTTCAGTAAGAGATTTAAAGGAAATCGATACATAGACTTTTTTCTAGTTAACGAGAATAGAAACACTCCCGTATATTAAGAATTAAATTAAAGCAAAAATACAATTTTAGAATATCAGCACTAAAATACAATTCAGATTTAGCCATTCAATTATGCGACTTCACCAGTAACATTAGCTGCTGCAGCTTGTAACTGAATTCGCTGCGATTGCGTGCAGCGAAAATTAAGCTTTTAGTTACAGAGTGCTGTTTGGACAGCGTTTGACGTACGGCGCTTTGAAATCGAAGCATCAATAGAAATCTGTATCTGATCTAGCTGCTACTGGATTTCAAGTCAATTAACGGTGTAAGCCTGTGCTTCTATGATTGTTACTAGCATGACAGTAACATTTTATGTACATACCTACAGCGTAATAAAAAAGTCTTCATTATGAAATTCTACTGTCTACTTGCCTTAACTCATGGATCTGCTTGAATAAATGTAGTTACCCAGATAAAAAATAAAAGTTCTTTGACCTAACCCCGACGCAAATTAAATTCTACAACGTTTGTGGAAGCTACCCTAATTTGAAAATCCTTCCTAATTACATCACAAAGAATTACACAACATTATTTAATATTTTGTGTATCATCCCATAAAATATGTTCTTGTCATGTTCTTTAGATAGAGTAGTCTTGTTCTAAATTTAGATCATTCATAACAAGACTACATTCACAACTCAACAAACAATTTTTTGTGGGTTAATAGACAAATGCTCAACAGCGACTATTTGAGAAATGATCAAAGTCTATCAAATGTTTCGTCATTAAGCTCTTTCGGCTTGACACTCGCAACAAAAGCGGGTAAACGGGCGGGAATTCGTATTGTATACGTATTAAGAGCAGATCTCGGTCCCTCCGCCCTCGTGCAAAACATCGTCGCATCGTTGTTTGTGGAGATTTTAAATGGATGTGACGCTTTTGTTTTTCCAAGTGTAAACTTGTTTAGCGGCGTTGTGCACTTTATTGAGATGGATGTATATTAGCGATACGAAATGCAGCAGGACACGTGAGCCTGATCAATTCGTAAAACCGAAAGGGGAATCATTCATTTTATATCTTATGTGCTGAAAAAGTAATGATAACTATTCTCAAATTGCCGAATTCTGTCCGTAGCGGTCATTAACCCCCTGTCAAAAACTTGTCATATTTCATAGTTTTATATACAAACCCTGATTGAATTATATCACTTCGAACTCATTAACAGTTGGAGATTATCATACTAACAGTTACCATGAGGTTTTCCGATTAATCTATAGTATGTATCTGTATAAGGATTCAATTTGTTTCTATTAACAATGCGAGCATTTTTCACATACCTTCTAAACTAGAGAGATCAATGACCGCTGCTGTCACCTTACATTATTTTGACTATAGTTAGTTGATATTGTTGAGTTGAATTGTTCCAGAGACAAAATGCCATGAATGCTTTCATTTTAATAATTAATGTCAATATTACATAACTATTTATACGCCCAATAAACATTTTAAATTAAAATTTTCAGTGGATAATATAATTATTATGACCACGCATTAGTGTCAACATTAAATATACATAAATATATAAACGCAAATCAACTGAACCGGGATCAACAGATTATAGGATCGCATTTAATGCGGAATTCAGGTCAAAATAAGTAATAAATGTCTAAAATTATTAGCGTTAAATTGATGCGATTCGGTTGGATAACGTAAATATACCATCTGTATTGTTCGCAGGTTAAATAATACACCAGTATCAGTAATGGTTAGCGGATTCATTGAGGCTACCTTTTTTGGAGTGCCAAAGTATGCGTGCAGTAGGTACATCGGAAAACTCCCTATTTATTTATTCTCGTATATCAAGTGGGACGGATGACCAACTCGACTGACAAAAGATCAGGCGCAGGAGCGACTTTTTGCAAGCCTATCCAATACATGAATCACTATTGTCAGGTTACCAGACGATCAGCCTGTATTGTCCTAATCTGGGTTAGAAACATTATTTTTCTAATGGAAATCAAACCAACGATCTCTGAGTCCAGGGCGCTTTATGCTTACAGTAAACCACGGAGGCGTCACGTTAAAATATTAGAAAATGTCAATTAATACTTATTTTCATGATCACTGATCAGGCATATACGTAGTTTGATCTGGAATTGCAATTAAAATCAGGCATTGCAAGAATATACGAAATAGACAAAGAATAATATTATCCATACTCAATATTATAAATGCGAAAGCACTTTCACACACGTCTGTCTGCCTCTATACACCTTAAACGCTGAACCTTTTTGATGAAATTTGGTATAGATATGGTTTGAGTCCTGGGAAAGGACAAGAATACCTTTTATTCCAGAAAAATGTACGTTACGGGCACGACAAATGAATATCTGCGTAACGGAGTTGCAGCCATCATGTTGATACGAGTAATAAACGAATGTACCTAATATTCATTACTTTAATTAGCAAGTCATCCCAGTGTTGAGTAATTGCTTTTAAAAAATATATAAAAGTAATGAATAATTACGACTACGTCATAAAATACTCTTTCATTAAAACTGTTCGTAGAATATATTATAATAAGGCCATTAAAGTTATTACAATGTGTAACGTTACTTTTAATTTGTATAGGAGCGGCTTTTACTACAACAATACGACCCAGGGTATAACAAATTAGTATTTAAATTTTAATCAGCTGCTGCTTACATAGAGAAATATGATATGCTTTTAAATAGTTCCCGAATCGGTGGTAGGCACCAGTAGTATCAACATTCTGAAAGCATTTGCTACAAATCTATTCGGAAATAAAACAATTTTTATTTTATTTTATTTTACTTTATTTTAATATATTATAACTAGATGACACCCGCAACTCCGTTGCGTCAAAACTCGTTTATCACGCAAGGACCGTACGTTTTCGGAACAAAAAGTATCCTATGTCCTTTATTGGGAATCAGAGTATCTCTATGCCAACTTTCAGCAAAATCGGTTCAGACAGACAGATAGACAGACAGACAGACACATGGATGTTTCCCGTAACTTTTTTTTTGCTCTCCGGATCTGATTTGATACACTGCGTTGTGGCGTCGCAGCGTAAAAACAACCCTAGAAAAGCAATGTATTTTTTTGCGATGCGACGTCGCAACGCAGTGTTGTGGCCTGGCCCTTAGTGGGATAGGTTAGATTGATTAACCTATATTTTTTGGCAATTATTATATCAGTATGGACGACTAAACAATAATTTAGGCGTAATGCGGGCTCTACACTAGCGGCGCGAATTGCGGCCGCGATTCGCGCCGTGAACACGATTCGAAGTTCAAACAAATACGAAGCCGCGAAGCGCAAACACGAAGCCGCGAAACCCTCCACACTCGCGGTTCGCGGCCTTCGCGGGCTTTCGCGCCGCGAGTGTGGAGCCCGCATTACAAAGAAGACGTTACTGGTTAAATATTTGCCCATAGTTCATTTTAAAAGACATTAAAAAGTAGTACCATATCCAAATATTCTACTCCTCGTTACTTTGCATCGGCCCAAGAGGATTTGAGCTTGGAAGCACGAAACGATTGAAAAAATCAACGTCATTCGACGTAGACAAACATAGACACAAGGTTTAAGTCTGCCGAATAAACTCTAGCTACTCGTTTGAGCCATAAAACTGGAGCTTGTGAAAGTTAAGAAGTTGCGTTTTGAGTACATTTTGACGTGATAACGTCTTATAATTCGATATGGGGTGCGCGCCCGAAAAACATGACAGTTCATGCGGCGTTACCTCGCTGACAGCTCTCAGTAAGGCTCACCTGGGCCGCGCTCTTTGTTTCGATTATATTACGTATTTCGATGACTAAGAGAATACTTTTCTATGAAGAAGTTTGCTTAGTTATGACCTTTGATACATTGACCATACTCTGAATGAAAAATAAATAAACAATCTGTGAGCTATTGGTATTATTTCCGCTATTCAAAATTGTGCTCTATTTCCTACGTGTCAAGGTTTGACTTGTGCTTTGTTCGAAGATTTTACTGGATTTCACGAATTTATGTAGCGTTTTGTATTGCGAATAGTTTATTTTACTCATTATTTTTTAAAATTTTTCGGAACTGAGGGGTTAAGGCTATGACGTTGTCACGTTCAACTATCGTCAGTAAACCGTTTTTACAGACAACCGTAAAATTTTTTTTAAACGCCTGACCTACACTTATATATGAAACGTTTCAAACAATAAAACATCGTTAAGATATTGGCAAATCTAAATTAGAACCATAACTAATATATTTTGATCTTAATAATAATTAATAATTATATTAATTTACCGTGTATGTTTTTCTTCCTTCTTTGTAAATTACATTTTTTTTTATTTATTCTATATTTTGCCAATCTACTAGATGACGCCAATAACTCAGTTGTTCCAAAACTGATTTATTTTTTTCTTTGTGTATTGTAAGTTTTTAATATTGTGTTATGTGTATCGTTTCATTGTAGTGTAATGTTATGTCTTATTGTTTAATAAACGTTCTTATTATTATTATTTATCGCACGGGAACCATACATTTTCCAGGACAAAAAGTACCCTATGTCCTTTCCCGGGACTCAAACTATCTCAATGTCAAAATCATCAGATTTCAGCAAAATCGGTTCAGTTGTTTGGGCGAGCAGACAGACACACTTTCATGCCTATTATATTAAGATAAGATGGTATAATGGATTCTTTTCTGAATAAGTGTAACAAATTATAGGTCTGCCAGAATCTGATGGCAAAAAGTGACAAAGAAATTGACTCTAGCAATACCGGGGTAATTGAAATAAAACATTTTGATCCTTTTTTTTTTCTATAGCGGCTGATTATGTGTGTGAAATATGCAAATATAAAAATTTATCCAATGATCAAGGATCTTTTTTGAAAATCTGCCATCAAAATTTGCCATCAGATCCTGGTAGACCTATAACAATCGTTATTATACACCGTGTCCTATACTCTATATTCTGTAATCGCAACATTGTCTGGAACTAGAGCTATATTTATTCAGAACGGTGTCTATTAGGCAGTTAATTAGACGCGTTTGTTGGCGTTCTGCGGAACCACATGGCACAGTGTATTGAGGTGTCAGTAGTATAACTACGGTCTTTACCCATTACATCGAATCGTCTTCAGCTTAACTCACAGAATATTGAAAGTCCAAATATTCTAGTGTTTTAGAGAAATATTATTTTTTTATACCAAAAGTTGTTGTTGACAAAATATTATATTCGTCAACTATAGTGCGACCAGTTTAAGCGCGACCTTCGTAGCATACTAAATGTATGCTACAAGAGTCATGCTTTAAATGGTTAATAGACTTTCTTTAAAATCCTTACTTAGACCAAAATGGATTGAAAAGGATAATAGTTACTATTAAAAATAATTAACCTACGCCAGCTAACTATGCTAGCTTATAGAAGTCGTGAAGATAGATGTCTTGGCTTTTGCCTAGATTCAGATAAAAATTGCAGCTTTGACGTCGTAGTTAAACATCGTTAAACACAAAATCCGGTATATCATGTAAGTATCTAAATTTAACCTCTAAACATTATTACATACAATTAAATTTTATAGAATTTTGTAGGATTAAATTTTATGGAATTTTGCAGAATTATTGATTTTTATAGAATTAACCTTCTATATACAATATTAACTGTGGCGGACGCACCACGAGTTTATCTGTGTATGCTAACTAGCTGCTGCCGCTGACGCGCCCGTATAAAATGTGTTTTATTCGACTTTGTGGGGTAAATATTTTTAATTTCCGTCGCTTTGTTAAAGGCTTACCTTTCATATTACACTAATTTAAAATAAGTATACATTTCATGCATCCGTTATAATCTCGTTTTATGTGGGTTTATTTACTGCATCAAAGTTGTTTTTTCAATGTTATTTGATGCAGTAACTACAATGTAGGTTATCTATCAATACTAATCCTTACTCTGTCTGTCTATTATCTCTTCACTCTTAAACCGCTAAACCGATATTGATCGATATTGATGAGGTATGCAGTTACTTGGTGTCCCGGCGAAGTATTTAAGTTTTTATCCCGTTAAAATATGCGGTAAGTTAATTCGTCCTTCAATGCAATGAATATCTTCTTATGTATTAATAGCTTTGTCCACATTGTGCCTTTTTCTGTTCATCAAGGGGATGCCTTATAGCGCTGTCAACAGCAAACGTGACGCATGCCCGTAACGCGCGTTGAAATCGTAGCGCGCGCTATGACACTTTTCTTTCAACGCGGGTGGATTTTGACGCGCGTCACGGGCATGCCACACCTTCGCTGTTGACTGCACTATAACGCCTGTCCTTATTGAACAAAAAAAAGGCACAATGTGGACAAAGCTAATCTCATCCTACTTGATGATACCCGCAAATCCGTTGCGCTAAAATTCGTTTATCACTCGGGAACCGTACATTTTCCGGGATAAAAAGTATCTTTTGTCCTTCCTTGGAACTTAAAGTATATGTCGGAGGAAGTCATAAGTCTGGTTGTTTTCTGGTTGCTGAATTTTAGAGGAAGTCATGAATAGTCATGAGTGTAGTTATTTTTATGATTCCTAAATGTCAGAGGAAGTCATGAGTAGTCATGAGTTTAGTTGTTTTCTGATTGTTTGAAGTGTTGATTCTTTACGATTATAATCCTTTAAAAATGATTGTAAAATTCAGTGATCATTGTAAAATTCTTAACTAAATTTAATTTACTTTGTCATATTTTTACTAGCTCTAAATATCTTGGTTTGAATTAAATTGTAATTATTTGATTAAGGACCAATCAGAGCAGAGGGCGTGTGCGCCTTGAGTGGGGTCGAGGCGCCATCTTTACTTTAGAGGGGTTGACAGTCTGAGGAACACATTCGAGTGTGAGCAGTCGATCGAGTTGGATCGTGGCTAGTTTTAGTGTTGTGCTAACTAAAGTAAGATCGGTGCCCCGAACTCACTGCTCGTTTCGGAATTGGTGTAATGATTCTAGAATAAAGTAATTGTGTGAAAGTGCTATAACAGTGTTGTGTAATTGTTTACAATAAATTTGTGAATACAAGACGTGACAATTATTGTGTTTTGTGCCCGCATTTACCCAAAATGACACCCACTAGAATTCCTAACGCTGGCAGCAAAGATGACCAGGATAATGATTCTCCGACATATATATCCAGTAAAATCGGTTCGGTAGTTCGAGCTTGAAGAGGTGACAGACATACAAGCTACTTATCTCAGAAAATGATAAGAATTTTCTACAATAATTCATCAAGTACTTAACGGACGATATTTTGCGGCAATGAATTCGCCAATATTGTTATTTCTTATCTTAATTGCAACAACCAAGTACACAGAGTCGTAAATTTGATCGCGATTAATAACGATTTGGCTCCTAACCAACTTACAAAATGGTGCTTGTAAGCACTTAGAACTGAATGCCTTAGTTTGTAGTATTAAGACCATAAGACAACTTTAAGACGTTTGAGGTCGCTACTGTGCTAAGTACGGAACTTAAGGGAACTTGGGCTACTTGATATCTACTTATGTAAATAGTTTAGAGTTTAGACTTATAAGATTGTTAGCGCTTATTGTGTTCGTGGATTGAAAAAATAGAGAACAAGTTGTAACTGATTTTGAGTAATATTAATTGATTTATCATCCAAAATAAAATTTAGTCCAATATATACACGGTTTATAAGGGGTTCATGAATTAGTATAAGTATATTAGTATCAGAATTTTAGGATTAAGTTTTCAGGATTTTGTACTGAAGTTCTGATGTGTCTGTATTTCGGACTATTGAGAAATATGCAAACGGTATTTTATTTTTCTTTAAGGTAAACAACGACATTAATGATAAAAATTCATAAAACAAACAGTCTTTTATCCAGTAAGTGTTCTTACACGTACTGGATAGAAGACTTAAGACTGTTTCTTGTAAGCCGATTATATACACACTGCAAAGTACATAGTACACACAACTACTTCTAGAAACAACAAAGACATAATCGCCAATAAATGCACAACAGTTTCACCTGGAAAATACATTACCTAGAAAAATAAAGGGCAAAGACCGAGAGCCATTAGGAGATTAGACACACCTGCTGCACTACACCTCAAACACGACCTGTAAATGTAAGTGCTTCGCTCTATTGTCACCTACAAAGTAATCTTTTATGGTCAATTTAATATATTACACAAGTATATTAAAGTGTAATAAAAATATTATTCACTTAAAGAAGTAATAATGTTTCTGAAGTGTTTCAGAAATATTTTACGTACTTTTTTGAATTTTCATACTTACTATGAATCTTTTTGGTGAATAAACACATTCTCTTTTATATTATTTAGGGAGCCGGAGGTAAGAATTATCCAACTGGGTCAGGTATTCAGGAACTTGCCTATTTCATTCAAATTAAGATGCTTAATAATATTTATGTGCATGAGAAAAAGATAAGCAGCAATAGTTAAAGGCCGAATTTTAGGTGACAACATTATGCAATTTAATCTAAGAACTCAAAGTATAACGAAACTAAACTTTGTCTCCTGTATAAAAACGAACCTGCTGTATAATATTAATTTGCCTCCTACATGAAGGGTGCCAATCTTCCCCCACATTCAATTTAAAAGACCCTATTACGTGTTTAAAATGACTATTTGAGCGGAGTAACGGCACCTTACCTGCTTTACTGCATCTTTCGACAATATATTTTATGACACATAAAACTGATACCCCCAATAAAATCAGGCTATCTGGAGCGAAAACAAAGTGCCTGGGACCTAAATAAAAATTGCCTATAGCGAATAAAACATGTGTTATAAGTTATAACTCACTTATAAGTTATAACTTATAACTTATAACTTTATTATGGAATACGTTACAGTGGACAGCTGTACAGTAATGTTTAGTTTACGGCATCCATACTAATATAAAAATATAATTCTTTGAAAGGACAAAGGGTACTTTTTATCCCGGAAAATTTTCCCGTGCGATAAACGAATTCTATATTAAACTAAATTCTATAGTTCCCTATTAAACTAAAGATTTTATCGAAAAAACCATTCAAAACAAACTCAGTTCCAACATCGGAATCCGTGTGACAGTATTGATAGTGTTAAAATGCAAAGACACTCCGTGCTGATTGCATGCGGGAGTTAATTCCCAGAGTCATTACCTATCGCGAGACCGATGAAACTTCTAATGGCATTGTGACGTACCTTTATAACTCCGTATTTATTGTGTGCCCGAGGGACGACGATTTAAATGAAGTTATTATACAGAAAATTTTATAAAAGCTGTATTGTATAATCATCATCATCATCATATCAGTCTATACTATCGTCTACTGCTGGACATAGGCCTCACTCAATGAACCCCAAGATGACCGATCTCCTGCTACTCGCATCCAACATGAACCTGCAACTATAAACGGAGATCGTCGTCCCACCTAGTTGGAGGTCGACTTACACCCCGATTTCCCAGCCTTGGCCTCCATTCCAGAGTAAGTTTACTCCAGTGATCGTCTGTTGCGTATAATACCTATATAGTATATAGTATTGGGTTATCCCATGAGGGACAAATATAACAGGCGTCAGGTGGTAACTAGCAAGTAGTATATTCGTGTAATTATTGCGTAAAATGATTAAAATCGATTGTACCTCGTACCTACTGTAGAGTGTGCTGCGCTATACATGTGCTAGTCTAGTCTTAGATTTTGTCTTCTAGTACTTAGTTAGAATATTTTTCACTTTAGTATAATATTAAAATTCTGTGAGTCCATGGCCGCAAACAGGGGTAAATTATTCAATTATTATTAAGTTTACATATTTACAACATTATATATTCTTCGCTCTTTTAAATTAGAATTAATTTTTAAATGAATTAATTAAAATGTTGGTATAAAATTTAAATTCAAAGTCAGTTCAATTTTTTTAATCAAGGTAACTTAATTGCGTTCCTTTATTTAAGATAAGGGTCATTTTAACCCACAGTTTTCCGTATCCCGGGGCTGTATTTTAACACAAAGTGAGACATAGTGAAAGAATCCTTCGGGTTAATATATCCAAGGGGCGCCTTTATATAAAACACAGAAACATTAACATAAGTGTCAACCCTACGTGACTCGCCGGATAAGCTGAAAAAGGATCATTTGCGGTCGTGTACTCATATCTTCGGGAAGCCCTAGCTTACATCAGATATGTTACGTCAGTGTTTTTCAACTTGTGGGCAGGCGAAGCTACTATAGCGGAGTCGCCAGTGGTCGAGAGAACTATTTCAGTAAAAAACAATAAAAGTTAAAGATTGAAGTAGGAGAATTTTAACAACTTAGGCTGTATATTTTACGTGACCATACGCAAATCAAACAAGTCACGAAATATTTTTCCATACCATAAGCGCATCGGTCGCATCATAAAAAAGGTTGAAAAACACTGTGTTACGTGAACAATATAATAAACGTAACATGCTTAGACGAGGGTCTATTTAAAGTTACGTACTTTGTGACTATAATTGATATGAATAATATTGCGGTTTCTGTGGCTGTGGTTGGAAGTCGTCGTGATGATAATCTATTTGATGGTGATAAAATTTTCTTGCATTCTTTGGACTCAGAAAATGGGGTGCAAAAGTGCAGAAATTCCTGGAAATATTTTTCAAAATCGACCTCTAATAGGTTAAAAACCTGTCAAAGTTTTTTTTTTACTGAAAATGAATAAACTTATTAAAACGCGCGGAGCGTAGCAGATTAATTCTGACCTGCGCTACCGAAACGTTTTTACAATTTTCATTATTTTTACCTCGCCAAATTCTCGGCTGCAAATAAAATTTAAAAAATCAATACAGGATTATTTTTGTTAAATTAACTTTTTTTGTGTTTTATTTTTATTATATTTTCTGGGAATTCTCGACAATTGCAACCGTTGTGATGGAAACACTCTTGTAAAACAATTTCATCAGTATTCCTCGAAATACTTAATTACTCATATGAGTAATTAAGTATTTCGAGGAATACTGATGAAATTGTTCTTGTTGAATATAATTTCAAAAATAAAGCTCTATTGATTATGTTTGGAGCATATGCTCCAAACATAATCAATAGAGCTTTATTTTTGAAATTATATTCGAGTTTTGTTTTTTAATACTTTAAAGCAGACAATATTATTATAGACACGACTTTAATGCATCAACTCCCAAGCGGAACCCGGATGCCGCATAACAATTGAATATCTACTGTTTCTGTGATTCCTACGATCGAGGTATTAATATTATAATATAAACTTTTTAACTAAATTGTACTCTCGTCTTAAATTAAAACTGTTTAAAAGCTGTTTCAATATGTTTTCGTACATGTGTATGTGAACACATGCATGGCTCACAGGCAACATGCGACAAAAATAATTCACATCGGTTCAGCCGTTTTCGCGGTAGATTTAAAATCAAAAACGATTTGCAGGATTAAAGCTACAAATATAAAATTAATCACACCAAGACCCCAAAACAGAAAAGTATATCACCATTGATTAACCACAAATCACAATCAAAGGGTTGAGAACAAATGAATCCAATTATAATAATATAAATGAACAATATGTCTGTACATCAAACGGAATTACTATCTGTATATAACGTCGTCGAGTTAAGTCCTTATTAGTAGTAACGAGGTAATTAATACTGGAGCCGATTAAGTGTGCTAACAATATATTTTCCTGTTACTAGATTAGTATAATCAACAACATAGACTGATAATAATGTTTTATCAGAATAATGTTTAATGTTTATTGCATGAAATGTGGTGTAAAAATGTATTTTCGCGTAATTTTCTGCCGCGCACTGTAAAACTCTGGAACGAACTGTCATCAGTATTTCTGGACCTATACGACCAACAAACCTTCAAGAAGAGAGTGTACTCCCTCTTAAAAGGCCGGCAACGCACCTGCAGCTCTTCTGATGTTGGTAGTGTCCATGGACGACGGTAGTTAAGCTATCAAGTGACCTGTTTGCTCGTTTATCCCCTTATTTTATAAATTTGAACCGTAACTTATATAAATTTGAGCCACAACTTCGCTTCAAAATAGGACTCTAGCGAAGCGGAGCTTAATTTTCTATTCAACCACCTTAGTCAAAACCATTTTATTTAAACTGTTTATAGATTTGTAGATCACAGACCACGTACTAAAATCAAATGTTAATTTAATAATCTTTTAAATATAATGCTAATAAGCTACATAAAATTGCGAAAGCTACCACAAATATTATAAAATAATAATATTATTTATTATTACCTTGGAGTTACACAATACGAGTACTTCATTTGTTAGTAGAGCCAATCACCAATATAGCACTTGTTTTCTTATTCGTACGTAATTTCCTTTTCATAACACTCATTTCGGCTTTACTCGGATAAAAATAATACAAAGTATCATAAAATGTTATTCGTTTGACCTCGCCTGATATTACGAAGCAGCCTTAATATTAGCCGTATAATATTTCGTCTACACTAAATATTTGAAACGTTATCGCAATAACAAAATGTAGTTTGTTCTAACAATCCGTGCAAAAAAGGGATTCTATAAAATGGTTAAAAAACCATAACATTGGACTTCGCTAAAAATATAAAGCAAAATAATTTTCACTCACATTTTGTGCACATACAAGAACAGTTTGCTAAATCCTAAATACGCGAAACCGAAAAAGGAAGCTTAGAATAAAATATCCAAAACAACCGCACCGACAGAATAAATTATACAGGAATGGGGATTTATTAAAACGGAATATACAGAGATGGCCGGAAATTAAAGGGAACGGCAGCCAGTGTATTTGCATACCGGGAAACCCGAGAAAAACCGGCCAAAACAGAGACAAAGATCGATGTTTTTATTGGCCGCGACCGTAGACCAAAATAGTCACCTATGAGTCGCGAGTCCTGACCACATCGTGACCACAAATGTGACATACAACGCAGCATGCTCAAGCTCAAGGTCAGTTATATAATCCAGATCCTAAATTATTATAAACTTTAACTCTATAATATAATCAACATCTTCACATAATAAATATGTTGCCAACTATAATATATCACAAAATCTTGTACGTTCTCGTATACAAAAATGTTATACCAACTGGCGTAACAAATCGGAAAATCTTAGGGTCTACACAGACGGACTGCATTGTCAACTGCATTCAAACTGCACTTGAACTGCAATTTGCAGTTGGATTGCAGTTGAAATGCAGTCCGTCTGTGTAGACCCTTACTGCCTGTAGTTCCAGCACGTTCCCTATCTTCAATATTTTTAATCTGTGGTGACCAACGCTATGATAACACATTAATTAAAAGACTTTCAACGATGGCCGGTTATTGTCGGTACGCGCCGGTAGAGCTTTTGTACTCCTGATTATTATGTTAAAGGGCTTATGGTGACTTTTGTGTCGCGTAGCCAGCCTGTAAATTATTTTAAACAATGAATAAAAATTTTACGTAAGTAAACACTATGCTTTTTTTCAGTATGCAATATTATAATAGATTGCTCTACAAATTGCTTTCGATCAAAAATATGTAACGCTTTAAGGTGACGCCGCGTTAAAGTAAAAAACCGTATTGGATATGTTTTAGATTGTTAGTTTCCTATGAGAGGCCGGTCCGGTCTCTCATAGAAAACAAGCAATGGAACAGCAAAAAATGGAAAGGGCGTAGCGACAAAATAGTTTTTGTCGCGCAATTTAAAAACCATAATTACATTTCATATATTAAGCTTTGAGCTAAAGTTTATGCATGAACCAATCTATGTACGAATTTTGGATGCTTCAATCACTCTCCTCCGTTGGCAAAATTGGAATATCTTTTTTTACAGAAGTCTTTTTTATTGATTATTCTGTGTTATAAAAGTTGACCAATCGTGTTATGCTATGGGTAATTCAAAAAAAAAGACATGATGAATACTGACAATGAACTTTAACTTCTTAGCTTTAGTTATTGCTGAGAAAAATCGATATCGCTACAGCCAAAATGTCTTCTGCGTCGCCTTAATTACATACAATAATTGCTTGTGATCCCGCAGTATAGCCGCAAAACCACGCGTTCGTGCGGACACATAATATAAATCGAGCATTATAATATGTATATCTATTTGTCTTATTTTAGTACGTACCTAGTTTAAGAGGTATACATTACACAATAACCAAAGATGTTGGTAAAAGAATTAAATTTTTTCATCTATATCTCTTACTAGCGTCCCGCCCCAGCGTCGCACGGGTATAAAATATACAAGATGTTTGTGTAAACGTTGTGTAGACGTGCAGGAACCGTATATAGCAGAACAAGTCGATTATACAAGATGTTTTTGTAAACACCGTTGTCCTTGAAACTATCAAATAAGCCCGTCAAAATGAACAACTTTTTCTATGAGAACAATGCTGGGAATTTAAAAAAATCTGTCTTCATACCTATACAAATTGCCGATCCGGGCATCCGTATTTGTATGAATGAAGACTGCATTTTTTTTTGAGTTCCCAGAATTGTTCTCATAGAAAAAGTTGTTCATTTTGACGGGCTCATTTGATGGTTTCAAGGATAACGGTGTTTACACAAACATACTGTATAGCCACTGAAAAAATGATTAAAATCGATAGCCTATAATAATAATAATAATATCTTTATTTCAGGCCAAATAGCCCATATGGTAGCCTAATAATTACAGGTTATATCACACAATATTGACAATTAAAAAAGAAGAAAATAATTTATACCACTTACAAAAACAAAAAATAACAAACGAAACAAAACAAATGTGTTAGTAGCTTGGTTAGTAGTTTAGTACACAATAATCCTATGATCCTTCACGTGGTCTACTTCTTATCTGTGCCAAATAACATAAAATTTGCTCCAAATGATCGCGAGATAATTTTATACCCATTCAAATAATATCCCCCGTTTTTTCTACATTCTCTTATTAGTCTTAGCGTGATAAAATAAAGCCTAAACCTCAATAAATGGACTATGTAACACTGAAAGAATTTTTCAAATCGGACCAGTAGTTCCTGAGATTAGCGTGATCAAGTTAGCCCTTTCAAATAATTTTCCCCGTTTTTTCCACATTTTCCTCTATTTCTTCGCTCCTATTAGTCTTAGCGTGATTAAATATTATAGCCTATAGCCTTCCTCGATAAATGGGCTATCTGACACTGAAAGAATCATTAAAATCCGTTGCGTAGTTTTAAAGATTAAAGGGAACAAAGCGACTTTGTTCTATAATAATATGTATGGATTTATCTAATTTTAGTACGTACCTAGTTTAAGAGGTATATTTAGCTATACACAATACAATAACCAAAATTGTTGTTAACAGAATTAACCTTTTTCATCTAGATATCTAATCTCCTTAGGCTGAAGTTGTAGTATACAACAGATTTAAACAAAGCTCCATAACTTCCGTAAGGGTAATTAAACGAGTGTTATCTTGACATTCTGAAGAAACCCTTAATTGTGTACCAGATTGAGATAGCGAGTTTTCCTCTTCCAGTTACTTCCCTAATGTCAAATGAGATTTCAGGGCCATACATACGAATATTACATAAATAAGATAATACGGGTGTATGTGTGTCCTTGGTATAGTACTGTTATAGTAGTAGCATAAAAAAGCTTATTTTGAATTCTAATAAGTTCATATTATTATACAGTGTGTAACAAAACTAAGTGATAAAGTGATAAAAAAGTGAAAAAAAAATTTGGTGTTTCAGCATTGCTACTTTCACAGTGAACTCTATAAAAGGAACACGTACACACCCTAAAGTTTATCACTTAGTTTTGTTACACCCTGTATAAAATGTGTAAGTTACTAAGTGATTTCTTGCGAAATTCCTTGACTTACCAATTAGAACACCGATTTCATAAACACGATAGACACTACGAGTAACATAAATCTTATATATAAAATTCTCGTGTCACAATGTTAGTCCACGAACTCCTCCGAAACGGCTTAACTGATTTTTACCAAATTTTATATGCATATTCAGTGGGTCTGAGAATCGGCTACTGGGTACTTTATATATTGATAAGTGCATTTGTTGAATAAATAACAGTAAATTATTATAGCCTGAGACTGACGGCGACCACTGTTTGTGCGACGGGATAGCGATCGACGTTGCCATGGTGACATACTTATTTAGTCACTTCAATAAAATAATATGGGCGAAATACTTTATATTATGGCAAAACAACGTTTGCCGGGACAGCTAGTAATTATCTTAATATATATAATTCTTCTGTGAGTGTGTACGTCACTGAACTTCTCTCAAACGACTGGACCGATTTTGATGAAATTTTTTGTGTGTGTTCAAGGGGATCTGGGAATGTTTTAGATTCACAATTTTGTCCGCTGGACAATGTTTTTTTAATTAATTTTTAATTTATTAGTAGTTGTTGATTTTGGAATGTTTTACATTGGATCCGACAGACGGCGCTACCATCGCAGTATCAAATTTTAAATAATATTCGAATTCGAATTTTAATTTTAGTCTGTCCCGACAGTTAGCGCTGCGATCAAATTTAAAAAAAATACTTCATATCCTACTAATATTATAAAGGCGAAAGTTTGGATGTATGCATGTATGGATGTTTGTTACTCTTTCACGCAAAAACTACTGAACGGATTTTAATGAAACTTTACAATAATATAGCTTATATATCAGAATAACACATAGGCTATAATTTTAACCGACTTTCAAAATGGAGGAGGTGTTATGTTCGTTCAACGATTACTCCGCCGTTTGTGAACCGATTTTCAAAATTTTTCTTTTGCTACCACATTCTTAAAAGTGGTGACCTGATGAAGGGATTACAACACAATTTAGTTTACGTAATTACACCTAATAAATCGCGGGTAACCCCGCGGGGCACAGCTAGTACTTAATATGGCAAAGAAACGTTTGCCGGGACAGCTAGTATAATATACAATAGTAAATATTAGATATGAGCCATATAATAGGCCACGTTTAGAGCGCCAAATAATTACTATTTATAAAGCTTAGCAAAGAGGCGATTTTAGTTCAAAGCAGCGGTGACCAAATTAAAAGGCTCATAAAGACGCAAATAAAATATGGGGAAGTTACAACTTAAAACGTAACATTTTCGCCGCAGGTTTATTCACTCGAGGGCCATTTGGATCTCACTCGGCAGAAATAACTGTCGTATAACTTTGATATAAGGGTTTTCAGGCAGGTGACTGCAACATAGATCTGATTTAACTAGCGCTGGACCTGACACCGGGCTATATTTCAAATAGGCCTGACACCTCGTATTCGGACCGTATTAGTCACCATTCGTGTCCGATTTTTCAGGTGCATCATGATCATCGCTGTCGTACAATTTCTATTATCTTTATTAATTCATTATGAAGATTCATACAAGACAGCTTGAAAATATATGTCATGATGTATGGCATATTTTATCGGCAAATTGGCTCTCAAATTTTATCTTTCTCTCTCGATTTTAAAATGGCAGCCATTTTAATTTTTCTCGGGCTTTCACACTATTCTTACCAATACTTCTCAAAATACCCTATGAAGATAAATAATCGGCCAAGTGCGAGTCGGACTCGCGCACAAAGGGTTCCGTACCGTTATAGAGCAAAAATCTGCACTACATCATAACCTTAAATAGGCTCGGACACCGGCGCGGTGTCGGAACAGATTGCATATTTTCAAGCTGTCTTTTGACTTGACTTTCGTGGACGCGATTCCCTGCGTTATAATAATAAATTATATTCAAAAATAAATGTTTTTTTGTAAAATAAATGTTTAGATTTCTGCACTTTTTATTTTGGATTGTCTATAAATATAGGTATACAAATATGTATATGATATAACCTACTAGTCAAAGAAGTCGGTTAAAAACTTTGCATCCATTTACCTGTCCGTGGCAGAATACTATGTTTTTCTTACTCGAAACAGATTTTGTATGCGGAAATCTCAAGAAAATATAGAATGTATGTAACAATGTATTCGTTCTTTGAAAATATTGCGATACCCTCAATATTTGATCGCCGTAGTGTCTGTGCCTGCTCAAGCATTCAGCGTGCGACTGAGTACAGAATTTGCATGTTTCTCCGCCGACACGCAACGAAATTCTGTTCATAGCTATTATACCTCAGAGTGATCCTTACATGTTTAGCATAAGGGTCGTATTACAAAAAGAAATATACATGCACAGTTCACGTCTTCTAGATTGAACTTTATATTCTCCATCGAGCCTAACAAATTCGAATCCGAAGCGAGCGCAGAATAATTAATTATATCGGAAAATCTCTTTACATATTGTTCCAGATCCTTTGTCCACACGCTTCTTTGCTACTTCGTTAATTTCACTTCGAGTTCCTTGGAAAATTAAGTTCACTAACGAGGGATTCAATTCGAATTAATGTTTGAAAAGTTTTCAAGAGTTCAAGGAGAATAGTGCAAGTAATTGGAGCAAATTTTAATTTCAAATACTTATAGTACACGCAATAGAAATAGAGCGAGTTAGCTCTCAATAGATTATCTCACTTTCAAATAGTGAAGTACTGTGTATTATTCGAATAGGTAAACAATCAAAAACTTTTACTATATTAAGAAATTGCGTTGACTAAACATCTATCCCCTACTAATAAACGTTGTATAAGCTTTGAATGTTTGGTTCCTGTCACACGAGTGACATTTTTAATTAGATTGAAAAAGACAAAACACTGTATAACTATTCAAAGCTTATACAGCGTTTATTAGTAAGGGGGCTATAATATTGATTACCGTATCTAAAACTTTCCATTGAGCTTCCTATCATCGTCTTGGCGTGAAGAGCTATAACAGACAGGCTAGCAGACACAATTTCGCATGTTATCATTCTTGTATTATGTTGTAGTTTTTAGTGTGAACCTATTCCACTTTAATTCCCGAAATTGGCCATTACTAAGCAACAAAAAACGGGCCATTACCGTTAATTGAAGGATATTTAACGATGTCGGGTGTACGGTAGCGAACTAAACGGTAATAAACGTCCTATAACTTTGACAAACGTATGTCGGGCAGGTGCACGATATTGTCCAAATTACTGTCCATTCTCGCTGTTATTAAATAACACTCTTGCCGGACTGCTAGGACTTGAGATCCAGGCTAGCCAGATACCCGTGATGCTCTAAATTCTAAGTAGGGATTGATATAAAATTTATTGAAATACTAGATGACATCCGCAACTCTGTTGCTTTCGATTGATAGATAGATGATTTATCCGAAGTATCCTATGTACTCTCCAAAGACTCAAAGTACCTCCATTCTCCATACGAAATTTTAGCGAAATCAGTTCACCGGCTTAAGCGTGAAGAAGTAACACACAGATAGATAGATAGATAGACACATTTATAATATTAATCCTATTCCTTCCTTCCTATATTATTCCTATATTATTTATTGTTGCAATAGCTGTAGTAGGAATTCAGAATTAACGTATGTATCCTATTAGTTTACTAATCAGCTTTACTAAGCTGACATACTAGTCAGGAAAACTGCTTTGCAATTTTCTTTGTACCTCAGTTCAAGCTTAGTTTTAACTCTTTTCTTAGTTGCACTTGGTCTATTATACCCACACAACTACCTGTTACAAAAGCAAACTTAAAAGCATAAGTAGATATGTAATTCGAAATACGATGCTATTTAGGTAAGCCTGCAAATTGCTTTGTTATGTAGCAAACGGTATCTTCAAAGTCAAAGAACATTGCTTCTTCATTGCATTCGAATACAAGACCACTAAGAATCCAACAATGGAACTCGTTATGCCCCCATTATTCGCTGATAAAACAAATTAAATTTTCACATTGTAATGCTTGAGATTCTTGGACTTATCTCCAAAATTTGAATCGCGTATTATCTTTTCCGGTATTTTCCCTTTAATTAAATCCTTAATTTTGGATGGAAAAATTTTATGGCACCAATTTAAGTTGAAAGCGATTTTAATGTGGGGGAGAACGGAAACAGCTGATATAATTTAAGCACAGTCGAGCTATCGCATCTGGTCGATTGAATCAATACTAATTTTATTTTGTCTTGCTATGACCGAACAAATCTTTAAAATTAAACTATTAAAATACGTGTACACTAAAAAAGTCAGCTGGTTAGGATTCCGTTTTAGGGTTATGTAATCAACATTAACATTCGCATAAGAAAATAATAATAATTGTTGTTGGTCTTATCAAAATGATACTACTCATGTAAAATTTGCTTGATCGTAATCAGGTCAAAAAATGTTCTAGGGAACCTGTACTATCTGTGGTCCAAAACTCCAAACTAAAAAGTCGGTTTATTATTATTTATGAAGATTGAAACACAAGAATTCACAGCTGACTGTCACGACACACAAGCGACTCGCGTACATCGAGCACAGGCTGTAACTAAACTTTAATTTTGATAATTTGATAATACTTTAGGATTTGTATATTGTGTTGAAGTATTTCTCATAAAAACTTTGAAGTCAAAAGTAAATTTTTCAGCTCTGCTATTTTAACAGTAAAACTCTATAGAGACGTAACTAAACAAAGTGATAATTACTTTCAGGTGTGTCACGTACACAGAGTTTGGTGTCAAAGTAGCGGCGTTGAAAGAACAATTTTTTGTTTTTGTTTTTATCCATCCTCCCAGCGTAATGTCATAAATTTGCCTATTCAAAAGTAACTCTTTCGGTACTGTTATTTTAACAGTGAACCTTATACACACCCTAAAGTATTATAGCTGTGTTTTAAATCACCATACAAAGACAAAAAGTGAAGGTTGTACGCCAATTATGCAAGCTAAACGTAGCTAACGTAGGTAACGTAGGTAAATGGGTGAAAGAAATTAGTATTCGCCATTAATTCCTAACGATCCATTCGACTACTCAGCGGGGTCAAAAAGTAAACCTCACTAATTGCTTGCACTGAAGTAGCCGTTGTGATTGTAACCACGAAAATTGTTTCACAAATTCGACTGTGGAATTGTCACAGAGCAATTTAAAGTTCAACTTTTTTCGCTGTTACGCTAATCACGGCATTGTTAATGTTTTTACGTAACATTTACAGCTTAAATCCTGACGATGTCATATTTCATGTGCTTTTTTTTATTTTTTATTTTATTTTATTTTATTTATTAGGCATATCAACAATATAAACACACGCATATACATTGATAACATTAATAACTACATTTTAGTGCTTATATCAATTAAAGACATGCACAACATTATTTTATAAAAACACATCTATAACCAAATTAAATTAAAGTTAAGTATACAATTAATTCTTATTTATAAATATACAAAAATACAAAAAAGAAAGAATTAAGGAAGCACACAGTACATAATTTTATTCAATGTCATAAAAGTAATAATAATAATTAAAAAAACAAATATAATATATGGAAAATGTCATGTTCACTTTAATGTCCGGATTAATAAATAAAATGTCAATGTAAAGTCAATAGTAAATTCGTAATAAAGGGTCAATTAATAGTAGATAAAAAAAAGAAATGATAAGTCAAAATAAAAATTTTGTATGGGCGATAATTAATGTAACATTTTTTTCTTTAATGATATTGAGTGGTCATGATATATGTCTAAATCAAAAATTTTATAACATTCATTATAAGTCGTAGCTATTCTATAAATAGGATTGTTCATGCCAAGATTAGTTTTATGTCTGGGAGTGCTGAAAAATGGTTTCCGCCTTGTTCTTGCATGAATTCTAGGTACTACAAGTTCGACTGACTCTAACAGATCCTGAGAAGGTGTGGTACCAGTCACTATGTCTCGAAGAAATACAACATCTAGCATACGTCTGCGCTCGGAAAGCTTGTTCATTTTGAAAACTGATAGTCTTTCGTCATATGAGAGTCTGTTATTAATATGTGGGGTAGCAAAGGCCAAGTGTCTAGTAAAGGCTCACTGAATTGTCTCAATCCTTTGTGAGTGCGTTTCGTAAGAAGGGCTCCGGACTACACTGCCAAACTCCAGGATGCTACGCACTAGGCTATTATAAAGTAATATCTTGGTTTCGGGAAGTTTAAAATCTTTTACATAATATTATGATAGATACCTATATGATATAGATATTCTTAAATTCAGTTATTTCAAAATATTAATATGTGAACATAATATTATTTTACCCATTAAAGGTTGATGAAAAAGGCGTTTGCAAATTGCTGAAACAAAAAAGATTGACAGGCCATATTTTTGTTTCAGCAATTCGCAAACGCCTATTTATAATATATTAGGCTCTATAACACAAGCTTTAAATATAAATATTTTTTTCATATTCTCTGGTACATCTAATTAATAATTACCTTACTGACCCGGTATCACTAAGTTATACCTTTTTATTTACAAAATGGCGGACAAGAACGGAATTTAATTAAGCGCAAAATAAACAGACATTGTCGCTTAACGAGACATTACTGGACAGAACGGTTTCGCTATCTTTATTAAATCTTTGGTTGTCTTTTAAACGAAGATTTAAATTTGAGCAAGTCCCGTTGAATGGTTTGCCTACATTTTGTTATGAATGATCAAAGTGTAATCATTGCTTTCAATGAAAAAGTTTAGAGGTGTAAAATAAAAACTGAGAACTGGCAATTAAAATTGTTAAATTTGGATAGCGAAACTGTTTTATCAATTGTAATGACGTGTTTCGAAATGAAATAATATAATTTAATTAATATTTAAGCAATATAATAAAATAATTATGCATGTAGATAAAATAATAATAATCCTTTATTACAACTTCTAAAATACAAAACGCAATTATATCCTCAATGCAACAAAAAGAAAGAACTGCACGAACTTTGTAAGGATTATAGTTGATTTACTGTTTTTCTATGCTGTGCCAAATAAACGAGTTACGGCGCATCCGTTCTACCTGCAGTTTTGTACTTAGCGGATTAAGGATCCTCCGATTCAATTAATTTTTCATTGAGTTGCAATGTTTTTAATTAAGCTTAGCGAAATTTAGATTTCTTTTAGTAATTCCACGTTTGAAAATTCAATTAACATTCTCTTCTATTGGACATTACTAGCATAACGAGTATATTGTGTACTCGCAGAACGAGATTTCAATGTAATATTGGTCGCTCATTAAACGGGGCTTCATTTGAGTAATTATAATTTAATACCAATTGTTGATTGGAAATTTCTAGCATTTTACATTGTTATAATGGGTAACTGAGATAAATTGATTCATTGGTTACGCTGTCGGCTAAACTTAACAGTTTACTTAAAAATAAAAATGAAACTTGCATACCATTTTTTGAGTTACAGGTAAGTAGCTAAAATAAAAATGAAAATGTCTAGGTTTCCATTTTTTGGGTTCTAGCTGTAAAAGTTGCATACTAGACTTCAGAACTAGTTTAGTTGAACTACACGTTCAGAATATTTTATGATGGAACGATTTGAGTAAATAAATCCATTTTTTCAGCCTCGATTTTATTCGAGTAACTGGTTCATAATTACAATGAACTGAATGTTAACGAATAAAATGCACTAGTTTTAACTTTTTGGTGAATTTCATGAATAAAAGTTTTTCTTTGTGCTAAATGGGAATGAATAGTCGAAAAGTTGAATATCCAACTTTGTGTACTGAGCGCCAAAGTCAAAAGCTATGCTCGTGTTGTTTTTAACAATTCCAATAGCGGTTATATCGGCAAACTACACGCTAGATTTAAATATGGAATAAAATTTTGCTTCGTACCTTAATGTGTTGTGCAAAAGTTGGGAAAGTCCCTTAATTTAAGTGGAAAACTTGGTACGGTCCACTTAAAGACGAGGTGTGTACACATAAAGAATCAGAAGTTACAGAAAAACTTCTGTAATGTTAGCCCGTATATTTAACTTATTTAAATACAAATTCGACAGCAAAATATAGTTTTTAAAGTTAAATAAAAATTAAATGACCTCTACGATTTCATTGTAAGTATAGATTTCATCAATCTTGATAGCTACTCGTTTCTTGACAAATGTGTAAGCTTTTTGTTCCACAAATTATAATGTTGGTACTTGGTAGGCTTGGTGAGAGTTAATCGACTTAGATATTGTAATGCTATCCTTTTCACACCTCGCATAATATATGGAAAGAGAGTGTGATATTTTGACAAACGCCCAGCAAAAATCAAAATGGCGAAAGCCTTAAATTTATAAGTGCTGTGAAACTCCTTTACTTCTGTTATGCCAAAATTTATTTATTGCGCGGGAACCGTATATTTTTCCGGGATAAAAAGTATGCTTTGCCCTTTACCAGAACTCAAGGTATCTCAATTTCAAGATTTCTCATTTATAAATAATAATAGTATGAAAGTTTTCACTTGTACAAATACATAATATGTCATATATAATCTATATATATATATAAAAGAAAGTTGTGTTAGTTACGCCACTTATAACTCAAGAACGGATGAACCGATTTGGCTGAAACTTGGTGGAGAGGTAGCTTAGAACCAGGAATAGGACATAGAATACATATTGTCCCGGAAAAATGTACGGTTACTGCACAATATACTTTTATAACTTGCGCGTAAACTATTCAATCAATTTTGATGAATTTTGGTATGGAGATACTTTTAGTCTCGGGAAAGGACTAATGATACTTTTGGTCCCGGAAAATGTACGGTTCCCGCACAATAGACTTTTATGTCAAGAACGGATTTAAACCGATTTGGCTGAAAATTGGTGAAGAGGTAGCTTAGGACCAGGAAAAGGACATAGGATACATTATGTCCCGGAAAAATGTACGGTTACTACACAATATACTTTTATGATTTTTGCCTAAACTAATCAGTTTATTTTTATGAAATTCGGTATGGAGACACTTTGAGTCTCGAGAAAGGACAAGGGATACTTTTTGTCCCGGAAAATGTACGGTTCCTGTACAATAAACTTTTATAATTTTTGCTTAAACTATTTAATCTATTTTGATGAATTTTGGCATGAAGATACTAATTTTAATCTATTGTTTTCTTAATTATACCAATTCGAATTAAATAATCATCGTTAAGACAGGACAACGTCTGTCGGGTCAGCTAGTATTATTATAAAAATCTCTTTCAAGTTTTTCATACAGATATATTTGGTGACCTCGCCGCCAAGTATGAACGTACCTTTAGGCACTTTCAGAAGTGTCGCACGTTAGTGACAATTTACGAAATTTGTTCGTGCGTACTTTTTTAATTGTTCTGTTTTCGAGTCGAAGTGGAATAAAGCTGAACTTAATTAAGAAACAGCTAATGTGTGATTTGTAACTGACATAAAAATAAACTTTGCTTATTGTACGTCCAACGCACGTTCTTATTGTACTTTATTTTAGACACTAAGCAAAGTTTTGTTCGATTTCGTTTATACCTGCTAGTAGCGCCCTTTTCTCTGACCTTTTCGTAATATTTCCTATAGAAAACGGTTTTAAAGACGTCGGTTTGATACATTATCAAAAGAAATATGTATATAATATTGTGAGGGACCCCTAGAACAATTTTTTAGTCAATACTAACAAGCTAATTTTTTGTGAGTAGCTACATTTTGATAAGACGAACAACATTTTTTTTTAGATGCTTTGCTTTTTAGCAATCACAAAAAAATTTGCTTGTTAGCAATCACAAAAAAATTTGTTCTAGGGCTCCCGTACTGTTAGATTAAGTTACTATTAAATAAAAATATCCACACATTTTGTACAGATTACAGACATTTTTCTGTCCTGTCCTTGTGCGTTAAGCAACTTTCCTAAGGCATTATTATGTGCGTTAGGAAAGTTGCACAGGACAGAAAAATATAATAAATTATAATAATCATTGTGTAAGCGTGTAGTACGATCTCTATATAGATTCAAATTATCCTTTATCGTGTTAATAGAAACGCTGCAGTATATTCCATTACAAATGTTCATAAACGAAATTGATATTTCAACAATAAATAATGGATGCCCAAATAATGCTGGAATTTTGCTGCCATTTATCAAACTTTCAAACCCACGATCTAGTAGTTCAAAGTTGGTAATAATTTTGTTATGCTTAGTTTTACATAAATCAGCAATTTTACCAACTCTGTTATTTCAGAAGCCGTAACATAAATTACAATGTTTAATAACAAAAAACCTTTTATGGCAGCGAACTAATAACTTTTTAATTATTATTTAAGACTAGTTTCTGTGTAGGGAAAAATGCATCGTTGTTACAGTGAAGTTAATGAGTTTTCTCAATTATATATTTTTTAATAGTTTTGGATCTAGATACAAGTTTGTACATAGATTTTATAGACGTGAAGGAAAAGGATAGGCAGCACAAGACGATTATTATAATAAAGAAGTTTCGAATTTATGACCCATGTAGGCACCACTGCCGTATAGAAGAAAGTTCTGGAATCATATACTTAGCAAAAATGTCTACTAAATGAGTACAACCTTCGAGTCGAGTACAATCTTCAGATTGGTGACACCAGTTCACAGCACCTTTGATGCGCATCTTCCTTTTTTTTGATAATATATTAAAGTACGGTTTCCACTTTGCGACCTCAAATTGTTTGACAAGCAAATATGAGAAACCGCCATAAACCAGCTTATTTTTGATTGATGGAATGCTCCACTCCTACACACACAATTTTCTAGTGTAGATTTTATGCTAGAATTTTAGACCGTTGTGCTTTAGCATGGATCCCAAAAACTATAAAACATACTGCCAAATAAATATAGGAGGTGCATTAACTAGGTGCAGGCGCAGAACATAATTTTCAATTCTCAATGGAAATACCAGCATGCATTTTCATATACCGTCTAGAGTTTAGGCCAGAGGTTCACAAAGTGTTCAGTGGTACCCTAGGGTATCGAGACGTTTTTAAGGGTCCGTTTCCACCAGAAAATTAATACATGCAGTCCTAAATTACTATTAAACATTATTATTTATAATGAAGGGGAAGTCGTATAATAAGTAAAAAGTTTGCGGGAATTCAGGTACGGCTAGCAGTACATTCTATCTATTTCATTGGGGTGTAAAATAAATAAATTAAAAATAATATGCTCAGTTCAAAAAACTACAACATGCTTAGTTTAAAGGAGAGTTCTAAGGTAAGGTTACATATGCACCGGTAAGTTTGTATATTACTTACTTGTTCGGAGTTTCAGTATCTCAAAAGTTCGGGAACCGCTGGTCTAGACTAAAGTGAACTTGCCTTAGAGAATCGCCTACTAAATTAATGGCGCTTCACACTCACGCCGTCCTCATTACGATGCGGCGCGCGTTGGTATGTCATTATACGTGCTTGTTCCCTTCGGCGCGATTTAATTAAGGTATTGCCAGATCAGAAATATCACGTATACGTCTCGCTTTTGACGGGGGTGAAACAAATGGTCGTCTAGAGCGTCGACCCACGGGACTCGACTTTTTGGCGTCTGCGACGTATTTGACTTTCGAGCGCTGATATGATTTGCCCGTGCCAAGCAGAGTTCCTGAGTTGCTCTTTTGCAGTCCCGCTTCAAACTTAGTATTCTTTATTTTCAGATATAATGTTGTTATAGATATGGTTTAATATATATATTAAAAGTTCCAAGCGCGTTTCATAGCGTATGCAGTCAGGGGCGCCGAGTTTTTAAAATTGTCGTGGGTGCTCCAGCTTTTTATGACATACCTGTCTATAGCTATACTTATTTTTGTTATATTTTAATTTTTAATAGACACAAAAAAAAGATAAATTATTTTTTTATTTATAACAAAGTAGTTTGACATGTACACTTGTTAATAAATAACTTATTTATCTTAAACATTATTTAACGTGCGAATCTATTTTAACGAAGAGCGGCTAGGTTTGTTTTTAGGCGCGCGAATTACGTATATGATTTCGGTACCTATTATTTCGATTTAGTTAAAAGATGAGAAAGAGAATTATTTTAGATATTCATAATAGTGGGTGCTCGGCACCCACTATTTACCTCTCGTGGGTGCTGAAGCACCCGAGCATCCACTGAAAAGTCTCAACATATTTGTTTATTGCAATCATGCTGCTTGCCAAAATGACATGAAACACCATAACAAGGCACGTTTGTTATTCAACAGATTGTGCCATCGCTCTGAATTATCCTGAGCGGTTCTATCTAAACAGGTCATTACGCAGATAACTGACTTGATAACGTTGGTTTCCGGAAACATCATGGGTCTATCATTGTCTCATAAGATACAGTAACGACGTACTATGATATCAAATGGAAGAAGTGATGTTAATGTAATCCATACGAATATCATAAACGCCAAAGAGTTCATTTGATCACAACTAGTTTGTACATACATTAAAGAACGCATTCTTAACATCTAAATGTCGAAGGTACAGTAGTAGTAGTTTGAAGTATACTCTACAAATCACAATATTACTTGACTTATCTGAGTAACGATAGTGTCAGTATGTGTGATGTGATGTATCATGGTATATTTTGTAAGACCCAACATTTAATTTAAAAATCACCCATAAGATTTACAAGACCAAGAACAAAAAATAAAAGAAGTTTTATATCGGATGAAACGTTAACTTTTTTCGCAGTAAACTTGTTAGAGAAATTGAATTGAAAAAATGAACCACTGGATAGCTTCAATAAAAAGTTCATAATCACATTTTCACTCGAGTTTTTCTATTTTTTTTCACCATTACTCTAATAGGATTTTGGCGCTCTTTATCTGAAAATTACAAAACTTAAGCCATTTTTCTCGGCAAATCGAGTTTCGAAGTAATAAAGGGAGCCTAAATTACTGATGTTACTCATCGTAACTTTCACGTCTAATTATTTTTGTAATGTTATAATGGAAGAGACCAATTATTGAAAAGCAGACATTTTGTCAACCTGTCTTTTATGAAGTCTATTACTTCAAATAACAATAAAATTAGTAAACAAGGGTGAATATATGTTGCAGTAATTTATTAACAGATATAATTTATATAAAGATAAGTCAAAATAACAGACAAAAACAATGTCGACTATTGCCAAAATAAAAAAATACTCCGGCAAAAACTTACAACTACATGTTTGCTGATCGCAAAAGGTGGGAGAAAAACACATGCATTATTCAAATTACAGTTACCCCAAAGTAGAGATTTACCCCAAAGATATGGTATAGAAAGTTCTGCAAACCTTGTTACCCCAGTAATAAAGGCTAGCAATTTTCGACCGCTTATATCTGTTGTTGTTGCGAGCGTGTTAGAATGCGGTGAGCGTAAAAAGTTTTTACATAAAACCAGATAAAACAAATGTAATTCTGCGATATTTCCGAACATGTTATAATAAAGTTTGGCCCATAATATGCATAAATTGACCCCTGCGACACTAAGTTGGTGATTTTCTTCGCATCCTTTCGGAATCAAATTTTGTTTTTACCTATTTGGTTGACGACAAATTTTTTCGGAACTTATGGACATTGTTTTTCTATAATTGAGTATTTTAGATTAGATTAGATTGTATCTATAATATTTTTTATACAAACCTAAAAATATTTCGATCGTGAAGCTGCTAAGACATAACTATTCTTACTGAATGAAAATAATTGAAACGTTTTTGTATGAACTTGGTTAATTTTCACTGGTAACTAGGCTTCAATTTCCAACGAATTCAGATTATACATTCGCTCATATCCCATTTATCTTTCATTGAATATAAAAGTGCTGTCATACGCCGTTAAAACACCCCGTGCTGAACGAATTAAATCAACTCGTAACAAAGGAAAGCTCTTTCCCATTAGGCTAAAATAAACCCTAGTAATTGAGTTTGGATTGCTTTAAAGATTTACTATGCTTGCTCC
The DNA here is from genome assembly GCA_937595015.1 of Polyommatus icarus. Lineage (NCBI taxonomy): Eukaryota > Metazoa > Arthropoda > Insecta > Lepidoptera > Lycaenidae > Polyommatus > Polyommatus icarus. Next base: position 7,039,111 of record OW569322.1, on the reverse strand, counting down.
CGTGTAAACGAAAATCGGATTTAACATTTAAATCGAAATGTAATTTATTAACAAATATATAAATTTTGGGAAATGTGATAAGAGATTCCTAGAATTAATTTCCCGATGTGCGTGATTATAGAGTTTCAAACAAGTGTGTTCATTAGAATTCAGTTATGAAACTTTTTTTCGAAATTAAAAACTACATAACTTTTAGGCTTTTTATAGAAATTACTAGCAACCCTACCCTGCGTCGCACGGGTATAAAATATATAGCCACTGAAAAAATGATGATAGCTTATGATCTTTCACGTGGCCTACTTCTTATCTTATGAGCCCATTCAAATAATTTCCTCCGTTTTTCCCACATTCTCCTATTAGCCTTAGTGTGATAAAATATAGCCTCAATAAATAGACTATCTTACACTGAAAGAATTTTTCAAATCGGACCAGTAGTTCCTGAGATTAGCGCGTTCAAGTTAGCCCTTTTAAATAATTTTCCCCGTTTTTTTCACATTTTCCTCTATTTCTTCGCTCCTATTAGTCTTGGCGTGATAAAATTTAGCCTATAGCCTTCCTCGATAAATAGGCTATCTAACTGGATAATAAGTAATTATTATCTTAATAATATTAATTAATTATTATGCTAAACTACATTTTGATTGGTCGAAACTCCAAAAATAGGTTTGTTTGTTCCAAATACATATTTAGAAATACTATTTTGCTAAGATTCGTACAGAATCGGAGCTGGATTGATATTGGACTAAAAATAGACAACTCTACCTTACTATTTTTATTTATAAAATTTAAAACGTGACAGTAACAATTTTACTAATACACGGTCAAACAAAAGCTTATGTTATGTAGACGATGAAAGTATTAAAAAGTTTACTTTAAAATTCAATATAGGCAATGATTGATTATAAAATAGAAGGTACGAGGCGTACTGCATCGACACATGATGAATGTGTCTCGCCTGCCACTCACTGCGTCAGGGAAATATATTGTATGAAAATTCGCGCGCCATTTGTAAATTGAGCCGGCGCCGCTGTTAATACTAACTACATAATATTATATAGGTAGTTCTTTGACCCTGTCTATTTTGCTTGTGATCTTGTAGATTAAAGGAGTGATTTTGAAGCTAGATTAATACGTATCTAATTAGGACGTCTTAGATGATGAATGAAACATTCATCACTACTAGGAATGGCGATGTATATTTTTTGGTGGTTATTCCTAAGGCTGCCTTTCCACCAGAGCTGTGTTTTTGAAAACCAATAGAATTGCATCATAGACATCACTTTGCCATGACATTGCTCAGAGTGGCGATGCTATTGGTTCTCAAAAACACATTCCTCCCAACACAGCTCCACTCAGCACTGGTGGAACGCAGCCCTAGGCTGTAATTTAATTATTACAGTTGAAGCCCGAACGAAGCATTGAGACACAAACTTTATATAAAACTACATATTCCTTTTATAAATTCTGTGCAACTTTATTTTGTTTAGAGCAATAGTTAAGTGTAATTTTTTTTTGAAAGTACATTAATTATTATTTTTATCAAAAAATTAAAACCGACTTCCAAGGTAAAAACAATAATAACATTCTTATAATATGAACTAAAAACTAAAAAGTATTAAATAATTTTCCTCTCTAAATGTGCCTTTTTCCGAATTCAGCTAAACCTCAACTATTTCTGTACTCAACCTTCATCATTTTGAAGTCGGTACCAGATATGACTGTATCTTTATATTTTCTTTGACAGAAAATTTGAAACTTATGGAACTGGCACCGACTTCAAAATTATGAAGGTTGAGTACAGAAATACTATACTTTTTAGTTTTTAGTTCATATTATAAGAATGTTATTATTGTTTTTACCTTGGAAGTCGGTTTTAATTTTTTGTTAAAAATAATAATTTCACTCTTTTTAGTTACCTAGTAGATAAACTATAATTAGTGCCAATTTAAATTGTATAAAAAATAGTTTTATATTGTCTTCACTATATGTCATTGAGGCGCTCTGTCGGCGCTACCGCTTGTCCGAACTCCGATTGTTGTTTATATAGTTTTAGTTACACGATGTATTCAATAGATTTCGCTGAGGTGCTCCTGAATCGCAGTATCGCTTGTACGTAGGAGTTTTATATAGTTGTATTGGCTGTGTGAAATCAGAAATGTGTCACCATTGGTGTGAGCAGTGAGCATTGAAATTTGAATTGTCAACATTTTGAGTGGTAATTATTGATCTCGTATTGTTATTAGAAACTCCCAAACGTGTATCTATAAGGAGTCAGGAGTTCTCTCAGCATCTTCGAAACGATGGTATACCTTAACCCAATATTTGACTTTTTGGTAGCATATTCTTAGTACACTTCACATAAAACCAAAATTACCATATGTTTCCTTATAAATTTCGAGGAGTTCCCTCGATTACTCCTGGATCCCATCATCAGGTCACCACTTTTGTGAACATGGTACTAAATTAGAGTGAAACCTAATACAACAAAACAAAAATTTCTAAAATCGGTTCACAAACGGCGGGGTAATCGTTGAACATACAAAAAAAATCCACAGCCGAACATATAACCTCCTCGTTTTTTGGAAGTCGGTTAAAAAGTAATAGCAAGTGGAAAGTATATAAGTATATTAAAGTTACTTAAAATAGACTCAAATTTACATCACAAATACTCCATTTAACTTTACCTAAACCGGCATAGCCTATACTTTATTCCCTGAACTAGGGAATAGAAGTTTTGGGCAGGCCCTTTAGTTCTAGCCACAGTTTGTTGCTCTCGGGAATTCAGGATCCAGTAGTAAACTGAACTCGGTAAATAATTTTCCTGAAATGTCTGAACCAGGTACGAAACAAAAAGTTCTACACAACTTTGCAAGTTTCAAGATATAATATATTTGAAACAAAGCTGAGCTTATTTAAGCATAATCGATGTTGTTATTAGACATTACAGTATAAAAATCAATACTACTATTTAGATACTACGATATTAAAATGCATATAAAATAGCGTAAAAGGACTATCGATTCCTCATAATAATAATTGTTGCAATAAGCGCTTGCAATAATTAGGAAAATAAAATGCCCCTTTAAAAATTACTGATAATCGCTTTCTTACACTTACGTGATTCTTACACCTGCTTAAAAGCTTATTGAGGCTACTCGAGGCTGGAAACAGACATATTATTAATGTTTCTCTATGATCTTTATACCGATTTAAATGAAGTTTAATGAATTTATTACTTTAAGGAAAACGTTCTCAACGCGGCTAAAAGTACGGTTACCGCCTGTTTTACTAAGCAATAATTGAATTTTCGCTCAAAGTTACAAATGTTAAGTTTTTTTATTTTATTAGATAACGCCTGTAACTTCGTTGCTCAGAAAATCGTTTATCGCGCGGGAAGCGGATATTTTCAGGGATAAAAAGTATCTTAAAATATGTCCTTTCCCGGGACTCAAACTTTCTCCATGTCAAAATTCATCGAAATCGAGTCGCGGCTTAAGCGTTAAGAATTAGTTCTTAACAGTCAAGCACACTTTCGTATTTATAATATGAGTATGGATTACTCGTAATTTATGGATATAGTAAATCGATACTAATTGATCCTTTGAAACACAATACCCGCTACGTCTAGCTTCACCTGCAAACGAGGATGAAATGTTCAGTGATCCTTCAATAATTCTGATTCTCTTGTGGGCAAGTTGAAATTAGATTCGGAGTGTAATACCGATGGCCTGTAATATCATGAATTTGGATCTGAGGTTGCTACTAGGCTAACATTTGCATGAAGATTGAAGTGCGGATTGGGTAGTCAGATTTTGATGAAAATTGAAGATTCATGGCATTTGTAATGCTGGAATATTTTACGTTTTTACGACGATATTTTGACTTTGTGTGTTTGTATGCAAAATTGATGGCCTTTGAGCTTAAGAGATGAAGGGATTATCAGCAAGCAGGCAATTTTTAGCGTGGGTCAACTCTGATTTTCTACAATATACATCATACAATCAAGCAATCCGAGTTACACATTTGTGTTAAACAAGCTATGCCCCGCAGTGTTACCCGCTAAAATTAGTATGATTACCGATAGTATTATGTTTTTCGTAACAAATTATAGCATATGTGTTAATCTAAGATGTTAGCTAACTCCATACTAAATTTCATCAAAATCACTTCAGCCGTTTAGACGTAAAGAAATAACAAACATACACACTCACAAACGTTAGAATTTTAAGCAATAAAAGTGTGATAAAGAAAAAACCTTCGTGGCTGTCAATCCCATTGACCGTCATTGTACCCTTTAACGTTAATACTCAATTCGACCGCAGCTTATTTCAAATAAAATGTGTATCTTTTATCCAGCATTTCACACAACATTATGTCCATATTGTGCCATTCTGACAAGTTGAAAATTCCTTTTAAAGTCTTGCATATACATTTTCTTATTTCTCGCTTTGTCCGGTATTTGTGAGTTGCAATATTTTGAATGTATATTGTGGGGCTTTGGATAAAAGCAAACTTATTCTAAGTTTTCTGATATTATTGGAAATCAAAACATTTTTAGTAAAACTAGTTTTGATAATAAAGGCATTAAAGTTTATTGATTTTAATAATTTCATTGGTAATAAAAAAAATACCAAAGAAACATATTGTGTTTCTTAGCACTATTAGTACAATGTAGTATTACGTTATTATAATATACTAGCTGACCCGACAGACGTTGTCCTGTCTTAACGATGATTATTTAATTCGAATTGGTATAATTAAGAAAACAATAGATTAAAATTAGTATCTTCATGCCAAATTTCATCAAAATAGATTAATAAATAGTTTAAGCGAAAATCATAAAAGTTTATTGAGCAGGAACCGTACATTTTCCGGGACAAAAAGTATTCCTTGTCCTTTCCCGAGACTTAAAGTATCTCCATACCGAATTTCATAAAATAGACTGAATAGTCTAGGCGAAAATCAAAAAAGTTTATTGTGCGGGAACCGTACATTTTCCGGGACCAAAAGTATCCCTTGTCCTTTCCCGAGACTCAAAGTATCTCCATACCAAAATTCATCAAAATCGATTGAATAGTTTACGCGCAAATCATAAAAGTATATTGTGCAGTAACCGTACATTTTTCCTGGAAAAAATGTATCTTATGTCCTTTTCCTGGTTCTAAGCTACCTCTGCACCAATTTTTAGCCAAATCGGTTTATCCGTTCTTGATATAAAAGTTTATTGGGCAGGAACCGTACATTTTCCGGGACAAAAAGTACTCCTTGTTCTTTCCCGAGACCCAAAGTATCTCCATACCAAAATTCATCAAAATCGATTGAATAGTTTACGCGCAAATCATAAAAGTATATTGTGCAGTAACCGTACATTTTTCCGGGACAAAATGTATCCTATGTCCTTTTCCTGGTTCTAAGCTACCTGTCCACCAATTTTCAGCCAAATCGGTTTATCCGTTCTTGAGTTATAAGTAGTGTAACTAACACCACTTTCTTTTATATATATAGACTAGCTGTTCCAGTGAACTTCGTGTCACTTTAAAACCTTCCCTGGACTTTTACGAATATTTTAAGACTAAAATCAGCCCAATCCGTTCAGCCGTTTTCTAGTTTTAGCGCGACTAACATATTTGAAAATCCATTTTTATATATAAGACGACTAGCTGTCCCGGTGAATTTCGTGTCACTTTAAAACCTTCCCTGGACTTCTACGAATGTTTTAAGACTAAAATCAGCCCAATCCATTCAGCCGTTTTCGAGTTTTAGCGCGACTAACACATTTGAAAACCCTTTTATAACCGACTTCCAAAAAGGAGGAGGTTATACGTTCGTCTGTTTATATATTTTTTTTTGTATGTTCAACCATAACTTCGCCGTTTATGGACGTATGGATGTACCATATTCACAAAAGTGGTGATCTGATGATGGGATCCATGAGGAATCGAGGGGACTACTTGAAATTTATATGGGAACATATTATGATGATTTCGATTTTTTCTGAAGTATTTCAGGCACATACTACTAAAAAGTAAGATTTTGCCCCTGGTACTGAAGGTACTCAACAGAACTTTTAAATCCTTATAGATACAAGTTTGAGGATTTTGGCTTTATTTAAACTACTCCAAGCAAATCCTACATTATTTGTGCTGAAGATAGGCTAAATTTTATTTTGGAAAAAAATAGGGGTTCGTAAGATATTTGGGTTTTTCGGACGCCAGGTGAAAAAAGTTACTTATTTTGCGTACGCTGCCGAAAATATAAAAGATAGAACCATAAAATATTCTAAGTATTGTAGATCTTATAAATATCCACAACTATGTCGAGTGAGGCACAATAACCATTTTTTTATTTAAAAATCTTGAATTTTTTTTGGACAACATTTAAACGCATTTATTTTACTCATGCCATTAATCCATATCAAAATAAATTATTTCATCGCTAAGTACAGTTTATGCAGATAAAATTTGGTCTGTGAATGATTAAAATTGGACGTTTGGTTTTGAAATTATGGCGAAATTTAAATATTACGATAGTGGGCGTCACCAAGCGGGATGCGCTTGCGGGAGGAAGACAATCTGTGCAGTGTACACTGTACACCCTTCGGATAATGACTGCGTCCGCATCGTCAATGTCAGTATCGGCGTCTGTGAATTGACCTGGGAATCATTTTGCTGACCGAGTCTTTCCTGGGTAGGCTTTTTGCAGCCGTAACCGACATCCACGCGGGCAGAGCCGCAGGCGACCGCTAGTAATATGTACAACTCGACAACAAGCTATAATATTATAGCCTTGTCGTCTCATATTAAGTAACTAAAAAGGGTAAAATTATTATTTTTTAACAAAAAATTAAAACCGACTTCCAAGGTAAAAACAAAAGTAATACGTCTTATTCTTAATCTAAAAAGAATCAAATAATTCTTATTCCTTATTACAGTGGCGTCTTCAGACTACGCCTAAACCTCAACTATTTCTGTACTCAATCTTCATGCTTTTGAAGTCGATACCAGCTTACCTTAGCGTAATTGCTATGTCAAGAATCTCAGAACTTTTCCGGGCTGGTACCGACTTCAAAAGTACGAAAATTTAGTACAGAAATAGTTGAGGTTTAGGCGAAGTCTGAAGACGCCACTATAATAAGGAATAAGAATAATTTGATTCTTTTTAGATTAAGAATAAGACGTATTACTTTTGTTTTTACCTTGGAAGTCGGTTTTAATTTTTTGTTAAAAAATAATTTTATATAAGAAGATATTGTGGCGGTACCCACAATTCGCCTCTGGAAGAAACTGCTTAAAGCAGTAAGACCGCCTTTTGCACAATTTTGTGATTTTTTATAATTTTTTTTTGTTGTTGTTATTTCTTTTGTTTTTTTGTCTCTTTTATATGCTTTTATGTCTTTTCTTTTGTGTGTGCAAATAAATAATTTATTATTTATTATGTTTAGGTAAAATTTTCTTTTCTCCCTTGCGGGGAATACTGAAGTTGCGGGCTTGTGGCCAAACAACATGACGTATTTGTTAAATTATTAATTGATAAAAAATTCCGGACGATGCGGCATGTATTGTGAATTGCTGTTTTTTGTAGAGTTATGAATGTGAGTGAATGTATGTTAAGTGTTTTGAGGGATGTATTAAGTGTTTTAGGAATGACGCCAGTGGTTGAAATGATTATGGGTATAGTTTTGAATGTGTTTTTATTTCTACTGTCAAATCTGTATATTTTGCTAGTTTGGTTGTGTGCATGGGATGAGAGGTTGTGTGTATTAGGTATGGCTATGTCTATCAAGTAAACAGTTATATTTCTTTTGTCATGGAGCGTTATATCAGATCTGTTATGATGTACCGTCATATCTGTAAGACGTATTGTCCTGTCTCAGTAAAGTTTGTAGTCCGGTGAGTCTAAAATGATTTGGGGGTGTATTTGTAGTATGAAGACTTTTCTGTGATGAGGTTGTATTTGTATGCAAGTATCTTATGTATGATTACTGCTTCCTGGTCATGTCGATTTTTGTAATCTGTTTGGGTGATTGATGAGCAGGCGCCTGTGATGTGTTGTATTGTTTATTATTAAATTATTCCTGCATCGCGCTATCGAAAGTTTTCTGAGCGCGTCCGTAGCTGAAATGTATCACGTGGGGCTCCGGCCTGACCGAGCATACCACTTCGCTCGGTCGGAAGATTGTCCTTTGGCCTCCGCATATCCCACGTTGGTGACCCCGACGTGATCTGAACTGCGGGCTTTCTCACTACACCGACCGGTCAGCAAGCAGAGCGCATCTCTCCTGGTCAGCACGTAGCATCGGCCCCGCACCGCAGCTATCCGACTCACTGGATCCCGTGCAGCAGCTTATAGTTCCGACTCACTGGGAGTCTCACTGCAACAGTTCCGACTTACTAGATTTCTCTGGTACTGGCGACTCAAGCGACATAGCTTCAAGATTCGAACTCCGGTCTTCGGGGGGGAGTGATGTGGCGGTACCCACAATTATTCGCCTAACATTCCTGGATCGCGCTATTGAAGTTTTCTGAGCGCGTCGGTAGCTGAAATGTATCACGTGGGGCTCCGGCCTGACCGAGCATACCACCTCGCTCAGTCCGAAGATCGTCCTTTAGCCTCCACATATATAAATTTTTGTGTTGTTTTTTAAGTCACAGAATTACCCTGTGTATTTTCTTCTTAAATTATCGCTAATTATAATAGCTTACTTCTTGTCACAAAATCAATAGTCATCAACCTTAGCAAACTCAACATTGCAATGAATAATGATGAAAAATCCTATCACGACAAACCTTTTAAAACTTTGGTCACCATCGTTTATCATTATCATTACGGTGTCTAGATTTAAAGTTTGGTGATATTTTCAACGAACCTTCAGCACGAGAATGATCTATCTTATTCACATATCGACAGGTGTGTCAGATGAATTGCTTTCACAAACTATTTTGGGCTATTTTACCTTGAAAAATGATTCTTATGTTATTGGCATTAAAGTCCTAATAGAGGTAAAATAATTCTGAACGTGTAGTGAGTAAAAAGTTCTGAAAATGATCGACTGGACGACAGGTGCGGTTTCGCTAAGTAATGATAAATACTAAGTGACGTAGGAAGTTACTGATACTGTGAGTTGATATTGTATTCAACTTTTCTCACAACGCATAAAGTTGTATTGCATAATGCGACCCGATCTAAGTTTTGTTATTCGAAAAACCCTTTTTAACTATTTTCGCCGCGGCTACAAACACGATTACAATTATTATTGTTATTATTTATTAAAGTAATATCACTTTGGTGTACTGGCAGATGTAAATAACTATTCGGTAAGAAAACAGAGACCAAGTAAATAAAAGTCTCCTACTTTAAGGGCCTGATTCGCCACTTCCTGAATATAAATGCCGGATAGGCTATCCACAACTTAACTTGACAGATAGAGTATGGAGCATCTATCAAATAAGTTGTGGATAGCCTATCCGGAACCTCATCAGGAAGTGGTGAAACAGGCCCTAAAACGTGTCGTATGTCCAAAAACCCAAGTTTACATGAGAGCCATTCGAAAACATTATTGGTTGCAGTTTTCACATCTTATAAGCTAGAGTCCTGATTTTTTGACTACATTCAATCGAAATATTATCATCAATACTAATGAAATAAAAAGTGTGCACAGCTGTTACATCTTCACGCCCAAACCACTGAACAGATTTTGCTGAAATTTGGTATGGAGCACTAGCTCCATACCAAATTTCAGCAAAATCTGTTTTTCGTATTATCGTGTATTGCGTATTTTCTGGGATTCAAACTAGAATCCCAGAAAATACGGGATACTTTTTTCTCTGGAAAAAGGTGCGGTACCCGCCCCTTAACTAACTTTTGGCACAACCAAGTTTCCGGCGTCATCTAGTAAGAAACAAGTTAATATTATCCATACTTAATATTCTAAATGCGAAAGTGTTTTTGTCTGTCTGTTACCACTTCACGCCCAAAACGCTGAACTGATTTTGCTGAAATTTGGCAGAGAGATACTTTGAGTCCCGGGACAGGACAAAGCCCAAAGGATACTTTTTATCTCGGAAAAATGTACGGTTCGCGCGCGATAAACGAATTTTGTTTGAGTTGCGGGTGTCATCTTGTTGTGGTATATTGCGTAGAATGATAGAGATATGATAATGATGATAGAGTATACAACATAAGGGCTTAAACATCAATATAATATCTCCAAGGCGCGTCTGACCGAGATTAGATTGAGACACTGGCCATTTACTTGTCTTTGTCTTCTGTATGCCAAATGTCGTTTCTGTGTCTCAGTGGCTTGTGGTCGGTCTCTAGTAATTTATTAGAAGAGAACGTAGTCGAACGGATAGGGTAAATGCTTTTGCATCTCTTATATAGAAATGCTTAATACTTATGTAAATTTCAATAAGTACCAGATTTTATAGAATTAAGAATACTCCCTGTATTGTGTGTGTCTTTATTCTGTTACACACATTTTTTGTGGCATTTTACAGGTTGGGTAAAAGATATATTCTTATGATATTGCGATTGATCGGCGCTCTACTGTAACATGACGTTACTAGCTGCAATAAAAAATATTATATTGTGTCTTAATAACTGAAAATCTTATTAATTTTACCTAGAAAAATAAAAATAAAATTTCCTCTTTCAATGAAACCTAACAACCTTCTCAGAATATCTATAAAAAATCTACAACCGGTTCATCACTGTTTAACCTAGAAAAATCTATACTCTTAATATTATAAAGCGTAATAGTTTATTCTTAATTGTTTGTTTGAACGCGCTAATCTCAGGAACTACAGGTCCGATTTAAAAAAATATTTTAGTGTTAGATAGTCCATTTATCGAGGAAGGAACGTCTAGTATCAAATAAACTCAGTAGTAGGATCACAGTACCTGCAAAGTATGATCACAAGTAATGTCAGTAATGCGACACGCGATCTGGTTCGGAAACCGATTAAAATGCCCTTCCTGATTAATTGGGAAAGAGGGTTGCCGCTGATTTGCCCTTCACTCTGACTTAAAGTAATAACTTCTGCTAAGGAACTTACTTATCCTCTCAGGGTGACTTGAAATAGGGTGGGTGTCTTGTTATTTGAAATCATACACAATGTATATTGACTGTACTATGTATAAGACGACATGACGTGTGGCTCAGTTGGTAAGCACTTTGGTAGTTCAAGCCGGGGTCGCGGGTTCGAATCCCGCCGATGGAACAAAAAGTTTTCAAAGATCCTAGTTTCTGGGTCATGGATGTGTATTAAATATTAAATGTGAATTGTAATATAATAAAAATCTTAAATGTATGTATAGTATAAAAGTATTAAATTACCGTTGTCTGGCACCCGTAACACAAGTCCTTCAGGTACTTAGCACGGGGCCAGACTGACGTGGTGTGAAGTGTCCATAGATATTATGAATATTATTGTATTCATGTGTTAGCGGGCCCCTAGGCGGACAATTTTCTTGTGCAATATCACGTATCGTTCAATATTATTGGCCGTCTAGAGTTGATATTGAACGCATCCGCCTTTCACTTTTATTATCAAATAAATTGTTAAATAATATTGTTCAATGATATTGCACCATAAAATTGATCGTCTAGAGGTCTACTTAGGCGTGGAATGTGGGTTGACTTTTGACCTTTTTTTTTTTACTTTGAGGGTTCAATAGAGTTGCTGAGCTGATTAAGGCAAGCAAAATGAATTAATTCTTTTAGTTCTTGAAAAACAAAACATCATCTCTGGTAGAAGTGGACCCTAATAATATACCTCAATCGAAATCTAATGTTATCGTTTTCAGTAAAAACATAGCAATTTATCTAAGGCGTCAGAGATATAAAGATAGAAATCACAACAAATATTTTTCTTGCTATATTTCATATCTGTTTTATACGTAAAAGTAGTTTTGCTGTAGAGTCAACTCAGACTGCCATTTTAATAGCTACAAAATTGTCAATAACAATTTGCCCAACAACAAATTCTTATCTAAAGTATATATAGGAAGTAAATTGGCACAGTCACCTTCTGTTTGTTACTGTTATTAGTAATCTATCTTCCGAATTGTCTATTTGGCGCGGGTAAATAGATGTTGAGATAAATTGAAAACATGGCGCGGCGGTAGGTATTTCCTTTCGCGTATAATTTCCCGTGGGCGCTACAGAAAATGATATTTGTATTGTTTATTATTCGAATAGTTTGTGAATGCATCCTAATGATAGCGTGGATGATTTAAATTAGCATATTATAGTGTTCTTTTGATCATTTTGGTGTGAAGGAACCTTAACCCTGGATTACTAACCCTCGTCGATTCGACGACGCGCTTTAAAAAAAATCGTTCTATCTTTTGAGCGCGCGATCGCACTTCTTCCATACTTCAGCTAATCTCTATCGACTCGTTGCCCTCGCGACCGACGGTAGTATTTTGTATGTGGGGGGGCTATAAGCGCCATACCAGGAACCATGTTTCGTCGAAACGACGAGGGTTAGTATTAACGCAACATTTTGTGTTATTAGGCTTGTATATTTTTGTGCATTTTTATTCTTTTGTGAATTTGTTTTTTTGAAATTGTTTATTATTGTTATAACTACAATACTTTGGATGTTATAACAAGCTGAAAGCGTTAATCAAAATTCATCAGGGAGTGAAAAAGAATACCATATCGAAATTGATCCAGCTTACATAATGGATGGTCGTATAAAATGTTTGCAAAGTAGTAATATTTCGATTTTGACGATAGAAACTGGACAAAATAGTAAAGAACTTATACTTCTTGCACAAAAAGAAGGAAAACATGTGGCATATTTCCTAAAATTACTTGCAACAAGTGCAAAAATCGTTGTGTGGAGAGCACAAACTTGACATATGCCACAAACATATAAATAATTACTTTTTTATTTCAATTTAATTTTATTAGTCTTTTGCATTAATTATTTAATTAATTTTTAAGTATTTTTTCCACAACATCTTCATAAATAGTAGTAGTAAAGATTTAACTTGTTGACTTGTCATGCAAACTATGATCTCAATTATAAGGCTGTTTGGGTAATAAATATACCATATCACTTTATTAAAGTAGTATAAATAATTTAAATACAACATTTCCATTAAATGAAAATCAAAACTGTAAACATTTCATTTGATTAATACCTTTTGATTGCCTTTCTAAAATGTCGTAGTCGAAACGACGAAGGTTAGTAACAAGCGTCGGAAAATAAGGTTAGTGTTCTAGGGTTAAGTAAACGGTAAGGTTAGGTTCACATGGCACAATCCTGCACGTTTCCTGCATGTTTTCTTCCAGCGGTGCATACAATGTATATAGAACTATAGAACCATAATTCACACGTCAAAAAAAACCAAATACAATCGATGTATGAATTTGGTTTTTTTTGACGTGTGAATTATGGTTCTAATTATGCCATGTGAACCAAGCATATTTCTTTTTATAAAGCGACCATCATTGTAACAAAAATTACCTGCGGAAATACCGATTGAATGAAACTAAATAGCACGTAAACGTCAAGTGCCCTGAGTCCTGACTCCTGACGCAAGTTTATTTTTAGCCATCCCTATAAAGGACACAACGCCGCTTAAGGGTGGGTTCAGACGTGCGCGTTTTCTGCGCACGAGGATTCAGCTCGCCTGTTATTCCAAACGCTATAGCAGAAACGCGCACGTCTGAAAGCGGCGTAAGAACTTTTTACTTTACAAATATCTACAAATACAATCTATAGCAACATCTTCAACAAAAGTGATCTTATATTTTAATGAGCGAAATAAAATATTCAGTAAGTTACCACCGGATAGCTCACTCTGTCGGATAATGATCTCGGATGAATGGCGGCTATCTGAGAATTGCTTTCTTAATCAACCGTTCGCCATAAATATTTGAAGATGTTATTTCTGTAAGCAATTACATTCTGTCTGATTTCGGACTTGAGATTATCATCGCAAACTTGAAGTATTAATTCAGTGGTTGTGATAGACATTGTTATAAATAGAATAGGAACTTTTCTGACTAAATATGGAAGGTAAATATTGATCAACCTTATAGATTATAACGCTATTAATAATTTTTAGCTATTATAATAAATTTTATCAGCTATTACAATTTTGATACAAATGAAAAGGGTCGTAAATAAAGTTAAGTTTTGAATTACTCAGTTAAAATGCACTGCATCTTTGTATCGTGACAGCTTTATAAAAATACGAGCTAAAATATATAACGCTTGCAATTAATAAAATTTATGAATTTCTTATGACGTAATGAATGAGTATATTTTACTGCAAATTAAAGGACGTTGGAACTATCAAAACTGAAGCTCACTAAATGCCAATTTAATGGCTGTAGAAATGAGATAGTGGTAGGGAGCACTTAAACCACAGCACTTCTATTTAAAAGTTTATTTGAAGGAGAGGGACGGTTAAAGCACAGGCTAAAGCAAGCATACAATTTATGCGAAAGCCAGAAAAGCACAATACGATCGCTATAGTTATTGAGACAAGGAATACTTAATTTTAAGTACAATTAAATCGAGAGCGTAAGTGTCGGGCGCGCATCGAGCGACACACGTTCCGCGTCAAGATAATATTTTTTGACTGGCGATCGGTGCCGGTTGCGGCGGCCGGTCCCCGTCCCTCGCGCCCTGCGCTCGCGCTAACCAGTAACCGGACCGGTTCGGGCGCGTCGCAGGAGACGCGGCGGAGGGGGGCCGCCCGGCCGCAACTATATATAACGAAATGTGATTGTCCGTCGCACGTCTAATAAATATACAAAATGAAATGTTTTACTTAAATTATTATTTAGTTGTAAGGTTTTAGATATTAAGATAATTTTAGAATAATGTAATCTTAAAATATACTTATGTAACAGTATTTATGTAGCTTATGTTATTTATTTATTTAAATGATTTTAACAATGTAAATACATATTTTATCAGCTGTTATTTATATCTAATATATATTTAGCTATACAACTAATAATTTATTTTATATGAAGTAGTTAGTACTCAGTCTAGTTACACTACATCACCCCCCTCCAGAGACCGGGTTACGGGCGATAATAATCAGGGAATCTCACCCTACGACCTGATCGAGTAGTGAAAATAGGCTTCTCCGATCCAGGTAAGTTCTGGTTGTCTGTGTGAGTAGATGTTGGTTTTGTATGTGTGAGTGTTCGTGATGTATGTGTGGGATGTATGAGTGTTGATTGCGTGTATGGTGAATGTAATGGGGTATCCGGGTCGGACAGTATATAAGCCGGTTTAATACGGTCTACTGATACCGTCACCCTTTTCCCGTTTACCATAATGGTGAAGATCTTATCTCCTCGCTGAATAATTTCGTAAGGACCCGTGTAGGATGGCTTTAAAGAACCACCGACAGTACAGTCACGCAAAAATACGTGACTGCAGGTGGCTAAATCTTTGAAAATGAAGATGGTCCTTTTATTGGTGTGTTGGGAGGTGGGCGCAGGCTGTAAGCTACGTACTATACTGCGCAGTCTTGACGAAAATTCAGTCAAGTCTGGAGTATAATCAGTCGTGGCTTTTGCGTCCAACAACTCTCCAGGTAGGCGAAGTGGTTCGCCATACACCAGCTCAGCGGTAGAGCATTGGAGATCCTCTTTGAAGGCACTCCGTATCCCGAGTAATACCAGGGGAAGAGTCTCGACCCAGTTAGTGGTCTCGTGGCAGGTTATGGCAGCTTTTAATTGCCGGTGGAACCTTTCCACGAGCCCGTTGCATGCTGGATGATATGCTGTAGTACGGCGATGTTGGAATCCAGCAATTTGCGACAGACATTTAAACAAAGCGGACTCAAATTGTCTACCGCGGTCTGTCACAATGTCAGTTGGACATCCGAACCGAGAGATCCATCCACCCAGCAAGGCTTTTGCTACTGTTTCAGCAGTCATGTCCGGTATCGGTATCGCTTCTGGCCACCGTGTAAATCGGTCTACAGCTGTGAGGCAATACCGGTAACCTTGAGAGACTGGCAGCGGTCCAACGAGGTCGATGTGAAGGAATCTGAACCTGGCTGCTGGAAGTTTGAAAGTGCCTAAGGGTGCACTGACGTGCCTTGTGGTTTTAGATCGCTGGCATGCCTGGCATGAGCGTACCCATTCTCTGCAATCTCGTCTCACTCCCGGCCATACAAATCTGGCAGAAACTAGCTCTGCTGTAGCGTTGGCACCAGGGTGACTGTAGCAATGGAGACTGTCAAAGACCTTTTTTCGCAGACTCTTGGGAACAAAAGGTCTCAGGCGGTTGTTGCTGTCATCGCAGAAGATATCATGCTGCGCTCCGGCAAATGGAACCTTCCTGATGTGCAGTGAAGTTGTTCCCTTGATGAGTTGACTAAGCTCAGGATCGGACTGCTGGGCGACTGCCAGCTGGTCCAGATCGACGGGTTGCGCAATCTCGTCAACTCGGGAGAGGGTATCAGCCACCACGTTATCCTTACCAGAGATATGGCGGATGTCCGTGGTAAACTGCGAGATAAGGTCCAGATGCCGGAATTGCCTGGGGGAGCAGTTTTCCTTTCTGTTATGGAAGGCGAATGTTAGCGGCTTGTGATCTGTGAAGATCACGAAGTCGCGTGCCTCTATCATGTGTCGGAAGTACTTGACACTCTCATAAATTGCGAGTAGTTCTCTGTCATAAGGTGAGTACTTCCGCTGCGTGGGACTGAGTTTGTGGGAGTAAAACGCTAAAGGCTGCCACTCGTTCCCATCATGCTGCTGAAGCACTGCACCGATAGCAGAGTCCGACGCATCGGTGACGAGGGCGAGTTTGGCATCGCACTTCGGGTGAGCCAGTAAGGCAGCCTGACATAGACCATCCTTACAGGCTTGAAATGCCTGCAATGCCTCGCCTGAAATGTCAACAGGATGCGATCCTTTGACAGATCCGATCAGTAGTGTGTTGAGGGGTCCCTGGTGCTGAGCTGCGTTGGGAATGAAACGCCTATAAAAATTGACCATTCCCAGGAACCGACGCAATTCCCTAACGGTTTTTGGGGTGGGAAAATTAGTTATGGCCTCGACTTTAGAAGGGAGCGGTGTGGTCCCTTTGGCCGAAATCTGGTACCCAAGGAAAGTGACCTGAGGGGCACCGAATACACACTTGGCCGTGTTAATTACCATGCCGTACTCCTTTAGCCGGGTAAAAAGTTGATGCAGGTGTTCTTTGTGCGTCTGCTGGTCTTTTGAAAAGACCAAGAAGTCATCAACATATGCGTAAGTGAAGTCCAGGCCCCGTAGCATCTCGTCGACGAACCGCTGAAATGACTGTCCGGCATTACGGAGCCCGAACGTCATAAACGGGAACTCGTAAAGTCCGAACGGCGTTGTGATGGCGGTCTTCGCGACGTCGTCTGGATTAACGGGGATCTGGTTGTACGCTTTTACCAAGTCTATGGTCGAGAACACAGTGCAACCTGACAAGCTATGTGAAAAATCTTGGATGTGCCTGATTGGGTACCTGTCGGGGATCGTCCGGGCGTTTAGCATTCGGTAGTCGCCACAGGGTCGCCAGCCGTTATCCTTTTTCTGGGCGAGGTGTAGTGGTGATGACCAGGCTGATTCCGACGGACGGCAGGTACCAATCTGTAACATAGCTTCAAATTCCGCTTTTTCGATTTTCAGCTTTTCAGGCGAAAGCCTGCGTGGGCTGCACGATACCGGTGGTCCAGGTGTAGTACGGATGAAATGAACGGTATTGTGTGTGGGTGTGCGATGTAAGCCAGATGGGCGAGTAACCTCGGGAAACTGAGCGAGTATGTCGTGGTAAACAGTACTACCAGAAATAACCTTTATCGAGGAAACGTCTTTTTTACAGGTAAGTGAACCCGGGGCCGCGAGCATAGTGCTACCATCAATAAGGCGTCGGTGTCGGACGTCAACAATAAGGTTATAGTGTGAAAGAAAATCCACACCTATAATCGCTTTCGTCACATCGGCCACAATAAACCGCCAAGCGAAGTCGCGGCGCAAACCTAGGTTAAGCACTATGTGCGCGTACCCGTACGTACTAATAACAGAACCGTTAGCTGCACACAATTCATAGTTAGTTTTTGTGCCGTGCACTTTTAGATAAGTTTTTGGAAACACACACAAATCACTACCCGTGTCCACTAAAAACTGCATTTTTGTCCGTCTATCCATCACAAACAAGCGACCGGGACTTGGACAGCCGTCGGCCGCGTCTACCGACTGCCCTTTGCTTTTCCCGAGTAGTCGCACGGCTGTACACACTTATGTGCCTTCGACCCGAACTTGTTGTGGTACCAGCAGTTGGGAAATTTTTTGTAGCTGGACAGTGACCTGGTCGAAGCTGAGCGTCCAAGGCGATGTGACGTTTGTCGTTGCCTAGGTCGTGACATTCGGTCTAGCTTAGCGGATAGTGCTTCGACTTGCCTTGTGAGTGCCGCTATCTGTGCCGACTCTGACGCACCTGGGTGTGATGACGCTGCTGCCACTTGTGGAGTGGACGTGACTACGTCCATTATCTGATCCGCAAGCTCGGCTAACTCCTTGAGCGTTGACTTCGCCGCCTGGGAGGCAACTATTGTTTGCACGTTAGATGGCAGTCGGCTACTCCAAACGCTGCGTAGAAATTCATCTGGGACTCCTGGGCCTGCCAAGTTCTTCAAGTGACGAAGAAACTGGGATGGCTTCCTTTCTCCCAGCTCCTCGTGATTCAGAAGCTGCTGCACTTGCTTCTCACGCGACGCTGTGAGTCGCTTTGTGAGCTCGGTCTTGAGCCGCTCGTATTTATCTGGAGCGGCTGGGGCTTCGATGATGTCTTCCACTAATTCAGCGATATGGGGCTCCAGATGAGATATCGCATAGTGATATTTGGTCGCGTCTTGAGTAATATTTGCGATCGCAAACTGGCTCTCCAATGTGGCGAACCATAGTGTCGGTTTTGTGGGGTAAAATGGAGGTACCCTTACTCCGACTCGATCAACACTACCTCCAACTCCAGATTTTTCACCGTTTTCCATTGTGTTCCCACGGGGTCACCAGTGTAGAAATGAGATAGTGGTAGGGAGCACTTAAACCACAGCACTTCTATTTAAAAGTTTATTTGAAGGAGAGGGACGGTTAAAGCACAGGCTAAAGCAAGCATACAATTTATGCGAAAGCCAGAAAAGCACAATACGATCGCTATAGTTATTGAGACAAGGAAGACTTAATTTTAAGTACAATTAAATCGAGAGCGTAAGTGTCGGGCGCGCATCGAGCGACACACGTTCCGCGTCAAGATAATATTTTTTGACTGGCGATCGGTGCCGGTTGCGGCGGCCGGTCCCCGTCCCTCGCGCCCTGCGCTCGCGCTAACCAGTAACCGGACCGGTTCGGGCGCGTCGCAGGAGACGCGGCGGAGGGGGGCCGCCCGGCCGCAACTATATATAACGAAATGTGATTGTCCGTCGCACGTCTAATAAATATACAAAATGAAATGTTTTACTTAAATTATTATTTAGTTGTAAGGTTTTAGATATTAAGATAATTTTAGAATAATGTAATCTTAAAATATACTTATGTAACAGTATTTATGTAGCTTATGTTATTTATTTATTTAAATGATTTTAACAATGTAAATACATATTTTATCAGCTGTTATTTATATCTAATATATATTTAGCTATACAACTAATAATTTATTTTATATGAAGTAGTTAGTACTCAGTCTAGTTACACTACATGGCCATTTACTAAATAGTCGCCTTTCCTAGTGTCAATATAAGTGAACCTGTCCCAAGGAAATTCAACGAATTCAGAAATGTGGACTCAACGCAGTTTCAAGCGCTACGAAATGTTACTTGTTTCATAATTGAAAATGTCGCTGGGTACTTAGTTGTATGGAAATTTCGACAGTTTTGGTCAATTAAAATATATGGCTTGGAATTACGCATCCATTTGTTACTTGGGGTTTGCAATGCCTTCTAAGGGTCTACGCAGACGGACTGCATTTCAACTGCAATCCAACTGCAAATTGCAGTTCAAGTGCAGTTTGAATTCAGTTGACATGACTGCAATGCGACTGCAATAGAACTGCAAACCAAACAGTTCACACGACTGCACGCCGACTGCAACTGACCTGCAATTCGACTGCCCGTTCGGTTTGCAGTTCTATTGCAGTCGTGTCAACTGCATTCAAACTGCACTTGAACTGCAATTTGCAATTGGATTGCAGTTGAAATGCGGTCCGTCTGTGTAGACCCTAATACGTGTTTTATTTTTAGCTCCGTTAATGAATATCGCACACAACGTGACTAATCCCAGACATCAATATTTTATTCGTGAACACTCGATTAGTAATTAATCGTTTTGCTTTTTTGCTAAGAGTCATTGGCATGGACACCGGCATTCCAATGCTGGCTGTATAATTGAATAATCATTTAGCTAACAAACCACTTTTTCTTGCAATCAGCAATTTAACTGATTGATTAACTAGCATGCTCCCTACTAGTAGTTAGTGTAAAAAAAGTGTTCCTGCCCCTTTAAAATTTGATACCTATTTAAGAGAACAATTTTGAAAATTCCTTTGTCAGTGGATAATTATATTTCAAACACAATTATAGCGAAATTTCAAGTTTTAGTTCTAACAGTTTGCCTTTTATGCTAAAAAAGGTTAATTCTATCTTGTTATTTCTTTTCTAAATTTAGCCGTGTTGTTTAGGCATTACATTATCGAGACTTTTCTTTTCCTGGGATAGCCATTATTTTCTAGGTGAGAATCAACTTTACGACTGGCAGGACCCAAGACTTAATTCTAGGTGTAAATTTACAATTTATAGCTCTACGAGTTTTAAAGACAACGAGCTTTAGAACTGGAATGGGAATGACCTGATAAATGGCAAATGAACGAGGAATTCGAAAGAATTCCTATTATCCTACCTCATATTCCTTGCTCGTTTGCCATTAAGCAGGTCATTTCGACCTCCTTAACTAAAATACCTAAAGAGAGAAGTACCCAAACAAGGTCAGATAAAATTGTATTTTATAAAAAACTGCCTATTAAAATGAAATTAGCTATAAAAATATTGACCTTTAAAATATTGCAAGAATATGACGCCGTCGCACCAAAATTCTGGTCATTTTTCTGGGATGAAAAGTATCATTTTTGTCCTTTTCCAGGACTCAAAGTATCTCTATACCAATGAGAAAAATCAGTTCACTGATTTGGGCGAAGCGTGAAGAGGTAACAGGCAGACAAACAGACAGAGAGACACATTTCGCATTTATAATATTAGTATGGATTGAAGCAATATACACAGCGCAGCCGCTGCCCAGAACATGTCTGTATGTATCGAATAAATTTCTAATTAATATTTTTAACAAAAAATTTAAACCGACTTCCCAGGTAAAAACAATAATAACATTCTTATAATATGAACAAAAAACTAAAAAGTATTAAATAATTTTCCTCTCTAAATGTGCCTTTTTCCGAATTCAGCTAAACCTCAACTATTTCTGTACTCAACCTTCATCATTTTGAAGTCGGTACCAGATATAGCTGAATCTTTATATTTTCTTTGACAGAAAATTTGAAACTTATGGAACTGGCACCGACTTCAAAATTATGAAGGTTGAGTACAGAAATAGTTGAGGTTTAGCTGAATTCGGAAAAAGGCACATTTAGAGAGGAAAATTATTTAATACTTTTTAGTTTTTAATTCATATTATAAGAATGTCATTATTGTTTTTACCTGGGAAGTCGGTTTTAATTTTTTGTTAAAAATAATAATTTCACTCTTTTTAGTTACCTAGTAGATAAATTATAATTAGTGCCAATTTCAATTGTATAAAAATAGTTTTATATTGTCTTCACTATATGTCATTGAGGCGCTCTGTCGGCGCTATCGCTTGTCCTAACTCCGATTGTTGTTCATATAGTTTTAGTTACACGATGTATTCAATAGATTTCGCTGAGGTGCTCCTGAATCGCAGTATCGCTTGTACGTAGGAGTTTTATATAGTTGTATTGGCTGTGTGAAATCAGAAATGTGTCATCATTGGTGTGAGCAGTGAGCATTGAAATTTGAATTGTCAACATTTTGAGTGGTAATTATTGATCTCGTATTGTTACTAGAAATATTAATTAACCCTACAAGATGACCTCCGCCATAGTCCGCGAGTTTATAAGTGGTCGTCGGTGGTAGTGAACTAGTGAGTAGTGACCATACCACCCTACACGTCGAATTACTGCGTTTATTCTACGTATCTTATTACAATTTGTTAAAACTGTTATGAGTCATACCCCAAGGCCCAAATATCAGGTAGATAAATTTAACGCCGACGCCGCACCGACCGCCGTGTATAAACAGCCTATATTAATAATTGGTGTTGTTATGTACATAATTATTATTATTGTATCTACACCTATGCCTTGTAAGTTGTACTATTATCTATTTTGTGCCATGAGACATTGGTGACCTTAACACGACGTGGTAATGATGATGATGACGATGATGATGATAATGAATTTTAATTGCGTGGTAGCATAATATGCTTTCTGTTCTTAAAACAACACCGAAACTCCCAAACATGTATCTATAAGGAGTCAGGAGTTCTCTCAGCATCTTCGAAACCATGGTATACCTTGACCCAATATTTGACTTTTTGGTAGCATATTCTTAGTACACTTCACATAAAACCAAAATTACCATATGTTTCGATATAAATTTCGAGGAGTTCCCTCGATTACTCCTGGATCCCATCATCAGGTCACCACTTTTGTGACCATGGTACCAAATTGGAGTGAAACCTAATACAACAAAACAAAAATTTCGAAAATCGGTTCACAAACGGCGGAGTAATCGTTGAACATACAAAAAAAATAATATCCACAGCCGAACATATAACCTCCTCGTTTTTTTGGAAGTCGGGTAAAAATTAAAGCCTCACGTTTCGTTTTGTGTCGTTGTAATACATTACACCTATTTTTTTTTTTTTTTTTTTTTTTTATTAAATAAGGGGGCAAACGAGCAGACGGGTCACCTGATGGTAAGCAACTACCGTCGCCCATGGACACTTGCAACATCAGAAGAGCTGCAGGAGCGTTGCCGGCCTTTTAAGAGGGAATACGCTCTTTTCTTGAAGGTTTGCAGGTCGTATAGGTCCGGAAATACTGCTGGTGACAGTTCGTTCCAGAGTTTTACAGTGCGCGGTAGAAAGTTACGCGAGAAACGCACTGTGGAAGACTGCCACTCATCAAGGTGATGAGGATGGTATGTTTTTCGCGTGGGACGATGGCGAAAAGTTGCAGGTGGTATGATTCCGAACAATTCCTCAGAGCACTCCCCGTGATATAACCGATAGAGGATGCAGAGCGAAGCTACATCTCGGCGCAATTCCAAGGGGTCCAAGCTGTTTGAAACACTATGGCAATCAACAATTCGAGCGGCCCTACGTTGGATACGATCCAGAGGGAGCAGTTGGTATTTTGGCGCCCCTGCCCAGAGATGAGAACAGTATTCCATATGAGGCCGAACTTGCGCCTTGTAGAGTTGTAGGCGTTGGTCCGGACTGAAGTACTGTCTCGCTCTGTTAAGAACACCAAGCTTCTTCGAGGCTAATTTGGCCTTACCCTCTAGATGATATCGGAACTGAACTTCGCTCGATATGTTGACGCCAAGTATCTCAATGCTAGGAGAGATGGTTAAAGATGTGCCCTCGAAGCGAGGATATACGACCATTGGTGACTTTTTAGTGGTGAACGCGCAGACTTGTGTCTTGGCGGGGTTGAATTGGACCAAGTTACGTCTACCCCATTCAGAGACCTTCTCCAATGAATTCTCCACCTTAGACACAAGTTTGTTTCGACTCTCAGTGACATTTTGCCGAGAAATATTAGGGGAGCCGGTATAGACAGCATCACCTGTACTGTCATCCGCATAGCAATGAATGCCGCTGGTCTGCAACATGTCATTGATATGCAGTAAGAATAGAGTAGGCGATAGCACACAGCCCTGAGGCACACCAGCATCAACAGACTGAGTTTCCGAGCATTCGCCGTCAACTACGACCTTTATGCTTCTGTCTGCCAAGAAACCAGTGACCCACTTACATAATTTCTCAGGCAGCCCGTATGATGGAAGCTTTGATAGCAGCGCTTTATGCCAAACCCGATCAAAGGCCTTCGCAATGTCCAAACTAACAGCCAATGCCTCTCCCTTCGACTCAATTGCCTGAGCCCAACGATGAGTCAGGTACGCCAAGAGATCACCAGCCGAGCGACCCTTACGGAACCCGTATTGTTTGTCGCTTAGTAATCCCTGGCCGTCCAAGTATCGAAGAAGCTGGCTATTGATAATGGATTCCATTATCTTCGAAAAGAGAGAGGTTACTGACCTACCTACCTGACCCTTATTCAAAAGCCTACCTGTATAATAATCCATCTCAAAATAATTCACGCAATACTTTCTATCAAATAATAACTTAAGTTCAATAGTTTGCCATTATAGGTAGTTTTTTGTAGGTACTTATATAGTACGGTCTACGTACAATATAAGTACCTACAAAAAATATATAATATATATACAGACGAACATATAACCTCCTCCTTTTTGGAACTCGGTTAATAAAATACAAGATGACCCCCTCAACTCAGTTGCGCCGAGATTCGCCTATCACTTACTGTACATTTTTCTGTCCTGTCCTTTCCCAGGACTCAAAGTATCTCCATACCAAATTTCAACAAAATCAGCTAAGCGGTTCGGGCATGAAGATGTAACAAACAGACAGACAGACGGCAGACTTTCACATTTATAATATTAATATATCTAGATACATTTCTGAGCAAAATAATGTCACGTAGAAGCGCTTTAAGCTTTTTATTTAGCGAACCCTAGATCCTTTAGATCCGTATCAGAGTACGTAAAGCCTAACCGCAAATATAGCCTTAACCCTCGATCCTAGATTAGCGTTGTCGTAGTTATTTGGTCTAAAAGGGTTGATGTTTTTACCCTACCCTCATCCGGGCATTACTTTTAAATTATTTATGTTACTTATGTTCGTGTAAGTATTTTTTTTTGTATCTAGTTATAATGTTGAATAATTTATTCTAACTTAATACTAAACTTAGGGCTAAGTCATATGGCAACGTAACGATGCTTTGCATTTCGAATTGATAGGCTTGCCACCCGCGGTGTTGAAGTATTCTAATTTTTAATAGCTTATTCAAACTGCATCATATTGTATCATCTTGGTGCAATATGAACTGACCCTTACTCCTCGTTTCACCTACGACTTTTAGTGTTTGTTAGTCAAATTATTCTACGAGTATCACTTGATGAAGTTAGCACTTACTTCATAATAAGATAGACATATTTTAATATGAGTCCTAATTTGCCTACCCGTTATTTGGAGTAAGATGAAATTTATTCCAGAGGCTTTACGATAAAATTATTTCAATAAAAGACACGATTGAAGATAATAAGGCTTGTCTTAATACACCTTTTGAAGTGTTCCCTTAATAAAAATTGTTTCGGAACAAATCAAAAGCAATAATAAATTAACATGAATTTACAGCAGCTGTTTGATACAAGATGAAATATTTCTTTATCGGGGACATCGAAACCTTCCTTTGTTGAGTTAATGGAAAATAAAGCCTTAACAGACTTTTCGGGAATAATTTAGGTGGAATAAATTAAATCTCATAATAAATTCTGACAAATTGGACGCACGTTCGGGGGAGGCCGGTTCCCAACGATACATCATTTTCTTTTATTTGTTTGCCGAACGGAATTCATTATGAAAAACTGTCGGGAGAATTATTCCCATTGTCACTTCGCTATGCACTGTGTAATTTCATTTTTTCAGCTTGTATGAAATTGGATTGGCACCTGTGTAAATAATGTTCGTTTTGATTAAATTATTGCTGTGAACCATCAACCAATTGCTTGTGCGAGTGTTGTTTTCTTAATTAAAATATTCATTAATTGAATTGTTGCCTATCTTAATAAGATTGTAGATATTGTAAGTAAACAGACCGATCTTAATATATATATATTTCTTGTGTGCGTGTGTATGTGACTGAACTCCTCCTAAACGACTGGACCGATTTTGATGAAATTTTTTGTGTGTGTTCAAGGGGATCTGGGAATGGTTTAGATTCACAATTTTGTCCGCTGGACAATGTTTTTTTAATTAATTTTTAATTTATTAGTAGTTGTTGATTTTGGAATGTTTTACATTGGATCCGACAGACGGCGCTACCATCGCAGTGTCAAATTTTAAATAATATTCGAATTCCAATTTTAATTTTAGTCTGTCCCGACAGTTAGCGCTGCGATCAAATTAAAAAAAAATACTTTATATACTTAATATGGCAAAGAAACGTTTGCCGGGACAGCTAGTAAAGATATAAATATGTTAACTTGATGCCTGTTAACTTGATGTATGTGATAATAGAACAAGACACTTTATATTTACTAGATGGCGCCCGCAACTCCGTTGCGCAAAAATTCGTTTAAAGCGTAGGAACCGTGCATTTTCCGGGATAAAAAGTATCCTATGACCTTTCCCGGGACTGAAAGTATTCCCATAGTTAATTTCAGCAAAATCGGTTCAACGGTTAGGGCGTGAGGAGGTCACAGATAGACAGACACTCTTTCGCATTTATAATATTAAGTACGGATGTATGGATTTATAATATGCACTGTACAATGTACATATTATTATTAATCATCAGGCCAGAAATTATTACAAATAAGGTAATATTTCATTATTACATCCTACTTTACATCATACTTTTTTCATCCACGTAACAATTATGTTGCTAAAAAACCGAGCGAAAGGTGTCTTTGTACAGAATTTGGGTACTCAAGGTACTTTAGAAGCAATAGAAATGTAATTTAAAGCTAATTACCTTGGGAAAACGTTACATGGGCCCAATATTGTTAATTACAAGCTACCCTTTAATTAAAATTTATGAATGAAGTTTATGAGTCCATTATGTATGGTAATTAACTATTGTTGTAAATTTCCTCTTCTCGGTGGTAAAATTGTCTACAAAAGGGAACATTGCAGGCAAATTAACGCTTGATTATATCTGAAGAAGTGTTTTTACCTCTTAAAAGAATTCTTGGTGCTTTAAAGCGTTTATTATTCACCATAATCAACAGAACTCAAACTATGGTGAGTGTAGTTTTAGGCACCAAACGTATTACGTTTGTAGTTTAAAAAACAAGGTTTGATTTCCCTTATATACTTTAATAAAAAGTTGACTTCACATCAGACTATTTCTGGAA
The DNA here is from genome assembly GCA_937595015.1 of Polyommatus icarus. Lineage (NCBI taxonomy): Eukaryota > Metazoa > Arthropoda > Insecta > Lepidoptera > Lycaenidae > Polyommatus > Polyommatus icarus. The sequence goes on along the minus strand of OW569322.1, from coordinate 7,011,844 downwards.
TTTTATAGAACCGTCCAGCAACACAAAGAGCGCGTATCATTCACCTCGCCACGTATTGGCTTTGTTTAGTTTCTTTTGTGGCCTTTCTTTGTGGAACAATTAAGGTAATCGCTATTCAGCAGCCATGGCGATTTAATTGCTAGCTATTATTGCAGGATATCGTTCCTGTATCGATTAAACTAAATAATATAAAAAAATGTTAGTCAGCTTTTTATAACCTACTAGAAATGACATCCGCAACTTCGTTGCGCCAAAATTCTTTCATCACACGGGAACCGTACACTTTTTTCGGGATAAAAAATATCCTATGTTCTTTCCCGGGGCTCAAAATATCTCTATGCCAGATTTCAGCAAAATCGGTTCGGCGGTTTGAGCGTGAAGTGGTAACAGACAGACAGACAGACACACTTTCGCATTTATATTATTAGAATGGAAATGTTGTCCGCAATTTTAATTCGCTTATCGCACGAGTATCGGTTAGAAAAATCTGTGATAGAAACTATTGCGTCCTATCTTGAGTCTAGTATTTCCTTTCCATCACCTTTCCATAGATTTGTCAAAATCGATAGTGAAGAGGTAACAGACAGAAGTTTTCCTGTCAGACATACAAAATTTCTCATCACTATTTGTATGGATACATACAAGTATTAAATGCAATTTACGAGCACTCCATACGAAACGAGATGAATAAAAAATCATACTCCTGAGGGTGTCCGTACATGAAACATACGATTCGACGCAAAACACATTGTCCCAAGAGTCTGTCCATCGCGCTAAAATATTAATTTCGCCATATTCTCATCCGTCATACAATTAACCCGAAATACTTTGGATTTAGGCTGCGTTTCCACTGAAGCGGAGCGGAGCTTAGCGGTGCCGAATTGAAAAATCACCATGCTCGAAATCTTCGCTGTCATTCCGCTGGAATAGCACGATTGGTCAATTCGGGCACCGCTAAGCTCCGCTCCGCTCCGCTTCAGTCGAAACGCAGCCTTAGGGTTGCCAGGCATCCGAATAAAGTCGGACTCAGTCAGATTGCACGTCCGGCCAAAATCCAAGTCCAGCCTTTTTAGATCTTTGATAATGTTATATGAAAATCTTGCTAATTTTAGACGATTTTAAACCTTATATGTAAAATTGTATCTATTCGATGTCAAATTTTCTAGATACAACAGAAAATGTGTATTGGTATACTGAGGGTTTAGTATAGTTTCCGGCTTTTCTGTGCAAATGTCCGGCTAGGCTGACTGCTTTGTCCGGCTTTTCGGTTTAGCGACCTGACAACCCTATTTGAATTTTATACCACCTAAACTGAAATTTGAGCGATAATTTTAAGCTTTTTGCAACCACAAAGACGTTTAATTACCCCTTAACGTTTTAATAGCCTCGGTTGAAAGAGTTCACCCCAAAGTAAATGTCACTTTGAAGCTGTGAAAAATTGGTGTCTGTTTTTAAATATGCTATTATAAAGCTTGTTTTTGGATTTGGGTTATTGTGCCCATTATTTCAATTATAAGGGTTAAATGTTTTCTTTTTACTAAGAAGTGTTTAAAAAAAGCAACGGGTTGAATTAAAAATGAAAAAGAAGGCCAGGCGTATATTTTCTACTGTACGGTAATATCGTACGATAAAATATTAAACTTTCTCTCGCCGCATCCGATCCTTACTAAAATAAGTGAAAACACCATGGAAAAATAAAAACTGGAGTTCAATTAAGTGGGCTGCAGTATATGGGTTGATTCAGAGCGCAACGCGACGCATAGTAGCATTTCTATATTATGGATTTGACAGATTCGCAAGACGTCTCACGCAATTGAAATCTGTCAAATCCATACAAATTTATGCTGCCCCGTGTCTCGCCCATAAAGTTAATATACCTATCGGAATAGAGCAACAATCTCGAGCTGTCAAACGTAACCAAAATTGGTTTTCATCTGTGTGAAAAATATGTGTACGTATACACTTACACAAGCATGATTGAACATGAATTCTATGAGATTATATTGACAACGTGCGGCACGTGCCGACTGGACGTCAAAAAAAGAGTGTTGCTGTCATGTATCACACGTCTCTTTTTACCACGCGGTGTTACTGATAGTGGCATCTCGCTTGCTCAGGCCTTTGTTTCTCTATTCCGCTGGTATATTAACTTTATGGTCTCGCCTCACTTTGTCGCGTTGCGGTCTGAATTGACCCCTAGTCAACCTTTAGGCCGCCTTCACACTAGCGTTTGTCCAGCGTAGGCGCTCGATGAACGTATGCGCAGCGTAGACGTCGCGACAAACGCTATATTATTATAGTCTTGAATCGCAACTCTCGTAGGCTGTAGCACTTGCTACGAAAACTACGTAGCGCTACGCAGCTACGAACATTTCACACAAAATGCAAAGCGAAAATTAAACATTTTGTAATATCACACAAAATCCTTTATAAAACACATAATAGTGGTCGTATTATGCGAGACGTCATGATAATTATGTGTGAGTGTGCAATAAAATGACAGTGGTCAACGGAGGTTATTATGTATTCACGCACACGTCCGGTCCTAGCTGCGCTGAAATTGCATCCATTGTTGGAATGTTGGCGACCCCTGCCACGCTATACAAAAATGATTTAAATGCATCCTCCTATATAATAAGAAGCCTTTAAAGTCAGATGTTCAGCACAATTGGATGTTCATTTTGATTATGTTTTATGTTTACTTTCAAGTATTAATTAAGAATGCTATAATTATTGTGGTTTAAAGTTATAGTTTTAAAATAAAAAATACAAACCCAGTCGTGGCCTAAAAAATATTTCTCACAAGCTTATAACAGTTTTCATTGTTATGTAAAAGAAAAGTAAAAAATATATTTTATAAAAACTAACTATACTTAATTGTAATTATAAAAGTGATTCCCACAATTTTAGACATCGATTTTTACTTTGCCGTGCCAATTTCAACAAAGCTTCAACAAAAGATACCTGACTTTCGCAAAAGAAATTTTCAACTCAGACTTTCACAAGAAAAAACAGCGTTCACAATAAAAAAATTTACTTTGTCGGATTATCTACCGACAAAGTTATATGGTGAAGAAACTCTTTATATTTTGACTGTCGCAGGAAATTAAATAATTATTCCTTCAATATCGGTTAGAATAACGGTGACTTAAATTATCGAAATTAAGCCATGCTAAGCAGAAGTAACTACTGTCCCTAATGTGTGGACACGACTGGCAAGAGATCAGGCGCTGGACTGAATTTTTACATGCCCATCCGATGGATAATTTCTATCTTGTCAGACCTTCAGGTTGGACTATCCTAAGATCACCGGTGATCGCGACAACAATAGAATAACAATAGATTTCCAAGAATCCGCGATCGAAAGATTAAGCAGGTTATCATCTGCATAGTCCCAACCAAACAAGGGTACAACATTTTTTCAACGATGGAAGCGAACCCACGACCTCTCAGTCAAATCACGCTCTAAGCCACTGGACTAAGGAAGCGTTGAAATTACGTAAATTACATAAATTATTGAATAATACACCTAGAAAGAACATTTCCGTAAATCTTGAAGGCATTACGGAGCATACGTACTGTCAGGTGAATTATACCGGCCATTAGTCCGAAATCTCTGAATTAAGCAAATCGAACGGCCCAAAATAAATTACACGTAAACTCGGCCTCTCGAACAATCCGACCAAAGTCGGTCTTATTTAATTCGGATGTCTTAGGACGGGGGCTCACTGTAATTGTCTCAAGAGTATATTCGAGCCATACATTTTCTTTATCGCTTTATGGAATCGACGATCAAAAATGTATGGAATAGACATTTAAGCGTTCTTATGAAGTCGATATTCGACTTATGTCATGTCCATACAATTTGGTCGGCTATTAATCTACTGGGTGTAACAAAACTTAAATACTTCACGGAGTGTATGTGTCCCTTATATAGTGGTCACTGGGAAAATAACATCGCTGAAAGAGCAAAATTTTTTGTGATTTGTATGGGCAAGCGACCCAGCATTATGAGTTTGCCCATACAAATCAAAAAAAATGCTTATTTAAAGTCAGTAATAGAACTGTTGTATAATTATTCGATCATGACTTATTACAATTTATACGGAGTTTATTTAATCAAAATTATTACTAAACATTACATAGCTTTTATCGCTCGCTTTAAGCGCAGCGATCGAATGAAGAAATTTCGTAACGAAAAAACCTTATACCCCTCAGGGTATAAGGTTTTTTCGTTTATTTATATTTCGTATTAAGGGTTTTTTAGGAGCGGGCTCCTACACAGCGGCGCGGCTTTGAAAGCCGTGCAATGTCTAACGTCTTCTTAGTTCGGCAGACTTCGGCACGGTGTTTGTGTGCGTGCGACTAGACCTATGCGTATTATAATTGCATAAGTTGATAAAAAATGCTTTAGCTTTACTGCGGCAATTCCCGAGTGTCCCCGAGTGTGTATTTTATAACATTTTTGTCCTGGTGAGAGCTTACCTTTATGATTAAAGTAGTCAGTTCTTGGCTTAAGAAACTAAAGGTTGGTGGAATTCGTGTGAAGCTTGACTTCTGTTCCGAATTAATGACTCGAAAGCGTCTAATGTAACTTAAATTCGGGGGTTTTCTTTGAATTTAGATCACGCGCCTACCTTACTTTCACGAATTACGAGAACTTTTTAAAGAAATTATTTTGAAAAGAAAATGTTCTTAATCAACTAGAAAAATGTGAAGGTAAAAACAGTAGGTTTTTTCTTCATCAACTCAACATATCGCTCTTTATGTACGAAATTCTTAAACGTATGTATGTAAAGTAATGAAACGAAAACAAAGAAGTTAACATACGAATAAAATATGCGTAAGGCCAAGTCCAAAAGTAAACATGAGAAATGTAATTGAGTCATTGACGAACACGGAAGCCTCCGTTAAAAATTATTTTTCTTCAGTGTTTTAAATGGACTTTATATCATTGATATAAAGGTCCTGTCAGGAGTAAAACAACACTGCACGCACGGTAATGAATGTATTATTTCATTCACAAAGAAAACGAAGGTATTGTTAAACAGATGTTACATATCTCATCCCCGCGGAAGCGTTTTTTTATTTTTAATAAAAGACGGCAAAGGAAAATAGAAAATTACCTCCACGTTCAAAATTCTAATATGGCAGAATTGAATCGGCGATGCCGAAATTCTTTAATATTAATGCCTCAACTTTATTTAATATGTCCTTTCATAAAAAATGACGAGTGTTTTTTGATTTTCGTGTATTTGAAACAAAGGGAAATCAGACGGATTATTCCCTGAAAAATTATAAAAGATGGCTTTTATGTATTTTCGCCCGAGTTGCTCAGTGTTTACAGCTTAGATCACGATTAGGTCCCTTACGGATGTCATGGCGATGATTTTCGGATCAAAAAACAAAAACCTTTTCATCCCAACAGTTTTTTATGAATATGTTGTACTTAATTACTACGAAGCACTAATAACAATAAGCTGCTTTCATACTAATACATCTTATTAGTCATTGTTAATCTTAGTTCATACGCTTTTAGCGTGTTAAAATACTATTTTATAATAAGTTTGGTATCAAGCTCCTACAGGAGTAGCGCTTAAGTGAAGGTTTTACAACACTCAAAACGGAGCGTCTCGAGTAACAGTTTCACAGTACAGTAATTGAGTGCCGAATTTAATTTATCAATACATTCACAATCTGTTACATTAAAGTAGGTACAAACTATTAATATAAGCAGCATCCCAAGAGCAATCTTTAGATTTAGCAATCCTTAGTATGAGTAGTTTACTGATACTTCTTAGACCCACAAACAAGCAATATTATAGTGATTACTCACTTGTCTTCGAGTGTCACTTTACAGCTTTATCGGTTTTAGTTGGAAACAAAAGGACACCGTGTGCGCTCCAACTTTCCAAAGCCGTAACTTCGACTTCCTTTGTTTAAAACTTTTATTCAATCCAGTGTTCATAACGTGACCGGCATATCAATGTCTCGAAGATGTGATGAAAGAATTCACAATGCTAAAATGAAAATAATTTTCTATGTGAAGCTGATATTTTTGTATCAAATAAAATATCAATATGTATTCAAGATTAAGATCTTGGATAAAGAAAACTATTTTGTGCAGTGAAAGTAGATGTCATAGTCATGATAACTGATAATTTATACTATATTATGTATTTTCTTTCATTCTGACCAATCTATCAATCTATCAGAAGTCATATAAAAACTTTTGAACTTTTACAGTCTCAATAATAATATATAATCAAAGAATAAACGGTATGTACATAGAAGCGACAAATATAATTATACCTACACGCTCCGTGTCGTGCACCGTCATGATAAAGTTGTAATATGCATGTATTGTTAATTTGCATACGAATATTGCACGAATATTGCTCCGACTGCAGCGACAAGGGAAACGCAAATTTGACTTAGTTACGCTTCCAAGCCCGGCTAATAAATATCATCTACGTTGTTGTGGATTGACACCACCGTTATGTTGACTGCTCTGTGATAAAGTATTAATTTTAGTAAGTATGTATAATATGACAATGCAACACAACAAATTCCCAATCTCAAAAATACTACTGAATAAAAACATAATATTTACTTAAATGTTTACATACATACACTTTTGGTTACATTTGTTCCGACGCTTATATAGAATAACATAATAATATACGAAAATTGGGCAGTTCTTAAAATATTACATACTACATTTGGGTCGAATTGAAACATGACTAATATTATTACTTTTTAAATCGTCTACATTTTTACAGCGGGTATTTCATTTTCAAAGGCTACATTTTAGCACAAATGAAGGGCAATTCAATTACCCTTTAAGCCTTATTAAATTAGGTCCGTATAGCGATATTAGGTTGTGTGTTTGCATGGCAAATACATGGCCAATTCTCATTTGCTAAGGCCATATTTGGCTAAGGGTGCCCATTGTGTCCTGTTTGATCACGAGAACATTCGGAATGTTACATGGAGTGAACGCAAACAATCTAAATTAACCCCCGTAAAATAAATAGGAATTGTTCGGGAGAAAAAAGCAAGTCATGAGAAATTATTAGGATGTCATGAATAAGCTCGACTCAGTCGTTACGAGGTTCTTTACATCATATTTAACTTCATGAATAAGATCTTACATAGAATAAGGTTTGCTAGGCCGGGTTGTACCATACTTAATTACAGTATACGTCTGTAAAATACACTATCAATTCTATTCTAAATCTTGTTTAACCCGTGACCAAAAAGAGGGGATCCACTGACCAAAGGGAGACGCCTCTTTTGGGTCTCTCTCTGTTCGGTCGGGACTCGGGGTATAGTTTAACGTGTCTATCTGTGTCTTGTGTGTGTCCACCCGTTTGGCTTTTGATCTCCTTATTTAGTTTGAAAGCTGGTGATTGAGAGTATCCTTAGCAATATTTTTATTACCTAATAATATAAAAATGCCAATTGTAGAGACTAAAAAAATCTAGAATACTGTAACATCGAATGTTTAAAATCGAACCACGGCTCATTCCTCACGGGATACACGCGATCGATTCCAATTTGTAATAAATTCGTTTATAAGAAACCTTGAGTGTCGTAACGAAAGCATTGTGAACCGGATCACGTCACTTTTATAACGTCGAAGGGAAATTCTTGGGGGCTCCACTTAATGATCATTAATGCGATTCGTCGGTGTGCTTACTCTTGATAATGGAATTGAGTTTTATGTTCCATGCATACGCAATGAGTGCAAGCTGCGTGAGATTAGTGTCGCTTCTATTAGCTTCACTTACATCTTATTCTTTCCAATAGTAACTTACTCAATAGTAACAATCTCCAAAGTAATATGTAAGTGAAGTTTTCACTTTCATCGCATACTTTTTTGGAGAGGAAACATAATATTTGGTGGCGTTGTGTCCTTTTTTGGGAAGGGTAAAAAATGTTAAACTCACATCAGTAGATTCCATCAAAAATTCGTTAGACGGAGAGAGAGTTGATTGCCGGCGCAGGGTAGAAGGGGAAGTAATATATTATTATGTCTTTCTACTTGAACATGTACACCTAATTATGCTACTTTTTTTTCACTTCTACTGGCATTCCCGGTATGCCTTGTTTTTGCATAGTTTATTAATCTTTCTATTTTGTTACAATTTACAACCACGTTACAGCTAACAAGTTATTTCTAATTAAATCAATGCAAACGACTCATCCCAATTAAGCTCCTCTCGGATATAAACGTAAAATTGCGGTTACCTCGCCGACTTAATACGTCCCCTAAAAGCTAATAAACATTTTCACGGAGAATTTCCTATGATCCAAATACGAAACCACTAACGGAACGACAATCGGTATAGACTTATTATACAAATAGCCCACATTCTGGCAAAAATAACAGTATCTTACCAGGGAAAATTACGAGCACGATGGCGGTCTGGCTAAAGTTTGCAATAAAACCGAAGCGTCGGGCGCAAAGAATTCCTGATACGAGTAACTTTGATCCTCGATTCTTACGCTGAGGCAAAAATGATGTAATGTGAAAGCATTTCTATAGAATCTTTACATGACGTGATGCGCTGTGAGAAAAATAGAATGTAATTTTTTCACATTATTCAATCTTTTCTCTCTTTGTGCTAACGTAAATAGGGGCGTATAATCCTTTACAAATATACGGAATTATATGGCTAAATCGTGTTTATTTTGTGTACATTTCCGACACCGTGAATTCATAATTTTATTTATGACATAATTTTGCCTGTAACATAGGCATAATAAATTCAGGAATAACAACATGGTTTACGATTTATGTAAATTACTGAGGTACCAGCATAAGACAAGAATAAAAGTAAGTAATAAAAAAGTAAAAAGTAAGTAATATAGCATGGCCCTGAGACTGCAATACTTTTCCATAAACACTACCAAAACTTTGCTACCTACGTCTACTTGCGCAGAACGATGTGACGTATTTAGGTACATATTATATTGACTTATACCAAATCTGCACTGATTGAGCTTTGTAATTATTTTAAAAATAAATTTGTAAAAGTTCATTAAAAATGATTGGTATTCAATTTTTCCGTGCCTAATTTAACTTACCTCCATTGTGTCGATTCGTCTTCTTCGCTCCTGTATTTTATTTGTTTGTGTATTATTTAGATAATATATGAGACATACAGTGCTAACATTATATTTAAGTCCGTATGTAACAAGTTATAATTACCTCTCATTAAATTCAAATAATATTCAATATTATGTCTGTTAAACAGTGATTTGTGGTCTAGTATGGCTAAATAAACAACGTCATTTCGGCAAACATCAGTTACAGTATGGACGGTGATAGTGCCATCAAAATTAATGTTTACTGCCAGGTCACGACGATTATCAGGTGCCTGGGGATTGTAGCAATTGGCACGTAGGTGCTACAGCAGATAGCGACTAAAGACAATGTTCATAGCAGTGTAGACATAACCTTCCATCTAGTGCAATCAGGTAAAAACTTATTACTGGTTTACATTATTGTAATCCAGTGATCAAATCCAGCAAAATTGTATTGTAATGCATTTCAGTGCCCGTTTACATTGGATCACTGGATTGGAATAATGTAAACCGGCCATTACGTAGCCATGCTTCTTTGTGATGGTCACAAATAAACTTTGTTATTTAGATAAGTTGCAAGATTAAAGCTGAAAGTTTTGTTGTGAAGGTATCTATGACTTATATTATAAAGACCAATAAACAGATCTGAGCGATAGCGTAGCCTACCCTAGCTTAAAATATGTCATAATAATATTATCTCTTTCAGAAATAACCACAAGGATTTTTACATGACACTGTAAAATTATCAAATGTTGATTCGCATGCTGGTTTACTCTACACATAATTGCTGAATGTTGCTTTCACGGACATTGATTCAGAATCAATATAAAGCGGCCATTGCCAATTAATAACAGTATAGAAAGCTATGACTGGGCACAGCCTAATCTCCTTTTGCCGATTCACCGCTCGGCTATTAGACTAATGGACCATCCAACTGGGCTAACAGCACTGCAATTTTTTACTTCACAATTTAAAAAGTATCAAAAAGTGTTGGTCGAAGCTTTGTGATAAGTATCAAAACTTTTTGTAATGATTCGAAGTTTGTATTACAGGTCCATTACATGTCTATTACAGGTCATAAATACCCTGATTCTACGATACGGCTATGGTCTGGTGGTGGTGGTGGTATATGGTCACGGCTGAAATATGAATCATTTTAATCCTTCGATGGCGGATTCTTGGAAATCTATTGGCATTCTATTGTTATCGCGGTCACCGGTGTCCTTATGGCGCTTGATGGGTTAAACCGAATGGGTTTCACATGCAAATCTACCAAAAACCCCAAACGACTAACCCAATATTTCAATATTTATAATGACAGTTAGAAACAGAAACCTACAGATTTTTTTTCTAAAATATTCTAGGTCTAAACCTAAGTCTAGTGCACCTAACAAGAGCAGACATAACATTTATGTATTTTAACAAGCACTAGTTCGTGAGGACGGCTTGTGGGGAGCGAACGTCAAGTGTTTGGAGAGTTGTCTGCGCTCGCAACTTGCATACGCGTATGCAGAGGGGAGAACTTATGTAGTTACATAAGTTCTCCCCTCTGTACATAATATACAATACATATCTGTACATAATATTCCCCCTTCGTACATAATATACAAAGTTTTGTATATTATGTACGTGGTAGCTATATAGCTACATAAAAACTGTAGGAATGTTGACTTAGTACTTACAATCATGCTGGAATATTGAAAATAAGAGTTAAAAAACGAAATCTTCCTTTGATTTTACCACATGGAGAGCAGATTAAAAAATAAAAATTATCTGCAAGAGCTTAGGATTAAGCTATATTAGGGTTTCTATACTTATTATATTAATACATGAAATATCTTTTGTCTATAGTATTTTTTCTGAGATTTAGATACCATAGAAGAAATTGATTCATATTATGAAGTTGACGGACCTGCGCTATTTGGTAGGCTTTTTTTATTAAATAAGGGGGCAAACGAGCAAACGGGTCACCTGATGGTAAGCAGCTACCGTCGCCCATGGACACTCGCTACATCAGAAGAGCTGCAGGTGCGTTGCCGGCCTTTTAAGAGGGGAATACCGAATACGCTCTTTTCTTGAAGGTTTGCAGGTCGTATATGTCCGGAAATACTGCTGGTGACAGTTCGTTCCAGAGTTTTACAGTGCGCGGCAAAAAGTTACGCGAAAAACGCACTGTGGAAGACTGGCTTATGTAAGAGCCAGTCCACACGGCGCGGCGCGTTGAGTCAGCGTTGCATCGACGCAGCGCTGCCGTTGCGTTGTTTTACATACAAATAACCAAGGTACTCACACGACGCGCTGCGTTGTCGCAACGCACACGTGACGGACAGCAGCCCCCGAGACGAAGTGGAAGGGGGTGTTGACGTTAGGACTGCTTTGTAATAACGCTGCGATGACGCAGCACACGTGTAGCCGCCTATGGGCGTTTTCACACTGCGACGGTAATGACACGATACGATACCACAGAATAAATAAGGGCCACCGCACATATAATACAATTTCAAGTTAGCCGACTATCGTACAAACTAAATTGCGTAGAGTCACAATTTAATTGGACTTTGGACTTGGACCAGCCGCAGACTTTTAGATTTAGTTGGCGACGGTGTTGCTAGCCTAGCGACGTGCTTGTTAAAATGCGTAAAAAGCACGCTTTTATTGTGGCACTAATAAAACGAATGCGAAAAGAAAGGAGAATATTTTGGGTGAATTCAATATTAAGTGACAGAATATTAGAATAAGTACGATAGTCAGTTTGTACGATAGTCGGCCAACTTGAAATTGTATAATATGTGCGGTGGCCCTCTATTCTGTGGTATCGTGTCGTGTCGTTATCGTGCAGTGTGCAAACGCCCTATGCGTCAAAGGCTGCAAAGGCAGCGCTGCATCGACGCAACGCGCCGTGTGGACTGGCCATTGAGTTAATACTCGTATACACTAGGAGAGAGCCTTATATCGGTGTATAAGCGTCAAAAGCGTGTAATGTTATGACCGACTTACTCGGACATAACAAAGGAGTCGGTCTGCATATTTCATGTAATAAAAGTGTTAATAAAGGTTTTTAGTGAACATTTTGTGTTAGATATTGTTGAGTTTTGTGGTTCCGCTAAATAATAAACCATAAGAATGGCCAAAGAATGCCTCAAACACGTGGATTTAACATTAAATACGTAAGTTTTGAACAACGTTTTTTGGGCTTTTCAATCGGTATTTTTGTAAGCTAAAAAGATAATTTATAAGTTTAATAATCCCTTAATCGTGCTATATAAGGCATTAGTGCTAAAAATTTCACATTAATTAATAATTTGTCTACAAAAATTGCATAGTTTTTACGTGTGTTTACGAATTCTCATTACTTGAACTATAGTTTATCGATATCATGAACTAAATGACTTTCTTCTCTGTATAATAATGTGCTTCGAAATGATCGACAAATAGAAATATTCAAGAAAATAAACGCACACTACTTGTATGAAAATAAGCACAAAATGGTCACGCGATGACGGGCTAAGGTTACATCTATATATACACACCGGCAAAATTAGCGGAACATAATAAAATTTTATTTTTTTGAAAATTAATCGCTGTTTTTTATATATTTATTTATTAATTTAATAATTGATGATTAAAAAATAAAACTTATATAAATTTAGGGCATAAAAACGTGTAAAATTAAAAAAATCTGCAAAAATCTAAAATTAAGAAAAATCTTTGAAATTTCAGTAGTAAGTTTTTAAGTTAAATTCTTCATTTTTACTTAAGAAATGCCATGTTAACAGCGTGTAATGCCTTCTATGGATCTGAAGAGAGTCTGGATACGCCATTACATGCTTGCATTTTGATTGTCAATCATTTCCTGTGGGATATTCTTCTACTCCTCCAGTAGCGCCAACTCGAGCTCCTGAACACATTTTGGAGCTGGAGTTTTAATTCGTACCATTCACCCATTGATGTGCCACACGTTCTCAATCGGATCCACATCCGTAGACCGTGCTGACCTCTCCACCTGGGCTACGCTAGCATCATTTAGGTCATAATGCCCGATTTTTTTACTCTATGGACGCGCAAAAAATTGAAGTTACTACCTAAAACTGTGTAAAAGGCACAACATGCAGTTGTAGGATGTCTGTGCTATTGCCCTGTACTGTCAAAGTACCATCATTAACAATCATCAGCTCCGTGCGGGCTCCAAATCATATGCAACCCCAAACCATTACGAAGCCTGCCTGATATACCACTGTTTCCGTTAAGTTTGATGGTCTATAGCGTTCCTTACGATTTATCCACATTCTTTATCGCCTGTCAATAAAATTTACACAGAATTTGCTCCCATCACTGTACAGCACACGATTTCACTCACTTGTCAAATTTTTATGTTCACGCGCAAATCTTAGCCTGGCTCTTTGGTGCCCTGTCTCAAGTTTTGGTGCCCTTGCTGGCACCTTTGAGTTTAATTTAACTTCTTTGAGTCTGCTTCTTACTGTAAAATCACTTACAGGTACATCTCGGACCTGTTCCTATAGGTTTCATCTCTGCAAAGCAGTTTAAGGTCGATTTCTTAAGGCTTATACCCTTACAAAACGGTTATCCTGAACCTTTATCCGATAATCCCACCACCACCCGATATCTGCCTTGTTCTCGTCTCCGAACGTAAGATCCAGTCTCTCTGTAGCGTTGAAATTTACGATGGACCACGAAAGCCGACACACCTAAGGCCTGACTGACCGAACGGTAGGTGTGACCTTTCTCTATAGTGGTTACAGCTCTAGCTGTCGTAGATGCTGGAAAATCCACTAATTTTGTATCTGAGCAATGTGTTCTTCCAAAAACCAAACAATCAAATGAGCTGGCATACCTTGTACCCCGCTAAAAACGCCATTCTTATCAGAAACACTTACAACGTCAATCATTGAAAAACACTTAGTAGGGCATAATTGCAATAAAAGTCTGTCAACTTGCCAGTTTTGTTCAATATTTTATTTCTTAAATGAGCTTAGAAACTATAAAAAAGGATTTCACACAGCCCGACCCTCTTGAATTCAAGTTGTGGCCCTCTTTACTTATGTTCCGCTAATTTTGCCGGTGAGTGTATATATATATATCCTTAATCTGTGGGACTGACTCTAAATTGAATATTCGTCGCGATCTGTCGGCTCCGTTTGACTCCCAAATAACGTAGGTCCACCATCTGCATATATATCAACTTCTCAGATTGTACATATTTATTCGAACTTGTGTGCAGGTCTCGAACAAAATGTCTGCCTGCAATCTACACCAACAAAGTCACTTGAACCCCCTAGAATCTTAATATATTCTAACTAAACTGTACATTTTTCCGGGATAAAAAGTATTCTATGTCCTTTCCCAGGACTCAAAGTATCTCCATACCAAATTTCAGCATAATTGGTTCAGCGGTTTGGGCGTGAAGAGGTAATAGATAGACAGACAGACAGATACACTTTCGCATTTAAAATATTAGTATGGATTGCGTATTTATTTATTTCATTTAGTTTGTCAACAATTGATTACACGTAATACATTTAAGAAATACAATTTTAGCTTACAGTAAAAACGCATATCAATTTCTTAAAACAAACATTATATAGCGTATAAAATTTTACTTGAATATAAATTAATAATAACGATCACGAGAAGTGTATCGAGCTGCGGCTTAACAAGACCGAGGCAGAACGCCAAATGCTAAGTGGTATGAGTGTCCATCATAATATTATAATATGGAACATATTGCACTTTGCAATTGCACCACAAGGCTTCTTAGTTGCATTATGAAAAAATGCAAATAAGGAATTCAGACCCCTTTATTGGTTGGGCTTATAGTTAAGCTGTAGATTTCCTTTAGAACCTTTATACTATAGCGGGGGTTATAAAGTTAATCGCTCTAGTAGGTGCTTATATTATAAATACGAGAATGCATCGTTTAATAGATTAAAAATATAATAAATTAGAGTCTATGGCTCGTTGCAGATGTACTAATAAAAATAATTTATACAAAAGAAAACTACGTCTGTTTGTCTGTAATTTTTTTAGCTTTAGGCTGCTTTAGATGAAATTTAACATGGGGAAACTTTTTTGTGAGAAAGGATTTAGGATAATTTTTGTACCGAATGTACCTTCCTGGTATGGAAAACTCATTTCTGCGTATAAAACATAATGCAATTATTATTAAATTTTTATCGGTCTTGGTTATACTTATATCCATTTTCAAGGAATAATAATATTTTGACAAACAAGAAAGCTCCGGTCATAGTCGAGAAAATGGTCTCAGAATCGCAATATATTTAGATATATTATAATACTGATTATATTAAGCAAAAATACGGTAAATGTAGTTTAGCACCAAGAACTTTTAAGCTCACCACATCACTTGAATTTTACACTACTTCAAGAGTAAATATCGAATTTCTACGCTAAGAAGCTTTCGAGATTTAAGATGGACAGAATGACGTTAACACTTAAGCTGCGAGACGCTTTTAAAGCACTACGTCGAACGCTCCATTTAAATAGGTTTACATATCCGAAACCGCTATTCCCCAAATAAATTGTAAAAATTCTGAAAGGCCTGTCAAAACATATGAAGCGAGCCGAGCAATTTGGGAAAAAATATTTTAGTTCAGCAAATATCCCAGTCGTCCGCGAGCATTTCTAAAAATATTTCCGCACCGTAATTATCGACGCCCCGACTCGTGAAACCTAGTATTCCAGGTTATATTTACTCACAAAATGTGTTACAAAAAGTCTAATGAAGCAGACCAAACTGCTGGTTGGAATGTGATATTTAGCCTAAGCTTACTTGCCATGTCATTTAGAATTTAGACTTACCAGGCTGTTGAAACGAAGCCCTTACTTTTAACTGATTTTTAAAACATGGTTGTAAATAGTTGATTGCCTAACTAGGGCGACGGTAGTTGCTTTCCATCAGGTAACCCGTTTGCTGGTTTACCCTCCTATTTTATAAAAAAAAGTGACTTTTGCTATATGCCAAACAAAGACAAGCAGATCTATTATATTCGTAATGAATTTTTTATCAGTTGAGGATAACTCTTAACCCTAACAACAACATTCTGAAAAATTAACCCTCACAGTATTCTGAAAAAGGCCGCGTCCAATTTGGGATATTTTCGGCCCTGAATCATTTGCGTCGATACAGATAACGCGGGCCGGGCGAAACTGCAATTTGGCGACCATAAAATGGCTCCTCGATTTTATTCCCTCAATAACCGTACGTTTATCATTTCCATTTCATGTCGCCGTCAATATACGACGGCAATGGTAGCCGTCGCCCGTCGAATGGTTTTGTTTTTGTGCGCGCTGAATATGAAAGATCATGATGAAATGCATGCAGGAAAAAATGATCGGTTTTTACTATTTTAAAGTGGAACAGGAAACATAATAAATAAGCAAAAATATAATTCACTATTATATGATTCATTAATATGTTCAAAATTGTATCACATAAAAAAATATTACAGGGCAAAGGCCAAAGTTTGTTTTGCAGGTTTATTACTTTACGACGCGAATAAAACTCACACCTAGGTAAATTTTATGAAAATCCATCATAGATTATTTAAAAATGTACCTAGGTGTGTGTTAAATCTCAGGATTTACATACACATAGGCTACTTACAATTTCGAAAAACTGCATCGTTCTCATAACACAGATCCAAACAATTTAGAATAACTGTATTTTAAAAAGATAAAACTGACTTCAAAATTGAGGATTAAAACCTTATCCCTATCTACAAAACTACAGAGCCGATTTTGATGAAACTTGCACTATTCCCTAAGTTGAACAATACCTAGTACAACAAAAAAAGAATTACTGAAATCGGAATGGTTGTTCCAGAGATATGCGAACACAAACATAAAAACATACATCGAACATACATAGATACATACATACGTAATACATACATACATACACTTTTGAAATTTTGCACATTTGTTCAGACGCTGATAATATACACTAACATATACAAAAATTGAGCAGTTCTGGAAATATTACATTCATACGCGTCGAATTCATAACCTCCTTTTTTTGAAGTCGTTTAAAAATACAGTTATAGAATACGTTTTATTGCTCACAAAACATTTGGAAGATTGTAATTTACAAAAGCATTTTTCTATCGCTTTCATAAAGGGATGTTTTCATTAATTTAGATAGTGCTGGCCCCGGGCTGTGTAAACGACCCCGGACTCTCTAATTTTAATTTGTGTGGGAGGGTTGGAAGTCAATACAATTGAAATATAATATTTTCTGTCGTAACGAAAGGAAAATATCGTAAGCATAAAAGGTTTTTTTCCAGTCCTTAGAGGAAAAAATACCAGTTCTTGTTTGCAATTTTATTTGCGAAAAAAATTGCCATTAGAGTCCATTTCTGATAATCTGTCTTATGAGATTTGATAATATAATATATCAAATCTCTTATATTTGGATTTCTTAGGGCCTGTTTCACCGCTTCCTGATAAGGCTATCCACCACTTAATTTGACAGATGGAGTATGGAAAATCTGTCAAATAACCCTATCGGGCACCTTATCAGGAAGCGGTGAAACAGGCCATTAGTGTGTTGACGTTATCAGCAACGGCCTCTAATGGCAATTTTTGTGGCTTCACACATTACGGTGCGTCCACATTTGTATCATTTGCGAGATCTAAGGGTCAATTCAGACCGCATCGTGACGCGTAAATGCATTTCAAATTTCTACTGAATTGACAGATTTCAATTGCATGAGACGTCTTACTAATCTGTCAAATCTATACAAATTTAGAAATCTACGTATTGCGTTGCGGTCTGAATTGACCCTTACCTATTCGTAACGCTTGTATATTTTGTACCATCGAGGAAATTGATTCCTAGGCAGTTGAAAGACCTACGTATTGTGGTTGGCTTATGTCAATTCAATGATAGCTGTCGTCGGACGGATGGGTTTGACATAACGCGACCAAATTACATAGGTCCGCCATCTGCATAGGAATCAACTTCTCTGATAGTACATCACAAGGGCTAACGTAGGGCCTCTTCTTCTAAAAGCAACTGTTCTGTTAGCAATAAAACTTAAGCCCACCAAAAACATTTATTGTAACATTTTGCCGACATAACCACACAAGGTTTACCCTGTGAAAATATTTTGTTTTTGGTGGGATTTCAATTCTTTTTGTCAGTCAGGTTCATTGGCTTTTCATCTAAAAGCAATTGTTGGCAATAAAAGTTAATAAACAGTTAAATGAACTCTTGATATTACACTCCACTCGAGTAGAACATTATGCAAAGTTATTTAATCTATTCCCTGAGTGCATACAGCGTGTGTGGAAAGTGCGCCTCATACAAGAAAGTGGAGTTCATATTTTGCATATCTTATAGAGCACGACGATGTGACGGGTACATCTTTACTAATAAATCAAATAGTGCAGCAACCTACTTTAGTAGGTACTATACATTACCTATAGGCGGGCTATACAACGTGTAGAAAATTAAGTGATTGTACTTAAGGGTATGTGTCCCACAGAATTCAATTATAGTATGGCAATGAACTGGTGATATTTCTCAAAGAAACTTAATTTGCTTTGAAGAAACTTAATTAGCATGTGCATCACAATCAAAAGCTTTTATTTTTATAACAAAACTTATTAAAATATAGTCAATAGCGGAATATTATGTATGAAGACACGGAGAATAAAACACTGGTAGATCATCTCAATGTGGTAGATTTACTAATTATGACTTTGGGCACTGAAGCCAATTTTCATTCCTCGATTTTTGCGTTTAATATCCTTACTCTTGTGCCCACAATAAGCTGCCTCACGCACTAGTGATCGAATCGAGATGCTACATACTAGGTTTGAAAATTGGGTCCCTTGACCAGGGTTAAATATGATTCGATTTCTATCAACAAGCTGGCAAAAACATTTTCAGTTCGTATATCGTAACAAAAAAAACAAAAGGATGTGACAATAGCACAAAAAACTATGTTATTTCGACTACATTATTTACGTCGTACGTGTCACGTAACAAGAATCGAACCTACGACCGAACGCAATAGATCATGCCGGTTCAGTACGGATTCATGATTGAATTGAGCAGACGTAGAGGCTGTATGTTTAGAATTATATTTTGTGTACAATTTACAATCGATAATTGTTTGAGAGACACTGGCAAAAGTTTATGTTTGAGATTCAAGACGTTGCATTTGCATAATATATATATTTAAATACAAAAATAAAATCAGCCAAGTTCGAGTCGGACGATCAGTTCCGTGCTGCTGTCAAAGTGCAAAAAATTCCAAAAAATATGTTTTTTGTATGGGAGCCCCCTTACAGACATGGAAGTCTTAGTAATACTCTGGTAATACTATTAGGCTTTTACCCTTTGTGTACAGAACCCTTAGGGTTGGACCTCATCTGGCAGCACGGAATCGCATTTGTTCCGCCTGTGTTACCACGTGCTGCAGTGTGCTGCCGCATGCAAACGCGCGCTGTCGCATTCCGCAGACAAAAAGATAGCAAGTGATCGGCGGCGAAAGGATATTGTGTTAGCATGCTATCGCGCGCTTGAGCGTTCCGGAGTCTCCCTGCTGACCATTGCATTTTTTCCGTGATGCCGATCGCCTCGAAGATTCCGCCGCGTGCTATCGCATTATGCTTTCTGTCTCGGTCTAGCAAATGGCAGTTCTAAGCGACAGAAAGAGAAAGGGCGACGAAAAAAGGCGATTCCGTGCTGCCAGATGAGGTCCAACCCTTAAAAGCGCTAGTAAAATCCTGTCAGAAAACCTCAGAAAATACCGTTCATAAAATAACGAGCCATTACAAAACGAAGTCTGATAAGAATCGGAGATAGGCCGACTGTACTCATGTTTCAGCGAAGCACCGCCATCAATTTGAGGAGCTTACCCTTAAATCCGGCAACATGTGAGGACTCGCTGGTTTAACAACCCACTCGGGTTATATACTTGTACGCGCCAATTTTTTATAAGTGCCTTCTTATTATTTGAATACTCAGATTGCTACATGTTTATTTTTGTGTTCAATTGATGCGTTAAAAATGCTGTTTAAATTTTGTTAAATGCTGTTCATGTGAGGTTCGAAAATTAGAACGCATAAATAAGCTTTTATAATACGACTGATACTAAAATTATGGTTATTGTACCTACTGACCCCTATTTATATATTATGAATGAATAAAATGAAGTAGTTATGCCATATTAAAACTAATATTACATTTATAAAATGCAACACACAGTCCATTTCTCAAACTGCAACTGTTTATTCCGTTTGGATTTTACAAGCGCAGCTCTAAAGCTGGGTTTACAAGATATCAACTTCATAAAATTCTAGCGTACATAAAAGCCGTGAATATAACAAAGTGCAGCGGCTCTCGAAGTGTAGCCGGCTATTGCGTAGTAATAGACGTAAAATAGCCGTGCAGCGCTTGTAGTAAGTGCACGCCATAACCGTAAACTTTGGGGAACGGTTGGCGTTAATCCCAAGCAGCGCTGGTCATCTTTACTGGATTAAAACGACACATTTACGACGTACGTGGAATATTTCGAAGAATTTGCGGAATACACTTAGCTAATATTAGCTCTGAGACGTAAGGATGGGAAGTTCTGCACGTAAAGTGACTCCAACGGCCGTGCCCAGGGGGCACGTGGCTAGTCGCTACCACCCGTGCGACTCGGGTAATAGCTCGGAAAATATCAGTTTGAGGTCACAACACATATCAACTCGGAATAGAATCGTAATCGCCTCAAGCCATTCACTATGAAATTCCCATTACAACGCATACTAATCGGAATCGTAGTGCAATGGCCTCTTTCCGCGTTACATCTCTTCGTACCTAGGCTCACGTCTTTTCATCACTCTTGACCCTATCATAATTAACGTTTGGACTGAAACATCATAATTAATGTTTCAACATTTCAATCATTAGATCATTAGATCGGTGAGCTTTTCCTGTCATACGTTTTGTCACCCGCGCGTGGCTGTGGTCCAAACGCGGGTGACAACAAGTTCCTGGCGTGTTTCCCGCATAACATGAAAAACATCTACTCGTATGAAACGATAGAATGCGGACAACTTTCATGCGGACTTGATCCGCGCATTTTATGCGGCTCCACGCGTGGGCGATGACACGCATAATATGAAAAATGCCCTAACACTAAACAGCTCGAGACTATACGGTTACGATCTCTTTAAGAATTAATATGTGTGCTGTGACCTTTATCACGAAGAAGGCGTATGCATATGCCGAGACATTACAGCTAATATTAGCAGACGCCACAATATTTGTTTGGAACTAAACTCATACTGTACAGTAACTGGCGCACTCGAATATTTCAGCTCGGCAATGTAGATTAGCGTACCAAAGGTTAATTACAGCGAGCTTTAACTCAGTGCTTAAGAACATTTGTGTGAAAAGGTTATTCTGCAGACGAGTGCTTTAATTATTTAAATTCTAATACGGTGTGGTTATTTAGATTTTAAACTAAGCTAGGCTTGCTGAAATTACTATAGTATATCATGTTTTGCTTGCTATATCAGTACTCTTTACTGGCCCTACTCGTAGTAAATACTGTTTTAAAATGTTCCAAAAATGTACTCGTAGAGGTCCATTCTTGATCATGAATCAGCAGTTCCGCAGCTGAATTTTTGAGGGATCCAGCCGCAGTGTTCGATAAAAAACTATTCGAAATAAACAAAACCCCTGGAGGTTCATATCAAATCACAAAAAACGGCCTAAGGTTAAAAGCCAGTATCCCAAAACAACTAGTTTTATTGCTATCAAACATCGGAATGGGGCTCGGATGTGATTTGCAAATTGGGGTTCCGTTTCATCTGTACGAAAACCCACATTTATAAAACATCGTTTCTGTCCTACTTTTCGATGATTATCTCACTACGATTCCTGCAGCACTATAACTAACTTGGATACATTTAGAGCAACAATAGTATACAAAATAGTTAGTAATCACTATAGCATACATTACGTAGTTTAAACTTTTTTGCAAAAAGAATCAAGAGAAACCGTAAATAAAACCACAAAAATATTCCAATTAACTTTTCAAGATTAAGAAAATTTCATAGCATAATTAAAACGATCAGAAGCACTTCAAAGAAGTTATAATTAATAATGTCGTTAAATTTTATTTTTATGAGAATGGAGGCTTTTGGCATAAATTGACAATAAAGGGATTTAAAAACCGTAGAAGGGAGAAGCCTACGATTAAAAGTCTGATACCAAATTTTATTTATGTACAGACTTTTTATTTTATCGATTTTTAATTTAAAGTAGATAAATTATTAGTCGAATTTTGAAGGAAAATATTAAAAATATGAAATTGGATAAAATTTAATGTACAGAACACATAAGCAGAAAACTAAAATGATTACTTTTTATATTGTGGAAAATGTTTAATCGATTTGAAAGTTCATCGAACTCTAAAATAATCATTTTGATAATATCGGAAATACTGATTAATTTCAAGTGCCTACCTGTTGCTATTAATGATATATTGAGAAAAAGGGAAAAAACACGTTTGTTGTTGCCCCCTTTAATTTTTAATTTATTTTTTATTGTACTAGTACTAAGCTGTGGAAATTTCAGAAGTCTAGCTGTAGCGGTTTTTGAGATATAGCCTTAAGACAGACAGACGGCAAGAATCAGTCTTAGTATTTGGGTCCCGCTTTTACCCTTTGGGTACGGAACCCTAAAAACAGAATCGGCATTTCTCGAATATCGAGTCAAAGTTCAATTAACAAATTCCAAAGTTAACAGCTAAAAGGGAAATTAATTACCGACGGTGACATTGTAATTTTCGGAAGCGATTTGCGCCAACAAAAGGCAAAAAATGGTATTGTTTGTTAATTTTGTAATGGTGTTTCTGTCAGAATAAAGTGTTTGGGCGGCGACGTCGTGGCGGTGAGGAACTGGGGCGGCTGATTGATTGTGCCGTGATGAAAACACACTCGTGAATGTGCTTTACATAAAGCCTCCAACTTTTTGTTTACAACGGTTTTAGGATTTGTTATTCAGTGAAAAATACTAAACATACTTTTATAGTTTATCTATACTGGATGAAACCCGCAACTAATAAAAAATAAATAAATAAAACGTAATCCTATGTCCATTTTGACAGGCGGACAGACAGACACACTTTCGCATTTATAATATTTTTAGTATGGAAGTATGGATTACAATGAGGTGTTGATAACCATTGCAAAAAATTCATAGTTTACTAGTAATTCAGGCAAAAATTCTAGTTATTCTTCTAAGACAAGTTGCAAATCAAAATTGAAGAATGCATCTAGTTGAAAGATATTGCATTTTGGTTTTTATTACACACGGTTAAAAACTTGTGAATAATGTTGAGTATGTAAATTCAGGAATTATAACAGAACTCCTGCCGCGTTTCAAAATCAAATCACACCATAAAGGAGTTTTCACTCCAGAAACTTTCACTATTTCATTTCTGCTGCATCCAATTGAAGTGCAAGTTTGCGACCGTAAAAAAGCCTTTTTAATATCGCACGGAGCTTCAATTTTTGCCATAACCGTGCGTTCCTAGGGGCGTTTTATCTCCTTCATTTTGTTGGTTTGCTCGCTCCGGAATAACCAATGCATATAAAATGATTCATGCTCTTGGCGTGCAGCGGAACGCACTCTGGATTAATTACAAACATTAATATTACACGGAACGAAATGTTGCTAGCTGCTACGTTGTTGCTGAAATTGCTAGGCTCTGTTTTACGTATTGTTTAGGCATTCATACAAAAAATAAACGATAGTTTGCTAACATTTTCTGACAAACGAAAAAATTTTTCTCACATCCGGGTGGAAAACGTCAGCTTTCTTCCCGCTGCACTTACCGATGATGCCGTTTTCCGCCTCCGTCGATGAGAAAAATAGTATACGCACCACGGGCAGTAAATAAGAAAGCCTCAGATCACATGTTTGTTGACGATTACATGACGTGATCTGAGACATTTTTTATTTTCCTGCCCTAGGTGCGTAATGTACTATTTTCTGAACTTTACTAAAGCAGACAGGAAATGCTAGCGTTAGTATTTCTAGTATTTATGACTCTTGGAATATGCATTATGAGATAAATTCTGAAAAGCGTGGAGCTAAAATATACGGATAATATAATTTAGCTCGTATGTTCCACAGCATACACAGATACTTATCGATAGAAAGCGTAAAGCTTCTATTTGCAAGTGTTATTGCTAAAGTATCTGTTTTTAAATAAAAGCATTATTGTTATAAACATCAACGACGTACTCTAAATATTAACTATTTATTTTCATTATTTTGTGTGTTCCGTTTGTTGTATTTTTACAGCAAAAAAACATTTTTATAAACCCATTTCACTATCATCAGATTTTATCAGTGCTTAATACACAAGCAATTTCCTTTATATGCGTTACCAATAAAAACATTAGGCTACTCGAGCCGTGAAATTCCCCATTTGCATGCGAACTACGAGTATATACTCGGCGGCCATTACAAAATCGACCAAACAAAGCAATAAGCTAATAGCCACAATATAAATGACAGTGTTCCAATAAAATCCAATATTGTTTTTAAAACACTGTACAAAAATTTGAAATTATTAAACCTCGTCGCAATGTTTAAATAAAGAATTGTTTTTAATATAATATACTGGATGGTCTATACTACATATTAGACAATTTCTGTGAAATGCAGATAGGATATTGCGTGCGCGCTAACAAGTATTACGAAAATAGAAAAGCAACTTTTTACTTTTTCAACATGGCCGCAATCTTAAATCATTTATACTGATAAAGACTTAAATTGCCTTCCTCTTTACACACAATTTTGTTGACTAGTCAACACAGAAACCGTTCAACATAATATAAAAATTAAGCAAATATTCCACCAGATTTTTCATTAAATATTAATTTATAATATCAATTATCAGCCGCCTTAATAAGCTTCTGGAATATTAATTTTGTGCGGAGTTGTATTAATTACGCGACACGGCTAGGCAGTACTAAGAGGCACATTATTTTGTAAATTTAATTATGAAACTTTGAACTCCGCAGAATGGAACAACAAGTGCTCTCAATCATCCGACTCCAAATATTTGCAGTTAATAACATGCGGTACGGAAATATAGAGGAAAATTTTGATTTACCGGATAATTAAAAATGATAGGAAACCCAACATGAACTAACGTCGAAGCGGTTCTCTCGATAATAACAGTTTTTATGAACGTACAACTGCTATAACTCTAAATTTTATTTTTCTTTATGCTGATTGCTACCATTGCGCAGCAATCGACTTCGATCTTTGCCAATCATAGACTATAATCTCTGCACATTTATCGGCGGCTTTACTCTAGAACAGCGGCTGACTACTAAACACTTAATTATTGTTGTTATTGTTTAATAGTTAAACAAAATGTTCAATTTACTCCTTACAGTAACGTAGAATATGACATCCTATTAATACTTTAAGAAATTGATAATGTATATTTTTACTTAGGTTAGTAATATAAAATATTCCGTTAACATTTTTTTACAATATTCCACCAAGTATAAAGAATATTGCAAAAACTATTCCCACATCATCCGATGTTTACAAAACAACTCCGATATTGGCACAGCCCTCTCGGGTTTTGCCACGCTCAGTCGTTACTATAGTTATCCACCGGGTGTAAACAGTTTACCGATTTTCTATACAAATTGTGCTCCACGCTCACTAATCCGTGGATCCAATTTTATACGGCGACTGCCTCCGGTGTTCAGATCGCAGATATTCAAGAACTCCCACGAGGAGGCACAAAATAGATGGTATGACGTGCAACGCCCTATTATAAGGGCTGGTTTACACGTATTAAGTAGATAAGTAGTAACTAAATTTTAACTTAATTTGATGTGCCTGCCCGAAATGTGTCAAGAGACAAGCTCCGCCTGCCAACATAATAGAAAATAGTCAAATTTCTAATTTCCTTGTTTAGTACTTAACTAAATTTTAACTTGCTACTTGCTACTAAATTTTGTGTTTACATGCAATAAATAACCTAAAATTTAGTTAACTACTTATCAACTTAATACGTGTAAACCAGCCATGATAATATGACCTGTTTCGGGTGCTCCAATCCATACTTCACTTTCAACAAAGAGACGTGATCATATTGGTACTAATGTGATGATATCCGTCGAGCATCGCATACATTTTGAAGGTTCTTGAATAAAATTTCTCCTTTACAACACGATACTGCCACAACCATGGTGTGGTTGGCAAGTGTATCATATACGGATTGTTATATGCCTACCGATATATAGCTACCAATATGACACGTAATAAAATAAAAAGTATAGCAGATTATGAATCAAAGTACAATCAGGGATTGATTCCTAGCCATACGGTGGATCGATAAAGTTTGGTCGCATTACGTCAAATCCAGCCGACAGATCACAATTAACATTAAATTGACATGATCCGACCTAACAACGATGTTCTGTCAACTATCTAGGAATCAATTTTCTCGATGGTACTATAAGAGAAATTCATCAACATACAGATGGCGAACATACAAATATATTACTTGGTTCGATTATGTCAAACGATCAATATTGACTTGTTAAAGGCCAAATAATGAAGGTCCAACATTTACTTACGGATCAATTTCTAAGATGGCTCATCAACAAGCAATTCAAACAAAACAACATCAAAGTAAACGCGTGCGCTGGAGATAGAATCAGCACGCATATGCATTTAAAGTCTTTCAAACCAAACCCTATGCACAAGAACACTCCATTATTAAGTGCATATTGACTATTGAAGCTGCATGATCAACACTCGATACCACTTGTCTGCAGACGTTGAATGTTTAAGTTCTCAACTTTGCATGTACGGAAAATTTTGCGTTGCATCGGAAATCAAAGTTGGATATGCAAGGACCAAGTTTATTGCCGAAACTTTCAATTGATTATATATTTTCCTGAATATTTCCATATAAATATGTGGGAATCAAAGTTCGTGAGTCCGTTCATTCCACTTTAAACGATTTTGTCAAACAAGAGCTAGCAAGGAACCAAAACAAATATTCTGATGATGAATTTGAGTAAAATAAAGAAAAAAATAGTGTTGTGCGTCACGATGAAATGAAAAATAATGTTCTAACTTCATACATTAAATAAGAGTTGAAAATTTAAAATTATTTAGCTATTTATTTAAGCGCATGCCTTGTGGTTTGAACTTGTAAACTCCGTGTCAGTTTCAATCCCGAGGGAAAAGTTAACCAAACTTTTGCTGGAGAATTGTCTTAGCGATGTAAAAGCGCTTGAATAAATAATTAGTTTCAATATTTCACTTTGAATGCGTTCTCATTTTATACATTTCAAATGCAGTTACAGAACTTCGGTGCACTCGGCTGAATCCAAAAGTAATTTAATTGCAAGCGAAAAATAAATTGAATATCTATAACTGAAGTCTGCATTATAATGTTACAAGTTGTTATTTTCTACCGTATTCTCAATAAGCTTAAGGCCAATTTTATAAGCGCATGTTATTTGACAAATATGTTAGCCAGCAGTTGTGTTACCAGTTATACTCCAGTCATTACGTCGGTTAAAATGGGTTAGAAATGCAAATGAACCGAGAAAGCCAAATTTTGGATATTACGCGGGGGATAGCTAGAAAAGCTTAAGTTCAAATTGTTGACCAAAATAACCTTGTGGGTTTTCCGCCATCTTGCAAAAATTGTTAAATCAGTTATTTCATCATAGCTCGGTTCTCCGTAGAGATAAGAATTTTTTTATGAATTAATACTCGTCGTGAAAGATATCGAAAAATATCTGATTTGAAACTACTTATTTTTCATTTTCGAGAAAAACTACGACGACTTACGAAAGTCAGTAAGACTGTGCCCGGTTTCGACTTCGCTTTAAATGTGAAATTATCTTTTTAATAGCTTTATATGCAAATAAAGTAAAATAAAATTGCTCACGCTCCTTAATTTGGTGACACCAGGATTTCCACAAAATGGCGCCTCGCTTTAAGCTTCAATTTAATTGATATTATGTATTTGCAAGTGAGATTCCAATGTTTTTCCAGATTAGGATGCCTGAAATAGCCTGAAATAGTCGGCAAATAACAATAAGTTTATGTTTTCTATAAATTCAATCGACCGAAAACGATCAATCGACAGATAAGGAAACTGAATGTAACTATTTTTTTTTACTGAAAATAGTTAATTTGAACTGATTGGACAGTAAAATTATAAAATATTGATGTGTGACGTTGTAGAGCAAAGGAAAAAGTATAGGATATCTTGATGGGAAATAAGGTTATTAGGGTTATAATTAGGGTTAGGTAATGGTTGAAGAATGGGAGACACTTATCTGAAAACGCCGAGTCGTAGCTAAATCACTCCACAACGTCCTCAGTCTCGTCTTTCTTCTTCCAGAAATAAGTATTACTTTCCAGCTGGAGACACTCTGACCTCGAGTCAGAATTCCTCGCGAATTGTAGTTTCGTATTTTGCACGATTGCCACATGTTCTGACTTGTATTAACACCAGCCAATGGTTGTAATTAAAGATAGACTTTGACAAAAATTAGTTTATTGTAGCTTGCTTGTGCCATAGTGATTATATTCTCTTTGGCTTGTGCAAACAAAGAGAATAGAAAAGTGAATGACAAAGCAAATACATAAAATATTAATAAATCGTAAGGTAGATGAAATATTACTTTGTCGGTAGATAAAAATGTTAGCGTGACGGTGGTTCTACATTTGTCATATTGCTATTTAGTAATCGTAGGCGCTCGAACAATGCTATTGACTATTGTATTCTATTGTTATCGCGATCACCGGTGCTCTTATGGGGCTTGAAGGATTAAAAGAAGGAAGTTAATTAATATAATACAATAATATTATGTTTTCATTTCTAAATAGGTTACCTTTCTATAAGTTCAATAAAGAAATGTTTATAGCTACTTTATATACAATATATAATAATATTTATCTCAACGTGTATGAAGATTATTATTTGTAACAAAAAATTGGTAAAGGTTATTGGTAATCTATTTTACTATTAGCTATATCGTACAGTAAACATAAGTCCAAAACAGTACGTCTCTGCTCCAGGGGCAAGAGATCGAACTCAGCGCAGCTCTCGTCGTAGAAATCAAATCTTTTACCACAGCGGTAAGTCAGGTAAGTTATATTTTTACTGAATGCGTTCTAGGCGACTTTTATAATTATATTTTAACGTGATGAGGGGACCATATCGGACTATTGTACTCCAAAACGTATGCGGAATAAACGATTTTGAGTGCTGAAATGACTTACATGTCCGGAGAACAAAGCCCAAATTCTTGTACCGAAGCTTTACAAATTGCATTTTCAACATGGTCCGAAAAAGTCATTTTACACCGAGGTCCTTAACGATACGTTTTCTTTGAATTAATATTGTATTAATGTTATATTTTAAACTGTATTAATGTTAGCTTTCTTTTAAACCTTAGTTTAATTCAAACCTTTTCGGGTGGCTTCAGTGTAATGCCGTTTAAATATGTCGTAAATTTCGCATTCGTTGCCAAACGACTGAAGTTTCGCGCTAAAAATGCCGCATTGTACAGTAGCGGTCACCTGGTTGTACTCATTTTGTAACCTAATACTATTGTTATAAGGTCAAATCACGCCATCAGAGAAATTGATATACACATAACGCATCTACGTACGTTAATTACTAACCGACTTAAAAAGGAGGCTATCAATTAATCGACCCGTAGGTATTTTAGGTATGAACTGTCAAGGTTTTCGTATAGTTATTAATTATTATGTTAGTTTATATCTGCGTCTGAACTAATGTGCAAAGTTTCAAAAGTGTAAAATATGTAAGTACATATTATTATGTTATTTGCCTTATCAAGTCAATGTTGATTGAGATCAACTGTCAGCTGAACAAAGCCCGATGAAATTACGTAGATCCTGTTTATAAATTTCTCTAATAGTACAACAAAATTGCCTGAACATGAAACACGTGTAAAGGCTTTGTAATTTGTAAAATTAGAGTTACAATTACTTGGTGCGATAAAGTTTATTCAGTAACTTTTCGGGTGAGCAAAAATAATTTCGCTGGTATTAAAGTAAACTCTTCTAAATAGTTTGATTAAGATTTAATTCGTCATTTTGGTCCAAGTAGGATATCCTCACGCTTGAACGGCTATACCAATTTGGATGCAATTTGTTATAGTTAATAGAGATAATAGGCTTGATGACTAAATTTTTTTCTTATTGGTAATTGAAAGACCCTTAAAAATAGAAACATCCCTAAAAGAATGACTCTGATAGCTCAAAAATTCACCAAGACATATCTTGGTGAATTGTCATAACAATTCAAACATCTCATAAAATATGTAACCTGCCTGAAACGCTCCATACAAAGTGCTGCGAAAGACTGACGTCATTCTTTCGTAGTTTGTACGGATCGGGAGAGAACTTTGTTCGATAGGTATATTAAATATTGTGTTCATGAAAGTGGTTTCATAACAAAAGTTGTTTTTGGGCGTTGTCCAAAAAAAATCACATGTACTTTTTATATTTTTTTTCGTTAAAATAGGGTATTTTAAGAATATAAATTAAATAATTTTGAAATTCGTTGGCTAGTTTTTTCTCAATAAATTTTTAAAGTTTCGCTCTGACGTCATCATCGGCGGCCAATTGACCTCTGCAGTATGTTTTTTTTTTCTTTTAATCTTATTTATAATGGCTGGTTCGTCAAATGCAAGTTCTCTTTATATGAAAGCTGATACGAGAAGCTTACCAAAAGTTCGAAACGTAATGTTGGTCGAATTTTGAAGGTCAAACTAAGGTTAAACATATTTTTTCAAAAACTTAAGTAACTAATGGGTATTTTTTTCGTTTATATACAGAAAAACGATCACTGACCTTATTCCTCGAAATGTTTTTGTAATGAGCAAAATTAAAAAAAAATGGACAATCCCCATTGCATAAGTTATCGAATGGTATACAAATATTAGGAAACTAGCTGTCCCGTTGTTTTGCCATTTAAAGTATTTGTACTTAATCAGTTGATACAAAATCTTACACCCTGTTTTGTCACATAAGAGGGGTGGGTGTTATACACCAGATGTTAAGTTGGAAAAACAGTTAATAATATGAAGTAAGTCCATTAAAGAAAAAAGTTTGATACAAAATCTGACCCCCTCTTTGGTCCCCTTAGGGGGGGTGGGATTTTTATACACCAGATGTTGAGTTGGAAGAAGGCAAATATATCTGCAAAAACCGTATGCAAATCGGATCAGTAGTTTTCGTGTTAAAGCAAAAGTCTTATACAAAATCTGACCCCCTCTTTCTTCCGTTTAGAGGGGTGGGGGAATAATTTATATACACAAGATTTTAAGTTGGAAGAAAACAAATATATCTGCGAAAACCGCATTCAAATCGGATCAGTAGTTTTCGTGTGATAGTGGAACAAACATACAGACAGACAGACAAAAAAAACTGACCACATTTTTGGCTTCCATAGCGATGTAGTAACACCCTCCGGTTATTATTTTTTGAATATCTTTAATGTACAGAATCTTCATTTCTACAGTTTTATTATATGTATAGATTTGATTGAAAAAAATCGACTTGATTATCCAACTTTGAAGGCGCATAGCAAAAAAAAATACAAATGCTATCGAGCTAAAATTTTAGGAACACTTATTTTTTACCGTGATTTCTTTATTTTATTAACAAAATTCGCTAATCTTGGACCTTGTCATCATCCCTATTTAAGAGACACGAAAGGACATACTAGGATAGTTTTTGTTGCGGAATAATGTACGGTTTCCAGACGATGTTTTTTCGAAACGATATTTAAATATAACCTTTTTCGTTCGTTTCTGCATCTCCTTCATTAATTATCCTAGTTTAATTTATAAAGATAAAATGGTCGAGCATATTTTGATAGTTGACAAAAGAGCTAACAGATTGCCTGAAGGAAAGCAATAATAATTGACCTTCGCTTATTACTCAACACTTTAAGCCAATTTATTAATAAACCGTTGGCTTTACAAAATCAATAGCAACTTGGTTAAAATTAACCAAATTTAATTTACCTAACTTTGTTAGATTATATTAAAACAGGAGTAGAAATTGAATGAAGATGCCAATAAATCAAATTTAGTTTGATTTAGGTACAGCCCTCGACAATTATAGTGAAGTCTGTTTTGATAATTTTATAGACAAACAGTACCAACACTTTCATTCAGTACGGTAAAGCATCAAAACATGTGCATAAAGATTTTACACTCCAATATTTTACAATCTGCTTCGCTTTTTAATAAAAAAATTGCAAACATTATAAAATTTTAAAATCTTTTAAAATTTTAGAAACATCAATTTTTTAGCTTTCTAGTAAAAGGATAATATATTGAAGATATTGAGTGAAATGTTTGGTTTCTAGCTGATTGATTGAGCCATTGCGGATTGGAAGTAGAAACTTATTTCAGCTTTTCCAGCTATTACTGTGTGGATTTACACCTCGTAACTTGTGTGTAGAGATGTGCCGACTATCAGAATAGTCGGCAAAAAGCGCCGACTATCCTGCTTTTTATTATTTTACTATTATTTATAATACATTTTAAGAAAATCGTTGATTATTTTGAAATTAACTAGATTCAGTCACCGCGTTCGAAGCCCACTACTTAATTAAAAAAAAAAAAAAAAAAACCAGCCAAGTGCGTGTCGGGCCACGCCCAATATAGGGTTCCGTAGTACCGCTAGTTTTGACAATTTTTTTTATGGTCAATGAAAGCGTGTTTTACACTACTAACAACATCATCTCAATTACTTTCACAGGAATTTGTACGAAAAGTTCCTTTATACTTCGCCGAATACATTTTTTTAGTTGATCGACTAGGTATTACTCAATAACTTATGAAGTCTTCTCAGCCGTGATAGTTTTCCTTTTAAATTGAGCATATTTCCTATTTCCGCATTATTATTTATTCCGCATTTTCCACTGGACTCATTCAATCAATATTAAGTTAGAAAGTGGAAAAAATCGTTATTTTTCCACAACTTAATATTTCACAAACGGATCCCTAAATCGGAAAATGATCTATAAATACTCGCAATATTTAAAAAAAAAAACCTATTCAACGACACCCCACACAATGGGGTGGGCGCGAAAAAAAAAATTATCCCCGCTTGATGTGTAGGGGAGGTACCATAAAAAACAATATTTTTTTACGACTTCACGTACCGTTTTGTTTCCATCATTAATATGTGTATTCATGCCAAATTACAGCTTTGTAGGTCCTATAGTCTGTGAGTAAAACCGTGGACAGACAAACAGACAGACAGACGGACAGACGGACGGACAGACCGAAACTATAAGGGTTCCTTGTTGACGACGGAACCCTAAAAAATAAGTAAATAAAAGCTTAGCAATAGCTTCAAATTTTTCTTATTTAAATAAATTACTCGTATTTTTATTAACAAATTACGTATTACACATGATGTACAGTAAAAAAATCTATCAACTGTATCATGATTCATGACGTTAACATAACCAAAACACAATCCGATACGTTCGCACTTTCCCAGGCGGCGGGTATGCGACCCGCGAATAAGCGTTACGGAAACATTCAAAACCATGATCGGCTTGGCCGACCAGTCGGTCGATTAGTCGGCTTCTTTGCAACCGACTAATCGGCTAGTCGGCTAGTCGGCCAAAGACATGATCGGAACATCTCTATTTCGTAGTTTTAATCCAATGTTAAATTAAAGTAATATCACTTTGTTCTGTTATACCTAGTATAAAATCCGTATCTCATTAGTAGCAAACGTATGTTTAAAATTTTATATATAAATATAGGGTTTTAGGAGAAAAGAAAATAAATAGGCAAGTTTAAAATCGTCTTTCAGGGATTACATTATTATGGTAAAAATCATAACTGACTACAAACCCCTACCAATATAATATTACATAACATCCAGGAAGGCAAGTACGAATTAGATTTAATTATGCACCACCTTAATATTAATGCTTCTGTCTGTTTGATCGTCATTACTATTTATAGAGTAATTACGGTGTGAATCGTGCGACTACATACGCAAAGTCATTATACGTAAATTATTGTTCATTTCAATTCTACGTGACGGAAACGTGAGGCAGAATCATATCACGGTCAATCATTGTTGAAATTGTATCATTTAATATTTAAATGGAAATTCATGAAGCAGATATTTTCATTAGCATTTATTTTTAAATAGACAAGCGTCATAGTGGGTAGATCTTTGATCCGCATTCTAAGTCTAGAGGATCACTAGTTTGATTCCAGATCGTGGTGCGTACCGGGATATTAAAAAAACTGTCCTACGTAACAGGTATTGCGGTATGCATGTCAAAAAAATTAAAAGTGTCGGATAAAAAGTACTTAATTTTTAAGAACTTATTTAGAGGTGCTAGATCGCTGGCGAGTCTGTATGTCTGCTCCTGCAGATTCGTTTCCATTTCAGCCAGCACTCCCGGATTGAAACAATTATTTGTTATGGTTCCGTAACCAAAGGGTAAAAACGGGACCCTTTTACTGAGACGTCGATGTTTGTCCGTCTGTCTCCAGAACGGTAATAGCTAGAGAACTGAATTTTTTACATATTATTATGTATTTCTGTTGCCTCTATAACAACAAAATATACTAAAAACAAATTAAATATTTAAGGGGGGCTCCCGTACACTTCATTCTTCATTTTTTAGCAATTTTTTTCTCGATATCAATAACGGCAATACATATTTTGTACTTTAATAATTTATAATACAATTGAAATAATTGAGGGGGGGCTCCCATACAAAAAACACAATTTTCAGCCTATTTTTGCTGTATTGTGGTACGGAACCCTTCGTGCGCGAGTCCAACTCGCACTTGGCCGATTTTATGTTATTTGAAAACGACTCAGTGCTCTTTAAATTTATTTACCTCCTTAGTATAAGCTAAGATTGAATTACACTAAAAGTTGAAGAGAGCACTAAATCGGTAAGTAGCTAAGTAGTAGCAAAAATTTAAAGCAGAATTTCAGAGTAATCTACTTAAACTAGAAGCTCATCAGACTGTTTATGAAGTAACAAACTTACTTAGCCTAAATAAACAGCCATTAAATAAGGACTATACACGCCGCAAACATTTTGATTAAAATTATTCATGGCTTAACCCTTTTTGGAAATTTATTTATCCCCCGTATCCCTCCATTAATTTACTCTATTTGCATATGTTGCGAAGATAACTAATTATAAATATCGTTTTTTGTCGCAAAATTAATTACAAATGGAATTCAGGGATTTATTGCCTCATCCCAAGAGATTGTGACATAAAATTATTTTTGAACCGACTTCAGTTTAATTCTTAACCCACCAATCCAAAAGCGGCAGCCGGTTGCCGCATAACAATTGAAAACCTATTGTGTCTGCGATACCCACGATGGAGGTGATTAAATTGAAGACGTGAGTGGAAAAACACAAAAAGTAACAGTAATAAAAATTTCCTTTTTTGCTTAAATGGTGGCCTTAGAGCCGGAAAAATGATTTGAAATAAAAAAACTTTGCATTTTATGTGTATTTTATGTGTTACAAGGTTTGTTCAAGTGGTAAAAAAGGGGTAAATGTCCGTATGTTACAAAATGTTAGTTATCGTGCTCTTCAACTCACGTCTTCAATTACGTCCAATTTTGAAGTCGGTTTTTTTTTAATACTATTATTTTGTCAATCGCTTATGATAAAAAATGGTAGTTATACAATAGTTATGTCCACACTGTGCACTTTCGTCTTCAATTTTCGTCATCTTCTTTCATTCAACTTTCGTATTGGCGCATTCAATAATTGAATACGTCAATGAACGCAACGCCAACATTGTCATTAAAGAACAGAGCGAATGTTTTGGATACGGTCAGAGGGCATGCCTCACGTGCGCTGTTGACTGCGCTATAACGCATGCCCTTGATGAACAAAAAAAGGTACAGTGTGAACAAAGCTAATGAGCGAGTGTTGTAAAGCATGTTGCACCGGAGGCTGGTCATCATAACTGACAACAGCTTTACTTTGCATTACGTAGAAGTGAGAACAAGGTTTGCTTTTGAAAAATTGTTGTGTTTCGACACATTTCAGTAAACATTAGCTAACTTATAAAACTTTTAATTTAGTAAAATAGCTGAAAATTTACCAATAAAATATTACTCAACGCATCTTCCTCCAACAAAAATGTCACGAGCAGCAACGAAGATTTTTAAAGCGAACTTTAATAAAAGAATATAACAATTTTTCTGAATATGAAATAGAATATGAAGTTTCACAATTTGAACCTCAAATGCAAAGGTTAGACGTTAAATGATATTATTAAGGGATTTAAATGTAAATGCATTAATATGCAACGAGCGACGGTTTCGACTTCATTACCATCACAAAAGGAATTCTCAGCTTGAAAAATACATTTTTAAATCTGTAATATTCACCGAAAACAAAAGAATGACACCGAATTCATATGAAGCTTCCGAAAATACAGATATTTGATTTTTGGAGTGTATTTAAATGTTCGACAAGTTTGCGTTGTTGTTATTTTTAAAGTGACATATAACCGATTTTGCTTGAATTATATCGGGACATTCTTTCAACAGTGCTTTTGACATTTTTGACTCAGGTAGCAAAATAGGAGTACAAGATTACTTTAAACAATCTATTAGATGAGTATATTGAGTACCTATCTAATAATTTATGAGGTTTTATTTATATTGATAACTAGCTGACCCGACAGACGTTGTCATGTCTTAACGATGATTATATAATTCGAATTGGAATAATTAAGAAAACAAGAGATTAAAATTAGTATCTTCATGCTAAATTTTATCAAAATAGATTAATAAATAGTTTAAGCGAAAATCCTAAAAGTTTATTGTGCAGGAACCGTACATTTTCCGGGACAAAAAGTATTCCTTGTCCTTTCCCGAGACTCAAAGTATCTCCATACCGAATTTCATAAAAATAGACTGAATAGTTTAGGCGAAAATCATAAAAGTTTATTGTGCGGGTACCGTACATTTTCCGGGACCAAAAGTATCCCTTGTCCTTTCCCGATACTCAAAGTATCTCCATACCAAAATTCATCAAAATCGATTGAATAGTTTACGCGCAAATCATAAAAGTATATTGTGCAGTAACCGTACATTTTTACTGGACAAAATGTATCCTATGTCCTTTTCCTGGTTCTAAGCTACCTCTCCACCAATTTTCAGCCAAATCGGTTTATCCGTTCTTGAGATAAAAGTTTACTGTGTGGGAACCGTACATTTTCCGGGACAAAAAGTATCCCTTGTCCTTTCCCGAGACTCAAAGTATCTCCATTCCAAAATTCATCAAAATCGATTGAATAGTTTACGCGCAAATCATAAAAGTATATTGTGCAGTAACTATACATTTTTCCGGGACAAAATGTATCCTATGGCCTATTCCTGATTCTAAGCTACCTCTTCACCAATTTTTAGCCAAATCGGTTCATCCGTTCTTTAGTTATAAGTGGCGTAACTAACACAACTTTCTTTTACATATATAGATAATTAAACATCTATATCTGTTGATACAATCAAGAATGATGGAAATAGTTCATAAATACGCGCCAAAGATACAAAAACACTGTATCCAATGAAAAAAACATCTTAATACCTACTTTATCTGCAGAAAATAAGCCGCAGGACTATAAAGAATACGATTGTGTATTTGTGGACCCACTTTCTCATGCTCAATGATGTATGCCAAGATAAATTGGGGACTATCTTTCCTTTGTATAATATCACAGTATTTCATAACCATTTGGCGTATAAAAACTAGCCGCAAACCTTCAATCCAGAAATTAAATTAGATAATCCCCGGTTTCTGTTAACAAGAGTTTATCTACTCGACGTCATTGTATTTTAAAATACGACTAATGTTAGTGCTAGTTAATTGTTTTTTGGAAAATAGTTAACTAAATTCTTAATCAGTTGATTAAGAACTTCATTAAAAAACCTTAAACACCTGCCTTCTGTTGAACCATTAAGAAGTTACACATTATGTTCTTTATCAGAAACAAAAAACTGCAAGTCTAAAGTAATACCTTAGGTGGAGTGATAATGCAAAAGTTTGAAAGACTCACGCTTAGTAATTGTGTCTTGAAGACACGTTGTACAATGTACATAAGTGACGAGACAACATAGGCCGTTTGTCCTCTGCCGCCGTCAACGGGACGTCACCGACAAAAATTCAAATTAAATGCCACTTTATGACCTTTTTTTTTTTTTGATGCGCAGGGGAAACCCATTATAGGTCTCCCGGGTATGTCCCCGGGGGTATGTGAGACTCCTACTCACTAAAACCACCTGCGGTTCGCCTTCAGCCGTATAAAGGCGGGATGTCCCGGATCTAGCCGATCTAGCCACTTTATGACCTAGCCTAGCCTAGATCACGAATTGGCATTTAAAATTCCCAAACTTATTTTGACTACTGTCCACTTTGAGAACAAATTATTTTTGTTTTACCTATTTTCTTAACTTTATTTAAATTGAGGGGCTTTTGCCGCAAATTTTATAAAAATAAATACCTACTTAATGCAAAATTAGTTGTTTTCAAACCATATTTTTACCATTACCACCGACTTACTTTGCATTACCGGATCTTTTCAAATCCCGGAATCCCGGGATTTTTGTTTAACAAAGTATTATATTGTTACGTGCTAGGGTTCGTAGATTCGGAGAGAAAGACCTGGTGACTCTTTTGAAGACTTAATTCACAAACACTAGCTCACACTAATCACTGAGTCCAAACACTAAGCACTAGATCCAAATCACTGAGCACTATCACTGTCCTAGGTCGTAGCCGAGTCACTATCACAATCACAATCACTCACTATTGATCACTTGTTTTCGCTCCGAAGTCACCTCGAAGATAGCTCAGATCAAACTGAATTGCCGGCTCGACTGTCTGCGACTATTTATACGGGCCGGATCGAATCTCAGAAAATTCCGGAACATCCCAGAATAAACCCGATATGCGTAAACAAGTATCAGATATTTCTAGAAAGTACTCGTAGGTACATACACCTAGCGTCATCTAGTAGCGAGTAGGGGATTTACGTTGCCTGTGTTCCCTTGGTAGGTTCGCTGGCGTGACGCTAGATGGCACCACGTGTCCGTATCCGTAACAATATTCTGAGAAGTCACCTCCGAAACTTGCTGACCAAAAATTAAAACTAATGTGAGGAATAGATGCATATTATTGAATTTGATGAAATGAACTTACAAATCACATCCAAGCCACAACGCCCCCATTTTTTCCTGGGTCCCACACCGCTCTACTTTAGGCCTTCAGCGCCCACAAGGATCGTCCACTTTGGGAAAGATTGACCCTGACTAGCTATACTGCTATAGGTAGAAGTTTCTACCGACATTAGTCTAGCGATGATGCGGCTGCTTTGTAGTGGGGTAGAGCAAAATGAAACCTATACCTATGGCATAAAGTGTAATTTTACTTTAATTTTATTCGGTGACGTCCCGGTGATTGTGGACAAACGGCCATACACGTCTCGTCTGAAGGGGTATTGTGAAAGTCGAAACTGTCTCGAGTCGAGTTGACAGTAATTGTGTACTTAGCTGTATGCAAAGTTGATCGTACTAATTGACACTGGGCGATTATGAAGAATGTGTCTCGGAAAATATAAGTGCTAGTTTGAACTCCGTTTACAACACAAGCTTTGCTTTTAGGATGGCCGCATACACACGTTTTCCGTATTCGTCTTCCTTATATGGAATTTCGTTTTGAAATTCCGTGAGTCTAGCGCATTCGTTTTTCCTCACGCGCTAACGCACTGGCTGGTAGTCGACCCGTATGTGCGGAATTCATCACGTTCGGAAAAAAACTAATGTGTGTATTTTCTACAAATTCCGTGCATTCGGATTTCCGAAAACGGTAAACGAACTCGTAAATCAAATATGTGCAAACGTGTGTATGCGACCAGCCTTTTAAAGTAAGTACGTCAGGTACATAATTTATTCCAAAACACCACACTTAACGCAAGTAATCGTCGTCGCGTGTTCAAATCAATTCATTTACAAGTACCCCGTGAGTATAAATTCCATTTATTTTTCCCTTATCTACGATGACATTTCAGGAATTTCACGCACGCTTCTGTAGTAGCTTTAATAGTGACTTTTGTAATGCGGTTGCCACGAGCTGCCGCAAAAGTAGCAGCAGCGGCAGAAGTATGCATAAAAAACACGCTAAAATGTTACATAGAAGGTCACGTAGAGTGTACAATAGTCCAAATCAATAAATTAATTACTGGTCAAGAAGAATAACTATTTAAAATTAGAAGGGTGTGGAGCCTAATTTCATGAAAAGGAATTAAAAACGGGGACTATATTTCCTGTCACAAAAATTTATATTTTTCGTCGTATCACCTCTAGTATAAACATAGATCTACTACAACAAAATATGAAGTCAACACGCTAACTGGATAACCTTAGATGTTACTAGGGCCATGGTAATGAATCTCTTGACATCACATTTATTGTATACTAGCTGTTGCCCGCAACTTCGTCTGCGTGAATGTATGTTATTATAATCGAGATTTAGAAAATTGAACACCCATTACGACTATATTATTTGGATCAATACAGTACAATAGAACTTGCAGGTATATCGCATGGGTTTCCCCTGCGCATAAAAAAAAGGTATATTGCATACATAGACAAAATTTTTGTCCTTCTTTTAGCTTCACCGTAGTCGAGTAAAACTCTATGCTGTCTCCCGCCGAGCCAGGTGACATGATGTAAGGGTTTTTTGCATGTACCGTATAAATTAGTGTCAGGTCGTCGCAGAAAACTAATTAAAATATAGGAGTTATGTTTCCTGTAAAGTTTGCATACGGTAATTAAATTAATATTTACATGAGTATAAAGATAAAAAGAAGTTTATGGTTTTAAAACTTTATGATTCCAACACGCGTAGTAACCATCGTAGAGCGTCCGTGGCCTATTGCGTAGACCTTTGGTTCGCCCGTGTTCCCGGGTGGAAGCGATGAGATATTTTCTGATCTCAAGTACCTACACAATACGGGCGCTCGTTCGGTGAAGGAAAACATCTTGAGGAAACCCGCACACCCGGACTAGGCGGACAATGTTGCGAGAATGCCGTAGTACTTGGGCAACCATACAGGCATTTAAAATGAAAATACTGTAATCATCTACAACGGATGCAAAGGCCTAGACCCTAGTAGTAACCATCGTATGTATAGCATTCTCTACGATGTTAAAAAAATTACTAAAGTCTAGCGTCTAACATCTAATGTGCCGTTATATAATATAACACGTGTAGGCAAAAGCAATTAAGATTTCTTAATAAATATGGAATTCAAAACATACTTACAACAAAAAATACTAATAACTATTTTAGGAGAATATAATGTACGTAATTCCACTTAAAAATAATATTTTGTATTTTGTTACTTATTACTTATTAGCTTTGGGGCTTTTACTGTAATTATGGTTTCACGAGACCAAAACTAAAATACTGTTATTGGCAAATATCCAAATCCAAGCTTGAAATAATGTCCACAGGGAGCCGCCCTTACTACCACAGATTCGGTAGTTTAGGCTCCACACATCGTCCATAATTTACCTTTATCATGTTGTGTAGTACCTTTATCATTAAACAGAATCCTCTCCTCCGTGGTCTCTTTCCGTTGACTCCGAGGTCGTGGGTTCGATTCCCACGTTGGAAACATGTTATTTCCAAGTTTGGTTAGGACAATTCAGGCTGATCACCTGATTGTCTGACAAGTAAGATGATCCATGCATCGGATGGGCATGTAAAAAGTCGGTCCTGCGCCTGATCTCTCGCCAGTCGTGTCGGTCGTCCGTCCCACTAGGCTATGAGAGTAAAGGAATAGAGAGTGATTTTGTGTACTCCGCACACACTTGGGCACTATAAAATTACTCGTGCGTAGCTAGCCTGGTTTCAATGAAACCGGCCACCGTCACCGAAACCGGTGTGGAGAGCTATTACCATTAAACAGAATAATTTTAAATATGATGGGATATTCTAAATAGGGTATATTACACAAAGGTTAAAGCAGAGGGCGCTAATAACACATACAGTAAATATAACGACCAAAATCCGAAATATTGCACACGTCATATTGACAGAAACGTTGTCAAACGTCGGTCAAAACTTTTGTTTACTGTCTAAGCTGGTGCTGCCTCTATCGTGATAACTGATAACATTGCAGTAATATAATATCCACAGATTATAGATAATATCCTATTATTTATGCTAAGTACTCACATACGGTTTTGCTCTATAGTTTTACTCCAAATCGAGTAATAATTACTGTGTGGACCGTAAAATTCTCAGCTCGAAGGCTCGCATCGAACCGCTCGAAGGCTCGCGTCGAATCGGCTCGATGGAATTAAATATTATATATGGATTTAGAATAAAACTATCGAGCAATGCTGAATGTGTGGACGAAAGCCGGAGCCGCGGGTTTTGCTCGACGTGATTGCTCGATCGAGCAAAACCGTATGTGAGTACGTAGCATAAATATAGACACTTTCACCTATATTCTGTATGACAATTTCTTTTTAGAATAGCAAAGTTGAAAACAAAAGCTTGTATTTCATTTTCAACTATAAAAGGAAATTAGTACACTACCAACGTAGAGAATAAAATATATTGTTTAGAGAACCGAGACAATTCAAAAGTTGGGAGTCAAATGAAGTTAATATAACTTTTGAAAACACGTTTCAAATTATTTGAATCGAAGTTTCGGAACTAAACTTTACTATTTTAAAACTGAAAATAAATAAACACTATTTTCGGGCAGAATACGAAAATCTTTGTGTTGATTTTGCATATAAAAAAGCGTTAAAGAATAATTTTGCTCTTAGTTTACTACTGGACTGGGATATGTTCGTAGTGATCGTACGTATTAAATACTATCTTAACGTATCCTTACAA
The DNA here is from genome assembly GCA_937595015.1 of Polyommatus icarus. Classification (NCBI taxonomy): domain Eukaryota; kingdom Metazoa; phylum Arthropoda; class Insecta; order Lepidoptera; family Lycaenidae; genus Polyommatus; species Polyommatus icarus. The sequence continues at coordinate 6,968,720 of OW569322.1, read as the reverse complement.
CATCTCTACAATGTAAAATCAATACTCGTATACTTAATTGAAACTGCAATTACCATCTCGGTAAAGACTTAATGACATCTCGAATAATCTGGAAGCGATCGCTATTTGTAAAACCACGTGCGTACTGACCTGCATACTGATTCCCGGCCAACGCAAATACGTTCGGAGAATTACTCGCTATGATTTCGGGATGACTTGGGTCTGTAGGCCTACTACGAAACAATTTTGAGACTCAAACAATCGAACGAAAATGCCGCGTCCTAGTCTAACAACTTCATTTCACGTTTGTTAGAGTAGGACGCGGCTTTTTCGTACGATTGTTTGAGTCTCAAAACGGTTTTTGGTACGGCCCCTGATTCTCATGCTACGAGTTTCACTTCGAGCACTGACTGTCTTACGCATTAAAACAATAATATGATTCTTTCCACGACGGTTTCCAAGACGGTGACCGGTTTCATTGCAGCCAGGCAATAGGCGTGCCAACTAGTTTATTATGAAGTGATTATATAGTGCACAAGTATTTGTTAAGTACATAGAAGCACTTGCTATTCCTATGCTCTTGTAACCCAGTAGAACGGCAAACTGATACGACTGGCGAAATATCAGGTGCAATACCGATTTTTTACATGTCCATCATCGTGAACATCATCACAATCAACATTCCGTGAATCATCTTTCTTAATAGACAGTCAGACGATCAGCCTGCATGTTTTGTTTTGTTTTTAGGGTTCCGTACCTCAAAAGGAAAAAAACGGAACCCTTATAGGATCACTTTGTTGTCCGTCTGTCCGTCTGTCAAGACCCTTTTTCTCAGGAACGCGTGGAGGTATGAAGCTGAAATTTATATCAATTACTCAGGTCTACTGTCCCTTGAAGCTGTGAAAAAATCAAACTTCTAAGCCAACGCAATCAAAAGATACAGCCGTTTATGCCGCAAATTTTCGACACTTGCAAGGGAATCAAAACCTACAGGGTGCTTCCCGTGAACTCAGAATCTTGAAATTTGGTACGAAGCAACGTCTTATAGCATAGATAAAGGAAAAATTACGAAAACCATAAATTTTTAGTTACATCACATAATATATTTTTTTTAATAATTTTAAACTTACTACCCATTTCCTCATACTCGATTGTCGTAATGAACGAACTTTGTAAACCTTGCAGGTTTGTACGGAACCCTCGGTGCGCGAGTCCGACTCGCACTTGGCCGGTTTTTTTTTTTTTTCTTCTAACCGAACTTAGAAACAACATATTTCCAGTCAAAAGCCACGCTCTATATTATGGAGGCGTAATTTCGATAGTTGTGTTATTCGCGCACGAGTAAAGTCGACTTACGTGGTATAAGCATCGAACCCCTGCTCCAGTAACAGATAAATGTGGTGATTTTGACGCAATTCGGTTTTGGAGAACCAGTGCTAAGAGGAGATTCGTAGAATATGTGCTAATAATAGTTTTTAACTGTTTCGGCGAAATCGTACAGTAGGCTCAATCTGCCTCATTCCTTTCGACTACAGCCGCCTAATAGTTTTACCTGAAATAATAACAAACAGTAAAATTCTCGTATCACAGTGTTTGTGCGTGAACTCCTCCAAAACGGCTCAAGTCTCAACCGATGTTAACGAAATTTTGTAGGTACATTCGTTAGGCTTGAGAAAATGTATTAGGTTTTTAACTCTTTTTTATTGAGACTAGAAATAATTTATAAGGCAAAACAAAGTTTATCGGGTCAGCAAGTACTCGTCTATAAATCACTTTAAATTAATGCTATTAAGGGCGTTCCGTCCGGAGATTCCGTAATTGACTGTATTTAAAACCTTATAAACTCATAATCTGAAAGCTACAAAGTTATAATAAAAATACAGCAATAATCTTCAGTATATCAACATTCCTTTTGTCGTTTTAAATTTTCTATTTTTGTTTCTTAACGAATGATATCAGCTTCCAAAGTAATGCCAATTTGTTAAAATTCAAGCATACATTCAGCATCTCCTTAGGATTTACAAATTACTTTTATTTGAAACTCACGCCAATAGATCGACAATATCATAAACTACATATTCGCCGTTTTAAATTTTTTTTAGGACAATTTTGAACTAAGATAAGTAAAAATAATAGGGTTTTGGCGCGATCTCGGCAACGCGGCAAATGTATGGCCAAGGTCGTTTGCTCGGGGGACGGCCTTAATAACATTATTTTAAGACGTAAGCACAGAATATAATTATAATAGTTGACGTAAGTGGAATAAGATATTAAGCACATGCCTGGCATAAAATTTCAGCCATTTAATCCGACATAACAGGCGTTGTTTAGTATATAATATTATAATGTAATTATCAGGTCAACAATGTACCCTTGTGGTTTGTAGGCAATCAATAGCGGTCATCTTCGTCTCTTTGATCCGTTACGCTTTGTGTTGGATGGTAATAGGATCCCACCTTAATAGAGTAATATCCTCGGCTTTGAACCCGCAGAGAATACATCGGCCTCGCGTACAAATAATTTCGTTGGAATATAAATCCCGTTGACCAGAGTTCTAACTAAAATATCCTTCTCCTTTTTGTATTAAAATAATGAAGACATAATAATATAGCATACGTAATCTGGATGAAATGTTGGACCAATTTTTTTTTGTAACAATGAGAAAAAAAATTACGTGAGATTTGCCGAGACCTCTCCCCTTCATCTAACGTAAGATTAGATGAGATTTGACTCGACCTCCTCCCCCCATTAAACACCTCACGTTTTTGTGGACGCCCCCTAAGTGGAAGAAGCAGGTAAATAACGGTAAAAAAATTACCGTTTTTTGCAATGGAGAGGAGGAGGAGGAGGAGGCTGGAGAATAGGGTCGGGAAAATGATTTGGAATAAAAAAATGGGGATTTTGTGTATTCTATAGCCAGAAATATTAGCCAGATAATGAATTAAGTAAGTTACAAGGTTTGTTTTAATTATAAGGAAAAAAAATGAGTTATTGTCCAAATACTGTACAATATTAGTTATCTTGATGTTCCACTCAGGTCATTATAATTAAGACACTACAATACTCGTATCAGGAAATGACATCAACAAATGCTCAGTTTCTGTGGTGTTAACTAAAGTTAAAACGGCGAATCAAGAAACAAAATTGTGACTCGTTCCTATGAAATGTATAAAAAGAATCAAATGTCTGTTTAATCTTGTTATTTTAATTAAACTTTAAATCGTACCTATAAAGTGTAAAAAAATATTAAATCTGTGCCTAGTCTCGGCAATTAGATTATAAAAATGCCTAGTAATTTCATTTTAGTTGGACCGGTTTGGAAAATATAGATATCATGTTATTATCCACAGTAAAAAATTATATATAACCTTTACATCCCATAAACAGATTTTTGACGTGACAACGTCTTATAATTCGATATGGGCTGCGCGCACGAAAAAACATGATGCAATATGCGGCGTTACCTCGCTCTGAGGCGTTCTATTTAAGGCTATGACGTTGTCACGTTCAACTATCGTCAGTAAACCAACTTTACAGACAACCGAGTTCGAGTCGAGTTTGGGTCGAGTTCGGGTCGAGTTCGAGTCGAGTTCGAGTCGAGTTCGAGTCGAGTTCGAGACGAGTTCGAGTCGAGTTCGAGTCGAGTTCGAGTCGAGTTCGAGTCGAGTTCGAGTCGATTTCGAGTCGAGTTCGAGTCGAGTTCGAGTCGAGTTCGAGTCGAGTCGAGTTCGGGTCGAGTTCGGGTCGAGTTCGAGTCGAGTTCGAGTCGAGTTCGAGTCGAGTTCGAGTCGAGTTCGAGTCGAGTTCGAGTCGAGTTCGAGATAGATATTCGACAGATATTTTGGTGAAACAGTATAACTGTCTAAAATAACCATAAAGTTTAAACCGTTTAGTGTTGTGCGCGAGTTGCGAACATATTTTACTGTTGTCCATAGTCCAACTTGTTTTAGTATCGTCATTTATTCAAATTGTTTGTTTGTTAAAGGTTTTTTTAGACTCACTATTAAAAAAAACGTGTGTCTCTCGTGGACTGCCGCGGTATAGCATTTCTTAGTAACTTAAAATATGCAATTATAATTCGCATACGTCTAGTCGCACGCACTGCTGTGCCGGTCGGTGTAAAGGTTTCAAATTAAAGTCCGTGGAACTGAATATTCGTATATTTAAAGTCCTTTACAATACAAGGATAAAAACTTTGGAAAAATTAACAAGAAATGCAGAATGCAGAGAGAGTTTACACGCGGCGCTATGGCTGGCACAAGTGCCAGCCAGAGCGCGGAAACGAAAAGTATATGTCCAAAATGGCGCCTACGCCGGGCGGAAGCGCGGTGTTGCCACTAGCGCGGTGTTGCCACTAGCGCGGTGTTACCACTAGCGCGGTGTTGCCACTAGCGCGGTGTTGCCACTAGCGCGTTGTTGCCACTAGCGCGGTGTTGTCACTAGCGCGGTGTTGCCACTAGCGCGGTGTTGCCACTAGCGCGGTGTTGCCACTAGCGCGGTGTTACCACTGGCGCGGTGTTGCCACTAGCGCGGTGTTGCCACTAGCGCGGTGTTGCCACTAGCGCGGTGTTGCCACTAGCGCGGTGTTGCCACTTCACAAGAAAAATTAACAAGAAATGCAGAATGCAGAGAGAGTTTACACGCGGCGCTCTGGCTGGCACAAGTGCCAGCCAGAGCGCGGAAACGAAAAGTCTATGTCCAAAATGGCGCCTACGCCGGGCGGAAGCGCGGTGTTGCCACTAGCGCGGTGTTGCCACTAGCGCGGTGTTACCACTAGCGCGGTGTTGCCACTAGCGCGGTGTTACCACTAGCGCGGTGTTGCCACTAGCGCGGTGTTGCCACTAGCGCGGTGTTGCCACTAGCGCGGTGTTGCCACTAGCGCGGTGTTACCACTAGCGCGGTGTTGCCACTAGCGCGGTGTTACCACTAGCGCGGTGTTGCCACTTCACAGTCGGCGTGGAGGGTGTTAGGTTAACTTTCGTTACGGTATTTCTTGATTCTGTCTCCGCACTCAAAGACCGCGATAAAAGCTATGCAATAGCTTAAAAGTCGAAGTGCTATACTAGCTCTTTGATGCTTTCGCTTCTGAAACTATTTTAAAACTAGACGATTCCCGCAACTCCGTTGCGCCAAAATTAGTTTATAGCACGGGAACTGAACATTTTTCGGGGATAAAAAGTATCTAATGTCCTTACCCGGGACGCAAAGTATCTCCAATCTCCATGCCCAATTGCAGCAAAATCGGTTGAGCGGTTTGTGCGTGAAGAGCTATAATAGACAAACAGACAGACGGACAGACAGACAGACAGACACACTTTCGCATTTATAATACTAGTATGGAAGTAAATATGGTGATAATACATTGTGTCGGTCAAAGGATATAAGTACTCATCACAACAAAATGTACAGTGTTGTTGCGGACATTTAGTTCACTATATTTATTACAATTCAACGAATTCGAGGGTTGGAACTCTAGCCCTAATTCCAAGAAGGACGAATGACAAATATCTGAGATGAGATTTTACACATTTACAGCAAATCAGGTCCTATTTCACCACTTCTTGTTAAAGTGCCAGATAGGCTATCCACAACTTATTTGCCAGATTCTCCATACTATCTGTCAAGTTAAGTGGTGGATAGCCTATCTGGCACAAAGAGCTGTTAAGTTAAAACTTCCTCATATTAAGGGCCTATTTCACCACTCCCTGATAAGGTGCCGGATAGGCTTATTTGACAGATTCTCCATACTCTATCTCAAGTTCAAGTTAAGTGGTGGATAGCCTTATCAGGAAGTGGTGAAACAGGCCCTTATGGCCTGTTTCACCGCTTCCTGATAAGGTGCCCGATAGGGTTATTTGACAGATTCTCCATACTCTATCTGTCAAGTTAAGTGGTGGATAGCCTTATCAGGAATTGGTGAAACAGGCCCTTAGTGTAATAAAATTTTACATTTTTCTAATAAATATCTCTTCCAATAAATTTTGTGAAGTATAATATACACGCGGGAACCGTACATTTTTAAGGACAAGAATATTCTTTCCTGGGACTCAAAGTATCTCCATACCTAAAAAAAACTGTTTAGCGGTTTGGGTGTGAAGAGGTGACAGACAGACCGACAGACACACTTTCGCATATCTATACATATAATAAAACTATAGAAATGAGAATTCTGTACATTAAAGATATTCAAAAAATAATAAGTGGGGGGTGTCACTACATCACTATAGAAGCCAAAAATTTGGTTAGATTTTTGTCTGTCTGTCTGTCTGTATGTTTATTCCAGCATCACACCATTGAATGCGGTTTTCGCAGATATATTTGTCTTCTTCCAACTTAACATCTGGTGTAAAAATTCCTCTCCCCCCCTCTAAGGGTACAGAAGAGGGGGTCAGATTTTGTATCAAACTTTTTCTTTAACATGAAAACTACTGATCCGATTTGCAAACGGTTTTCGCAGATATATTTGTCTTCTTCGTACTCAACATCTTATACAAAAAAAATTCATAACAGCGCGCCCTTGTACGGTGGCGGTTACGACGCTCGCCGCGTCCATGATAGGGCGAAATAGGAGAAAAACCTTTTTAAGGCTTAATATAATACATATTTCAAAAAAGTAAAAAAACCAAATTATTAACTTATGTATTGCAAAGCAGTAGATATTTTTTATATATTCTTTTGATAAATAATGAAGGAGTAAAGTGGTTTCATTCAACGATTTGAAGGTGATTTGCTTTTTTATTTCTTTATTATGTGATACCGATAGAAAAATATGGCAAAACCAAATTACGTATCCGTATCATGTATATTACTAATAATTTTTTTCAGATATAATTTCTCTGTTAATGCCGATGAAAAGTTGTTTCATCTGCACGCTTTTTTCGCGAGAGGAGCCTTAACGCGACTTTCGTGTAAATTACCTCGTGACCACCTCGTGGCAACACGGCTGAAACGTCGAGAAAAAGTATGTACTCGTCGTAGCATTCCTACTAGAATAAGTCGCGTTAAGTCCCGATTAATAAGTTTTAATTATCCTACGCAAGCTTAACAAACTAAAGCTTTTACTTCTAAAATACAATAGTATAATGTTCCGTAAAGTTTTAGAAAGCGTATCAGACCATGAGCCTTTACCTGTCCAGACTAAAATCACAACACAAATGAAGTCATGAATGGGTGTAGCGTATAACTAAATTTTACATCATAAGAGCAATATTTCTCCTTATAATTTGAGAAAACCTTGTAACTTACCTACTTTATCAACTGGCTAATATAATATTTTCTAGCTATACATAGAATCTTTTTTTTTTATTTCAAATCACTTGTCCGGCCCTAAAGCCTACATTTGGACCTTGTAACATTACCTACTTCATCAACTAGCTAATATAAGCTATACATAGAATCCTTTTTCATTTGACTTTCCCGGTCCTGAAGCCTCCATATATGCAAAAACTACAGTTATAAAATTGTTACCCGCTTCATCCACTCGTGTCTTCAAATTATAGTTGGAAATGGAATTTTCAGTTTCAAAACTGGCGATCTGTAATTTTACGGTGGAGTTTACCAGATCGGACCACACAGCAATTATAACTAATGTCAGGGCCCCGGGCTGTAAAGTTAAATTTACTTTATTATGATGAACTAAATTTGCGGGTAAATTCGAAACCTTCGCGCCCGAATTATTATCTCATAGTTCATATTTTATCCTTTGTAATTTGAGATGATTTTAATCTATATTTATTGGTAATTTTCGATGTATTATTGAAAATTGTAATATGTATGGTATAATGCTAATGAACGTATCTCACTCATTTAAGTGTATAGTTTGTAAAAAGTGTGTATTTCTTCTATATCTATGCTTATTATAAAACAAAGTCACTTTTTTCCCTCATAGTCCCTTTGTTCCCTTTAATCTTCAAAACTACGCAACGGATTTTGATGATTCTTTCAGTGTTAGATAGCCTATTTATCGAGAAAGGTTACAGGCTATATTTTATCACGCTTAGATTAATAGAAGCGAAGAAATAGAGGAAAGTGTAGAAAAAACGGGGAAAATTATTTGAAAGGGCTAACTTGAACGCGCTAATCTCAGGTCCGATTTGAAAAATTATTTCAGTCTTAGACAGCCCATTTATTAAGGAATGCTATAGGCTATATTTTATCATGCTAAGACTAATAAAGGGTTTATCTCGCGAAGTACTGGAGCAATTTTTATATTATTTGGCACAGATAAGAAGTAGACCACATGAAGGATCGTGATTCGTGTTAGGCTATCGATTTTAATCATTTTTTCAGTGGCTATATAATTATATATTTTATATCCGTGCGACGCCGGGGCAGGTCGCTAGTAATATGTAAACGTAACTAAGTTTATTATACCTTGATGGTGAAATAAAAATGTATTAGTTTTGTAAGTTACCTAGAATATTAAAAAAAATTGTATAGTGCAAGTACTTTCTATTCGTCGTTTCGATCGTGGATTCTTCGAAATCTATTGTTATTCTATTGTGTCTCACTCACCGGTGAGCTTATGGGGCTTGATGGGTTAACACCACGTCGACGGGGATTTCAAAATTAAAGGTAGGATACAAAACAAAATCCCAATTTTCTTGCTTAAGGGCTCTCTCTCCCTAAATTAGCAGGTCGATTGTCTGTCAGTGCGAATATCGACGTAAATGACATTAAAATAACATTCATAACAGCGCGCCTTGTACGGTGGCGGTTACGACGCTCGCCGCGTTCATGATAGGGCGAAATAGGAGAAAAAACCTTTTTAAGGCTTAATATAATACGTGTTTCAAAAAAGTAAAAAAAACCAAATTATTAACTTATGTATTGTAAAGCAGTAGATATTTTTTATATACTTATATTCTTTTGATAAATAATGAAGGAGTAAAGTGGTTTCATTCAACGATTTAGAGGTGATTTGGTTTTTTATTTCTTTATTATGTGATACCGATAGAAAAAATATGCCAAAACCAAATTACGTATCATATCATGTAGATTACTAATTATTTTTTTCAGATATAATTTCTCTGTTAATGCCGATGAAAATTTGTTTCATCTGCACGCTTTTTTCGAAAGAGCAGCCTTTGAGCAGACAAAAACGCGTTCGATATTTACTTGACACTCTATAGGTAGTCTATACCACTATCAACTTTAAAAATAAGATTATTTCGCAGATTCGAACGCATAAGCTATATTCTTCGTGAAAATTAAACAGCAAAAGGAAAATAGTCAGCCCTTTCATTGTGTAATTTAGCATTTACCCGGCCATCGCCTGTTTATGGCGTATTAAACAACCGACTTACCTACCGACATAATGGGGTCTTAAGATTAATCCAGAAATATTGGTCTTATTTCCTTTGAACTTACTTTGCTAACATTCTTAGGAGGGAAAACTTTTTTCTAGAGATTTTATAAAGATAATTATGTAGAATGAAGGTACCAACTACTACACGTCCTAGCGCTACAAGACCTTTAGGATTTTTTTATTAACAGCTGCAGAACGTTTTACGATTTACTTAAGTATTGATATCATAGTAGAATATGTAATTTCTTACTATAGATAGAAAACTTAGATTCAGAACCAATTTGCTACAAAAAATACGTCTCGTCTGTAAGGGAAACAAAACATTTTTAGAAAATACCGTACGAGTTAACCCTATCACTGTGAATGTGAACAAGAAAACAAATTGTTTCGAACATGCCATGAACCGCGGTGGATATTAAATTCTTTGTTTGCAATAGCTTTGTATGTTCCATACGATATGTTATTGAATTTCTAACGTAACGAAAACCATATGGAGATCAATTTTCATCATTTTCCTCGTGGAAACCGTATTACAACTACTTATCAACCTGTCTATAATTGTATACTATGATTGAAATTGTTTGCTGTTCCAAAATTTTACCTCAAGCTTCCTTATAGTGTCTTACTCTATACTATTAGAATATCATACTGTCATACTTCATACTAATATTATAAATACGAAAGTTTGTAAGTTTATATGTTTGTTTCTTCGTCACGTCTAAACGCCTGAAGCGATTTTGATGAAATTTTGTGTGGAGTTAGCTGACACCCTGGATTTACAGATAGGCTATATTTTACTGTGGAAAATGATATTAACGGAAAGCATACTAATTTTGTAATGAAGTATTGATTATTCTAACGGTTTAACTCTGGAGTGCAGACCAAAGCTGGGTAAACGCGGTGTAGGTCGACCTCCTTGGTGGGACGACGCGATGCGAGTAGCAGAAGATCGGACATCTTGGCGTTCATTGAGAGAGAATCCAGCAGTGAACGAATAGGCTTATCAGATTCTAACGGTGCTTAAAAGATATGATTTAAGTCACAGTATTCTTATTCTAATAAGCACCGATAAGGTAAACACACTATTAGCTAAGTCCGCACTATGCGCTTTCGTCTTCAATTTTCGTCATCTTCTTTCATTCAACTTTTGTTTTGGCGCATTCAATAATTAAATGCGTCAAAGAACGCAACGCCAACTGTCATTTGCGAACAGTTTTGGACGGTCAGAGGGCATGCGTCGCGGCATGCCTCACGTTCACTGTTGACTGCGCTATAACGCATGCGCTTGACGAACAGAAAAGGGTACAGTGTGGACAAAGCTATTTATCGCAATAGCAACACGGAAAGTAACTCATTAATTCGTAGCGTAGTGCTGAAATAAGTTAAATAGAAAGCATTCAAAGAAATTATTACAAAAGCACAGTCAATTTCAGTCAAAAAGAGCGGCACAAAATTCGGAGTTTTAGAAACTTTTCACACAAATAAGTTTCGAGCTAATTAAATGAGTCACAAAGGATTGCTCAATTTAAATCTTTCTCATTAATTAAATCAGTGAACAAGAGAAATAAAGGCTAGGAAATTAATTCAATAATACTCTGTTATATCAACATTAATTTTAACGAAAAACTTATAACTTATTATAAGCCTTTATTAATTTTAAATTTAATTAAGCTCAAACGAGTTGCGCGGTATTGAATGTTATTTATTCTTTAATAATATTTTATAATGCAAAAAATTGGCGAATGTGCACTACACTGAAAACGCTTCCTAAATAGGTTTGCAATGTCCTTAGGCTCACACCTACCCTCAACACTCATTGGGACGCTCGGCTGTTTATTTAATTTATTGGTTTCTTTCCAAAATTTACTAAAATTATTCGACTTATGAGCTGTTGCCAAAATGTCCATCTTTATTTGTGTCTGGTTATTCTGACACCATTTAAGTTTTAGTTTGAATCTAGATCTAGACTCCCTCATTTTTTCATAAATTGGGCCATATGCCGGTTTACCTAATTCAACCCATTGTTGAAAATACAGTCGAGCCTCCCTATGAGTTTCCTTTACATGCTTATTCCATCCGGTAACATAACATTTTTTATTTTTATTTCTAATGCTATTAGATCTATCTTCGTACGACAATCTCGCCGCCTCCGATAGAATATTCACAATCCTCACATACAAATTATATATATATATATATATATATATATATATATATATATATATATATTGTATGTAACATGAATATATTAAGGTCTAGAATAAATAATACATTTCATAAACCGAATAAAGTTCGTTGGGGAGAAAGAGATTTATCGAATATTGAAAAATACAGTAAAATATGTACAATGAAATTACGCGACATCGATTTTCCCCCAGAATTTCGCGGTTGTTCGGATATATCGTGTAACAACTTGCAACATAGGTTAATTATAGATAATTTGTATGTGAGGATTGTGAATATTCTATCGGAGGCGGCGAGATTGTCGTACGAAGATAGATCTAATAGCATTAGAAATAAAAATAAAAAATGTTATGTTACCGGATGGAATAAGCATGTAAAGGAAACTCATAGGGAGGCTCGACTGTATTTTCAACAATGGGTTGAATTAGGTAAACCGGCATATGGCCCAATTTATGAAAAAATGAGGGAGTCTAGATCTAGATTCAAACTAAAACTTAAATGGTGTCAGAATAACCAGACACAAATAAAGATGGACATTTTGGCAACAGCTCATAAGTCGAATAATTTTAGTAAATTTTGGAAAGAAACCAATAAATTAAATAAACAGCCGAGCGTCCCAATGAGTGTTGAGGGTAGGTGTGAGCCTAAGGACATTGCAAACCTATTTAGGAAGCATTTTCAAGTCCAGAGCTCACCGGTGTCTGCGAATACTGTGAACAGGATTGGGATGAGTTCGGGGAACAAAATTGTTATTATATCGCCCAAGGAGGTTGCGAGAGTGGTGAGAAGCATGAAGCGCGGAAAATCTCCGGGGCATGATTCACTCAGCATTGAACATTTACAATATGCTGGAGTTCATCTGCCCAGGGTCCTAGCCATGCTCTTCACCTTCTGTATAGGCCACTCGTACTTGCCGGAGGAGTTGATGAGGACTGTAGTTGTCCCCATAGTTAAGAACAAGACAGGAGATGTGTCTAGTCTGGGTAACTACAGGCCTATATCGCTTGCGACGGTTATAGCCAAAGTATTGGACAGTGTGCTTGATAGATATTTGGAAAGTAACATTTACCTACACGACGCGCAGTTCGGATTTAGACCGGAGCTGTCTACGGAGTCCGCGATACTAACTGTCAAGCACACTGTCCATTACTACACCAGTAGAAACACGCCTATTTATGCGTGTTTCTTAGACCTTTCCAAGGCTTTTGAACTTGTCCAGTACGATGAGCTGTGGCAAAAGTTGTCAAACGGAACTACTGTTCCCCCAGAGATAAACTCAACCTTTAAATTTTGGTACAACAACCAAACCAATTATGTACGTTGGCCTGGGGCGCTTTCGGAGATGTATAGGTTGAAGAGTGGAGTTCGACAGGGGGGACGAACCTCTCCTCGACTCTTCAACCTATACATGGATTCTTTGATCAGGGAGCTCAGCAGTACCGGGGTGGGGTGCTCTATTGATGGTAAATGCATCAATAGTATAAGTTACGCTGATGACATGGTGCTGCTGAGCCCATCTGTTAGTGCCCTTAGGCGCTTAATAAAAATATGCGAGCGTTACGCGGAGACGCATGGGCTCAGGTACAATACGGACAAGAGCGAGGTAATTGTGTTTAAGGCGGGAACCAAGAGCTACTCAATGCCGAGCGTGACACTTAACTACGAGCCGCTCAAAAGAGTCGAGCGAGTAAAGTACCTGGGCCACTGGGTCACCGAGTCGCTGGCTGATGACTTGGACATGTCGAGGGAACGCAGGGCACTGTCAGTCAGGGCGAATATGTTGGCTCGTAGGTTTGCTAAATGCACTGCAGAGGTGAAGATTACTTTGTTTCGTGCCTACTGTCAGGCTTTCTATACGTGCAGTCTATGGGTCAATCATACGCTAGCGGCTTATAGTGCCCTGCGGGTCCAATACAATAATGGGTTCCGGGCACTGATGGGGCTGCCGCGATTCTGTAGCGCGTCAGGGATGTTTGCAGACGCCGGGGTGGACGGTTTTGCAGCAGTAATGCGAAAAAGATCTGCATCCCTGATGAGAAGAGTACGTGGCAGCTCCAATAGTTACCTGCAACTCATTGCGAGTCGAATGGACACTGAGTGTCCATTCATGATAAAATGGACTCTAATGCATGCACAGTCACACAGTCTCAAGTAATTATTTAGTGTGGTGCATTTATTGTTATAATTTAGTATAATTTTATGTAATGTTAAATTTAATATGGACCATGTCTGAAATAAACGATTTGAATTTGAATTTGAATATATATATATATATATATATATATATATATATATATATATATATATATATATATATATAGTCAGTGAGAAAGTAATTCGAAGTATTTTTCCGGAAAAGTTGTAACGACAGTAATTAAGACACGAAATCCTCTTTTCTCAAGAGGCACTATTAAATAAATCACAAAATTTGGCAGGTACCAAAGTTTTTTGTCGTAAAAAAGGAACAACAAATCATAGGATTGGTATAATTTCTCCGTTCCTTTAAATAATTTCCCTGGGGGTGAAAACGGAGTTCAAATAATTTTTATTAACTTTTTCCTTAATATTGCTTTTTATTACACCCGAATAAAACACGTCTGTTTTTTGTTGTTGGCTTCATAAAAGAACATCAGCTTGTATTATCTTTGACACACATTAAAGTCAATAACTTTTTTCGTTTAATTTAGATTTCGTTGTTTATGTTGCTGCTTGAAACGTGAAAAAGTAATTCTAATGTTCTCTGGTGGTGGTGGTGGTAACCACAAGCATAAAATCCACCAGTAACGGTAAGTAAATATTGTTGCATCGGTTACTCGGCCAGCAGCAAAAATTATTAAATTTTGAAATGTTGCTTGTAGATTGTAGAGCCTCTTAAATAAATTATTAAGTAACAAGCAAGCACTCACAACGTTTTCTGATCATACTTTAAGGCGAGTCTTCCATGCACAAGAGGATTACTTATTCGATACTTCCAATTTTTAAATTAATGTTTTAATGATTTCTGTACAAAAAGCCTGTCGAACTTATTTGAACCGTATTAATTCTTACTATCCGATTTACCAAGTTGGCTCGTTAGCTGTTCCACGTTGTTTTAATAATGTAGAAATAAATTCATAACTCTTACATAATGAAGAACGAAATATGTGAGATCTGTTTCCTTTGTGATATTTTTCTTCGCCGCCTTGGCTTATTATTCCTCGAAGTTGATCAATTTGTGTTTCCCGTGTACATATTAAACGTAAGGGAACAAAAATAGACGTGGCCTGGCCATGACAATAGCCAAAATAGATAGAAAAAGATAAACCTTCGATTCGGATTCCCGATAACAATCTGCAATGATAGTTCCAGGAATTAATTCCTCGCTATCACTACCGTGTTTTCATCCTTTAGAATTGAGTGTAAATCAACACAAAGGCCTTAATTAAAAATAAGAATAAATAAATAAATCGGCCAAGTGCGAGTTAGACGCGAAGGGTTCCGTACCACAATAGAGCAAAAATAGGCTGAAAATTGTGTTTTTCTATGGGAGCCCGCCTTAATTATTTAATTTTATTATTATAATATATTAAAGTACAAGTACAACTAAATATTTCAAGTGCCTATGTGTTATCGTTATTAATATCGAGTGATATCGAGCAAAAAATCACGTTTGATGTATGGGAGCCCACCGTAAATATTTTATTTATTTTGTTTTTAGTATTTGTTGTAATAGCGGCAACAGATATACACAATCTTTAAAATTTTCAGAAGTCTAGCTGTAACGGTTCTTGAATTACAGCCTGGAGACACACAGACAGACAGACGGACAGACATCGAAATCTTAGTAATAGGACCCCGTTTTTACCGGTACGGAACCCTAAAAAATTAAGTGGGATAATTAAATTATTATCATTAATATAAGGCAAAATTATTATAGAATTACGCCAAGAAGACGATAGTGCTATCTATGCTATCAATATGCTATTATTATAAAAAAAATTAAAATCGACCACCCGTTCGGATGCTATGACACTATAGCATACACAGATAAACATGTCAAATCTAACTTTTCCACTAACAATACCATATAATAAACAGACTGATGGTCGTTGTTAAACATTTGTGTGCTAACCAAAAATTTATCTTCTGTCTTGCTCTAAAATATGATCTAAAGAACATGACTACATTCATAACTCAAAACGTATTTTGTGGACGGTACACAAATGCTAACAGCGTCCAGATATAATCAATAGGATCTCATTTAATAAAACAAAATTATTTTGGGTCCGACCACAGTAGAGCACGTAAGCTCAAATCCGCTGAGCGCTTCTCTAGGAACGCTCTAATAAAGCGCTTATTCGCCGGTTGAATTTGTTTTATTCATGAGTCCTTTTTCGACCAAGAGATAAACAGACGAGACTCGACATTAAGCTAAGCAACTTGAAAAACCGCAGCTCGAATTGCTGAGTCGGTGCAGACGGGCAACCGTGACCTATGATGACTGGCGACATCTTTTTCTTGACGTCAAAGTTAAGGCTGCAAAAAAAGTCTACGACAGCGGATACATGTACAAACTGTAACAAAAAAAGTGATTTGACGAGACTCGACATTAAGCTAAGCAACTTGAAAAACCGCAGCTGGAATTGCTGAGTCAGTGCAGACGAGCAACCGCAAGCGATGGTTGTTGGCATGCTTTTCCTTGACATAACAGTTAAGGCTGCAAAATAAGTCTCCGACAGCGGATACATGTACAGGCTGTAAAAAAGTGATATATTTTTAAGGCACAAAAAAGTGATATATTTTTTTATTTCTATTAGTTCCTTGTATAGAGTTCACCGTAAAAGTAGCAGCGTTGAAAAAGTAACTTTTTTTACTCTTGTATGGACAATTTTATGACGCTGGGGCACTTGCTTTTACAGTGAACTCTAAACTATAAGGAACAAAATATACACACCCTAAAATGTTACGTTATAAGCTGCTCCTAAGTCAATATTATGAATCAAGACTCTCGTTGTGTAGTCAGTAGTCACTTTCTCTTTCCCTCTCTGTTTGTCTCTTCCTTTAAATCTTGTGATGTATATTAGGCGCAGCGCAGACGACAGACTATCCGTGACGCACTTTTTGTCTGTGGAAATAGAACCTATGCAATATTAAGCGGACTTTTTGCGCGTCGTGTGCGTTACTGCATATAATTGCATAGGTTATATTTCCCACAGACTTAAAAGTGCATCACAGATAGTCTGGTGTCTGCGCTGCGCCTTAATGTAAGAATAATACAGTAACTGCCAATAGAATCCGATAGTGATACTTCAAAAATTGTTAGTAAGTAGCTCGGTCATATCGTTGTATCGCGTATGCACCGTAACACTAAATTTTAAATTTAAATTTGTATCGTGTTTGGCTTACATGTTTACAGATTGCGGTTTTTCTGGCATATCATGTTTGCCAAAATGGTTTACCGTAAACTGTAACTTTCATATTGCATTGGTTACATGCAATTCCATTTTATCCTAGTCGTGATAAAAATAATAAAGCACGTTACATAAGATCAATATTGCTAATAACTAGTTAATAGCCGAGGTTTGTGAGGGCTCGCGTCGTTTTTTTTTGCGTGGTAAGGAGTTTATTTTTATTTTTTAATAGTAAAGAAATATTGACTGACAGATGATAACACAATCTACATATTTAAATAATAAATCAATAAGTATGCGTGATAGTTTTTTCGTAAATAATTGTACCACAAAATTAAAGTGCTCAGGTTGTGGGGTATACTAGGGCCTAGGGCTCGCTTTGCTTTCGCTGATAACTGTTTATGTCAAAAACTGTCTCGCCACTCTACTGGGTAGGTGTAATCGGGCCTTTAAGCAAAAAATAATCCCTTAAAAAACACCATCATCTCCAAAAACACGAAAAGTTACACGGCTTAGGAAAAGAGAAATGGCTAATGACAAACTTCCACAGACATAGATCAAGATATTTACCGCATGTCGCTCTATTTGTATGAAATCGAGCGTGTCACTTTTTTCCTACCACTGTGGTCTGTTACGTATCGATGACAAAAAAACGTGTCCATTATCAGGGCCAACTTTTCTATTTGAATTTCTACAGCTCAATACGGCACTTTTAGGACATTTAGGCATTTTTAAAATTCCGATTGACGTCCGTATCCGATAGCAGACTAAAGAACAGACTTTCGAAAGACGAGCATTGCTCGTCGTTTGGGAACGCGATATGGCACGCGAAGTACAATATACATGCGGTATCTATCTTGATCTATGTCTGTGAAAACTTCGGCTGACCGATTTAAGATTGCGGCGATACCGCGTTACCAGAACAAAGTTTGTTGGCTTCGCGCCCAAACACTAGACACGGCTAGTACTTATACCTTGCAGAATACAGGACAACTAGCAACTTCAAAAATTTTACCATGCAAAAGCACGCTGGATAACATAAATAACCTCCTTTTTAAGTTAGTTAAATTAAGATAAATAATTTGACACTGTCCTTGCACTTATTCCACTTTATTTTAGTAGATTTATTACAAATTTAATAAATACACGACCGGTTTCGAAAAAATCATCATCAGGTCATTTTTTCGAAACCGGTCGTGTATTTATTAAATTTGTAATAAATCTACTAAAATAAAGTGGAATAAGTGCAAGGACAGTGTCAAATTATTTATCTGAACATGAATTTCCACCAAGAAGTGACAGTACATACAATATCGTATCTAGTTAAATTAATATTAGAATTTCAAACAATTTTTATACTTATCTATATGAGCCAATAAATTACTTCATTCCCAATATAAACCATCCGGAATTCCACGGATATTCAAAGACAAAAATTTGTCAAGGCAGTTAAACCGCTTTAGCAATATTAATTTGATAATATTTTTTTATTTATATTAAGTATATGATGTGTGTGTGTTTGTCTGTTTTTATGTATGTCTATCTTAACCATAAACAAATAATAGAGATATTAGGAGTCGTAGGAGGGATACGAGTATAAGAATTTTAACCCATAAAAATGTGTACAATGACTGCGGGATAAATTCTACTACAAATTTGTAGAAAATATCCATTATTACGTAAAATTACAACGAACTGTAAGATCATAATGATACAGAATGACCGTCTATAAATATTTTTAGTTTTATTTATCTAATTGTTTGTTTCGCTGTTTCGATTTTTATTCATCTTAATTTATTTACAATACTTTTTCTGTCTTTCAACAACCCCGCAGCTAGAAAATACTTGGTAATCGTTAGCGATTAATCGAGAAAACTTGGGTCGTCGTCGAGAAAATACGGTAATAAGATTTTCTTTGATGTACTAGTTGTTGGTTATATTTTTTGTATTAGGATTGATGGTTTGCTACTTTCTGGTACCGAAAATAAGAAAATAAATACAAGTAAACAAACAAAATTTTGTGTATTTTTATTGAACGAGCTTTAATTAGCCATGAAAAAGATTGTGTTTATAAAAGGCTCCTGCAAATCCCAAAATCACAATAAAAATACGTGTAGCACTCGGAGATTGCCGCGGTAAAGCCTGTCATTTTCTGCTATCACAATTCGCATACGCTTAGTTGCCAGACGGTGTTTGTGTGCATGCGGCACACAAACACCATGCCGAAGTCTGGCAACGCCGCGCCGACCCGCACAGCGGTGCGGCAATGCCATGAAGAGCGTGTGGGTGTTAGGTTTTTTTTGACGGTTTCTTGATTATCGCCGCGATAAAAGGCTATGCAATAGCTTAACATGTTTTTTAACCTTTTATTCAGTGAGAATCTTTTTCCTTTGCAATGTTCGATATTTAAGTGCAATGTTAGACACGCTGAAAGTGGATCAATGATGAAAATCTTTATTGGCTTAATGCGTTCAGAGGCTGGCCGCATACACACGTTTTCCGAATCAGTTTTCCGTATTCGGAAACAGAATGCACAGAATCAGTAGAAAATACGTTAACTGACTCACACGTTCTCTTTGTCCGAACGGAACGAATTCCGCACGTACGTTTCAAGTGCAAGCCGGTGCATTCGCGCGTAAAAACGAAAGTTACCGCTATTCTGTTTTAATAATTCAAATTCCGAATACAGAAAACGTGTGTTGTGGCAGGCATCTGCCAGCCTCGATACAAGCACCGATTGCCTCTTCCACTTTAATCAAGCGATCATAAAGTCATGCGTGGCCTTTACTGATGATAACAAGCAAAAGATAAATACGCTACCAGCTATTGTGTCCCTAAAATGACACCCGCTGTGCCTAACTTTGGTGCGATAACTAATCATTTCCATACATTTTCATAATAACTAGCTCTACCCTCAACTTTACCCGGGACTTTTGTTCCATTGTTAACTTTACGGTGGAGTTATCTTGCCATGACAGACCACCGTATTATAATGATTTATTTACCCTTAAAGTATCCATAAATATAAGCCCTCTAAACAGAAAAATTGCGTGTTAATATAGCAAAGTCAGTGGTGTAGTAACCCTCAAAACAAGACGTAAAAAAATTATAACCTGACCAGCTGACCAGAAAAACGTTGTCCTGTCTAAACGATGATTATTTAATTCGAATTGGTATACATAATTAAGAAAAAATTGATTAAAATTAGTATCTCCATTCTCCATGCTTTAAAATTAAATTAAATAGTTTAGGCGAAAATCATAAAAGTTTATTGTGCGGGAATCATACTAATTCCCGCACAATAAACTTTTATATAATTCCCGCACAATAAAATAAATTTCCGGGACAAAAAGTATCCCTTATCCTTTGCCGAGACTCAAAGTATCTCCAATCTCCATAACAAATTTCATCAAGATAGACTGAAAAGTTTACGCGCAAATCATAAAAGAATATTGTGCAGTAACCGTACATTTTTCCGGGACAAAATGTATCCAAAGTTGGTCTTCAGGACTCAAAGTATATCTATGCCAAATTTCAGCAAAATCGGGCCAGCTGTTTACGCGTGATGTCGTGACCACTTCGTTTTTATATGTAGAGACTAGTGACTACGTAAAAATACAAGATATTGAAAATAAAATCGGTTGTCTGTAAAGTCGGTTTACTGCAATGATATTGTATGTTACTAACGGTTTACTGACGATAGTTAACCTTAACCCCTCAGTTCCGAAAAATTTTAAAATATTTATAATGAGTAAAATAAACTATTCGCAATACAAAACGCTACATAAATTCGTGAAATCCAGTAAAATCTTCGAACAAAGCACAAGTCAAACTTTGACACGTAGGAAATAGAGCACAATTTTGAATAGCCGAAATAATACTAATAGCTCACAGATTGTTTATTTATTTTTCATTCAGAGTGTGGTCAATGTATCAAAGGTCATAACTAACCAAACTTCTTCATACAAAAGTATTCTCTAAAGTCTAAGTCATCGAAATACGTAATATAATCGAAACAAAGAGCGCGGCCCAGGTGAGCCTTACTGAGAGCTGTCAGCGAGGTAACGCCGCATGAACTGTCATGTTTTTCGGGCGCGCACCCCATATCGAATTATAAGACGTTATCACGTCAAAAATTAACCTCCGTCACCCTGCGGCATCAATATGAATCTACTAGATGACGCTCGCAACTCCGTTGCGCCAAAATTCGTTTATCGCGCGGGAACCGTACATGTTTCCGGGATAAAACGATTCCTATGTCCTTTCCCGGGACTCGAAGTGTAATATTTATAATCGGTTCAGTTGTTTGGGCGTGAAGAGGCAACAGACAGACAGACACACTTTCACATTTATAATATCAGTAGGTATGGATTGAGACCTCATTTGCTTATATCATGCATACGAAGGCTGGTATAAATAGACAGCTGTACTCAAGATGCATCTCGATCTCAAGGCTCTGTGATTGGTTGGCAGTCAAAATTAGGACCAATCATAGAGCCGAACCGCGTCTTGACACCGAGATGCAGCTTGAGTACTGACAATATTTTATACCGGCCTAGTATAGATATATTATATAGTAACACTAGCTGTCCCGGCAAACGTTTCTTTGCCATATTATATAAAACTGTATATCGCCCGTATAATTTTGTTGAATTAGTGACTAAATAAGTATGTCACCATGGCAACGTCCATCGCTATCCAGTGACCCGCATCGCTTAAACAATGGTCGCTCTTTATAGACAAATAATTTGCAATAAAATAAAATTGCGACTATAATTAAAGATCTCAGCTATCCTATCTCTCAAGTTGGAAAAAAGCACACATTTAAAAAAAAGAAACATTAAAATCGGTTAAGTAGTTTAGGAATCCATCGCGGACAAACATCGTGACAGGAGATTTATATATATTAGATACAAAATAATAATCAACCAATGCGTAGATAAAGCAGCATCAAATGCATGGTTACGACGCGGTGAGCTATTTCCTGAAACGGAAGGCTTTATGATGGCAATCCAAGATCAAGTTATTGACACCAAAAACTATAGTAAACATATAATTCGTTCATCAGACACAAATAGTGATAATTGCCGACATTGCCACAAATACCCCCAAACAATTCAACACATAACAGGCGCTTGTTCATCCATCACACAACACAAACAGACTACAAACACAGGCATGACCAAGTAGCAGCAATAATACACCAAACACTCGCACTCAAACATAACCTCATTACTCGTACAGACAGCACTCCATACTACAAGTACACACCACAAATTATATTAGAATCATCTGACTGCAAACTTTACTGGAACCGGACAATATTGACTGACAAGACCGTACATCACAACAGACCAGACATAACCCTTCATGACAAAATAAATAGAATAGTTTACCTTATAGACGTTGCAATACCTAATTCACACAACCTCACAACCACACACACAAACAAAATAACCAAATACAATGATCTCACTATAGAACTGAAATCGCAATGGAAAGTGAATACCGTAAAAACTGTACCTATCATCATCTCAAGTACTGGCGTCATCCCGAAGACACTTCACAATAGCCTGAAAGTCCTTGATATGCACCCACTCTCTTACATCACCATGCAAAAGGCTGTAATTCTAAACACATGCAGAATTGTTAGAAAGTTTTTGTCCATCAATTAACATCATAACTTACCTGAAGTTGTTTGGTCACAAGCCCGCAACTTTAGAAGTAACCCCATAAAGGAGAATAGAAAAATCTAAAAAATCATAATAATAATAATAATTGGTAATTGGTCGATTATGTCAATTCAATGTTAATTATGATCTGTCGGCTGGGTTTCACGTAATGCGCCCAAACTACGTCGCCTGCGCTGTACAGCAGGTGTCGCCGGCCGAGTCTCGGAAGCCATGTCGCAGTTACCGGTCGCACTCGGTCCAGCGTGTCGAGGGAACATCGCAGTGTTTTATTGGGTAGGGCCGCGGCACCTACCATCTTCGCCGCGGCGAGCTCCACATATCCGCAGCGGAAGCCCCCATCCCCTGCGTCGAATGTGTCACAGCATTTCACTGCGTCAAAAAAAAAAAAGGTCCCCCATCTGCATAGGAATCAACCTCTCTGATAGTACATTGTACATTATACATAGACTTGAGACACTTCTCTTTAGTGGGTAAAAATTAAAATTATTTACAATACTTACGATTTAGATTAACTTAGTGTCCTTGGTGATGATGAAATTGGGTATAAACGGGTATAAATATGATACGATACCCACGTGTATCGTTATTATCGTTTGTGAGCTGTTATGGCATGATTCCATTGTAATTTTCTATGCGAGGAAGCATTTACATCATGTCTTATAAAACTCGTTTGGCAGAAGTTTTCCTTATGATCCTGTGATATAAGACGCTTGTTATACAAAGGCAAAAGAACGCGCGGTTATTTTTTTTGGTATGACGTATTTGCTTTTCCCTATACTGTTAGTTAGAGAAGTTGTTACATACTGTAAAATAACTTAGATTTTATCATCAAAATTATTTTGATTATGAGCCTCGTCTGTTGAATTTTGGTACTTCTTATGCGTCCGATTTATCGCTCGCCATAATGAAAAATAATCTTGAAAAAGGAAAAAAATATATACAGGGTATAACGAAACTAAGTGTAAGTGTAATAGTACTTTGGGGTGTGTATGGGTCCCCTGTATAGAGTCCGCTGTAAAAGTAGCAGCGCTGAAAGAGTAACTTTTTTCATCTTTGTATGGAAAATATAGTCTTGGCGCGCGGGCCATTGCCCATACAAATCACAAAATTTTTTTTTGCTCTTTTAGCGCTGCCACTTTCACAGTGAATTCTATATAAGGAACACGTACACACCCTAAAGTATTATCACTTAGTTTTGTTACACACTGTATAATGTTTTAATTCAATTTTGCAACGATTTCAATAAAATCCTTAGAAAAGCTGCAAAGGTTCATTTTAATTTCCTCAATAATCCTCTTTATAATGGCATCCTCACATTTTAATTGGAAAAACACACTGCCCAGTAATTTCACAAGCGGCTGAACTCTGCAGCAGTGTAATAACATCACCAGTAAACAGAATCTTGGGCCAAAATCACCAATTTCTTACTTGATTGGGTCGCTTGATGGCTTTTCTAACAAACAAAGGAGTTTAAATGAAAATACAACAAATAGGGATGTACGGAGAGCGACTGCCAACAACGATTAAGATCTTGTTACGTTCATTCCTGTCCGATCATCTAGAACGTTCGATTTAGGTCTAGATAAGGCGTGGAGCACACTAGTGGTAGTTGACATAGTAAAAGCAGTAAAAGCAGTTAGCAATGTAACTATAGAATGTAATAATTATAGTTTAGTTAGGTCGAGCGCAGAGAAAGACCTCTTGTAAGCGTGTCTTCGCGCCGACTAACTTGTATTTCGTTGTTATTGTCATTTATTGTCTATCCTGAATAATTGCGGACCGTGGGAAAATTTGCCGCCCTTATCTATTAATTGTTCATTGTCCAGTATCTATGTATGTATGTGTGTGTTGTAACGTTTATAGTAGTTAACTTTGTAAGAGTGCCGTTTGTGGGATCGCAGACTGACAGGGGGCCACGGAAGATCAGGCGCCACGGCTTGCCGCGGTCGATGCCTGAGTGGCTTTCCCTTTAAACATGCGGTGTGTGCATTGCACAGCCATAACCGATCATCCATTAGTTTTTAAGTACTTCAATGTTATAATATGTTATAGTGCGTCATGTCAAGTTGTTGTTATTCTTTTGTGTTATAAACTCTGGCTGCGCTCTGTCCTTGTATGTTTAATAAAGATATTTTTATTTTATTTATAAAATATGTGTAAACCAGGCCGCAGATTAAAAGTCGTTGTCAAAGGTTTATTGAGTATGTACTCAATAAACCTTTGACAAAAGGTCTATCTACTCCTCTTAAAAGCTGAAGAATAAAGTATTATAATAAATTATAATAAGCTATGTTCCACAAGTTTTGCCCTAGTACAGTTAAAAAAACGTGATGTTAACCATTACCATTGTTTAAGTACATACTTGAACCATTACCGTTGTTCAAGTACATACTTGAACCATTACCGTTGTTCAAGTACATACTTGAACCATTACCGTTGTTCAAGTACATACTTGAACAACGGTAATGGTTAACATCACGTTTTTTTTAACTGTACCATTAGTCAAATTGCTATAACGTATTATGCAAAGTATTTAATTAAAACTCGCTTAAAATTAAACACTATGCAATATGCATAACACGTTATTAAATTGTCCAGTAGGCCTTTCTTATTTCAAAAAATACAAATTCTTATTAAAGTTTATCGAAAATTATTTAATTTTTAATACAATAAAGGTCGACTAGCGTAAATAAATACCGATTAAACCGAATTTTGGCTATATGACAAAATTAAAATGCCTTTATTACATGGCTGGTGTGTTTAAAATCGGATCGTCCCTCAATATTCCAATCGATATTAACAGACTGTAAAATAACGACGTCACAAGTGTACTAGGGCAAAACTTGTGGAACATAGCTTATTATAATTTATTATAATAGTTTATTCTTCAGCTTTTAAGAGGAGTAGATAGACCTTTAAGAAGAGAAGTACGATACTTAATATAATATCGTTTCTTAAAATTTCAGATCCATAATTCCATACTTACTTACTTAATATTATAAATGTCTGCCTGTCGGTCCATCGGTCTGTCTGTCTGTTACCTCTTCACGCAAAAACTGCTGAACCGATTTTGCTGAAATTTGGTATGGAGATACTTTGAGTCCCGGGAAAAGACATAGGATACTTTTTTTCAAAAATTATATGATTTGTATAACGAGAAAACTATAAACCGGAGTGAAGCTTTTAAATTGTACGTCAAGAAATACTCGAAAACTTTTAAAAAGGCCTGTCAAGCAGCGAAGGCACTTCACATAAAAGAGAAAATTAGAGACTCTAAAAATAAAGTGAAAACCACCTGGAAAGTAATTGCAGATGAGACTGGAAAAGTCACCTGTCGTAACTCTAAATTTGAACTTTTAATTAATGATAAAAAAATCAATTCTGATCTTGAGGTTGCGACAGTCTTTGAGAAGTTTTTTGCAGACATTCCAATCTCAACTACAAAGAACTTAAATTCATCACCTACAGTTGCAGAAAAAATACTTAGAGAACATGTCAAGGAATGTGATGTCAGTTTTATTTTTAAAGACATTGACTCCAGAGATATTATCAAGACTTTCAAATCAATCAATATTAAAAGTACCACTGATCTCTGGGGTATGTCCACAAAAATTATAAAATCAGTAATTGACATCATTGCCCCTTATCTAGCTTTAGTTTTTAATAATTGTATTAAAAGTGGTGTGTTCCCCGACTTAATGAAGCACAGCAAGGTGATTCCTCTATTTAAAGCTGGGAAGAAATCAGACCCAACCAATTATAGACCAATATCCATATTGCCGACTTTAAGTAAAATCTTTGAAAAAATAATTTTAAATCAATTACTTGCTCACTTTAACTCAAATAATTTATTACATAATAATCAATTTGGTTTTACTAAAGGTCGGTCTACAACAGATGCAGGCATTAGTCTTCTGTGTAGTATTTTTGAAGCTTGGGAGGGGTCGCAGGATGCACTTGGTATTTTCTGCGATCTCTCGAAAGCATTTGACTGTGTAGAGTATGATACTCTAATAAGAAAACTACACCATTATGGTATAAGGGGCACGGCACTAAAACTTCTAAAATCTTACCTTATAAATAGAACGCAGAGGGTGGAAGTTAACTCCGTAAGGTCTAATGGAACCAAAATAAAACTAGGTGTGCCACAAGGGTCCATTTTAGGCCCTTTTCTTTTTCTCATCTATATAAATGATTTACCTTATCTTGTTAAAGATAAGCATGAGATAGTACTTTTTGCTGATGACACTTCACTAATTTTTAATGTGAAGAGGCGACAATTTAATTATGACGAGGTAAATAGTGCTCTCTCAAAAATAGTACATTGGTTTAATGCTAATAATTTGCTTTTGAACTCTAATAAAACTAAATGTTTAAAATTTATCTTGCCAAACGTTAGGCAAGTACAAACCAATGTACTACTAAATGATGAGAAAATGAATTTAGTAGACACCACCGTATTCCTAGGCATAACGCTGGATTGTAAGTTACAATGGGGTCCACATATTGCAAAACTAGCAGATAAGCTTAGTTCTGCAGCATATGCTGTTAAAAAAATTCGTGAAATCACTGATGTAGAGACCGCGCGATTAGTTTACTTTAGCTACTTTCATAGCATAATGTCTTACGGCATCCTCTTGTGGGGAAACGCGGCGGACATTAATACAATATTTGTGCTGCAGAAGCGAGCTATTCGTTCTATTTATAAGATGTCGTCTTTTGAATCTCTAAGACAAAAATTTAAAGAAATAAGAATTCTGACCGTCGCATCTCAATACATTTTGGAAAATCTCTTATATGTTAGAAAGAACATAAATATTTTCAAAAAGAAAAGTGATTATCATAATGTAAATACTAGAAATAAGAACAAGTTAGCAATACCAATGTTCAGACTAGCCAAAGTAAGCAAATCCTTTAAAGGCCAATGTATACGCCTATACAATAAAATCCCAGAAAATGTTCAAAATCTACCTTTAAACAAATTTAAAAAAGCAGTTAAAGAACGTTTGTGTGCTTTAGCGTATTATAAAGTCAATGATTTCATCGAGGACAGCACACCTTGGGAATAGGGTGGCTCCATGCAGGTTACTTTTATTTTTGTTACATAGCTGTAAGCCATAACATTGTAATTTTCCATTTTTTTTAGTAAAAGATGGCCCCGTGCGAGTTTCTTACGCCGGTTCTTCTCGGCGGGGTAGTTCCCGAACCGGTGGTAGGCAACATAGCTTCTTCGTTCGACTTTCAAAAAGAGTATCATGATACCTATTTTGAATAAAAAGATATTTTATTTATTTTATTTATTTATTTTTATCCCGGAAAAATGTACGGTTTCCGCGCGATAAACGAGTTTTGGCGCAACGGAGTTGCGGGCGTCAACTAGTAATATTATAAATAGTGAATTGTTGAATGTTGTTTGTGGCCAAAAATGCGAGCCGCTTTTGAATTTTTAGACTACTTTAATCTCTGTGATTTTGCCATTTTGAGAAGACATTTCAATATGAAAGTAAGTTTAAGTTAACGAAAATTATTACTTAAAGCTCACAGTATCACGAACTTGCGAAGTTTAATAATTTACTCCGGCAGCGCTTTCGTTTCCGACCTGTTAAAAGTTTAAAAACTTAATTTAAATATATAGTAAGGCAAATTAAATCAACCCAAGATTTTGTAAAAATAACTGAGAGATATTATATGAGGGTTTCGTCTTCGCTACCGTTGCTTTCAAGGCCTATTAAAGTTAATGATCTATTAAATAAATTGTTATCTCTTTCGGTTACGAATTATTATATATTTTTGTCAAACGTCAAACGTTAAACGCTAACGGAGGTTGGTGAAATTGAGACTTAAATATTAATCTAGGTAGGGCATACAGATATACAGTATACAGACATACATATAACATTTAATTAGACCCCCCGCGCATTAGGCGGCCAGGTCGCTGTGGCCAACTAATTCTTCTACGATATAATAAATTATGTAGGTGCGAGCATTACACAACCAGCGGCCAGCTGTCACGCTCTGGTCGCGCGGCCAATAAAAAACATCGCAACACACACGCGGCCAACGAGATACGGGATTTTGTATGAAATTTCTCAGTGTGCGCGCACTGGTCGTTTTTTGTATACAGAAAACAAAATAATTGTCAAAGTTTACTCATCAAATCACTACTCATACGAGTGTGGTCGCAGACGTGGCCGCAAAGTGCGCGGGGTGGTCGCAGCGGCCTGGCCGCACGACCTGGCCGCCTAATGCGTGGGGGCCCTAAAATGTGGTAGTAGATAATATTATTATGTATCCCACGAAATAACTGTTTTGTTTCGGGATAAAATGAAGGTAACTTATCGTTACACTTCAACTGTTTCAAAATTCCAAATGTTTTTGAGTGGACCAATTTTCCAAAAGTGTGCAATTTATAGGAACCATACTCATAAACTGAATATTTTCTGAGATTTTATTGTACAGTAACTAATATAGTGTAACTAATATTATTTCAGATACTTCTTAGTATAGTACTAAGAAGTATCTGAAATAATATTAGTTTCGGTGCAGACGGGCCACTAGCGATCATGGTGGGATGTTTAAGAAAAAATATTTCATATATTTTGCGTTTTGGTTCGTTTTCAATATGCAATATATTGACATGCTGTTAAAAGTGGCTAGTAGATTCTGTGCCCAGGGTAAATTCTAAAAAATCAATGTTTTGTCAATTGTCAAGCAAAAAAAAATATTTTTTTTACTTGACAATTATATTTGATAAAAGTAAATCTCTATAGTAGAATAACACCTTAGAATCTTGATTCTTGACTATTTACCTTTACTCAGCGTAATTTCACCAAAATATTATTACTATTATTACCTACTTCAAACTCTAGCAGCATCCCGCAATCGCTTGTAGCCCGTCTGCACTTGCCCTAAGCGTATTCAGATATTACGCAATTGGTTTGACATGTTTTTCTAAGCACTTAATTTATTTTCTCATTAAACTGCTACGAGAGAAATGAGTCGTCGAAAAAATTCTTCAAAAGATTTCTATCCATGTTTTATCTTAAAAGGCATTTTAATTATTTTCATCTTTCGCCTCGTCAATTTTATTTCTTTTGTTTCTATTAAAATAACAGGCATAATTGAAATTTATGTTTTGACAGAGTGCTCGGGGAATTCCGTTAAACAATCAACTTGTTATTGGATAGAAAATGTCTGCAAAGCTGTCTGCAAATTTTTATTAACTTAGACGTTTTTAATATTACCTTAACTCTACCTAAAGGATCGTAAAAAAACCTGCAGTTTACTTCAGCGATCAAATTTTGCAAACAAAATCCTTTTTTTTCGAGTCCCCAAATTGGTGAATGAAAGTAGACGATAAAGTCAATTATTGCGACTAAGAAACAATGATGTGACCCCTCAGAGTTGGCCATAGCAGCTCCATCAGAGTTGACGTTCAAAAACAAAATACAATATCATTTAATGCTGGCTTCTCACGGCGCGTAATATCACGTGCCGCACCGTACCAGTTCGAGCCACGCGCCGTGTGAAGGGGGTGGCTCGAGCAGCCGCGTCCGATCCGATAGAAGAAGGTAACTTCAAAGGCCGGCAACGCACCTGCAGCTCTTCTGATGTTGCGAGTGTCCATGGGCGACGGTAGTTGCTTACCATCAGGTAATCCGTTTGCTCGTTTTCCCTCTTATTTAATAAAAAAAAAAAGACGCAGCTCGGCGCGGCTATAGCGGTTCGTGATGTTACGCGCCGTAAGAACGGGTAACGCGGACTCGCCTGTTGGCTCGTGCTCGCTCACGTACAAATCGGCTCGGCGCGGCGCGGCTCGTGATATAACGCGCCGTGACAATCCAGCATAAGAGACAGTTGTTTAACATCGATCAATGACAACCCAAGCAGCATCACAAGCTGTATAACAGCTGTATTAAAGGTCGTTTATACTCTTAATGCTGTATTTCCAGGCTGCATAAAGGCTGTATAAGCGCTTATACAGCCCTTATACCCCTGAAATGGGCACAAATTATACAGCGTTTTGCGTTATATTGGCTGTACAGTAGCTGTATAAGCATAAATAGACTGTATAATAGCTGTTTTACGGCTGTACTATGGTGTACGAAGAAACCAATACACTCCAATTATTCCATTGTAACTCACTTGTTCAGCTTTACGCTGTAAAAAGTCTGTTGAACATAGTAACAAAAGAATTAAAACGAAACAGAAGATATATTTAATGATGGCGTTTATAATACTGTTGATTAAAGTAACATAAATTATAAACGCTGTGTTTAAGGAGATTCGATAGGGACAGGATACAGTACATTATCGTGCAAAAATAAATTTATTGTGGTTATATATATGTTTTGTGATAAAAAATAAACGCGCCAGTAAAATAATCAAGGAAGAGATATTAAATAAGGTATTTATGTACTCATTGTTCGTAATCTTCGATTTGTAATTGATAAAATGGCGACAATTTGCTAAGCAGCCTAAATTCTATTTTGATGGTCTTATAGCATTAATAGCTGTACTATGTAGGTAATGGATATAGTATTCAGCTTTAAGCGGTTGATGGGCTGTATAAACGAATAAAAATACTATTATTGCTGTTGAAGAGAGTTTGGCTACTCCATAATACAGAAATAAGATTTGAGGACCACCATAATACAGCTTAGAGCTGTATTATGTAAGTGACGGTATGCAAAATTCAGCTTTAGCGGTTGATGGGCTGTATAAAGGAATAAATTTATTGCTGTTTATTACTCTCAAAGGGAGAAATTATACAGCTTTAGGCTGTAAAAGGGTGTACAATTACACCATAAAAAGAAGCTGTAGAAGAGAGTTTGGCTACTCCATAATACAGAAATAAGATTTGAGGACCACCATAATACAGCTCTAAGCTGTATTAAGCAAGTGACATTATGCATAATACAGCTATTGTACAGCTTTAATACTAAAATTCGGATTAAAGCGTTACAGGAAACTTAAAGCTGTACATGACAGTTTCGATACACTGATTTAGAACTTTAAGCGTACTTTGACTACTTAATACAGACTTAATACAGCTAGAGCTGAATAATTACTCCTAAACCGACATTATAACACTACAATATCTCTTCAACGCTCTTATTCAGCTCTAAAACAGCGTTAAGTGCTAATTGGCTGCTTTTTAGGTGTTCATTACGCTTGGTTGCTGCTTGGGAATGTCCTCCAAGTGCCCAAACATTATACACCTTTATAAGAAGTGCAGAGCGGTCGTGTCATCGATCACTTACTAATTATTATATTTGGTTAGCAAGTCTGCTAACCAACCTTTGTTTCTAAACAAACCATTTACCATAAATATACTGATAAGCGAATAGCCTAGCGTATTGTGTCAAGTGCAGGCTGATAAGTTTAAATTGCTATGTACGTCGACGCTCCGAGCGGCTGTCTAGAACAATTAACGATTCCCAAGCACAGTTATACACTTCCTAGTGAACATATAAATTACTGATACTACACCCTCCTTACTAATAAAAGCATCCATGCTATACAAACGTTATAATTCAATGTTTGTATTTGTCCGTTAGATAGTGATAGTAAAACTGATAGAGATAGTAAGGCTCAACTCACACTGAGGTAGAGTCGAAGGGTGGCGTCACGTATTTCGTCAAAGCATTTTTATCTCTGTTGTTCTATTATTCAAGTACAAATGTAATACATTAAAATATGCAATACTTTCTTAAGTATTGCATATTTTAATGTATTACATTTAATTAGAAATTAGAAATTATTAGAAATTCCAAGGGTACCCTTGGAATTTCTCATACATACGTAATATTAAAATCATTTTCTCATACGAAAATATTTTACATGTTTGAGTTGTTTTTCAGTTTAAAATAGTAATTACCTAGGTTCGTGCACAAAAATTTACTACTAAATATTTAAACACTAAAAAATAGAGTAAAACACTAAAAAATATATAAATAAATAATAAATTTACTACAAAATATTTAAATACTAAGAAATATTATTTAGAGTTTAAATATTTTGTAGTAAATTTACTATTTATTTATATATTTTTTAGTGTTTTACTCTATTTTTAGTGTCTAAATATTTAGTAGTAAATTTACTAAAAAAAAATTAAACAAAAAAATTTTTTAGTGTTTAAATATTTTGGAGTAAATTTTTGTGCAGGAACCTAGATAATTACTATTTTAAGCTGAAAAATAACTCAAACATGTTAAATAATTTCGTATGAGAAAATGATTTTGGTATTACGTATGTATGAGAATTTCGAGCGTACCCGGCCCCTTAAATAAAACAAGTCCATGAGCGTAGATTAATAAAAGTCAATTTTCATGATTTTTTGTTTCAATAAATAATAAATAGATAATTTTCTAATGTTTTTCTAAGGGCCGTTCCAAAACTGGTCATTCTAGCCGGGAAACTTCGAAGTTCCTTGTAGAAACACAATATTAAAAAAATCGATGTTAATAAAACTTTTATACTTATTTGTATTTCAAAATTATTTTCAAATACGAAAACTTTTATTGGTACAATCAGTATAATTGAACATGAAAACCCATAGAATTGCAACGCCCGCATCGTACAATCAATACCACATTCAAATTACTAAATCCCGAACAATAACGATTACCGTTTAACAGTCCAATTCAACTTCCCTGCCATTAAAATTTCAGTCAATTTAAAGGGGAGCGTTACTCATGGGTTATTCCAGACCACAGTATAGCAATATTATATCCCTACAGTAACGAAACGCCTTTGATGTCGCACGATGCCGCCACCGGTGTAGGTACCGAGCAGATATGCCAGGGTTGCCACGAAACGGGAAATAAAATAAAAATAAAATATTGTGCTTGTAATGTTATCATATAATATATAATCTGTATAAATTTGACGACCTTCGTGGCTCAATGGTTAGAGTGTGTGGCAACTCAAGCCGGGGGTCGCGGGTTCGAATCCCGCCGACGCAACAAAAAAGTTTTTCAATGTTCCTGGGTCATGGATGTGTATTAAATATGTGTATGATATAATAAAAAAATCTTAAATACATGTATATTGTATAGTATAAAAGTATTAAACATATTTCCTTTGTCTGGTACCTGTAGCACAAGTCCTTCAGGTACTTAGCACGGGGCCAGACTGACGTGGTGTGAAGCGTCCATAGATATTATTATAATCAGCGTGTTATATTTACATAAGTCGTACTGCCAGATATTTACGTGAAACTTTATTTTTAGATGATTTAGTTCTCTATTTAAAAATTTAATTCACCCATCAAGCCCCATAAGCTCACCGGTGAGCGAGACACAATATAATAACAATAGATTTTCAAGACTCCACGATCGAAGGATTAAAATAATGAAGACGCATTCTATAAAATATCCAATAATTATTTATAAATCACATAATTGGTAGGTACGGACTACGGTAGGCCACCCGCCAGGCCGCCACACATCAGATGTAACAGAACTCAGAAACGCTTCAAAACTCGCTCATATTACGTGCGCGGTAAGGGCGGTCCAAAGGTCAACATGTTACACTTGATGTGTGGCTCTGTGTACCTCGCTAGGTAGGTACTAATTAGTATGTAAGTTGTAACAGGGTATTTGACAAATTTTTAATGTATTCTATATTGTTTCTCTTCAAGTTACACTTTTTACAACGTGAGTTACAATTAAACAGAGATGCAAATAAATGCCGCCAAGATCAACACAATATTAGTGTTAACAGCTGTGAGCCGATATTTATAAAAATTTAAACCCTTTTTGTTTTTTAATCAGATTTACATCCGTACACTGAAGTCTGCAACCTTATAATATCCCATGTTTATAAGATAAGTTATCGTTTTACAATAATTACAACACAAAATTCGTAGACAACGCGCCAACGTCACCCCTGCGCGGGCAGGTACACAAACTCCGCGAGTTTGTGTACGCGGATCCGCGCCGCCCGCTTCCCCGCGGGTACCCCTCCGTTGCTCTGCGCAAGTACATTCGTTTCACTACTGTAGGGATATATTGCTATACTGTGTTCCAGACGGTTCCTTTTAGCACGCCATAGTAGTTACACATTACAGACACATATAGTAGAGTAACTAGGTTGTATTCTAACATCCTAGTTAGCTGTAAGCGACACATTATGTTTTACGCACGCGCTTTGCAATACTGACTTGTTGGGCTCTCTAAACTTATCTGAAATCACGCTTATATGTGTGCGTACTTTGACGGCCTAGTAAAATAATAATAACTCCCACACAGGTTTCAATGAAGGTGGCCGGTTTCATTGAAACCAGGCCAGTTACGCAGGAATAATTTTATAGTGCCCAAGTGTGTGCGCAGTACACAAGAGCACTCTCTATTCCTTTTCTTTGGGAACCCAATGGGACGGAAGACTAACACGACTGGCGAGATATCAGGCGCAGGACCGACTTTTTACATGCCCATCCGACGCATGGATCATTTTACTTGTCAGACAATCAGGTGATCACTGATCAGCCTGCATTGTCCTAACTAAGCTTGGAAATAACATGTTTCCAACGCGGGAATCGAACTCACGACCTCCGGCCGAGTCAAGAGCCGCGCTCTAAAGCACTAGACCACGGAGGCGCTAGGCCTAGTATGATAAATATAATTTATAATCTACTGTATATTATTTATACTATTGTAGGTACATTAGCACGGTACAATAATTTATGTCAATTACATTAGCTTCCCAATTGGAATCCTTAATTACTATTTCCTTATTTACCGACATGTTATGAATTAATAATGGCAAATTCTGCTATTAATGTGGTATTGATTTCTTATTTTCTGGACGTTTATTTTCTTTTTGTTATTCTTAGATAGCAAACTTTTCTTTATTTTATAAGGAGACATAACAATAGTTAAGAGTTTACAACATTGAATTGTACCATCGAGGAAATTGATTCCTAGGCAGTTGACAGACCAACGTCATTTGGTCGGATCATGTCAATTCAATGTGATCTGTCGGATGGGTTTGACGTAACGCAACCAAATTACTTAGGTCCGCCATCTGCCTAGAAATCAACTTCTCTGATAGTACAATGCAATGCAAAACAGCAAACTCAGACCTTTTTTGTTGTACAAAAAAAAGATATGATTTGAGTTTTATTGCAAGAGTCCGAGTAAGTGGTAGACGGTCAATTTGAAACGAAATATTATAAAATATACTTCAGTGATTTGCGCCTAAGATCTAACCCTCAGGACCTGATTACACCAACCGGTAGGATTGCGAGACAGTGCCGAGCTAACTTTATTGTCACACTAGCTTGTGCCCGCGACTTCGCCCGCGTGGAATTCTGAGAACGACAAAATTTCAAGTAAAAAAACATATCTTTTTATAGAGGTACGTAAAATATAGCCAATATGTCACTCAGAAACACACCAGCTTTCTATCGGTGTTAACATTTTTACAATCGGACCAGAAGCTTAGAGATTACCTCCTACAAAAATAAACTTTATCTCTTTATTATATAAGCATAGATCACTCTACTTGGTAGGTGTAATCAGGCCCTTAGTATCAAATTCTTGAACTGACCACAGAACTTCACGGGCTAAAAGACGAATCTTCCCTTCATCTCCCCTAACAGGCAGCGATGGAATCAGATTCCAAATTAGATATATGGCCCAAAGGGACGCTCCGGAGGTGTCAAGTGCTTCCTGATCAAGAGTTCTCGAATAACAAGCCACGCGAAAATCGACCTTCAACTCCATCTTGGATTTGTTCTAGGTTTTCTCGGTGTTATATTTATTTTCACCCGACATCGTAGCCAAAAGGAAATTCATTAGTAAAAGTTTGTGAGTTTGTATGTTGGTTACTTCTTCAGGTCTAAACGGCTGAAGCAATTTTAATAAAATTTGGCATGAAGTTTGTTGATACCCTTGATCAGCGTTTCCCAAAGTTGGCGTTCAATCTAAAGCGGGGCGGTGTGAAACTCAAAAAAAATGGCAGTGTTTTTAGAGCAAATTTGTAGCAAAAGCCCCTTAATTGAATTTAATAAAATAAAGTAGGTGCAACAATGGGTGTTTGCACAGTGCACACTGCACGATAACGACACGACACGATACCACAGAATAGTGGGCCACCGGCCACCGCACATACTATACAATTTCAAGTTGACCGACTATCGTACAAACTGACTATCTTACTAATTATAATATTCTGTCACTTAGTATTGAATGCACCCAAAATATTCTCCTTTCTTTTCGCCTTCGTTTTATTAGTGCCACAATAAAAGCGTGCTTTTTACGCATTTTAACACGCACGTCGCTAGGCTAGCAACACCGTTACCAAATAAATATAAAAGTCTGCGGCTGGCAGCGTACACGATGAAGTTGTCCAATTAAATTGTGACACTACGCAATTTAGTTTGTATGATAGTCGGCCAACTTGAAATTGTATTATATGTGCGGTGGCCCTTATCTATTCTGTGGTATCGTGTCGTGTCGTTACCGTCGCAGTGTGAAAACACCCAATGGGGGCGCTAAACATATTTTGTTCCTAAAGTGGGCAGTGGACAAAATATGTTTGGGAACCCCTGCACCTAAGCTACTTTTTACTGCGGGAAAACATAAATGTTTATTTTTATTTCACTTCACTTACAAACCGCGGGTAACACCGAGGGGCACCGCTGGTGTACGAATAAAAACATACGTACATACGTTTGTTGTATGTTTTCCGATGACCGTTCCATCAGTATTAATCGAGAATGCTTTATCAATTGATTTCTGAAACATAATTTTGAGTCACGTCAAATAAAAAATCATTTTACAATGAAAATTATTATTGTCGCTATTGTCTAAAATCTAAATTGACTACACATCACGTCCAAAACAATTATGAATGTTAATTTATACAAATTGCAGTCACGAAATACAGCTAACATCTCTAATCGATTAATTGATGAAAACATAATATTTTGGTTCTAAAAAAAAAATGATGTTCAATTAGGAAATTTAAAGAACAATCGCAGATTAAAAACTCTTATAATATCAAATCATTGGACTTTGCCGTTTCATCAAATAGATAAACCTAAATTTTGCAGCACAAAGCAGGCTGATGATGATGAACTATGGCTAAGAATACTCTAATTCACGTCACACTTATTAACACCTCCCTTTTTTGACGGACTTGAAACTATAATTACTATACCACTATAGTTATGTCTATTGTGACTATGAATAACGATAAGGCTGCCTTCACACTAGCGTTTGTCCAGAGTAGGCGTTCGATGAAAAAAGGCAGCCTTATATAGTTTGTAGTAGACAATTTTTTTTTCTTAGACAACCCAAAAAGCAAAGTCTACTGACTGGCCTCACTAGGATGATGATGACGATGATCCAATAAATAAAGCTAGTAAATAAGCTGAAGCCATTTATTATTTTTATTTACCATAGCTGGCTCGGATATGATGTGAATCTAAAAAGGGATCCGCAATTTCTCACTTGGTTGATCTGCTTGATGGCCTTTGATACAGCAAACAGGGCGTATGTGAAACAAAAAGCTGTATATTTCTTATAAAAGGAAGGCTTTTGTTTACTTTTAAATCACTATCAGCAGCAGTAGGGTAAGATAAGTTAAGACTTGCGTTGATTATTATAGGCGAAACCCCATTAGTGGGACACGTCACACGACACGATACGACACTTCACTACCATATAACTGACGTTTTACAAACGTGAATGTAACTTTTGTAGAACGTCAGTTCTCTGGAAGTGAAGTGTCGCGTCGTGTCGGGTCGTTCTAGTGCTGTCTTACCTTAATTAATGCGTTAAGTAGACGCGCTTACTTATTTGTTATAGATCATTTAGATCTCTAGCTATTAATAACCGTCTCACAAAATAATTATAGCGACAGCTTACCCATCTAATTATAACATAAATCATTCGGCGTATTCTGGTCATCACAAAAACCACCTGGTCCAGATTTAAAATGTCACACAGACTGCGGTGCGCTAACTAAAACTAATATTATAATCTGTGGCCGACCTGTCACATTTGGCGGTCGCCACGTCATTCGTTGCGGCGAAGCAATGTGGCCAAAATTCCGAATTTAGGGTACGTATCCAAATTATTTCCGCGATATAATAATTTGGAATTTCCTTGTTATTTCCATTTACAATAAATGTGCGAGTCCGATTTCAATCTATTTTCAATAATGGCGCTAATAAATATGACATTACGAAAATAAATTGTTTTTTCGTAATGAGAATCGAATTTGGAGAACCCTGATTGAAAATTTAAATGAATAATGTGTTTTGGTGAATAGCCGAACCGCGTCCTTTCCACCTGTAATTTTACGTGATTTATTATTTACTAGCTGATGCCCGCGACTTCGTCCGCGTTAGCATAGTAGATCACGTCCCAAGTATTATTTTTCAAAAATATTCAATGTACAGAATTGACTTTCCTACGATTTTATTATATGTATAGATAGATGTATAGATGTAGATAGATAGATGACTTACTTTGTTCTTAAAGATCAGAAATAAGACGTGTCATGAGAAGGAAGAGGCTTCCATATCGATTGTAGATCACGTCCCAAGTATTACTTTTCAAAAATATTCAAAGTACAGAATTGACTTTCCTACGATTTTATTATATGTATAGATGGGCTCAGATTTGTAGACATAATAGGGATGATGACAAGGTCAAAGATTAGCGACTTTTGTTAATAAAATAAAG
Organism: Polyommatus icarus; assembly: GCA_937595015.1. NCBI lineage: Eukaryota > Metazoa > Arthropoda > Insecta > Lepidoptera > Lycaenidae > Polyommatus > Polyommatus icarus. Next base: position 6,929,467 of record OW569322.1, on the reverse strand, counting down.
AAAGCACAGCAAAAAATAAGCGTTACCAAAATTTCAGCTCGATAGCATTTGTATTTTTTTTGTTAGGCGCCTTCAAAGTTGGATAATCAAGTCGATTTTTTTTTCAATTAAATTTCTTAATATTTGTATACCATTCGATAACTTATGCAATTAAAAGTAACTTTTGGTATGAAACCACTTTCATAAACGCAATATTTAATATACCTATCGAACAAAGTTCCCTCCCGATCCGTACAAACTAAGAAAGACTGACGTCAGTCTTTCGTAGCACTTTGTATGGGGCGTTTCGGGCAGGTCTATTTTATGAGATGTTTGAATTGTTCATATCTTGGTGAATTTTTAAGCTATGAGAGTCATTCTTTCAGCAATGTTTCTATTTTTTAAGGGTCTTTCAATTACCAATAAGAAAAAAAATTTGTCATCAAGCCTATTGTCGCGGCCCAGCAGCGACAGTACACGGACAGTTTTGTGCCTTTAATTAACTTTTTAATTTTTATAAAATATAATCTGTGTAACAATTATCTAATCATATGGACAATGACATTTGACATTGACGTTTGTGCAAAGTGACTAGTGAAAATTTCAAAAATTCATTCGTTATATTGTCTACGAAGCCGGCCGGCCGGCAGCGCAGATAAGCGCTAATTCGAGAAATATACGTTCGGACAATTATACGAAAAAATCTCAGCTCAAAACTTCGTAGAAGAGGAAAGCCAGCCAAAACCGTACGTTGCTGCATCAATAATACTATAGTTAATTATGCTTACTTACATGCTTACGTTTTCTCTCTTCTGTAGAAAGGCTACTTTGGCCGTCCTTCCCTAGAGACCTTCACCTTTTTCATACAAAACTTGCAAGCAACTTTTGTGTGATGAAAAAATCAGAAAAAATATTTCTTGAGTCCCCTTTATATTTCATCGCATTAAATATTTAGCGGCCATAAAAGGAATCTGAAGTTTCGTGGCGTTACGTTATTACAAGTAACACGGGTGGTTTTGAAGTGAATTTTTTATGACGTCATTCCTCTGTTTCCACGAATTTGTACAGTCTGTCCTTTGTTAACAACGTTTACAATTGTTTAAAAGTATTTACAAGTCTTTTTAATAACAAAGCTTTTGCTACAATTATCATTATAACTACTTAGCACTTCATAGCAAACTTTTTGTTTGAAAGAGGCACTCAAAGGCAAAAGTAACATATTGCTAAAGAAATATAATGACCAATTTCTAAATAAAGTAAAAAATAAAGTACAAGAGCACTTACGTATAAAATGCTTTGGTTACACACCTCACAATACTATAATATACCCCATACAGCATACATAATAATATAGGCCTTAAAGCTCTGTAAGGGAGCTATATAATATTATAACGCGCAAACTATAGGAGTAAATATTAAACGGCGAACTGTTTATTTCCTTACTCGATCAGTAAGCAACAATTTAATTACAAGACCCTCGTGGGTCCCTTTCGCATAAATCTCGTTGTTTTCGAAGTGGGAATAATACCGGGACGTTTAATAAAACAATGTGCCGGAGTTGCTTGTTTGGGTACAAGTTATGTAATCATCATCATCACGCGATCCTTAAAAAACTCGGCTATGATGACTTAATTGAAGATTTTCAGACCGCCGTGCCATAACAACTCCAACCCCGCACGGCTCTCATATAAGTGGTACATAAGGTGACATTTTAATCCCTAACATAATATTATGTATTTTCCAATTATTTAAATATTAATTTCTTATTATTACATTAGCCTTCACAACAAAACGAATCTTGTTTGCCAAAAATCTTCATAAAACCCTAATCTTTACAACGTATTATGCCTTATCAAATAAGGAAAGTTTGAGGTAAGGGAAACCACTGTCGCTAGATACTTAGCACGATAAGGGGGGCTCATCTGTACTACGAAACTAATAGGGTTGCCACACGCAAGGAATATTGCAATGGCACTATTCCTGTCATACGTGTTGTCATATTGTCCGCAATATGTCGCAATTTAGCTTCAATTCATTCGCAATTTAATCAAAATTAGGTCGCAGTTCAATGGCGATTCTATTATTAATAGCTTACTGCCATAATTATATATTTTGTTTTTATAGTCACTTAGTTACTATTGTTTTCCGGTAAATTAAAAATAAAATAAATAGCGGAAAAATGTGTTTGTTCCATTTACAAATTATAATAAGAAGTTGAAATACGTATATTATATTCTGTCAATAATTCTTATGCTACAGAAACTATACTAAAACTATTGATGAAATTGCTACAAATGTGAAAGAGTCATAAAATCACCTGAATATATTGGGATAGCAGCTGATATTACAATGATAACATTTCCTTATGCTCACATTTCCAGCTTACATTACGAAAACAAACGTCGCGTTATTGGATAAGGTATAACAATGAGGGTAATAATAATATTTTATCGTTACATTTAATATTACATCCAATATGGAACCGCTCAATTGTAACGACGATTTGTGGCAGCCCTAGCGTACATGAGGTATAAACAGTATCACGTACAGTCAACGAAATATCTCGTGCACCAATTACCTACCTTATTACAATGGGTATAAGATTGAAAAGTATTAAACTGGGCTTGTCAACGACTGTATGTGTGTACCTTCATTAGTCCGAACCTATTCATATCTCGACTTAAGGGATTATTGCATCCCTTCCGTGTAATGTCATTGAATATTAGGCTTTAGGGCTTTACGGCTAGGTTTATGATTGAATGTGTGCAGGCTATATAAGTTTCATCTGGAATCATTGTGGAACGTAATGATCTAATTAACTTATTGCAAGAGTAGGGTTGTTTTCCGATTGTATGTAATTTATTTTTATTTTACCGGAAAACAAAGGCTTTACAACAAAACAAACTATAAGGTTGGCCGCATACGCACATTTTCCGTATTCGTTTTCCTTATGCGGAATGTCGATTCGGAATTCCGTGAGACTAGAGCACACGTTCGATTTTTTCACGCGCGATCGCGCCAGTATTGCACTTGAAACGTACGTGTGGAATTCGTTCCGTACGGAGAAGAGTTCAGTTCAATTCTCAACCTCAACAATTTCTGTATCGTTTAAACCTTATTAAGAGGCCGGGTACCCTTGGAATTTCTCATACATACGTAATACCAAAATCATTTTCTCATACGAAAATATTTAACATGTTTGAGTTGTTTTTCAGTTTAAAATAGAAATTACCTAGGTTCCTACACAAAAATTTTATTCAAAATATTTAAACACAAAAAAAAAAAATTTGTTTAAAATTTTTTTAGTAAATTTACTACTAAATATTTAAACACTAAAAAATAGAGTAAAACACTAAAAAATATATAAATAAATAGTAAATTTACTACAAAATATTTAAATACTAAAAAATATTTTTTAGAGTTTAAATATTTTGTAGTAAATTTACTTTTCATTTGTATATTTTTTAGTGTTTTACTCTATTTATTAGTGTTTAAATATTTAGTAGTAAATTTACTAAAAAAAAGTTTTAAACAAAAAAAATTTTTTTTAGGGTTTAAATATTTTGAAGTAAATTTTTGTGCAGGAACCTAGATAATTACCATTTTAAGCTGAAAAATAACTCAAACATGTTAAATATTTTCGTATGAGAAAATGATTTTGGTATTACGTATGTATGAGAATTTCAAGGGTATCCGGCCCCTTAAGCCTTAGTTTAAAAAATTGCCTTTTCTGCGCTTTATTAAGAGTCAATACTCTTAATAAAACGCCTACAAAAGCCTTATGCTTATGTAGGAAGCTTATGGTTTCGCATACACATTCAGTTTTGTTTTAATAATTTTTAAGTTGGCAGCGTTATTGTCTTCGTCTGCAAGTCGAATTTATGCGGTGGAACAGCATCAGTGTTTATTTGTCTGCCAACTTTTTAATAAAATATCCTCCGATATTTATCGACGCGGGGAAAAACGAAATATTGACGACGGCAATGTATACGCAATTTTATAGTTCGCATTTTGCTTCTTTTTAAGTTATTGCGCGTAATAATTCATGATGTTTTCCTTGGTGGTGCCACAAATCCACTTCCTATATCCTATGAATAGAAATTGCTCCGACTTTCAAAAGGTCAATTCAGCTATTAGAATATCGCAATAATACAGCTGTTTTGGTCATTTTGGGAACATGTTGGGAATTGGTGTCGCATCCAACAGAAAATCATCATCATCATCATACCAAACGTGTGTCCAAACTCGGTTGATATTTCGAGTACGAACCCGACAATTAATCCATAATGCTTTGTTCAAACCTACGAGACAAAGCGACTGCGAAGCGGGAGCGTCAAGTTGTCAAATGTGTGTTTTGATTAAAAACACACATATTTTGACAACTTGACGCAGTCGCTTGGTCGCGTAGGTTTGAACTAAGCATAATATTATCAATTCGAAAGTTTGTCTATCAGCTGTCTGCCTGATTACTGATACCTTCTAACGCCCAAACCGCTGAACCGATTTTGATGTTTGGTATGGAGAATGGAGATACTTTCATTCCTAGGCAAGGACATAGGGTATTTTTTGTCCAGGAAACACGTACGGTTTTCGTGGAATAAACGTATTTAGGCCCAATGGAGTTGCGAGCAAAAACTAGCTTACGATAGTTTTATCGAAAATTGGAAGTCTAACTTACGTACGAGAATAAAGCAAGTATTTTAATACTTAACTATTTGAAATAACTATTATAATACTATTCTGATTCTTATTAAATATTGAATGAAATAACTTGTTTACTATTTCAGTCCAACAACCCCAGCTGGGAAATTGTTTTGAAAACAAAATGGCGTCTTGATAATTTAATTAGAATCAAACGTTCGCAAATTGCAAGTCAAACCGATCGGCTGTCTGTAGCCAATTAACGATGCACTCCAACTCTCCTTGATTGAGCGGGAATTTGCCAATGATACGTACTCATAAGTACACATTACAGGGATTTTCAAGTGGATAAGCAAATATGCAAGTTTTAGGAGCGCGCTCCTTATATTTGCTTACGAATTACGATCGATCGTGCTCAAAGGATTATCCGCAAATAGTAATTAGTTGATAGCAGTAGTGTAAAGAATACTCGCTGGGTAATACCATTGTATTGTCCAGCATTATTCAATTAATTTGATCGCAGACCCATGAGTCGGAGACCAAAGTACATAATTGAGAAGAATGCAGCACTATACATAATATAGGGCCTAAATTGAGGGCCGATTTCACCACATCCTGATAAGTGCCGGATAGGCTATCCACCACTTAACTTGACGGATAGAGTATTGAGAATCTGTCAAAAAAGTTATGGATAGCCTATCCAGCACTTAATCAGGAAGTGGTGAAAGAGGCCCTTAATGTTTTTTATCTTCCCTCATGCTAATCAAATCAAATTAAATCAAGCTAATATCAGACCCATACTGTGTATAAATACATTGTAGTAATACTATTTGTTTTCTTTGTCTGATACTCTAGATGAGTGGCGTGACGGACATAGATAAACCATTGTGGATCTATAAGGCTGTACCTGTGTATTTTATTATCATATTTTATACCTTTAACCTGGCCTGTTTCACCACTTCCTGATAAGACTATCCACCACCTTACTTGACAGATAGAGTATAGAGAATCTGTCAAATAAGCCTATCCGGCACCTTATCAGGAAGTGGTGAAACAGGCCCTAAATGTTCATAATTTGATTATTGTTTTAGCCTACTTACAAGTTACACCTATGCCATAATAATCGATACAATAATATTATGTTGACATCTAAAACACCAAACACAACATAATCATCATCATTCACGTCCATGACTAACCTAAAAACCCGGAATGTGCCCGATAAAGTCATTTCCTAACATAAACGACAGTCGTTTGGGAGCGTACACGCAAAATAGGGTATTTCGGTCCTCCTAACGGTACGACTTCGTATTCATTAAGCTAATGTCCCTGTGGCTTTGCATTTTCAACTTAAAAGGTCTTATTAATATAATGAAGACCATATTTAGCTTCATTCTAACCACTTTCGAGATAAGTGGTCATAACAGTGCAGTGGAAAGCAGAATTTCGGGGTGAAAATTTCTTTAGTGTTGTGCATTTTCGGGTCACGTAAAATGTTAAAATCGACCGGCGCGAGACCTAACCCAAATTACGTAGAATTCGCTCAAGAACCGTACATTTCTTGCAATCAGATCTGCCCTTAAACTTTTAAGTAACTGCATAATCCATACTAATATTATAAATGCGAAAGTGTGTCTGTCTGTCTGTATGTTACCTCTTTACGCTTAAACCGCTGGACCGATTTTGCTGAAATTTGGCACGAAGATACCTTGAGTCCCGGGAATGGACATAGGATAGTTTTTATCCCGGAAAAATGTACGGTTCCGTCGCAATAAACAAATTTAGGCGCAACGGAGTTGTGGGCGTCCTCTAATTTACTCTGAATCGTTTAAGCTGTTAAAACATTAATAAGAGTGTTACAGAATGGATATCAATACTTTGTTATTAAATACTAGCTGTCTCGGCAAACGTTGTTTTGCCACTTAAAATATTTCTACTTCATCAGTCGATACTAATCGACGGGGTGGGGAGAATTTTTTTATACACCAGATGTTAAGTTGGAAAAAACAGTTAATAATATGAAGTAAGTCCATTAAAGAAAAAAGTTTGATACAAAATCTGACCCCCTCTTTGCTCCCCTTAGAGGGATGGGAGGGGGGGTTATTTTTATACACCAGATTTTGCGTTGGAAGAAGACAAATATATCTGCGAAAACCGTATGCAAATCGGATCAGTAGTTTTCGTGTTAAAGCAAAAGTCTTATACAAAATCTGCCTCCTCTTTCGTCTCTTTAGAGGGGTGGGGGGATTTTTTTATAGACCAGATGTGATGGATATCAATACTTTGTTATTAAATACTAGCTGTCTCGGCAAACGTTGTTTTGCCACTTAAAATATTTCTACTTCATCAGTCGATACTAATCGACGGGGTGGGGGGAATTTTTTTATACACCAGATGTTAAGTTGGAAAAAACAGTTAATAATATGAAGTAAGTCCATTAAAGAAAAAAGTTTGATACAAAATCTGACCCCCTCTTTGCTCCCCTTAGAGGGATGGGAGGGGGGGTTATTTTTATACACCAGATTTTGCGTTGGAAGAAGACAAATATATCTGCGAAAACCGCATTCAAATCGGATCAGTAGTTTTCGTGTGATGCTGGAACAAACATACAGACAGACAGACAGACAAAAAAACTAACCACATTTTTGGCTTCTATAGCGATGTAGTAACACCCCCCGCTTATTATTTTTTGAATATCTTTAATGTTCAGAATTTTCATTTCTACAGTTTTATTATACGAGTATGTATAAATTTAAAACGAAAGAGAGAAGAAAACAGCACACTAAAAATCTAATAATTTATTACTTATATTATTATTATCAGAATAAAGCAGTAGCATTTGAAACTATAATAATAATTATCAATAGAATATCCTCTCTATACGTTTCTGTATAATTATACATTCATTGTCAAGTCTCATTATAACTTTACATAATAGGAAGAATAAGATAATTGCCGTCTTTATTCTATCCAATTAGTGTCATAAGTATCCACGAACTCTGCTAGCGGGGGAATAATATAACAGTTAGGCCATTTGTCCAATGTCCATAGTCAACGACACCGAAAAAATTCAAATAAAATGCTACTTTATGACCTAGAAATCTTTAGATTACATTTTCTACCCACATTGGTCTAGCGACCCATGCCGCCGCTGCTGTTAAGTGGCGCAGAGGAAAATGAAACCTTTAGGCTAGGTAAGTGTCTTTAAATCTTTTTACGCGACCCGCCTGAAAAAATATTTCATGACCCCCATCCTTTGCACTTTTATCACGCTTACGTCCTCGTAAGGGTCAATTCAGATGTAAATGCATTTCTAAATTTGTATGGATTTGACAGATTTGCAAGACGGTTCACGCTCACGAAATCTGTTACTTCCCGTAAACGGTCATTGGTATAATATTTTAAATATTGACCGTTTATGAATTAATTTCCCCTGCTTAATATATCATCAATATTTTTAATCTTTATAGTTTTTTTACTGGAACAGATCTCGACCCCCTAGGGGCGCGATCCACAGGTCACTCAGAAGAACACTGGCCTAGATCATAAAGGTGAACGCAGATTTGGGCCGCACCGCACGCACCGCAGTCGCCGCATTCGAATTATTTATAATATTATGTACTTATAGGCAAGCTCGCATACCTACCCGCGCCGCAGTCGACGCAACTTCGATTCGAATCTGCGTTCACCTTTAAGTAGCAGCTTTATTTGATTTTTTATCGGTGACGTCTCAGTGACGGCAGGCAGTGGACATACGCCCGTATAACACAAAGGGCGCATCCCCGCGGATCGCTGTATTGTGTGAAATCCCTTATGTTACTGAAAAATAATTGTCAGTGAAATATTGCTGTTTGGGAGTATTCTTTTTTCGAAAGGTGGCAAACGTGTGCTGTTATTTAAGTTATTTGTAACATGGAATCTTTGTTCGGTAATTTTGGGAGAACAATTTAAGCTGGCCAAATTCGTATTAATTTTTTTGTTCAATAGTACCTTAAATGTAAAAAATAAGTAATTTTTATATCTTTGCTACTTTAATAATGCAAAGTTTCATCATTTTAGATCAAACATTTGGACGATAGACCGAAGACTACGATACCCTAAAATATGGGCCTTATTTACTTTTCTTTAAAAGGAATGTTATATTTTTGGCTTGCACACACTAGTGAATTTTTATAATACAAAATGTCCTCGGACTAAAAATCATAAAGTACCCCCGCCTCTTTTGTCACATCACTTAAAAGCGTCATCTATGAAAATTTCACCAATACTGCTTACGAAAACACTTCACTGTAGCTACTAAAAGCAACGACCCCTTTAGAAAACAGCATCAAAAGTGAAATGAAACACAAACATGGAAAAGAACCCCTTTGAAAGGCAGCTAGCCAGCCACAACCAAGTAAGTTGAGTATTTCAGATGATAGATGGCGTTTGATGTTAAAAGCTTGAGTAAAAAGCTGCTTCTTAGCGCACCTTCAGCTGCCTTTTGGCCGAAGCTTTTAGAAGCTAAAAGCGTGACATGACAGAAAATAACTTTTAGAATGTTAATATTATTTTCTTTAATATAAGATTTTCATAAAAAATAGACTTAGAAGCTATGTGTAAATTGTTGCCACAACGTCAAATTTTTTCAAAATTATTTTAGCAGTGTTTGCGTGAAAAAGTAACAAATACACACACACACGCACCAACCATTGGCTGCATAAATCGTCACACAAAACAACTTTAAGGGTGGGTTGCACCAGAGGCGAGGTTATAGTTACAGTTATATTCAAAGTTATGGCTAACTTAACTTTAACCTTGACTTTGATCACAGAATTTGACAGATATCTGTTGCTGGTCCGACAAGGTTTAAAAAGAACGTGGGCGGAGGCGCTGCAGAAAAATTGCGTTTTTGTATGATGACAGCGATTTAAAGCCTTGTCGAGCTCTATGGTTATGGTTAAATATGGCGTCAATTTTTTACTTTAACCAAAGATTTGACATTTTGCATTATATTTAGTTAAAGTTACAGTTATAGTCAAAGTAAGTTGGAGCAACCATAAATCATCCAAAAAGCATTCTAAATAATTGAGGGCAACAATAGGTTTTAAAAATTCATCTGTCTCGAGGCACGCTATAAACTGGACAATTGATGTTGCTGATGGAATAGTCTAGTGCTCCAAGTTTAATCGAGTTTGGCATTACGCTTGCATCGGCCTGTCCATGCTAAATCTACCGTTTTATGGATGCCGTGTTTACTAACGGAAAAGTTGGGTATGGAGTAAAAAATAATTCGTACCCAACTTTTCCGTTTCTTTAATGTTGAATTGGATCATCATCAAGATATAATATGGATAAATAATTTTCGTATGTGAGTGAGGCAAAGCAGCCAGCAAATGCGCCATGTAGCTTTCATACTGCTGATTGGAGATTACTAATCAGCAGTATGCAATTATAGCTATGTATGGCGCACTTTCCAAGTAGGCGCGCTTTGCCACACTTACCCTACTATTATACTACAGAAAATCAGCTTGAAACCCTATGTTGTGTTTCACCGTGTCACTCAAGGCCAAGAGTGAGATAAGGACCAGTTGGCATTAATATTGATTTTCTATTGACTATGGTTTCAAATTTTACTGCTTCGCATCGACTAGCGACTAGGCATTGACTGATAACAGGACAGTAGTTTTCCGAAAAAAAACCGTACCCCACCGAATCCTATCAGTTTAGCAGTAAAATTAAAAAATTCAAAGTGTTTTATTTTAAAAATGTCACAAAAATTAATTTTAATTTTTAAAGCGTATTAAAGTACTTAATACAATATAAGTGACACAAGTGATCCAAATAAAATACTTAAAAATAAAAACTAAAAAATGGTGGCATTTAAAAAGGTAAGTACCTACTTTGAAATTTGAATAAAATGGAATGTGTATGTCTTTCTCACGCATATGGAGACTTGAAGATTATTCTTTACACCTTCAACACACGCACATTCTATGCCTAATCTGCAAATCTAGTGTAAAGATTGCTTCTCACACGGCATCAACCTATATAAACAAATTGAATAGCTTCCCTTAGCCCTAGGTGAGCTGACGATTTTCGTCAATCGCCTAGGACAAAAGGGAGGGTGAATACTAAAGGCCCGGAGACACTCAAGCGCGTTTTTCATCAGCCAACGCCACCCGTGTCTTTCAAACCCTCCTTTTGAGATCCTACGAAAGATTAGGCACTACTTCTTAACATGTGATTTTGTGTTGGGATGGTTTTGTCGATAATTTTATTGATTTTATGTTCTAAGGTAACTGTATTTTCTTGTTAATTTAACACATTCTGATAAGCTTATTGTACAAATATACCGAAAAATTGGAATGTACACTGTAATGCTTAAAGCAAATAAGTTACATTACAAAGTTTTAGCCTTGCCATTTTTATTATTTTATTTATTTATTCAAGCAACACAATTCTAACTTATATCTATTTGAGAATGTACCTTAAACCTGCAAGGTTTGTCTGGTACACAGCTTACATATATGAACGTATCAAGTAAAACCTTTTGTTTGATACGTAGCATAGTGTAACTATAACGTTTGTATTATATAGCCCGTATAGGTCTGCATCTTGTGAAATTATTAAATTCTTAATAAATAATAATAAATAATTTACAGAATGTAATATTTTCTTAGTATTTAGGATTGACTACATCGTACGTTTTTCTAGTTATTCTGCAACTCTCACTCAATGTCTGTTTTTAGCAACTTTATCGCAACTCTATCGACAACAGCTCAACACTAGCTCGTTATAGCACGTCACCAGTAACGGTACAGCGCTATGATTCAGCATTTTCAATCCGAAAGCCTTTCACAATTCAACTTCTTTCGACATGCACTTAAAGTTAACAGGTTAAATGTTTTGGTGAAACTTTTAGTGTCAAGTTACAACATTTAAGAGTTTCAGTGTTTACCTTTGACTTCCATACTGATATTATAAATCCAAAGTGTGTCTGTCTGTCTGTCTATTTGTACCCTCTTCAAGCTTAAGCCGTTGAACCGAATTTGAATGATGAAATTTGGTATAGAGATACTTTGAGTCCCGAGAGAGGATATCGGATACTATTTATACCGAAAAACGTACGGTTCAAGCGCGACAAGCGAATTCTTGTGCAACGGAGTTGCGGGCATCGACTAGTTTTAAAATAAAGGAACAACAATCTGAATTAAACGAGCATAAAATGTGAGCGCGTTCGGCAACTTACACAACGTAACGAGTTGCCACGGAATTGTCCACTCTAACTACTTTTATCAAAACCCATTTACACTCCTTGTTCACTGTGGATCGATCTAGCTAAATAAACTCAGAGAAATACAGTTTAAAGCATTTGAGATGTAATAAAATGAGATAAGGTAACTGACTGACGAACTTTTGCATTTATAATAATTAATATCAGTACGGATGGCATATACTACTAGATATAAATATCCTGTTTTAGACGCCTTAACTGATGATAAGCGATAGTTGCTGTCTTTAACAATTATACATTTTTAATAACTTAGTCTGCATCGGCTTTTCGCCCATATTCTTTTTATTTCTTATGTATAAATGTTTGTCGCAAATGTATTAATACAACTGTAATTTACAACTTTTGAACTATAGCAGGAGCAATTAAAAGGGGCACTGAATGCAAACAAAACGGGCGCCACCTTTTTTAGCACTACCAGCACCCTGGGCACCGAAGAAATCTCGCCCAGGCTATGTCCTAGTGGGTCAAATAAACTTTTATTTATTTAGTAGTGCTAAAACCGGGACTGAACAATAGTTTGTACACAAATTGTGTAGAATAGTGCATACACTCCAATAAAACCAGATTCATTGGTGTATACACAAATTATTTTCTAAATGGCATACAATTTGTGGAGTCTACGTTATCGCGTCTAACGACTTTATGTAACGGGCGCCGAACAAAAAGGTGACAATTAATGGCGCCCGAATGGAAATATATCTTCACATTGTTCGGACTAATAAGAGATTAATATTAAGTAATGAGATTGTAACAAAGGCAGTGCATATTTCGTACTTGAATGTAGAAGAAAAATAAGGAGTATGCATTGCTTTCAACTAATAATAATAATATTATGTAGTACATGTTAACTTTGGGCTGACTTTAAGAGATTATACGAATACAAGAGGTGTTTACCTTGTATTGGTATTAAGCACGAATCAACTATGCATAAAAACAATACTAAATTTAAATATCAATATAGTAAGTCTTGTAACACCTTGGCACGCCTCGTTTCGATTTAAAGTAACCCCCTTATTATATTAAATTACATAAAACTAAATAGTAAAATTTAAAGCAATAAATTAAAGGCAAGCCTTTACAATATTATACTACTAAACACGTAGCTACAAAGTGACGTAGAAGGTCTACTCCGTACCATTCATCAGCGTAGGCGTCTACGAGTTATAACTTTTTCCATTTTGTTGGGTGAAATTATGAAGGCTTGATTAATTATTAGTACATACACAACACTAGTATTAAGTTATCATAATTATAGTAGGCGTGAAACAAGTAATTTATCAACATAAAGTATTATTGTTTTATACTAGTGATTAAAGAAAGTATTTTAAACTTTTTAAACAATAATCCTTGACACACTAATGTTTTCGAACAAAATTCCAAAAACATCGTCAGAATTTAATAAAAAAAGGTATTTTAAGTGCAGCTCATAAAAATCTTAATAAATCGTAACATCAATCAAAACACAACCGCCAATGAAATATGGTGGTGCCCATTAAAATATATGAGAGTAACCACACGCTAGGGCCGGTAGGAGTCAGGATGCGGGCCAAAGTGTATAAATTTTTACACTTTTTAAGTCGCTTTTATATTATGCTTTTTATATTTTATAAAAAAACTAGCGACCTGCCCCGGCGTCGCACGGGTATAAAATATAATATAGCCACTGAAAAATATAAATTAAAATCGATAGCCTATGATCCTTCACGTGGTCTACTTCTTATATGTGCCAAATAACAGAAAAATTGCTCCAGTAGTTCACGAGATAAGCCCTTTCACATAATTTCCCCCGTTTTTTACACATTCTCCTATCAGTATTAGCGTGATAAAATATAGAATTTACCCTTCCTCAATAAATGGGCTATCTGATACTGAAAGAATTTTTCAAATCCGATCAGTAGTTTCTGAGATTAGCGCGTTCAAGTTAGCCCTTTCAAATAATTTTCTACGTTTTTTCCACATTTTTCTCTATTTCTTCGCTCCTATTAGTCTTAGCGTGATAAAATATAGCCTATAACCTTCCTCGATAAATGGGCTATCTAACACTGAAAGAATCATCAAAATCCGTTGCGTAGTTTTAAAGATTAAAGGGAACAAAGGGACATGAGGGAAAAAAGCGACTTTGTTTTATAACAAGTATAGATAGAAGATAGTTTATTATATGGTTTATCTTTTTTGCTTTGATGTTTTACAAGTCGCTCTTTCAACTAAGACGTCAATGTAATGATATAATATAGCACATAGTGTGAAAATTTAATTAGATATGGAGATACTTTAAGTGCCAGCAAAATATGACATAGGATAGGATCCCGAAAAATGAATGGTTCTCGCACGATAAACTATATTTTCTCTTCACGCCCAACTAAACGTGCTGAACTGAGTCGCGGGAAAAGGACATAAGATACTTTTCATCTCGGAAAAATGTACGTTCTTCCACTCTGCTCGCAGTCCTGCAAGTCGGAGTGGGTAGACGCGGTGTAAACGCAGAATTGTACTACGACACGCGACGTTGGCTGTAATTATATCGTTTAGCTCGCATCAATCATCGGCCATTTTTATTTTTCTGTTAAACATTCATCTTGACTTTTATCTAAGAAAATAACTGGTTGCTTTTTGTTTGTTTTTGGTATGGGTATATTCCGACTTTTATTTTTTTTTGTATGCCTCGACTTAAACGTATGAATCAAGTATAAAAAAATAGTGATGTATTGTTCATATTTTTGTTATTAAGTACGTATTTTATGCACAAGTAATTATACAAAATGAATCTCACTTGTATGAGCAAAACGCATTACGGTGCGTCCACATTTATATCTTTTGCGGGATTAGATCTCCGATCAGATCTCCGTCGCGATCATCGCGCCGTATCAAGACGACGCCTATTAGATCATTCTGCCGATCATGCGTGTATTTGATTCGACACGTGTCAGATACGCGATAATAGCGATCGGGGCGTATCATGATACGCGTATCATTTTGACACGTTTCGATGATACGCGACGGAGATCTGATCGGGGATCTGATCGCGCAAATGATACAAATGTGGACGCACCGTTAGATACGGTGAATATAAAAAGTAAATTTATTTATTTCATATTATGGACTTTAATCAGAAATATAATTGTAATAATTATAATAAAGTATCTCACCAAAACACTTATAGCACTAGACGTCGCTCCATTACGCCAAAATTCGTGTTCCGCGCAGGAACCGTACATTAGCCGTACCGTGTAACCGTATTAGCTATATCCTTTCATTCCTTTCCCGGAGCTCAAAGTATATTCATTCCAAATTTCAGCAAAAAAAGTTCAGCAATTTGGGTGTAAAGAGGTAACAGACAGATAGACAGAAACCCTTTCGCATTTAAAATTTTGTATGGATATTACTTGTGTGACCCCTTAATTCACATCAATTGACTGTGTTGCCCATAATAATAACTCCTACACCGGTTTCGGTGACTTTGGCCGGTTTCATTGAAACCAGGCCAGGTACGCAGGAGTAATTTATAGTGCCCAAGTGTGTGCGCAATACACAAGATACACTCTCTATTCCTTTTCTCTCATAACCCAGTGGGACGGACGACTGAGACGACTGGCGAGAGATCAGGCGCAGGACCGACCTTTTACATGCCCATCCGACGCATGGATCATCTTACTAGTCAGACAATCAGGTGATCAGCCTGCATTGTCCTGACCAAACTTGGAAATAACATGTTTCATACGCGGGAATCGAACCCACAACCTGCGAGTCAAGAGCCACGCTCTTAACCACGGAGGCGTTATCATTATATGAAATATAGATGAATGATCCCAATTATGAAGGCACCACAAATTCTCCATATTAACATAGTCCTACACATGAGCAAAGGAATGCCTAAATTATGCTTAACCACCTCAAAGGGTCAAACTAGACCAATATACCCTTTTGATATACATAAAATGATTCAAAAGTAAACTATCAATATTTAAATTTCTAACATGTATTATTTGCCAAGTTCTATGAAAATCATTCCATTATTTTGTGTGTTTATGCAAACAAGAACGGAATAATTATTACCAATCAAAACATTTTTTATTTTGCAAATTAAAATAAAATGGGTAAGTACTAAATAAATAGTAGTAAGTACGTGATAAAAATCAATTTGATCACTTTTTCCAAATTACCAAAATAGTTATAGGTTTTACTCCCTTGTGGCTGGAGTTCCATAACATCTATACGAGTACTTAGCGGATATCTACACTCTGTAGGAAACCTAAAAAATAAAAATAATAAAAAAAAGGAAACCTACCTGTCAAAAAATTGTAGATGTGATTTTGTGATAGACCCTACGAATAACATAGACCAGTAACAATTTGATCCCTCTCACAAAATTACCCAGAAATTCAAAAATATGGGTAAGTATTATTCGTATAACATTCCACAGCAATACGTGAATACATTTCTCCATTCTTTCCACGATACAAAAGTTCATACAAAATTTATCTCCAGCCTTTGTCAATAATGCACACTCCAGACGCTTGTACATGTTAACATTGAAAGACGAAATACTGTGTAATGCCTTTGATACACTTGCTAGTTAGTATTTAGACTGGAGAATTAAAGCTTTTTATAGATTTGCTGTTTTTAAATACTACTGATTAAATGATCAGCTCATAATAATATGAAAACGAAACGAAATCCAACACTGAATTAAACAGAAATCATAATCTTTATTTGATACTAGCTGGTGCCCACGACTTCGTCCGCGTTAGCATAGTAGATCACACCCCAAGTATTATTTTTTAAAAATAGTCAATGTACAGAATTGACTTTTCTACGATTTTATTATATGTATAGATAGAAGATAGATAGAGTATAGATAAATAGATACATAAAAGCTGATAGCAAGGCAAGGAGTGGAGATAGATACATAGTGTAAAGGACAAATTTGTAGGAAATTTTATGAGCTTTCTTTTTGTATAGGACATTTTTGTGCTATAACTAACCGTTTAAGCGATATGAGCAAAAACCTAAAAATATGGAAAATTGAGCCCTTCCCCCCCCACCCTAGGTGATATCGTTAAAATTTATAGCCTATGTGTTGACCCGACCTCTAAGTAATATTCGTGCAAAATTTGAAGTTAATCCATCCAGTACTTTCTGAGTTTATCCCGGACAAACATACAGACAAACAGACAAAAATTCTAAAAACTATATTTTTGGCTTATATAAAAATATATTATCGATTTTAGATCACGTCCCAAGTATTATTTTTCAAAAATATTCAATGTACAGAATTGACATTCCTATTTTATTATATGTATAGACAAAAATATTCAATGTACAGAATTGACTTTCATACGATTTTATTATATGCAAAGATGTACAATAACATTTTATAGCCAGAGCCATTTTAATTTCCAGCTGCACGGGCACGCGCGGCTTCGCTTTTGTATGAAAACATTTTTCTTCTAATGGAGTAAAATGTAAATTAATTATTTATTTTCAATTATTTTATTAACAATGCGTAGCCTTTGAGTATGATAATATTATGGTCCTCAGAAGTACTTACCAAGTTCATTTTTAATACCTATAAATACAGTTGAACGTACTATAAGGCTTTAAGTTTTAGAAACATTTGACGAGTTCAAAACATTTATCACATTATATTTCAACAATTTCTAGTACACTTTTGAGTACAATTTTTCCAATACAATTTTGAGAGCTCGTTTTAAGTTTCACAATTCTGTGTATCCGAGGCACAGTCCGCATGTCACCGGGAAGTGTACAATCACATCCAAACTGTTCTGCGCCGATTCAGCTCGGCCACGATTTGCGAACAAAGCCGCTCCTTTCAAAGCCTTGCGGGACATACAGGACTTGAGAGCACGAATGTACAGGTACAGTTGATCACACAACCGTTTGTCTTTGTACCATCCAAGATATGGATTCATAGGCAATGGACCTATGTTATTTGGTCGGTATTATTTCAAATTCAATGTTATTCAATGTTAGCTGTGATCTATCGGATGGGTATGATATAACGCGACTAAAATACATAGGTTCGCCATCTGCCTATGTTTTTAGATGTATACGTAGACAATTCGAATAAATAATAATATGAGACAGCCAATGGTGCAATATAATTATTTGGTATAATAATATTATTAGTTTCACTACTTCAGTTCAAGCAAGCTGTTCAATCAAATATTACCGTTAAGTCAACCAAAAATATATCAAAAAATATTATTTTAAAAGTTTTCTAGCTCGTGTGTCTGTGTGTCACATGCATTGTTGTTCCCACACTGCTCCGCCAATTTGTTAGCGTCGCACAAAATCTTTCAAATAATGGCTCCTAAATTAAAAACGTCTATAAAGAAAATTAGTGCTGAAAATTTAAGGTTAAAATAAAGACCGATTTATAAGCATACATCCTTTACTATACAGAGTGGAGCAAAACTAAGTGATTATACTTTAGGGTGTGTATGTATTCTTTAAATAGAGTTCACTATGTTTAGCAGCGCTGTAAGAGATGTTTTTTGTGATTTGTCTGGACAAGCTCCCCAGTGTCATGAGTTTGCCCATACAATAGTTACAAAAAGTTACTCTTTCAGTGTTGCTACATTTACAGTGAACTCTATACAAGGGAGTAAGGATACATACACAGCCTGAAGTATCATCACTTTGTTCTGTTACACTCTGTATTTGAAGCTTCTTTATGTACACTTACAAACACACTAGCATCAAACTACGCTTCTTAACGTTTAATTAAAAATGAAATCAATTAAGGCCGTCCCCCGAGCAAACGACCTTGGCCATACATTTGCCGCGTTGCTGAGATCGCACCAAAACCCTATTATTTTTACTTATCTTAGTTCAAAATTGTCCTAAAAATAATTTGTAAATGCTAAAGAGATGCTGAATGTATGCTTGAATTTTAATAAATTGGCATTATTTGGAAGCTGATATCATGAGTATAATAAACAAAAATAGAAAATTTAAAACGGGGAAAGGAATGTCGATATACTGAAGATTATTGCTGTATTTTTATTATAACTTTGTAGCTTTCAGATTATGAGTTTATAAGGCTTAAAATACGGTCAATTACGGAATCTCCGGAGGGAACGCCCTTAAAGGCGAATTTAGAACACAGGTAGATGAGTAGTATGTTAAAGAAGCAGCATAAGTAAAGGCTGAATGTCCAAATATAAGCCACATTGTACCACAAAAATCTTACCTAACCACTTCACTTTTGAAATGAGGCTAAGACACTTTAAGTCACTTGTTACTCTTTAGTTCTATTGTTTAAGAAGGCCATTTATTTTAATAACCGTTTAAATGAGGGCAATCATTTATATGTTAGGTCTTTTTGTCAAGGATTTTTTTTGTTAGTGCTGAGTTTCTGACAACCTAGTTGCCTATTAAAAGCTGTAGAATTTAGCTCCATACTAATATTATTATAAATCTGTATGTGTGTCTGTCTGTTACCTCCTCACACTCAAACCGTTGAACTGATTTTACTGGCATGGAGATACTTTAAGTCACGGGAAAGGACATAGGATACTTTTCAGTCCAGTTGATTCCCACGTAATGTGATAATGCATAATAGGATTTTTATGTGAGTAAAGATACATATTTTGATAACCTTACTGAATATAAACCTAAAGTTATATTTAGGATCTAGATAAAGCCGGCTCAACTTCACAACAACTTTGAAGTAATTAGTCAATACTCATGTACACAAACCAAATTTTAGAAACAATATCTGGCTTCAATAACACTCGCTCTATTAACTCTTGTACCCACAAAGACCAGCCTAACTTCCTAATGTATTCCCAGGGGGCATTCAAATCGCAACTCTAATCCCAGGTAATAAATTATACATTACTTTGCATCAATCTCCAGATAGTTTACTGTCGTGAGACTAAATGGTAATATAACTAAATAATCGGAGTATGATTCGAAATTGTATCACCGTCTCCTAGAGTTTATTTCAGCTTGAAGGCGGGAATATATTAGAGGATACCGATTTACGCTATTCCGTGAGAGACCAAATTGTGGACAGTTAGGTTAAATGTTGCTGCTTCAGTGCCTTATTCGTGTGCTATTGTTCAATCTGATAAATTATCCGGGGATATGTTTCACAAAAAAGATAATCTAAACAAAAGCCTCTATAGAGAGTCCTTACGCATAATTCTTACCACTACTATATAAAGTTGTAAGGGTTATACCGCTATTATAAAGGTAATAGTTGTGAGGTGGATGAAGGATGCACGGATTGGTAGCAGGGCCGGATTTATATTTTTTATGAGTATAGGTCACTTTAATTTTGCCGCCCATATGTACGAAGTCTGCCATCCCAAGGTGCTGCCCCCCCAACCCTCCCCCCCTGCCCCACCCCCGAAGGCCATAGGCCATGGCCTATACTGCATATATATAAATCCAGAGCTTATTGGTAGATGGATGAAAGGAAGGGTACGCTATAGGGTACTATTACTAATGATATAACGTTGTTTATTTAACCGAAAAGTAAAATTATTATTAGCAACAAGTAGCCGGCATTTTGGTTTCTTCATTTACTGCGGAGCAACCGCACATAAGATGAAGATTACCCTATGTCCTATAGCAGAACAATACATTATATATCCATATCAAATTTCATCAAAATCAATTCAGCGGTTAAACAGTAAAATGGGCTGATAAATGGGCGGAAACCAGAAACACTTACATTTTTATAATATTGTATATTTTCTGATCAAAAAGTAAAGTATTTCAATAGTAAAATAACCATGGTACATTGTCCAAACAAACTTTATTGTAAACCAGCGTGTCGAAGGCATTACAAAAAGGACAATTCACATAAATTTTGCAACGATATCTACTTTATAGCATCGGTAGCCAATGAAATTTAATAAAATATCGTTGTTTTACGTCTTAGTTTATGAGCTATATTTTATAAAAATAAAGAAGCAAAGGGTGGTCGTTTGAGAGGGTTTGTTTTACATTCTGTATGGCTATCGGTGTCTCGTTTTATGTTTCCGTTTACAGTAAGGTTACGGTTAGTAAAATTTATATTTTATCTACGTTTTGCGTTTTCTTGTACTTGTTTTATGCTTGGAGAAAACAAATTGAGTTATAACTGCACAGCAATGAAAAGCAATAAAAATGTGTTATTTTCTAATTTAGGTTTACGCGAATATCACTCATAATAGATCGGAACGCATACAAAAATTTATGAATCTTCGGGTAGTTGAAGAACTTCAATGAATTGGATGCCTGTCACCTCAGTCCACCCGTGACCACGGCCGCTTTAAAGCAGCCCAAACGTCGGGATAATAAAAGTGCCCTGCGACCAGGGGCCGTCTCTAGCCCATGTGACGCCCGTGTGCGAATATTACCCTAGCGCCCCTTATCAAGCGCGCGGTCAATTTGTTGTATGGGATCTTCGAATGTATTCTTAAATATTCAATTTATTTTGTTTTTAGTATTTTTTTATAAAAGAGGCAACAGAAATATATAATCTGATAATTTCACCTCTCTAGCATAGAGAATAATATGATGAATGCTATCTATGACCTGTCTATGACCAGAATAAATATGAGGTGAGCCGTAAGACGCTTAAAATGCCTAAAAGTTATTACTTTTTTAAGACCAGACCACCTCAAAGACTTTCTGTTAGTTTAGCCTGATCTATAAGGGGTCTGTTCTTGGGCTTCTTCTGTGGAACATCAGCTACCACTGCATCTGGCGAGCAGCCCATCTCCGTGGGCTACGTTTGGTCTGCTATCCAGACGACACATACATGCTTGCCCATGGAGACATGTTTGAGGAGACAATACGCCTGGCGAGAGTGGGTGGGTCTCAGGTTGTAGCGATTATAGAAGCGTTGGGCCAGCGAATCGCAGTCGAAAGGACGTAGGCCATGTTTTTGTATGAGCCCCGGAAGCACTGCCCCCGCGGAAGCATCACTGCGCATGTGCCGAGAATGTGCCGCTCGGCGCTGAAATGCAGTACTTGGATTTAGTCTTAGATACTGAATGGATCTTTACCCGTCATTTTCATCGATCGGCACTAAAACTGCAGAAGATGGCCATGGCCCTGTATCACCTTCTGCCAAAATCTGTGCTCCAGGGCCCACCTGCAGACGGCATTATACAGGGGCCCTGTTGTTTGGGCGGAACACATTGGCGCCTGGAATAGACAGCTGCTCAGAAGCCCGCAGCATGCCTTAGCGCTGCGGATACTACGCTGCTATCGAACCGTTAGTTGGCGAAGCGGCGTTAGCACTGACAGGGTCCCCTCCGTGGGATCTGGAAGCTCGCGTGTTGTCGGAGGGTGTATCAACACACAGCCGAGTTTAAAAAGCGAGGAGAGCGGGTGCTACCAGAGCTGGTAACCCGATGGCGCCAACAGACGCATGTCATTACAATACGCACCTGGCAAGACCAGATGGCGTCCCCAACTGCCGGCCGCCGAACTGTGAAAGCAATCCGATCGAAACTACAACAGTGGATGGCACATTCGAGGGGCGCCCTTACCTTCGGTCATTACCTGGACTATATGGACAAGAGGAACACCTAGGTGCCACTACAGCCTGAGAAAGGCTGCTTGGGCTGAGCAACGGGCTGAGTTTTGCGCCGTCCTTACTACTTATTGGGTCGAGGCAGTAGCTTTTACCCTCTGCGACACTGTTATGTCGCAGACGGAGGCTGCATGAAGAGACCGGAAAGCAAATTAATACGCAGATCCCATGAGAAGGAGGCACGGAGAGCGTAGGCTGCACGGCGCCCGGTGCGACCGCAAGGGCGCCGTCAAGACTCAAGAGTACATTTGCTTGCGTGATCTTGTGGTTTAGCGGCGAAACCGCGCTTACGCGTGGACGCATATAAATCCAGTCTGACGTAAGCCGCGCGGCTCTCATTTTAGCGCCCATTTTGACAAAAAATATAATCTTCATATAATTTATATTGCAAAAGCCGAGCCGCTCGTGGCGCGCCTTGCTTTGCTGTAATACGATAAATATAAAGAATAGCTCCAAATGCTACACAAAATGTATACAAACTGGAGTTCTTTAAACGTTGGTCATTAAACTTGGTTGGGGCTCTCCCTTGCGAACGGCGCTCGGCACCCCTAGGACCTCGGCGCCCGTGTGCAACGCACACCCTGCACCTAAGGGAAAGACGCCCCTTGCGACAAAATCCATAAGTGTTTAAACCTTACAATACTAATAATATGAGTCAAGTATAATTAGATAAATATAACCTACCTAATTATAGTTCTCAAATCTGTAGATCGTACGTCCTATTAGGCTTGAATAAACGAATTATAAATTGGTGTGTCTCTCTGTAACTTTCACGCTTCCTTCCATCTAAATCAATTTAACGGTTAGTTGAACCGGTGGTATTTGGTATGGAGATACTTTGATACCTAGAAAAGGACTTCTGTCAGTTTTCATCATGGTTCGACACCCATACGATATAAAAATCTGCGTAAACAAAGTTGCAACTAACATCTGTTAGATCAACAATTAAGTATAGTATCCCTACTTCTATACTTATTATAAAACAAACTTTTTTTCCCCTCATGTCCCTTTGTTCCCTTTAATCTTAACTACGCAACGGATTTTGATGATTCTTTCAGTGTTAGATAGCCCATTTATCGAGGAAGGTTATAGGATATATTTTATCACGCTAAGACTACTAAAAGCAAAGAAATAGAGGAAAATGTGGAAAAAACGGGGGAAATTATTTGAAAGGGCTAACTTGAATGTACTAATCTCAGAAACTTGTGGTCCGATTTGAAAAATTCTTTCACTGTTAGATAGCCCATTTATTGAGGAAGGCTAAAGGCATATTTTTTTTTAGTGGCTATATATTTTATACCCGTGCGACGCCGGGGCGTGTCGCTAGTATATTATAAATCCAAGAGTGTGTCTGTCTGTCTGTAACCTCTTCACGCCTAAACTGCTAAACCGATTTAGCTGAAAATAAGTATAGCTATATACTTTGAGTCCCGGAAAAGAACAAAATATAATTCTTTTTATCCCGGGAAAAGACACGGTCCCGCGCAATTAACGATTTTTGGAGCAACGGAGTTGCGGGCGTCATCTAATGGAGTATAAATATGAAAGAAATATTAAATCCGCCATTTTTTTTCAACATATTGTAATAGGCTTCAGTAGGCGTGTCGGATCGTGCTACAAAGGTAAAGGCTTAAAATAAGAGGCTTAAGGCCCAAAATAGCCTTAACAGTGTATTTAAAATGTATAACAAGTCGAAAATATACTTAGGAAATTTGGTATTCTACCTTTAATTATACTGCGCACAAACACTTAAAATAAATTGTTAACAACTAAAACACAATCGCATTTTCTCCTAACCTATAAAAGATCGTTAGACAAAATTAAAAAAAACTTTACTATGCAAATTACCCAATATATACCCATAACCCTTATATAGCCTACGTAACTCAGGCTAACATTAAGAATCTGTGAAATTAATAAATAAATATCTCGTATCTATTATTTTTTTATTTCTTTAACCCGTGAAGCGCATGCCTCTGCTAATGTCAATTTACCTAAATGTCAAGCTTTTTCAGTATTTGCAAAAAATTTGCAATAGGGGTTCGAAAATCGTAAAGTTACGGATAATAAGCTATAAATTACACCCTGAATCATACATCGTTGTAATCTACATAAAATTTACTACAATATTAAATATTATTATTGTTATAAAATAAACGCTTACTTCAATTTTTTTTTGTGTTTTTTCATAGTTTACTTATTTTGTCCTCATACTGCTGGAAATTTTGACAAATTTCACTCAATTATCTTTCACAATACACAAAATAATCACTATCACAATAAACTACATACATTTTAGAATTGACAACATAAGTTATTTCTCTCCAAATCACAGTAATTACTTCACAATCTAAATATTTACATTACAACTTATAACACGCTCCCGCCATAACATTTGACCTATTCCCGACGGCAGCCGAGTGGTCCGACACAGACACAAAAGTACTGTCGGCACGAAAAGTGTTACTAGTACGGAAAAAAATATGTATAATTTTATGTATATTTTTATCGTATTATTTGTATTTATTATCCAACATTTTAGCTGGATATCAAGTTTTTACGTACGTACATACATAAAATCACGCCCAGTAAGGGGTACTAGGTAGGAAAAGCCAAAAATAAATCATATTTTTATTATTTATTATTTTATCGTACTATTTGTATATATTATCAAATATTATACTGGATATCAAGTTTCTACATACAAACATACATAAAACATGCAAAGCATCATAGTTCACGTTTTTAGGCTCTGCGGGGCTAAAATGTTCACATTTAGCAATTCCTCTCAATAAATTCAGCAAATGAATTGTCAAAACTGTCAAACTGACAAATGTCAAATCAGAACAAAAATACAATAATGAATTGCAAGCAGAGATGCATTTTGCGATTTTAGAAAAATGAATCATATTATGATTCATATCATGATTCTTCAAAGCGACCATTTTAGCCCCGCTGTTATAAATTCTTTTCCAATTAGGTAAATAAATCGATATTGTGCTTTTAGAGAGATAAATCCATGGACTTGATAAATCATACTTGGTCTATTCTATCACATCAAAAATGTTATATTATTCAGGTAATATTATAATTCTTTGAAAATTGTAAAAATAGATGAAATAGCACTAAGCTATGTTCATAATATATACAACACAAAAAATATTGAATAAAAATAAAAATTATTGATTATAATAAAATTCTTTCATTTTTCTCTCCACTAGTTACACAAGAGTAAATTGAAATAAACTAAAACTAGGCAACTGAATATCTTTATAAATTTTACTAGTGGGAAGACAGGAAACCCAAACTAGGAGAATGTGTGCTATGGGTTTGGATCATGATTGATGCTATAGTGATAGGTTGCTAGTCTATCGTGGCAGTTGTGGTTCCTGGCCCACTATTCTGCGCCGTGAGCATATTGTCCGCACTGGCATTGCTAGAATGGCGATGCGACCATAATAATATACTCACGTGACAGTTGGGACTTGGGGTTCCTTGCCATTTATTCTGCGCCGCGAACATAATAATAACGGTGCTGCGAGCATAATATTATGTTCCTATAGTACGAGTACAGAAATTCTATATTTTTAGGGTTGAAATTTACAACCTCAATGGAGATATACTTCCTCTTATACAGGATGCAGCCTCTTGTTTTTGTACGAATCACGCCACCTGATTGCGCAGACGCATTGCGTTAGGGCCGCCCACTTCAATATGGTCGCATGCGATCTATTGTCTACGCGTAGACGCCATGTTGATAGGAATAGTCAAGTGAGAGTCAAAATAAAACAAAAGTGGACAGTTGATAACATAGTTTTATTTATTTACAAACAAGTTTTGTACATATTGTGACAAAAAGTCGAAATCAAAGTAAGCTATATAATATGGTGGACTTTATTTCTCACAAAATAATTTTACAAATTATTATACACGGCGAGAAACACGTGTTACAAAAATAAATTGAGTGATACATTTGGCAAACACTTCATTAGTACTTATAGACATTTACATTTCTGTCTTTTTCATATTCTCATAAAACATTACATTTATCATCACTATTTTAAAATTATACATCATACATTCTCTGGAAAACAAACATTATATATTTTATCATTTACTATTTCAAAATTATACATCATACATTTTCTGGAAAGCAAATATTACATTTATCATTCATCACTATTTCAAAATTTTACATCATACATTTTCTGGAAAACAAACATTACATTTATCATTCATAACCATTTCAAAATTATATTATATCATACATTCTCTGGAAAAACATTTTATTATAATTATTATTTATTTATATAGGATCTTACGGTTTATGACTTTATTTCTCACAAAATAATTTTACAAATTATTATGCAAAAACCTCAAACTATGTATTTCAATATACTCATATTGATTTGTCCGTGGATAAAACCCCATGTACATAAAAACAGCAAATAATACCATTATCTCGTCTGCATCAGTGTCAGTCCACTTATGCAGACGTATATATTTGCAGCGCAAATACTAATAATTCCTGAAGCGTTATCGGCCGCAACTTCTGCAGAAGTACTCAGATTGGGGAAATTAGTTGAGGAACACCCCTCCGCCTCACTTTCCCCCCTTGGAGCAGCCTCTCTGTCCTGGTCCTGGGGCAGGTCCGCCAGCCACCTGGTGACATGCCACGGTGCGGCATCCATCACCTCATCCACCTCCTCCTCCGACAGGTCCATGGCCTCCACCCTTTCCACAGCGTTAACACTGCAAACAAATTTTATTTTGAAACCCAAACTATATCATGAATCTGCTAATGTCAAGAAATATGTTCGGAAATAACTTACCATAGTGGTGGTGGTGGTTCCAACATACAGACGTGGTCACCGGGCGCTTGTGTAAAGCCCATGGACGTGCCGGTTAGAAGGAGGCTGCCACCAGGTGTCTTCTGAACAACTCGAGCCCTTTTGATAAAACAATAATAAAAATTACAAGCTAGGCAATAATTTATTGTATAACGGCTTTGTCATGCGGCTTCACTCAAGCTATTTTTTTTCTACTATTTCCAATAAGATAATATTTCCTCTTGTTAGAAATTGCCGATCCGATAAACAATAGTTTCAATAAAAATTAAATCACACATATATGTATTTATCATGATATCGGATATATGCTATGTCTCTTGATTTATATTATCAATCCCTATCTACAAAGTCCTAAACCTATATTATGTATCTACCTAATTCATAAAAATTAGTTCAGTCATGACAAACAGAGCTTATATGGGACGGACACTAAGTAGAAGAAAATATTATACTTACTGTTGGGCGGGAGAGACCGGTCTTGGATCCGGGTCGGGGCCTTCCAAAGAGCAGCCCATCAATAAGGCTGTTCGAGCGGCCGTCTAGTGGATTGAGAGGTCGACCGCAGTCATCCAAATCTAAAAATTGACAATAGTATGAAGTATCTCAATCACACACTTCAAACTATATCAAATAACACCATGGAAAGTGAGAGTTACATGTACGGAATTCAATTATTCGGAGTCCATTTTGGCATTTGATATTCCGAGACCAAAAACAGAAATCATTCACAGAATCACTCCAAAAAATTATTGTATACACAATTGTATAAATGTATATAGTGTTACTTTTTTATCACTTTTGTTGCTTTCTGTACTTTCACCAACTTTCACCATAACAACACTTATTTCGCGCCATTTATTGTTTCAAAATACAAAAATACTTTTATTAGCACTAAATTCTGAATAATTCTTTTGCAAATAAGTTTCTAAATAACTAATTTACACTTTAGAACGAATAGCTATACGTAAACGTTGAAATATGTGGGAAATTTCTTGTCAAATATGACGCGGCTTGAGTGAAAAAACCTAACTTGAAAAGTTTCATCGTTTTTTCTCCAAAAAACAATGCACTTTCTGCAATTGTTATTATTTCATAAGAAACTACACTAAATTTCCAGTAATTCCATATAAGATTCTTGTAAGAATACTCACTGTTTCCTGCATGAATTCATTTTCACAATTATCAACTACACACAGCAATGTCATGCGTCACATAAAAATGGCGGTCACAGACCATACTTCATTTGTTTTTTATTTTTTTACTCAACATGTTCCGTTATACGCATCAAATGGCGAAAAAATTATTGCCAGTAAACCACAGATTTATTTAGAAAATAAATAAATTAGGCTACGTGTAAACGAACGTAGAAAATAAAGAGCCAATCAGCGCGTAGTGACCTTGTACACCCGTTAGTACATGCGACGCGCGGGGCATTCAAACTTCTTGTACACCCGTGTGTACAAGAAACATTTGACGGGTTAAAGCGCTACAATTAAAAGCAGGCATTCAATAAAGTTTACTTTTGATCAACTTTGCTAATTAAAGTAACATCACATTATACAATACTAACAAGCATGATTGAAGTTACTGAAATATTGGACAAAAATATTGATTGAAGAACACAGCTAGTTTACTGGACCTAAAATGTAACATATTTGTATTGTGTTAACTAGTTGCGAAGCTACGTATATTATGCACACGATGTCCCCTGAATAGGCTAAGTTTAATTGAAGTCCGTCCCATAGCCTCCAACTATATGCACTTTTGCCTTTTATTTATTCACGTGCAAACTTTAGAACATTCGTGAACACAAGCTTGGTAATTTATATGCTTGAGGAGACAAACTAAATTCTGACTCAATTTTCAAAATGGTTTTGTAGGAAATTAGCTTCTACTACTGTCTGAACATTTTCTAAATTGTTTATTACACATTAAAAAATGTTTTTATTGTGTAATTTGGGGCCGTCTATGGGCTAAATTGTTATATTTACATACAAATTAGGAAATTATAAGAAACTAATTTTTCAGCAGTAAGACAGATAATGGTGATGAACTATAGCTGCTATATCTGAACAGTGAACACTCTCGATAATGTCAGCTTTCAAGCAACAAACTAATAGTCTAAGATCCGGCCATAGAATGACCTTCACCCATCGTATTACGGGATGAAAATGATTTTTTTATAAAATTAAATATGTTAAAAAAATTATTTACAGGAGGTTGTCTGAAAAATTTGGTGCAAAGTGTAATTAATTAATAATTAAAAAATGTTTTTTTTAAACATTACATTCATTCAACCTTATGTCATTATATTCATAATAAAATTATCTTTATTTTGATATAAGGTTTATCGCGTAAGTGGATCGTTGAAAATTACTAGTATCGATTTACCTGTATATAGCTGCCTACCTGATAATTGCACCGGAAAAAAAAAGTCAACCCAGCGTTTGCATATTCTATGAGCTACATACTTTCGATTAGTATACAGTTTTTTTGCGTAAGGGAATGAATGTAATGTTTAAAAAAAAAAACATTTTTTAATTATTAATTAATTACACTTTGCACCAAATTTTTCAGACAACCTCCTGTAAATATTTTTTTTAACATGTTTAATTTTATAAAAAAATCATTTTCATCCCGTAATACGATGGGTGAAGGTCATTCTATGGCCGGATCTCCTACTATAAAATAAAGTCACCAGTTTAGATGCTACGAGCTACGATGCCAAAAATAAGCAGAGACACTCTTAAGTTCGACGTGTCTGTACAAACACGTCAAACTTAAGACACCCCCTTGTGGTCAAGGTTAAATAAATATTAAATAGTAATAGTAACCATAATTTATTGCTATTTTAAGAAGTAACTGTAACAGTACTTTTTATTGTTATCAAAAGAATGATTGTTTTAACAACGGTATCAGAAACACTAGAATTCTAGAACGTTAAAATTCTAACATAGTACACGTAACACATCCGTGGTGGAAGTTCTGCGTAGAAATTCCAATAAATTAAAAAACTTCACCGTTCCCGCGGTTTCTTAGTTCTTACGTTATTACATGCATATTGCATTCTTTGTTTTCAACGCTGTGGTCTCATATCACTAAAAATACAGCAACGTGATTTGAATTCTTCGTTTTAAATGCTAGGCTTAATTTGTTTAATCTTTGCGTTCATTAGAATACGTTGACAAATACCACCGACTTTGCAGGCAGCAATTCTTTTTCGTATGTTAGTATCATTTTGCCTTAACCGTTTTCTTTTAACTTTGCACGTGGGAGAGCCATACTTCGGCACGAATGGGCCGGCTCGACCGGAGAAATACCACGGGCTCACAGAAAACTGGCGTGAAACAGCGCTTGCGCTGTGTTTCGCCGAGTGAGTGAGTTTACCGGAGGCCCAATCCCCTACCCCGTTCTCTTACCTACCCTCTCCTATTCCTTCCCTGCCCTCCCCTATTTCCCTTTCCTACCCTCCCCTATTACCCTATTCCCTCTTAAAAGGCCGGCAACGCATCTGCAGCTCTTCTGATGCTGCGAGTATCCATGGGCGACGGAAGTTGCTTTCCATCAGGTGACCCGTTCGCTCGTTTGCCCCTTTATTTCATAAAAGAAACGAAACAGAAGATTGCTACGAAGCCTACGTGTGATGATTTGATGATTTGTCTTGTCACGCGCGAAATAAAAAAAAAGACGCGCGTAGCTTGAGGTGACCGGATGCATCGTGTGAGCTTAAGACCTCGACTTGGATGATAGACCATTAGGAGTGTAAATACTATGTATCTGAAAAGATTTTGCGTCAGTCTGACGAACATGTGTATGCGGTATATGTGTGAGTGAGTCCGTGCAGCTTGGCTTCTAAACGGATTTTGTTTTCTTTTTTGAAAAGGTTACCTAGTTAGTGCACTTATCAATATTTTTATCATAAGCTCGCTCACTGTTTAACGTGACGTTTCTCAAGATTTTATCAAAAATTATCTAATTTTATCAGCCAAGTATGATCACTTTAGACATAGCATAATATACATGTTATTAAACCCACCAGAGCAC
The DNA here is from genome assembly GCA_937595015.1 of Polyommatus icarus. Lineage (NCBI taxonomy): Eukaryota > Metazoa > Arthropoda > Insecta > Lepidoptera > Lycaenidae > Polyommatus > Polyommatus icarus. The sequence continues at coordinate 6,898,119 of OW569322.1, read as the reverse complement.
AAATTTGATTGCCTCCGGATTACCATATTGGATAATTCATCGCCAATCAAGCGACGATCCGCCATTTTAGCGAGAATTGCTTTTTGTTATTGAATATGTCCGTCCACTATTTTCATTTGTAACGTTTTTTACGGCGGCCCACGAGGGACGTTAAAGTACGTTTCATTAAACAAAACAAAATATTGTTTTTGTTTTTCGTAAATGCCACGTGTAGTTGGGATCAGAAATAAAACTATCGCTTTCACAACGCATAATATACGTAAAATACTGTCCAAATATTCCAAGAACTTTTAAAGGGGTATAGACTATATTATACGAGATGACGCCCGCAACTCCGTTGTTTGCTTATCGCAAAATTTGCTTATCGCGTGGGAACCGTACATTTTTCTGGGATAAAAAATATCCTATATCCTTTCTCGGAAGTATCTCCATACCACACCAAATATCAGCAAAATCGGTTAAACGGTTTGGGCGTGAAGAGGTAACAGACAGACAGAAAGACAGACGGACAGACAGACACACTTTCGCATTTATAATATTATTAGTATGGATATTGGATATGAATATGATAATATGGATTTAATTCTAAATTTTATATGAGTATCTAGCTGACCCGGCAAACGCTGTTTTGCCATATAAATAATTTTTGGTATGAAAAATAGATGTTGGCCAATTCTCAGACCTACTCAATATGCTCACAAAATTTCATGAGAATCAGTCAGGCCGTATCGGAGGAGTACGGGAACGAACATTGTGATACAAGAATGTTATATATAAGATGATTATATTGTAATTTATATAAATAAAGTAAAACGAAAATATTGTAATAATGTAGTTAATTGATATTCAGGTTTAAAAAAAAATATTTGTGCTCAAACAAAATTAGAACTTTGTAGAGTATAGTACCGCTGATAAAAAGAACAAATAAACAGATCCATAGTGGTATTGTTACGTCACATAATATTACTTTCAAACTACCATCAAAATCTGTTTAATTAAGCTGCGCATATAGCAAAGCAAATAATTACATTTTCTTCCATTATAAAAGAGATGACATGTTAATTTGTTTCATTTAATGCTTCAAGCGCAGTAGAGAAGTGTTAAAACACTGTTGTACAAAGCTTATTTGCATTTGCTTTCGTAGTTTTAGTTTAAGTATATCCTTTGTAAGTGGAAAATACTCATTACCTGTTAATACGTTGAGTTGATTAAATATTTGCCCATACAAAAAATAAAAAACTACTTTGTATTCATACAAACTTTTTTATGCACTGGAATTCTTACCTAGCAGGGCGCAAAGCTAGTTTCCAAAAAGATTCATTGGGTATCAAAGAAATAATTTAAAGTCTTTGAGTTTCTATCCTTGTTTATAAAAACTTTAAAAACATACAGCGTAATCTATCAGTCCATAAAAAAAGAGAGTTTCAGTTATCTTTTTACTATTGTAAGTATATAATAAATAATCACGAAATTATTACATAAGTAGAATAAGAAAATTATTTTTATTTGTAATTTTCTTTATAAAGTCCTAATAATATCCCCAAAAAAGTTTCGCAAGTAATTTCCATCGTGTTAAGTTATTTGTAGTCTAATATAAAAAGTTATTCTTTTTATCAAAATGTATATTTAATATTTGCTCAAACTTCCACCTCAACTTTGTTAAAAAGTAATAAGTCTACGAATTCGTAGACGCTCTACGAAGCGTAGCATCGTAGCAGATGTAGCAACAGTTGCCTACGAGCCGCGTAGCGCTACGCTCGTGTTACGAATTACTCGAAATAATGATATCGAGCAATAATGATAACTCGTAATAATGATTGTGCGTAAACAAACATGGTTTTAAATATTTAAAGTGCCAGTGTTATACAATGTTACGACTAATTTACTACCTACTTATTTATCCAGAAGGTAAAATATTCATTTATAGAGGAAATGAAAGAACCCGCTTCATCCTTAAAAGCAATGAAAGTTTTATAATTACCTTTATTAATAAACCTTTAATAAATAATGTGAGATGTCTAATGATTACTTGATGATTAATGTACATAATATACAATTTTAATCAAGCAAATCCTCATTTACTATAATAAAAATGTGTAAATATTATAAACAAAACTTGTATCTTAATGTGCTCTAGAGATATTTCTTTCACGATCAACCAAATGCTTAGACTTCAGATTATTTGGTAGATGGTTTATGTGAAGTTTGCACGAAATCGGTCGAGCGGATTTTGCTGTCAAATTCGAACTTTTCTTAGTGTTGATAGTACAAGCAAGTTACGATTATTTAATTATATTATTTCACTTTATACGTAGCGAAGCACGTTGCGGGCCGCTAGTCCTTCTATAATATTGTCATTATTTTCCAGTGGTGTTCTCATTAAGAATCATCGGTATCACAGTACCGCGGCTGAAACAGCCGGGCGAGTCAGTGACCCTGGTCTGCGAGTACGACATGGAGGGGGGGAAGCTGTATTCGGTGAAGTGGTACCGGGACAACGAGGAGTTCTACCGTTACATGCCAGGGTTGATACCGCCACAGCACGCGCATCGACTGGACGGCGTTAAAGTTGACGTGAGTAATTAGTTGTACCAATAGATAAATCGCTGGTACCAACATAATAATTAGTGGTACCAATAGAATTACCCATAAAATAATTAGTAGTACCAAGAGAGTAATAAGTATTGCTAGTATAGTGGAACTAGTGACCTAGTAAGCTGTTCTCGGATAAGTGGTACCGGGACAACGAGGAGTTCTACCGGTACATGCCGGGTTTGATACCGCCGCAGCACGCGCATTGACTGGACGGCGTTAAATGACGTGAATAATAATTAGAGGTACCAATATAGTAATAGTTGGTAGTAAAGATAATTATTTTTAAACAAAAAATTGAAACCGACTTCCACACTAAAAACTACGGTGAATAAACTAAAAAGTGTTAAATAATTCTAATTCTATGTTAGTGGCTTTTTTAGGATTGGCCTGAGCCTCAACATTGATTGAGGGGCTGATTGGGCAGGAGGAGATGAGGAGTTTATATGGGAAATAGGTACCTGTTGTTGAGACGTGCTGGCGGGTGCAGATGCCTTGAAATGCGCTGGTACGGTCACACGACACTCACACTATTGTCTTTATTCATACTATCACTGAGCTGAGTTTATTGAGCTGATAAATCACGAATAACTATGAGATTAATCGCGAAGATTTGAGCCGATCGGCTAACCGTAAGCTTTTCGTATAACGAACGCGGAAGTCAACAGCGGAATGTGTCACTTGCGTGTCGCGTCTGACGTATGACAGTTCACAGCGCCGCACACGCTGCAGTGTTGCCAACGTCGCGCTAGAGTTTGGCGCGAACATCCTGGGGGGGCCCGGCAATGGGCGTGAGCTGATCCCCATCTTGAGCTTGAGCTGAATCCAGTGGGAGCCGGGCAATCTTGCCGACAGGTCTCCGCAGCTGGCCTAGTGAGGTGGCCAAGTCCACGACTCTGATGACTCCATCCTTCCCAGGCAGTAGACGTGTGATTCTTCCCATCTTCCATTGGAGCGGAGGCAGACTGTCCTCCTTGAGCAGAACCAGTTCCCCAATTTCGGGTGGAGAGGAAGAGGAAAGCCATTTGGAGCGGATTTGAAGGGTATGGAGGTAGGACTTGGTCCAGAGAGCCCAGAAGCGCTGAGAGAGAGATTGAATGAGCTGAAAGCGTTTAAGGGGGGAGACGACTCTGTCATCTATTGTGTGCTCGGGGAGAGCTGTGAGCGGACGGCCTATGAGGAAATGGCCGGCTGTGAGGGGCTGATAGTCCGTAGGATCGGACGAGAGTGGGCTGATGGGCCGAGAATTTAATACGGCCTCAATTCTAGCGAGCAGAGTTGAGAATTCCTCAAATGTGAGGCGTTGTTCACCGATTACACGGTAGAGAAGTTGCTTAGTAGATTTGACATTAATCTCGTGGATGCCTCCCATCCACGGGGCCTTGGGCGGATTAAGTAACCAAGTTATATTTTGAGTAGAGAGCTTATGAGAGATGGCGTCATTATTGTCATTGAGAAATTGTTGAACTTCTAGGAGCTGATTCCTAGCACCTACATAGTTTGTGCCGCAATCAGAACGTATCAAAACGGGAACACCGCGACGTGAACAAAATCTTTGTAACGTAGCAAAAAATGCGTCTGTAGAAAGTGCGGATACTGGTTCCAAGTGAACCGCCTTTGTAGTGAGACAAACGAATATACAAAAGTAACCTTTAATTAACTTAGCATTTCGTAACTGACTTGATTTAAGTAGAAATGGACCAGCAAAATCTGTAGACACGTGACTAAATACGGGCTGAGGTATAACTCTGTCGGCTGGAAGGTCAGCCATGACGGGCATTTCGGGCTGAGCGCGGCAACGGAAACATCTTATGCATTTATACGTTTTATGTCGAATGATGCGGCGTGCGGATAATATCCAGAATTGTTGACGTAATATAGCGTGTAATGTATCGGTGCCAGGGTGACAATGAATACGATGATAGTGATCGATGATAAGGTCTGTGAGCGGACTAGAACTAGGCAGTATGAATGGATGCTGAGCATCGTATGTGAGTTCCGAGCGAGTGAGTCTACCACCTACTCGTAGAAGACCGTCCTGCATAAAAGGTGATAATCGCTGTAGTCTAACTGTGCAGAGTTTTTTAATTTGCAGGCGGTGAATGTCTTCTGCGAACGAGTTCTGTTGAACAGAACGGATCCAGAAGAGCAGAGCTTGTCTACGTTCATTTACAGTTAGTGGACCTAGTTCTCGTGAGTGTGTAGGTAATTTACAGTTTGAAATAAAACGTCGCACGTACGCCGTGACGCCGATAAGTTTATCTAATGAGCTAAATCGTGTAAGAAGATCACTATCGATACCGGGGATTGTGAAATGACATGGAACTTGTTTAGGTTTGAGTCCAGGCAATTCTTGTCGGGTGTGAGCTGAAGGCATCTTGGGCCAGGTATCCTCTGGCAGCTTGAGCCAAGGAGGAGACCACCATAGGCTATGAGAAAGAAGAGAATGTGCTGAGATTCCTCTGCTGGCACAATCAGCAGAATTTAAGTGTGTAGGTACATGACGCCAGATGAGTGAGAGAGAGTTATTAGCAATTTTGGTTACTCTGTTAGCTTCAAATGTTTGTAAACGATGAGTAGGAGTTTTAATCCACGCGAGTACAATGGTGCTGTCTGACCAACAGACGTGTTGAGATATTGTGAGATGAACGGAGAGATGTTGAGAGACACGAGACATGAGTTGAGATAAGAGTGTAGCCGCGGATAATTCTAATTTAGGAATTGTGAGTTTATTTTTAATAGGGGCTACCTTAGATTTAGCAATTATAAGCTGGACGTTAGCCGATCCATCGTGATTTAATTCGTGTAAATATACGACTGCAGCAAAACCATTTTCTGAGGCATCTGCGAAGCCATGAAGTGAGTATGTAGAAGTTAATTTGTGCGGAGCAACATGTCTGGGAAAATGTATGTCTGAGATGTGCGGAAGATCATGAGAAATGCGTTGCCAGTCCTGTGTAATATTATCTGGAGTGGGGTCGTCCCAATCCAGTTTGAGCAACCATAATCTTTGTAGGAGTAATTTTGCGCGGAATATGACAGGAGTGATCCAACCGTTTGGATCATAAAGAGAAGCTACAGTGCTGAGTATTGATCGCTTTGTTATGTGAGTGATTGGTGGTAGGGAAATGTGATAGGTAAATTCATCAGATTGCGGAATCCATCTAATACCTAAAACCTTAACAGATGGAGAATCTGAGCTGATGTCAAAGTCCTTAGGCATTTCGCATTGATCATCTGGGAAACGTTGTAATAGTTGAGGAGTGTTAGATTTCCATTTACTGAGCTGGAAACCACCAAGCGATAATAAATTAATAAGCTGAGTTTGAAGGGCTGAAGCTTCCTCTATGGAGTCATGCCCACAGAGAATATCATCTACGAAAATGGAGTTACGTAATATATGAGCAGCTTGGGGATAGCGATGACCTTCATCATCAGCTAGTTGTAATAATGTGCGGATGGCATGATAAGGACTTGAACGTAATCCGTAGGTAACAGTGTTGAGCGCATATGTGAGTAAAGGTCGATCGGGAGACGATCTCCAGAGTATGAGCTGATAATGACGTTGATCTGGATTAATAATAATATTTCTAAACATCATTTTTATGTCTGTGGTGAACACTACACGATGTGCCCTAAATGTCATAATTATATCGACTATATCACGCTGAAGGGCGGGGCCTGTGTGCAGACAATCATTCAGGCTGACACCATTGGATGACTTGCAACTGCCATCAAATACTGTGCGGAGTTTATCAGTACCTGATTTAAATACGCCATGATGAGGAATATAATAATGAGGCTTATGTGTAAAAGTAGAAGGATGACAAGGTGTCATGTGACCTAAATTTATGTATTCATTCATAAAATCTACGTATTTTGAGCGGAGTGAATGATCGGAGTGTAACCGCTTTTCTAAGTTGAGAAATCTACGGAGCGCAATAGCATGTGTACTACCTAACTGCGGAGCATTCGATAAAAATGGAAGAGTTACAATATAACGTCCCGATTGGTTACGAGTAGTTGTTGAGCGGAATAAGTCTTCACATTGTTCATGTAATGGGTTTGAGTGAGTTGGAGACGGCTGGGGTTCTTCTGACTCCCAGAATCGCTCTAGACTTTTATTTATATCTTGGTTAGAATGAGAATGAGCAGAAAGAGCGGAGTTAACTTGAACTACTGAGTTATCGTTACATAATTGTTCAATGGGACCTATAAGTGCAAAATCAAAAATCGTGCCGAAGGCTATGGGCTTCCCCGGGCCCAAAGTCAACTTAGTGCCATCTAACACATGGCCTAAAACATCTGAGCCTAAAATGAGATCGATGGGCGCTGGAGTATGATAATCTTTATCCGCTAACGGAATGAGCTGACTTTCCGAGTCATGTACTACATCGGGAACTTTTTGCATAGGTAGATAACCTGTGACATCCTTTAAAATATGGGCGGAAGTTGTGATAGAAGGCGTGTCACTACGTGTGGGCCGAAAAGTAATCGAAACATGACCTTTAGAAATCTGCATGTGCTGGTCACCTACGCCTGTAATTTTTAATGAGCAATTTTTCGGTTGTAGGTTAAGTGTTTTTACTAGGCGCTGAGTAATTAAAGTTATCATACTTCCACAGTCTAATAACGCGCGGGCTTTGTGATAGTTACCATATTTATCTGAAATTTTTAAAACGACTGTAGGTAATAATATGGGCGTTTGTAATGTGCTATTATTGTGCTGAGTGGTATTGACCTGAGCAGAATTATTACGAGCTGATTTATTCGGGGAAAAATTATCATTTAAATTATTGGGCTGATTTTCTAATTCTGAATGCTCCGTGATGGTAGGTAGTCATTGTTTAGTATTATGAGGCGAAGATGAACGAGACTGAGCGGATGTAGATGGTTGATGATGGACGACAGTATGGTTTGTGTTGGATGTGTATGTGTGGGCAGTATTGTCACCACGATTACGGGGTTGCGCGCGCAAGTGAGCGGGAAGTAAATGGGCTGACGAAGTTGGTGAGCGTGGTACATCATGACGATGAAGTGAAGTGTGGTGATTAGGACTTCCACATTCCTTGCAGGCACCAGTCGACCTACATTCATTCTCGTAGTGCGGACCTAAACATTTCCGACACCTACTTTTTGACTCTATGAAGTCCCAACGTCCTTGAATGGGCTGATGATTGTACTTGGGACACGCTATCAATTTATGTTCGGTCGACCTACAGTATGGGCAATAAAATTTAGACTTATGACTGGCTTGAGCTGAGTATACGTGCTGAACCTGTCGGGGGGGAGAGGGGGGTGTATAGTGTTGGCGAGAATGAGATGGAGCTGGGCTGACATGCGGGGTACGCATGGTATGTGCTGAGGGCGAGCGTTGATACGCTGGGCTGATGGGTCTAAAGCGGGGACTGCGCGGAGAACGGGGGGAGGGGGGTTGTTGACGGGAAGGGCCAGCTTGAGCTTGACCTTGAGAGTCAACGCGCGCTGGCGTCGGACATTCCGTCTCGATGCAGCGCGCGTGCTCTTCTAAAAAAGAGATTAAGTTTCCTAAGGTGGGCAGAGTGTCAGAGGCGCCGTATCTTCTCTCAAATAATGTGCGGAGCTCCCCCTGTAGCTTACGGACTACAATCGACACAAAGACATAATTACTGTCCATGGGTAAATGTAAATTTATTAGTGCACTTTGAGCGGAGATGAGTGGGGTTAAAAAAGTAGCCCGGATACTCGAGCGTATATGGATGTTGGGCAGACCGAGTATTATATCTACGAACCTGTCAATTAACACGCGACGGTTCTCGTATCGACGTGATAATATGTCGAGCGCAACACCATAATTCTCATTCGTAATATTTAAATGGGATATCATCGATAATGCCTCCCCCGACAGACAAGACAGCAGGTAGTGCAACTTTACCGCGTCTGACAGCGTCGCCATATCATCCATCAGACTACGGAAAATCGTTATAAAAGAGGGCCAGTTTTCTACTAAAGAATCGAACTTAGGGAGCTCAATTTTGGGTAGCACGGACGAAGAGAGCTGAGGAGAATCCGAAGTATTTGACGGGCTTTCGGCTGCCGTTAAAACAAAATAATAATCCGAAATTGCACTATCGTAGTGCGACGTATATAATTGTTCAGTCTCTTGAGACAAGGTTGGGTCGTCCAGAATTTCATGATAAATATTCTCTAATTTTGTCTTTTGATAACCAATTTCTTTAAGGCGAGCATTAAACTCCTTCCTCAATGTATGAGCCGACTCCGAGGACTCGCCACTGGAAAGAGCTACGGCAATTTCTTTAAGCCTACCGAAGGCCTTAACGGCCTCTCTAAACACGGCAGCCTGGGACTTTGTAGGCATTTTAATGTAAAATCGACTGAATGTAAAATAAATGGGCGGATAAGACGAATGAAAAGTTATTAAACTAAGTTACGAAAATATAAGTGTAGTAATGTGCCGAGCTAATATGTGTCTATGTAATTGTAACACAGGAACGGCTATAATATTATTAATTGAGCGGACATAAAACGTTTAAATGCAATGCCTAAGTCGGTTGTTATTGTATTAGTCGAAAACAATAAACAGATGTTTCTTATCGGAGCGCAGTATGCAGCGGCGATCGAGCGATAAGAGATGGGACGCCCGACCGGTAATTAACTCAAGTACTTGCTCGAGGTGCTAAGTTATATAACGTAAACAACTTAAAATATTCCAAACGAGCCGAACAAAAATAACACTTAATGATATAATGGTAGAAGGCACAAACTATGCGATGTATGAATAATGTCCTTTGTTCTATGAGTTATAACACGACGGAATTATGTTGGAGAAATTTTATATAGGTATTTTGGGCAGAAATATATTCTGGGATATAATTTAAATGCGATACAGAATTAAAATATGAGCTGGAAATAATTGGATGGTACTTATTTAATAAGATACAAAGGGATTTATTTGTCTTTGTTAACAATTATGGCGGGCGGACGAAATACGTATTTGGCAAATTTTTTGCAAAAATATTGCCGTGGGGAATTAAAAAAACGAGCGGAGGTTACTTAATTCGACAGAATATTAATAATCAAACGGGATTCTAATTAGATTTAGGCAGAAATATGTGCAGAGTGGACTGTATTTTCAATTTTCGCCGGGCGGAGCACGTGACGGCCGGCGGACCTGAGATCCCTGGACGGCTCGATAGGACCAGAAAGTGTAGGGGCGAAGCCCTACATTGATTGAGGGGCTGATTGGGCAGGAGGAGATGAGGAGTTTATATGGGAAATAGGTACCTGTTGTTGAGACGTGCTGGCGGGTGCAGATGCCTTGAAATGCGCTGGTACGGTCACACGACACTCACACTATTGTCTTTATTCATACTATCACTGAGCTGAGTTTATTGAGCTGATAAATCACGAATAACTATGAGATTAATCGCGAAGATTTGAGCCGATCGGCTAACCGTAAGCTTTTCGTATAACGAACGCGGAAGTCAACAGCGGAATGTGTCACTTGCGTGTCGCGTCTGACGTATGACAGTTCACAGCGCCGCACACGCTGCAGTGTTGCCAACGTCGCGCTAGAGTTTGGCGCGAACAGTCTGTACTCAATCTTCATACTTTTGAAGTCGGTACCAGCCAGCTAACTTCTATGTCAAAAATCTCAGAAATTTTAGGAACTGGTACCGACTTCAAAAGTATGAAGATTGAGTACAGACATAGTTGAGGCTTAGGCCAATCCTAAAAAAGCCACTAATATAGAATTAGAATTATTTAACACTTTTTAGTTTATTCACCGTAGTTTTTAGTGTGGAAGTCGGTTTCAATTTTTCGTTTAAAAATATTTTTTTTCTCTTTTTAGTTATGTATAATGTATAATATGTCCATTATGCATATCATAGTACGCAGTCAGTTGTATATCATAATTTTATCGTGTATAACTACTACAAAAGTTAACTATACCTATGTGGATTTCAAAAAGTTACAAATCTAGATCTTTTAAAAAGAAAGACTACGGTTTTCCATATATTTTACGGTTATATTATTATTTATTGTAATGATAACTTGCAGTAATCATCAAATTTCTAAACTTATAATATCTATAAAGGCTCCGGAAGTCTGTGCCAATGGATTAAGGGTACACGTTCGTATCGGATTCTTCATAATGGCAAAATATTATTATGCTTGATTTATTTGAAATAACGTCACAATTACTATATTCTATTTAATTTCATATCCCTCTATCAATTGATATCGATCATTGCTGCATGTTATGAAATGTATTATTATGATTTATGACCTTAGGAAACATGGTACCAAATTAAGATTATTTCATCTTGAACAACAACAATAAAATTTTCAAAATCAAACAAGAAACGGCGGGAAAATACCATGAGAAGTGCCAATAATAGGCTCATAATATGATGGTGCGTGGCATAATAATTATGGTGATGATGATGATGACTGATGAAATTGATGTATTGGCATTTGCTTTTAGTTATTTAAATAACTCCGAAATCCCCGAACATCTATCTATAAGGAGTCAAGAGTTCTGTACAGCACCTTCGGAACCAGGGTATACATTGGTGCAAAATCTTACTTTTTGGTAGCATATACTTGATATCCTTTAGAAAAAGTTAAAATCACTATATGTTTCCATATAAATTTTAAGGAGTTCCCTCGATTTCTTATGGATTTCATCATCACTTTTGTGAATGTGGTACTAAATTCCAACTATATCCTTTGCAACAGCAAAAGAATTTTGGAAATAGGTCCACAAACGACGGAGTTATCCGCGAACAAACATAAAAAAATCCTCCTCCTCCTTTTTGGAAGTCGTTTAAAAAAGCTGGTAGCAGTGGAATAATTAATGTTACCAGTAAAATAAAAACTGGTACCAATAGAATAATCAGTGGTACCAAAAGAGTAATGAGTATTGCTAGCATTGTAGAACTAGTGACCTGGAGGTCGGTACCATTTCACCTCGTTGTCCGGGTGGACAACGGGGAGTTCTACCGGTACATGCCCGGCCTAAGACTAACTTGGTGATTATTCCGCATCATTCTTTTTCATCTGGCATATGAAAGAAGGGCGTAAGTGTGAAGAGAGAAAGACGATTTTTGATTTTTTTGTCCTCTTAATAGTGACAGTAGTAAAGGCCTCGCATTACTTTGAGACCGTTACTTGAAATACGCATATAATATCTACCAATAGCGTGCCCCGTGTGCATGGGAAGTGGCCCTCAACAAGACATGTTTACTCTTATATTTTTGCCAAACAATCTTAAAATTGTCAATGGTAACTCAACTGGTCAATGGTACTATAAATTTTAGCGCACTTGCGGCTAGGCCGCAGCGGCCAGGTCGCGGCGGCCATCGAGCTAGATACCTTAGTATGAAACCGCCATAGACCACGCGCACCTGGCCGCCAAGCTTTCGAAGGCCACCGTGACCTGGCAGCTGCGGCCTAGCCGCTAGTGCGCTATTGGGCTTGGGCTTAGACGAGTAAATTAATAAATGGAGCCATATGTACAACAATTAAATACCCTACTCTCTACTTTAGCTGACTACACCAAAAGTCAAATTAATGTTTTTCCTCAAAACTTTTTCCCTAATTGAGAAAGATAACACACTCATACATTACGAGGTCATTTATAACGCCAACTTTCCTAAAAGGTTGGAAAAATAGAGATTATAACGTACAATGTCAGTAACAGCACTACTTTTATACACACATAATGTATGGTTCTCATGGGAGACATATATTTTAATTTCACGATCCAAGTCGCCATATTCGTGGGATTTACCGTTGTTTATCGCCATGGTACTTTATCGTGTGTCAACTATATTTTATGGTAATGGATTTCGTTTAGAGCCGTAAAAGTTTTTTCTCAAACTTTTGTTTTAGTTGTGAGGTTACAAGACGATAAATGCCCTTTTAACCTAATAAATTATTGCTTTCAACATTATGCTTATTTAATACGTGGTGAAAGGGCTTGCACACGTCTAGGACAGGAGTTCGCAACCTTTTAAATTACCTGAACATGACAATTAAAAAAAAATTAAAACTCTGACAATAATAATTAATTGCCATAGAGCAGGGTTTCTCAAACTTTCGGCTCCACGAACCTCTGTTAAAATTTCCAGGTGATAGCGAACCTCTACTACTAACTAATGAAACACATAAAGTGCCAAAAATCTTGTCGCGAACCCCCTGCCCTCGAATGGCGAACCCCTAGGGGTTCGCGTACCCCACTTTGAGAAACCCTGCCATAGAGTACTATAAGTATTACATAATTACTTGCTGAAATGTTTAATCACAATTTTAACCCTTTTCATGGATTCCACAAACATTCAAAAGCCTAGTTCTAATTTCGCGTTTCAGATTCTTTGATACATTTAACAACATTTTTACTAACAAATTCAATGTATTTTTATAGTTCCAAACTTCCGTAACCGAAGAGATAAAAACTGGATTCTATATTGCATTACACGCTTGACACTTTTATTGTTTCATTGTCTGTATATTACTGCCGTCCGTCTGTCAATCAGTCACCAGAGCCTATAGCCAAGTCCTATTCTTTATCGCTTCTATATAGAATCGCCGATCAAAATATCAGTTATCATTGATTTTAAAATGACACACATCCGTGCCTAATGCCACACGCAAAAAAAAGTGGTGGCACTGAAACGTGCCATCCGCAACGAATCGGTTAATATTATGACGTTGACGCTCGACTCGTCTAATGTCAATTCCATACATTTTGATCGGCGACCCTACTAGCGATAAAGAAAAGGTATTAGCTACAGGCTCGCAACCTTTATTTTCAGTTGGAGAAATCATCAGCTCGTCGCGTCTACCTTCGGAACCTGACCCTCAAATCCCGGGGGCTGTACCGATGCGAGATCTCGGCGGAGAAGCCTTCATTCCACTCCGCGCACTCAGAGGCTTTCATGGAAATATACTGTGAGTACTCTACAGACGTTGCGAATTTAAAGACATAAGCGGATGAAGTATAAGGTGTAGGTATTAGTAACATTTGACAACATAAAAGCAATTACTACTTCGTCATCTAGCTTAAAAACAACGTTTGCCGGGACAGCTAGTAATATTATAAAGTAACAGATTGCAGATTCCAGTTATAAATATAAACCCTAGCCTTGTAGACCCAAGTTGTGGGTTAAATACTGACATTTAGCAAGAGTCTAGCCTCAGAATGTTGTTGTCTTTTCCGTAAATACATTTAACATTAACAACTTATTATGTTTTCTATAAATACATTGTTTAACTATCCAATCGATATAGTTTACTTTTGAAACGAGGGTGATGTATTATTGTTTTTTTCTGTTTTGTTTTGCGAATTTGTTGCTTTTTGTACTTTTTAGGGTTCCGTACCCAAAGGGTAAAAACAGGACCCTATTACTGAGACTTCGATGTCTGTCCGTCTGTCTGCAGGCTGTAACTCAAGAATGGTAATAGCTAGAGAGTTGAAATTTTCACATATTTCTGTTGCCGCTATAACAACAAATACTATAAACGAGCCAATTGAACTGAACCTAGAATAGGGAACATTACGTAATAGCCGGAGCAGAGGGCGCTTCTAGCACATACAGTAAATATCCGACCAAAATCCGACATGTTGCACACGTCATATCAGAATATTGACAAATAGCTTGTCAAACGTAAAACCAAACTTTTTGTTTACTGTCTGTGCTGCCGTCTGGTGTGAAAACATTGCAGTAAAATTACTTATATCCTATTTTTTAAAGCTTTTGAAATTATTGATTATGCATTATAATAATAAATTTATTATGTGTTTATTTATACAACGAAAAAATATTTTTGTTATGCTGCATCAAAATATAGAAATCTGAAATTACCAATGGAAATTACTCGGTCAATTTTGAATAGGTTAATTTAAATAGACAGACCATGACAGGGAAGATTACTTTTTATTAGAACAAAATGTATGGTTCCTGCTGTTATATGCTACCAATTTAAAAATATTTCGTACTAGTTGATCCCCGCAACTCCGTTGCGCCAAAACTCGTTTATCGCGCGGGAACCGTACATTTTTTCGGGATAAAAAGTAGCCTATATCCTTTCCCGGAACTCAAAGTATCCCAATACCAAATTTCAGCAAAATCGGTTCAGCGGTTTGGGCGTGAAGAGGTAACAGACAGACAGACGGACAGACAAACAGACAGACAGACAGACACACTTTCGCATTTATAATATTAGTATGGATTTGTTCATTCGTTTTTCGTAATGTTAAATATATTTCCAAATAAACTAAAAAGTTAAGGACGTATTCAAATACGCTAAGTACACTTAACACCTATGTCTATAGATGCTGTCTTTTATGAAATGATACAGACGAATGTAGCAGGTACTTGACAGTGATGTCAGCTGAGAATAAAGGTTTTGTGAATTCAGACACAGCAGGCACACGGCAGCACATGTGAGCGACGTGAAAAAACTCAGCCATGTGTTATTTCGCGCTAAAACACTATTTTTGAACATAAAACACGTGTACCATTGACGTCCCATACGTTTACATCGCGTCCCAAAAAGACAGCGAAAGGTAGGACTTTCGTTGTTCTCAAACTAGCATTATGAATTCTCTAGTGTTCTACATAGCCACTTTGTAATGTGTTCGTAGAAAATATTGATTTTGAGACGAAAGTCAAAAGAAAAATTTCTGCCCATAAATATTTACTATCTATTTACCATCTTCACAGTGAACGTAGCAGTGAACTGTACATAAGATACACACTATAGACCTACTATTTATTTAGGTTACATACCTTTGTATTTAAAGTCATTTTTATTTTTTATATTTGTAAGACATTTTTACTATTAAAATATTTTTAGCTGTGGGGTTGTTTTCTCAAGCTCCTGAAAAGTTAGTAAAATTCATTTAAGTAAGTACTGCTTTCTTCCTTGAAGTGTGCGAAGTGTTAAAAAATCATTTCACCTACAGTAGCTACAGTAGTTGAGTTTGGTCAGCGCGCAAGCCGGGGTGCGCGGGTTCGAATCCCGCCGAAGGAACAAAATACGTTAAGTACATAACATTTCACAACTTTGTAGTTTTTCTGCTACAACACAATATAAATATTTTCTGTAAAACGTAACGAGACGTGAATATACTGGTCGAGTTAAACTGTGCAATTTCGTGAGCTGCGAATCACATATTTCGGTCGTGCAATTTACGATGCATTCACACAAAATGCATTAGATAAGTATGAGCAAAGTTGTGTGTGAGTCTGAATTGAAGGAAATTACTTAGTAGGTACTTAAATGCATACGAAATTCCTTGATCCAGGGTTGCGTAAATATTAAAAAATCTTTACGCAACACTGTAGCCCGCATTATGTCTAATGTCCATCCCAAAATATGCACCCACTTACATTATTTTGGGACTCTCTCTCCCGGCTCGCATCTCCATTATGCAGAAAATCATCACGCGGGCACCGTAGACTTTCCGGCACCGTAGATTTTGCAACGGTGGTTCGTTTCTGATACAAAAAAACAGTCGACATTAATTAGCTAATTTCATACTTTTACTACTTGATTACTACTTACATTGAAAGTGACATTTGTGGCTTATGACACTTTTTATAAAAAAAATCAATAAAAATGTGACTTCTGTATGAAATAAAGTATTCAGTATATTCTATATCTATGATTTTAATGGTATTTTAAATATATTTCTCGGGAATGGTATCGCAAAATAAATAGATGTGCATAATATAAATTAGCTAATTAATGTCGATTGTTTTTTTGTATGGGAAACGAACCACCAAACTATTCTTCATACGTCTAAGCTCCCGGATCGTAAAATATCTTCATATCTGCATCCAAATCGATTCAACTGCATAAAAACAAAGAAGTAAAAGACACACTTTTAACCGACTTCCAAAAAGGAGGAGGTTACCTATATCATGTTCGGCTGTGGAAATATATATTTTTTATACATTTATATTATCAGTAAGGGTGTTTATTACAGATTTCCCTCGAGTGAGCCCCCAGATAGTTGGGCACGAGCACCCGTACAAGGCACAGGAACCCCTCGACGTCAACTGTACCTCCGCGGAGTCCTTCCCGGCGCCCGAACTCCAGTGGCATATTAACGGGAAAAAGGTAACCTCACATTTCCCGACTACAAGATATTAAAGTGCTGTCGCGCTAAGAATTTTTTGTATGGAACAGCAGATTTTTCTTTTATTTTAGTAAGTTAACTGCACTAGAAGTTGCTTATTTTTCGATAGTGTTTATAATGATTCTTCCTATATATTATTTGGTTCTCTACTGGTTAGGTTAGTACAAGAGTCTAGTCTAGGCATCCTTCTTTTGAAGATGTTCATTCATCGCACTGTAACCGTACATTTTGCTGAAATGAAAACTGACCCGAATCAGTTGAGTAGTTTAATCGTGAACCGGTTGTTCTTTGCAACTTGACAAACAGACCGACAGACTGTCGTAAGGTTATAAAATATTTATTTTTTTCATGATCAGAGAAATCGACTTGACTTAACACAACCAAATAACTTGAAATAACTCATAGGTCCGCCATTATTCACTAAGGTCCAATTACTGCAGCATAGCATATAACCTATTTCCTAACTCTTGCTTCAAACACCAAAATACATTTTTCAGGTGACAGACCCGTCGTGGTTAGTGGCGTACGAACCAACAGCATCATCTCAGGGTCTGATGACGTCTACCCTCGGGCTACGAGCCCCAGCTCGATTGCACATGAGAATTCGCTGTACAGCAACTTTCGACACACACAAACGAGAGAGAATAGTCTCAATAGGTAACGTAACCTTCATAAGTTGCGTAAACCAAAGGCTTTTAGAATCGAGGCATCAGGCATATATGACGTTATAACAGGTTATGGTTCATCGAAGCATTTAAGGTCTTTTTAACCGACTTCCAAAAAACGAGGAGGTTATATGTTCGGCTGTGGATATTTTTTATTTTTTTATTTTTGTATGTTCAACGATTACTCCGCCGTTTGTGAACCGATTTTTGAAATTTTTGTTTTGTTGTATTAGGTTTCACTCCAATTTGGTACCATGTTCACAAAAGTGGTGACCTGATGATGGGATCCAGGAGTAATCGAGGGAACTCCTCGAAATTTATATGGAAACATATGGTGATTTTGGTTTTATGTGAAGTGTACTAAGAATATGCTACCAAAAAGTCAAATATTGGGTCAAGGTATACCATGGTTTCGAAGATGCTGAGAGAATTCCTGACTCCTTATAGATACACGTTTGGGAGTTTCGGCGTTGTTTTAAGAACAGAAAGCATATGCTATCATGCAATTCAAATTCATCATCATCATCAACATTACCACGTCGTGTTAAGGTCACCAATGTCTCATGGCACAAAATACATAATACATAGTACAAGGCATAGGTATGGATACAATAATAATAATTATGTACATAACAACACCAATTATTATTATTATAGGCTGTTTATACACGGCGGTCGGCGCCGCAGAGACAACGGCGCGGCGCGTGCGTAAACATTGTATTCAACTTCTCGGAATGTCAGGGCATGCCGCGCTGCGAGCATTTTGAGTGTCATATGATTTTAAATTTTATCTTCATTAATGTAATACAATATAGTATCGTTCGAGAAAGGCGCAGGCGGCCGCTGTGGCGATAGTACTATGTATTACAATAATGAAGATAAAGATTAATATCATAATATTATTATGACACTGAAAATATGCTCGCCGCGCCGCTGGGTGTGATTCGGTTCATCCTTCGATCGCGGATTCTTGGAAATCCATTGTTCTGGCGGCCACATGTGGCCGCTTGGGAGTTGAAGCGTTAAATTGTTAAATTACCTAGCACGCATAGGGTTGTGTTCACTTCGATTTTTTTAAATGTATTGTTTAAATTTATCTACCTGGTATTTGGGCCTTGGGGTATGACTCTTAACAAATTGTAATAAGATACGTAGAATAAAAGCAGTAACTCGACGCGTAGGGTGGTATGGTCACTACCACCGACGACCACTTATAAACTCGCGGACTATAACCTCTTATCTTGGAGGGTTAATTAATATTTTTAATAACAATACGAGATCAATTCAAATTTCAATGCTCACTGCTCACACCAAACTCACACATTACACACAACATTATTATTTTTAACAAAAAATTAAAACCGACTTCCAAGGTAAAAACAATATTAACATTAATATGAACTAAAAAGTATTAAATAATTTTTGCTATCTAATAGTGCCTTTTTCCGAATTCGGCTAAACCTCAACTATTTCTGTACTCAATCTTCATTATTTTGAAGTCGGTACCAGATAGCTGAATCTTCAGTCCTCTGACAGAATATTTGAAACTTTTGGAACTGGCACCGACTTCAAAATAATGAAGATTGAGTACAGAAATAGTTGAGGTTTAGCCGAATTCGGAAAAAGGCACTATTAGATAGTAAAAATTATTTAATACTTTTTAGTTCATATTAATGTTATTATTGTTTTTACCTTGGAAGTCGGTTTTAATTTTTTGTTAAAAATAATAATAATTTCACTCTTTTTAGTTACACTAGTACGTAAACCTTTGCGTATATTTTACGTAATTTATTACAATTTGTTAAGTGTTGAGATTTGTAAATTTTTTATTTTCTAAGAAAATTTAGTTCCGCAATTCAACAACAGATGTCGTTGTTAAGCTTCTGCATCGCGGTATCGCTTACTCGATTACATTTGATATAAGTAATTCGCTACAATAATTATTTTCTTCTCGCTCACTTCAGAGGGATTAACGTCCCAGAACCATAAGACCAGTTTTAGGCGTAAGACGTAGACGTCTATTCTTTACATTAAGAGTCACAACTCACACTCACAAAATAATATATTATCACTTATCAGTGAAGTGAACAGTAGTTAGTAAAGTATTCGATCTGTATAATATAAAGTAGTAAAATATTCGATCTCTCGTTTGCCGCCACGCGCCGCCCGCGCGACACCGTCGCCTCTGTAGCGCCGACCGCCGTGTATTAAACAAACAGGTGTTGTTATGTAACAATACATAATTATTATTACGAGTTAGTATATCCATACCTATGCCTTGCAGTACTTCTGTCTATTCTGTGCCATGAGACATTGGTGACCTTAACACGACGTGGTAATGATGATGATGACGATGATGATGATTATGATTATGATGATGAATATTAATTGCATAGTAGCATATGCTTTCTGTTCTTAAAACAACGCCGAAACTCCCAAACGTGTATCTATAAGGAGTCAGGAGTTCTCTCAGCATCTTCGAAACCATGGTATACCTTGACCCAATATTTGACTTTTTGGTAGCATATTCTTAGTACACTTCACATAAAACCAAAATCACCATATGTTTCCATATAAATTTCGAGGAGTTCCCTCGATTACTCCTGGATCCCATCATCAGGTCATCACTTTGTGAACATGGTACCAAATTGGAGTAAAACCAAATACAACAAAGCAAAAATTTCGAAAATCGGTTCACAAACGGTGGAGTAATCGTTGAACATACAAAAATAAAAATAAAAAATAAAAAAAAAATCCACAGCCGAACATATAACCTCCTCGTTTTTGGAAGTCGGTTAAAAAATCTGTTACAACTATATAAAACTCCTACGTACAAGCGATAGTGCGATTCAGGAGCACCTCAGCGCCAACAATAAAATAACATCGTGTAACTAAAACTATAATATGAACAACATTCGGAATTCGGACAAGCGATAGCGCGACACAGGAGCGCCTCAGTGAAGACAATAATATGAATCTATTTTTTATACAATTTAAATTTTAAATAATTGGCACTAACAGTTTACCTACTAGGTAACTAAAAAGAGTGAAATTATTATTTTTAACAAAAAATTAAAACCGAGTTCCAGGGTAAAAACAATAATAACATCCTTATAATATGAACTAGAGAGGAAAAATTATTTAATACTTTTTAGTTCATATTATAAGGATGTTATTATTGTTTTTACCCTGGAAGTCGGTTTTAATTTTTTCACTTTTAGGATCGAAGCGTATAACAAGATTCTTTGATCATTAACTTTATCTTTACTGATATCAATACTAATATTATAAATGCGAAAGTGTGCCTGTCTGTCTGTTACCTCTTCGAGCCGAAATCGCTGAACCGATTTTGCTGTTTGGTATGGGTATACTTTGAGTCCCGGGAAAGGACATAGGACACTTTTTATCCCGGAAAAACGTACGGTTCCCGCGCGATAAACGAATTTTGGCGCAACGGAGTTGCGAGCGTCATCTAGTTTTATTTAAAAGTATTGTCGCTGCTTTCTTTGAGACTTAACATTAACTGCCGCACTCAGAGTGGAACATTAATTATTACTTAAATTTAGTTTTTATTATTCGTAGCTTAAGAGCCTGTTTCACCACTTCCTGACAAGGCTATCCACTACTTACCACTTCGACGACCTCTGTGGCTCAGTGGTAAGCGCGTTGGACGCTCAAGCCGGAGGTCGCGGGTTCGAATCCCGCCGACGGAACAAAAAGTTTTTGTTGTTCCCGGGTCTGGATGTGTATTAAATATGTGTATCATATAATAAAAATCTTAAATATATGTATAGTATAAAAGTATTAAATATATTTCCGTTGTCTGGTACCTGTAACACAAGTCCTTTAGGTACTTAGCACGGGGCCAGACTGACGTGGTGTGAAGCGTCCATAGATATTATTATTATTATATTATATTACTTAACTTGACGGATGATTAAGTATGGAGAATCTGTCAAATAAGCCTATCCGGCACCTTATCAGGAAGTGGTGAAACAGGCCCTTAATGTAATTAATTCAAAATTTTGACATAAGCCCCGTACATTATCTGTCAAACTCTTCATATTGAAGGTTAATCATAATTAAACATTGTAATTAAATGTCTTTTGAGTACGGCGGTAAGACAAAAACTGAAAAGGTATTGATTGCTTAATAATTAAGGCATTTTAATGAACCTAAGCATATTTATTTTCATTTTCAGTGACTAGCGCAGCGCACAGAAGACAATTCCATGCTCTGATATTGCTGGCATACGTTTGCATACATTACTTCTACGACACTACGTGATATCAACTCTAATAACCTAGTTTTAATTTGTAAATAAATTATTGTTTTCAAAATGTGTCTGTCATTTCCCTTTAAATCTATGAGTAAGGTAATCTAAACAAGATTCTAAAGAAGCTTGGTGTTCTAACAGAGCGAGACAGTAGGTACTCGTATTTCAGTCCGGACCAATGCCTACAATTCTACGAGGCGCAGGTTCGGCCTCATAATATGGAATACTGTTCTCATCTCTGGGCAGGGGCGCCAAAATACCAACTGCTCCCTCTGGATCGTATCCAACAAAGGGCCGCTCGAATTGTTGACTGCCATAGTGTTTCAAATAGCTTGGACCCCTTGGAATTACGCCGAGATGTAGCTTCACTCTGCATCCTCAATCAGTTGTATCACGGGGAGAGCTCTGAGGAATTGTTCGGAATCATACCCTTTTCGCCATCGCCCCACGCGAAAAATATACCATACTCATCAGTCATCACCTTGATGAGTGGCAGTCTTCTACCGTGCGTTTTTCGCGTAACTTTCTGCCGCACATTGTAAAACTCTGGAACGAACTGTCACCAGCAATATTTCCGGCCCTATGCGACCTGCAAACCTTCAGGAAGAGCGCTTATTCCCTCTTAAAAGGCCGGCAACGCACCTGCAGCTCTTCTGATGTTGCGAGTGTCCATGGGCGACGGTAGTTGCTTTCCATCAGGTGAACCGTTTGCTTTTTTGCCCCCTTATTTCATAAAAAAAGATGAGATGACAATGAAATATTTATTTGTTTCTTTAATAACAATACAAAAATAAAGACAAAATACATTTTATAAGCTAAGTCAAACATCTTTGTAACTTTACAATTAAATATAACTAATATTTTTAACATAATATTTATAGAAGACAAAACCTTTACATAATATGTATTAAATCCTTCTTTTCTTGTTAAAGGCTAAATAAATCAGCCATACAATTTTGAAATCCCTATTGGTTATAGGCTTTTTGCAATAAACAGAATCTGCCTAAAGGTACAAGTTGCCGGCTATGAATTTGCAGCAGACGACGTGTCGTCGCGTCACTAGTCACTACTGGTCTTTACTTTTTATGTATTTCTATGTATAAGTGTCGCTAACTTCGTGTCGCTAGCTGCGGAGGGTATTTCATAGAAATACATACAAACCAGTAATGTCGCTGCGACACGTCGTCTGCGGTTGCTTCATGAATCATGTCGCCCGCTGCCAACCGGCCCCTTTATTATTAAAATATTTACTTACTCAAAGCTTATTGTTATTCCATTTTGTTGTCTCTGTCTGTCAAGTAGCTTTTCCAACCCAACAGACAAATAATACGGTAAAATATTTTTTTAATAAGTGATTGTGTACCATCGAGGAAATTGATTCTTAGGCAGTTGATGGACCTACATCATGTGGTCGGTTTATGTCATTTCAATGCTAGCTGTAATCGGTTGGATGGGTTTGACTTAACGCGACCAAATTACTTAGGTCTGCCATCTGCCTAGCCTGCCTAGCATACGCCAACGAGATATATCTCGTATCTCACTCTCGAGATAATTAAAAACTACTCGTCTCATAATGTCAAAATCTCGACATTTTCTCGACAAAACACTATAAAAATGTGTTCTTGGATGATAGATCTACACGAGAAAAAATGTTTGTCATGCTAGGGTCAATAGAGATGAAGATACAAACTATCAAACATTGAGAAACATGTAGAGAGAGATATCTCGTTGGCGTATACTAGGCAGGCTGGAATCAACTTCTCTGATAGTACAACAGTCTTGAATCTGAAGAGATCTAAATGCTAGTTATGTAGGCCATAATAACTAAATATGTGTAAAAGCGATCAAGCATTATTTAGGTGGATATTGTGGTTTAAAGTTGCAATGGAGATTAGGAGCAGTTTACATGTTACATATTTTGTCTGCTGCGACAATTGTGGATAACTCCTATTATAAATAAAATAAAAATTAGAGGGATGCATAATGCTGAACAAAGCAATATTTTTTACCAACATAAACTACAAACAAATTACATTAATTGTTCATAATTTACTGGCACAGATCTGACCTTGATACCGAATCCATGAAAATCTATTTAATCTCTTAATTCTCCTCTTATTTGCTTTATCTAAAATTTATACCTGACATTATTTTAATATTCAGTTTGAGATTATAAGGAATAGCCTTTTTTAGACATTTAAACAGAAATCATACATGTTTAATTAACTTCAAATCTATAATAAAACTTTCAACCAATTCTATATACTTATTAATTAATAATTATAAATTTTGTATTATTACATGGTGACAATGAATTTTTCTAACTTTTTTTAATTATTGCCTCTGAAGGTGTTAAAATTTAACTTCACAGCACAATAGGTGTGAAACACACTCTTCACACTATTTTATATATCTATAATATGTATGTAACAGAAAGAAAAAGAAATAAAATAATGTGACTATCATTTAGTCACACAAAGTATAAACAGAGGCCAATATCAACTATCTACATTTGCAAAGCAGTTCAATTCAGTGATTCATAATAAATTATTATGACTTCATTATTATAAATTTTTAAAGCTATATTATGTGAAAATCTCCAAACAAGAATTAATTATTATTTTATAGTATGGTATATTTGTATTATTGAACAAAATTAAAACAAATCTTTAAACATGACATTCAAATAAACTGGACACAATTACCCTTCTTGTCCAAAATCTTCCATGAACTTCTTCAGCTTCACCATGTCGTCATCATTGACTGTGGGTTTCGATGTCGCCAGAGATCTCATCATGTCCGACATGGTCACGGGAGGTTCACCCAGCTTGTCACTCGGCACTTCCATCCAGGTCATCTCTATTGCTCCCGGGTCGCCAGGAGAGCAAGGTGTCAGTAAATCATTGACGATAACATCAGGGTCAGTTGGACTTGGTCCCGAAATTCTCTTAAAATGTGTCGCCGACTGCACCTTACGTACGGGCTGCATGAGGGCATCACGCACAACAATACTTATGTCAGCTCCAGAGTAGCCGTCACTTTTAGCAGCCAGAGTTTTCAAATCTTGTTCGGTAAGTTGATGCCTAGTATTGCCAAGGTGTAATTTGAACATATCCAATCTTGCATGCTCTTCTGGCAGTGCAATATAAATACGCTTTTCAAAACGCCTCCTTATAGCCGCATCTAGAACCCATGGAATGTTGGTGGCCCCAAGGACCAGTATTCCATCCATGTCATTGCCAACACCCTGCATCTGAACAAGAAACTCAGTTTTGATCCTACGAGCCGATTCAGATTCATTGTCAGAACGAGATGAACACAAAGAATCAATTTCATCTATAAATATTATACTAGGTTTGTGCTGACGTGCCAATTCAAACAGATTTCTTACCAATTTCTCGGACTCACCGAGCCACTTTGAAACTAAATCAGACGATGAAACTGAAAAGAAGGTAGAATTGTTGGCTTCGGTAGCCACAGCTTTAGCCAAGTATGATTTACCTGTACCAGGGGGTCCGAACAACAGAATACCCTTCCATGGAATCCTTTTCCCAGTGAATAGATGTGGGAACTTGATGGGTAATATAACAGCTTCCTTCAGCGCCTCCTTTGCGGCTTCTAACCCAGCAACGTCACTCCATTTCACATGAGGTTTTTCAACCACAATTGCCCCTTCGAGTTTTCCCTGTAATTTCTTCTTCTCAGGATCATCTGAATCACTATCACTGTCACTCTTTTTATCTTCGCTCTTCGAGTTTGAGTCGCCATCTTTAACTGGCTTCTTCTTTTTGTCCTTTTTAAGGTATTCCTTGAGTTTTTCAGCTCTATCTAAATACTGTAAGCACTTTGCTCTTATACTCTCTTTTGCTCTCTCCCCTTGGGCCTCATACTTTACAGCATGAAGAAAATACTCAACACCATGTTCGTAAAGACGCAGAGCCTCTGCATAATTCTTGTTTTTGTCTTCTTCGGTGGCCTTGGTAACGAGATCTATGGCTTTCTGCAAAGTGTTTGACGAGGCCATTTTGTAGGTTCACATACACTGTAAACAATTATAATACAGATGTTATTAACCTACTACCAGTGAATACTAAAAAGAAAAAAAACCTTGCGTGATGACTCATGAGTTAATTTATATGGCAAAAAAGGTCACAGTAGAAATGACAATTAATAAAAAGGTTCGTTTAGATCTACAAATCATAAATCGTAAGGCAAAGTATTTATTTTGTAATCATTAAAATATTATAGTATGACATCAACGACGTAAGTAAGCTCGGAAAACAATCAGTCTTCAAAATAGTGAGTTCAGTGTACTTACCGTAAAATCTTAATATTACAGTTAATAGTATGCCTTAATTTTAAGGAAATTATATAAGAAAGAGCTAATTTCTACAACAAACTTAAAAATAATCGGATTTCTCGATTAATTTCGTACTTTTTTTAGTTTTTATCTTTTTCTCTATAGTTGACAGCACAGATTAATATAAGTAGCAAGCTAGTTGACAGTTTGAGTTTTGACCACAGGTTTTGACACAATATGACCGATGACGTTTACTTTTTTAAACTCACAGTCCACAGATGACACAGGGGCACTCTTAAGGTTAGTACTCACTATCGGTATTACTCGATAGTTTTACAGTTTACTCCAATGAGTCCAAACTCCAAAGTTTTGAGTCCAAACCATGTCGAAACTCCAAACATGTATTATTTTTCTTTATGACTCCAAATCGAGTAAAAATGTTAGTGTGGTTATTTATAATATAGGCCAAAATCTAAATCTTCAATAACGGCTTTAAAATATTTTTTTAGTTTAAAATATATAATAAGTGCCAAATATGTAGGTAGGTACTCAAGAAGTCTGTTCCTCAGCAGGCTGTGATTTTTTTCCTGGTTTCTATGCATCAAATCAAATCAAAGCTTATGTCAGCTGTAGTACAGCGAATTTAATAAATAAAATTCAATAATTATTGAAAGCATAATAATTTTATTAATACCTCAATCATTGGAATTCCAGACACAATACATATATTTTCAATTATTGTTATGCGGCACCTGGGTGCCGCTTGGGAATTGATGAGTTAAACTTATAAAGCAATGATCTAATTATATAATATTATTTCATTTACAAGCTAGGATGTTTATAACAATGTAACAATTATTATAACTCTTTTTTTTAAATCAGGTATTGATAGTAGTTTTGTAGAGTTTGAATTTGCCAACATATTTTTTTACTTCATCTTTTGGGTATGGTTTCAAAGCTAGACATGTTGCTACATTTTCAGGCTGCTCAATCCATAGTTTGTGTGATATTGAATTTTCCTCTAATTTCTTAGCAATCTTCATAAGCGATTCTTCATCTGGGATCTATAAAAAGAAAATGTTTTCATTAGAATTTTTTAAAGCTTACAGTAGGCAAGCTTTGAACATGACCCACATTATCACTAAAATAAAATGCATAAGATGTATGATTAGTAACTAGGTTTAACCCTCCGTGTACTAGGTGACTAATCTCACCATGCTGTACTAGGTGGGGTATGACATACCCCAACAATAAAAGGCAGTTAAATCCGAAAAATTGTTCCTTGTGATTGTAAAATATTAAGTAATATGTTTAAATATCTAATAATGAATTGGTTTAAGTAAAATAAATTCAATTTTACATTATAAAATACATTTTATGAGCAAAAGTCTTCGATCAAATATATACAAGATACACAGTCTCATACAAAACCTCTCGAAAATCTGTCGCCGAGTAATTGAGTTTAAAAAAGTATACATTTATCTAAAATCAACCTTAATCATAGTAATTATTAAAGATCTTTTTATAAAACAATGTACATTTGTGTTTACAAAGCAATAAATTTTTACGTCCGATGCACACTTCATACTAAATTCAACCATCCGCGTATATGTCTTAAAGTTCAAATTATTACAGAGCCAAAAAATCACTCTAATTTTATGGCCGAAATTCGCCGCTGGAACAGGGCGAAGTGAAGTATGAGAGGGGTCGAACTGTTCAACATTTTTTTGTTGAATGTAATAATTTAATAGTCCATTTTTTAATTTTTCCGAAGTTTAATGTATAAAGTGTGGACTAATTATTTTTTATATGTAATATTATGTTGTTCTAATATGTCTAATTTTATAATTAACTGAAATATAAGTGTATACATTGAATATAAATGCTTAGAACGTACAACGCTCGCTAAAGTCGGCTTGAAAAATTCTTCGCATCTTTGCCGTGCTATAACTGATATCCAATTTCCACATCTAACTGGATCTCGAGGAAACCTAAAAACAAATAATTCCTCAATAAAAAAAAAAAATAAATAATAGCGACTCCATCAAAGGGAACAGAAACACAGCTTATAACCTGAACATTTCAAGTGGGCATGATAAACTACGATAAGTACCTTTAGTATGAGTATTCGCAATTGAGGTGGTTTATACCTCGTGTTGATTTATTTACAACTTAATTTTAAAACAGTTTTTTGGCGATTTCTTAACGTAATACTAATATTAACAATACAATTGTAAGAAATATATTAGGATAAAATTAATACTTACCGGAAATATGAAATTCCATTGTTTTTTTGCGTTTTAGACGTATGATTTTTACAATAATTGAACGAGCACTAAGGCATGTTTCCCGGTGGAGCGTTCGAGGACTACTAAATCAAAAGTCCACCAGAATGTTGTGTTTGGTGCTCTTTTAGTGAGGCCGTTTTTTGCCGCGGACTGTGTATCTTGTATATTAGTGATCGAAGGCAAAAGTACAAAAACTTGACTTTTTCTTCAAACTATAAACTATGAAATTTTTTCTTCTGTACAAAAATCAAATGGCACCTACTACAATCAAATTCTTCTCAATTTCTGAGACTATAGTATATCTTGTTTTAACCTATTTATAATATCAATATTTATAATATCATAAAATAGATCTTGGTCACTTGACTTTCTGTAATATTGGCAGTTATTTAGACTGAAGTTTAGACCCAAAAACTTGTATGTAAAATACATAAAATGGACATATTATATTTTTTGCAAATGTGCCCAGTATTCCTATCTATTATTATAGGACATATCCGGTATCACTGATTTGATCTTCATCGCCAGCCAATTTTTATCCGGAATTCATTAGCTCAGCGTCACAATCATCATCTTAGTCAGTGCTCGTAATTTATTTTTTCGATAACTGAGACATTTTTATAAAAACTTATACCAGAAAATAATATTGCATGAAGTTAAACACCAAATTAAACATATAAATAAATAAAAAGAAAAGAAGTTACACTTACTTTTTTAGCTACGTGCTGTACTAGGTAGGGTATGTGACACCCAGACGCACTTTAAGCACATGTAACATAATTGGTGATAGACATAGGACTGAAAATTTGGTGGGAATTAAAGCAGCAACGTCTTATTTGCAGCTATTGAGGAAACCAACTCGCATACTTTTTTCTTTTAAAAATGCTATGAATTTTTTTAGCGCTGGGGTATGTCATACCCCACCTCATACACGGAGGGTTAAAAGTCGTTGGAGTAACTGTACTTGGGTACTTTCACGGGATTTGAATAAGCGTAAAATATATAATTCCAAAGCTTTTATTACACCTTGATTGTGGAAAAACCAGACACCGCTGTGGCCGCTTGGGATTTGAGGCATTAATAATTTTAATAATATAAGTAAATTAAGTTAAATACTTTTACGAATCTAATATTAAATAAAAGTTTAATACCTCTAGGACAACCTTGTGCATAGTATCAAGATCATTTAAATATTGTTTGGTATTTTCATCATCTCTGAATAAATGTAAGGCTGCCGATGATGCGTGGCACGCCTGTGCCACCAATGCTCCAATAGACCAACCTAGATCCTTGAGCAAATCACTCCGCAATAAAATATACTGCACTAGTGGATTGGACATTTTAACTTATTTACCTACAAAATATTAACGATATTTACAAGTACCACTGTTTGAATTTGTTTTTTTAACTTTATACAATGTAGAATGTAGATGATACTTTCAATTCAATAAATAAAAATAAAGTAAAAGTGTAAGAAAAAATCGGCAAATTATTATTCTTGTTTGGTAGGAAATTTCAATTTTTAATTTTTATTCATGTCAAATCAAATGTGAAATGTCATTTGTCACTTGTCAGACCCATCACGAATGTCAAAGTCATTCGATGTTTTTTTTTTTTTTCTTGTTATGGCTCTCGGCTTGTAAACCATGGCCAGTGTCAAGTAAAGTTTTGGCGGGAGAAAAAAATTTTCGTAAAAAATTTACAAAATTTTCCAGTTGTTTTTCCAGATTATCGTCAAGTCGAAAGTCTAGTCAAAGTCTAAAAAGTAGTCGGTAAAGTCAACGAGTCAAGTCAGTTGTTTTAGTAAAGTGGTAGACCCTTTACTAAAACTTTCGATGGAGTTTTGGAGGGAACACAAAATGGCACGTTTCTTGAAGTTGTATCACTTGCCCACACTTGTGCACGACAACGAATATTTAATGGTTAATATTCTACCAACATTACACATTAAAAACCGAAATAACACAATTTTAGGAAAATAATACAAAAAACAAAACGTCACTCTTTCGTATACCCGGCAAAACTCCATTCGATCCACAGATTACTAGTATATATTTGATTGCGTTTATTTTCTTGAATATTTCTATTTGTCGATCATTTCGAAGCACATTATTATACAGAAAAGAAAGTATTTTGGTTCATGATATCGATAAACTATAGTTCAAGTAATGAGAATCCGTAAACACACGTAAAAAGCTATGCAATTTTTAACCGACTTCCAAAAAACGAGGAGGTTATATGTTCGGCTGTGGATATTATTATTTTTTTTATTAAATAAGGGGGCAAACGAGCAGACGGGTCACCTGATGGTAAGCAACTACCGTCGCCCATGGACACTTGCAACATCAGAAGAGCTGCAGGAGCGTTGCCGGCCTTTTAAGAGGGAATACGCTCTTTTCTTGAAGGTTTGCAGGTCGTATAGGTCCGGAAATACTGCTGGTGACAGTTCGTTCCAGAGTTTTACAGTGCGCGGCAGAAAGTTACGCGAGAATCGCACTGTGGAAGACTGCCACTCATCAAGGTGATGAGGATGGTATGTTTTTCGCGTGGGACGATGGCGAAAAGTTGCAGGTGGTATGATTCCGAACAATTCCTCCCGTGATACAACCGATAGAGGATGCAGAGCGAAGCTA
Organism: Polyommatus icarus; assembly: GCA_937595015.1. Lineage (NCBI taxonomy): Eukaryota > Metazoa > Arthropoda > Insecta > Lepidoptera > Lycaenidae > Polyommatus > Polyommatus icarus. Next base: position 6,867,213 of record OW569322.1, on the reverse strand, counting down.
CATCTCGGCGTAATTCCAAGGGGTCCAAGCTGTTTGAAACACTATGGCAATCAACAATTCGAGCGGCCCTTCGTTGGATACGATCCAGAGGGAGCAGTTGGTATTTTGGCGCCCCTGCCCAGAGATGAGAACAGTATTCCATATGAGGCCGAACTTGCGCCTTGTAGAGTTGTAGGCGTTGGTCCGGACTGAAGTACTGTCTCGCTCTGTTAAGAACACCAAGCTTCTTCGAGGCTAATTTGGCCTTACCCTCTAGATGATATCGGAACTGAACTTCGCTCGATATGTTGACGCCAAGTATCTCAATGCTAGGAGAGATGGTTAAAGATATGCCCTCGAAGCGAGGATATACGACCATTGGCGACTTTTTAGTGGTGAACGCGCAGACTTGTGTCTTGGCGGGGTTGAATTGGACCAAGTTACGTCTACCCCATTCAGAGACCTTCTCCAATGAATTCTCCACCTTAGACACAAGTTCGTTTCGACTCTCAGTGACATTTTGCCGAGAAATATTGGGGGAGCCGGTATATACAGCATCACCTGTACTGTCATCCGCATAGCAATGAATGCCGCTGGTCTGCAACATGTCATTGATATGCAGTAAGAATAGAGTAGGCGATAGCACACAGCCCTGAGGCACACCAGCATCAACAGACTGAGTTTCCGAGCATTCGCCGTCAACTACGACCTTTATGCTTCTGTCTGCCAAGAAGCCAGTGACCCACTTACATAATTTCTCAGGCAGCCCGTATGATGGAAGCTTTGATAGCAGCGCTTTGTATGTTCAACGATTACTCCGCCGTTTTTTTTGTTTTGTTGTATTAGGTTTCACTCCAATTTGGTACCATGTTCACAAAAGTGGTGACCTGATGATGGGATCCATGAGTAATCGAGGGAACTCCTCGAAATTTATATGGAAACATATAGTGATTTTGGTTTCATAAGATGCATCCTAAGCATATGCTACCAAAACGCAAGATTTTGCACCAAGGTATACTATGGTTCCGAAGATACTAAGAGAACTCCGGATTCCTTATAGATACAAGTTTGGGAGTTTAGGCGCTGTTTTAAGAACTGAAAGCTGAAAGAAATGATGAATGTAATATGCTACTATGCAAATTACATTCATCATCATTATCATCATCATTATAATCATCATTACCAAGTCAGGGTCACCAATGTCACCAAATTCAATCTTATCTCCAGAGCATAAGGCACACATTAACTGATATTACTTCTGAGAAGTTAGTTAAAGTTGCTTCGACCATGTAACATTCTGTCTCACTTCGCCGAGATATTCTGGAAAACAACCTAATTTCACCCTTTTGCATCGCGTTTAGTCGCGAGAGCCGCGGCTCGGCGGCGCGGCGCGGGCCGGGTACCTACCGTACTATGTAACACTATACAGTGCGAGGCGTGTGCGACAAGTCGAGCGAGTGCCAGCCTAACTAGTCCGGTGACCGGCTACTTAGCACGTCACACGTGTTCACTTCGATTTTTAATTAATATATTGTTTAAAATTATCTGCAGGCTGCAGCTGATATTATATTTTGTAAGTGTGACTGTAATAAGATACCTACGTAGAATAATATTATACAGGTGTATTATTCTACGTATAGTACGCGATGGCTTACTAGGTAACTAAAAAGAGTGAAATTATTATTTTTAACAAAAAATTAAAACCGACTTCCAAGGTAAAAACAATAATAGCATCCTTATAATATGAACTAAAAAGTATTAAATAATAATTATTCCTATCTAATGGTGCCTTTTTCCGAATTCGGCTAAAACTCAACTATTTCTGTACTCAATCTTCATAATTTTGAAGTCGGTGCCAGTTCCAAAAGTTTCAAATATTCTGTCAGAGAACTGAAGATTCATCTGGTACCGACTTCAAAATGATGAAGATTGAGTACAGAAATAGTTGAGTTTTAGCCGAATTCGGAAAAAGGCACCATTAGATAGGAATAATTATTATTTAATACTTTTTAGTTCATATTATAAGGATGCTATTATTGTTTTTACCTTGGAAGTCGGTTTTAATTTTTTGTTATTGTAGACAAATTATTAATTGATGTGACATTTTTAGCACTAATGCCTTATATAGCACAATTAAGGGATCATTAAACTTATAAATTATCTTTTTAGCTTACAAAAATACCGATTGAAAAGCCCAAAAAACGTTGTTCAAAACTTACGTATTTAATGTTAAATCCACGTGTTTGAGGCATTCTTTGGCCATTCGTACGGTTTATTATTTAGCGGAACCACAAAACTCAAAATCTAACATAAAATGTTCACTAAAAACCTTTATTAACACTATTATTACATGAAATATGCAGACCGACTCCTTTGTTATGTCCGAGTAAGTAGGACATAACATTACACGCTTCTGACGCTTAAACTAGGGTTGCTGAGGATTCCTCTTCCGCTTCCTCATAATGAGGAAGTTCCGCAATATTTTGGGTTCCTCAACCGTTACCGCATCCTCATAAATACAAATTAAAAATTCCTCTTCCGCTATCGCTTCCTCAAAATTTAAGAGGAATTTATGAGGAATTTCACTGCCATGCGCGTCACGTATCCAATCATGGCAACGCACACGCCAGAGCGCGAGAATTGTATTATTCGCTCATCTTTTTTCAGGCGTTTACTAAAATTTTGTATGGGATTACTCACTGGGCTGAGCTCACTCCCATGAGCAGGTGGCGCTGTACAAATCCCATACAAAATCTTAGTAAACACCAAACGTGTTCACGATGGATTTGAGACACAAAAAAATTCACACTAGGCACACGAACTCCTCCTTAACTGCTGGACCGATTTTGATGATTCTATATTGTGTGTGTTTCGAGAATGGTTTAGATTCATAGTTTGGTCCACTGGAAAATGCCCTTTTAATATTTTTTTGTGTATTGTTATGTACAGACAGGACAAATTCTTTTGGGTTGGGTCCGCTAGTATTTATAATTTCCTATCATCCTATTCCTCATCCGCTTCCTCTTCCGCATCCTCTTCCTCATAAAATATCCTCTTCCTCATCCGTATCCTCTAAATTTGCGCGTGATAATTCCTCTTCCTCCTCCTCTTCCTCAACAACCCTAGCTTAAACACCGATATAAGGCTCTCTCCTAGTGTATATTAACTCAATGGGTAGTTTAGGGTATTTGACGGATACGTCTTTTTTTTAATTTATTGGGAAGATGGATACGTCAAAAGATTGTCATCAGTCTTTTTTGTCAATGGCTGTATGGGCAACGCTCCCGTTGCCTGTCCCGACCAGGACGAATTAAAAAATAACATTTTTGTCAAGAGTCAACTGTCAATTCTGCAAGAGCAGCTTTGCAACTTGCAAGTGTTTACAATCAAAACAACGTGTATTTTTCAAAGAAATCGTCTATTTTTGAGTAGAAATTTTAAAAACAATCTATTTATAATCACCACTCAGAATGGCGTCTGGGCTGGAGAACTACGTGAACCAAACAGTGTCAGTTATAACATCGGACGGGCGCAACTTCATCGGTACCTTAAAAGGATTCGATCAAACCATCAATATTATTCTAGATGAATCCCACGAAAGAGTGTTTTCATCGTCAGCAGGAGTAGCACAAGTTGTTCTTGGACTGCACATTATAAGGGGAGACAATATTGCCATAGTTGGACAAATAGATGAATCAATAGACAGTCGGCTTGATTTAGGTAATATCAAAGCAGAACCTCTCGGCCCTATAGTACACTAATGTAATTACTTTAGTCATAATAAATAGTTTTTATACATCATGTTTATATTATTTTTGTGGTGATTATTCATCATCATCATCATCATGATCAGCATATTGCCGTCCACTGCTGAACATAGGCGTCCCCCAATAAGCGCGATTATTATTCATTACAAAATAACTTTGAAACAGTGAAACTATGTATTTACTACATTATGTTCTCATTTGAGAAAACAACAGTCGGAGGTGGTGATTATGTGCTAAAGGTCGTAACAATTAAGCATTAAACTCACCTATTACTACAACTAATATGGTAATAGGGAGAGAGGCAAGATGAGGTAAGCTATCAGACATCTAATTAACATGCAATAATATGCGTCATGCTAATGTATCCTCAACCTTTAATATCTAGACCTCATCCTATTTTATTAAACATATTTTTGGAATATTTAAAACAATACAATGAGGAACAAGGAATTAAACAATATTTTTAATTACCATAGTATGTCACTATATTTACATAGACAGCTAAAATCTAAACATTATAACAATGTTTGTACTATTTACATTTGTACTAAATCATAACCATGGGAAAATGTCAAGATAATATTCATTCAGAAATGTTTCAATTAAACTTATTGGTGCAGTACATCCTTTATAATATTTTCAAATGAATGCAATAGCATTTCCAAGAATCCCCAATCAAAGGATTAATCCTTCGATCGGAGGCTCTAGAAATTCCCATTGTATTCTTTTGTTCTCGCGATCACCAGTGCTCGCGTGGGGCCTGAAGGATTAGTTTATGAGATTAAAGCTAAACTACCGAAGTACCGACACAATTATATTAAATAACACTAATTTTCATTGGAAGCATTTAGTAGGATGAGAAATCTTTCTTACTTGCTACTTCTTTAAGAAGGATGATTTCTTGGTGCCTGAAAAAAAAGAATTACTTCCATAAAAAAGTTAAAATAATCATCATCAACATCTTATAAATATTTTTTTAGGTACAAACATACTTTGCATTATAAATTTTAATGGATGATAGCTATTTTATTTCACAAGTAGTTAATAATATTTTTTGTGTAAAAAAACAAAAAAATTAAGGCGCATAAATTATAACAAACAAACAAAAACAATACCTATTAAACAAGCAAACATAAAACAGTCAAATGACTAATATGTACTTAGTCTGTTTTGATTATTTTTACATCAATTCCGATTCTGAAAAAAGAAAACCAAAATGTATTCATGCACTACTTCTACTAAAAGCATGTTTACTTCAAATGTGTCAATAAAAACCTCAAAGAAACATTCCACAATACAGAATCAATTTAACACTAAAAACACCAAAAATTCATCCTATGTGGATGAATTTTTTGTGTTTATGGTGTGAAAGTTATACATAACAGCAAAAAATAGCTTGCTTGCTTGTATTCACAAGAGTAAAAATTTACCTTTGCATTTTCTCCTTATACTTTTGCGTATTATATTGTTGGAAGAATTGTTTTCCATATTCAAATGTTGATATCATTATAGCACAGGCTGGAGCTACTTTAAATATTCGAGGTAGGAGCCCAGTAAACAATCCTCTAATTCCATGATTTCTGTAAATATTTCTTGCAATGTCTTTCATATTTGATGCTCTTTGTTTTGTCTTATTGTCTTCTAAAAAATATTTGAAAATATTAAACAATTGAGAGACAGGCTGAGTTTAAGCCACTAGTCACTAGTGTCTCTACTGAGTTACAATTAAAATTTCTTGTACCTGCATATATTTCCTTTTCTCCTAACTCTATCTGTTGATGTGTTTTTACAACATCAAAAGGTAATGTCACAAATGCAGCTATCTGAAAAGTAAAACATTTAATAAGTAGATGAATAAGACAAAAGAATAGACACAAGATTCAAAAGAACATGGTTAGTTATTTTGTTAAATATGAAACAATTGTTTTATGAATCTAACAACACTCACACTTCCAGCAACTGATCCACAGAAGAAATTAAATAGGAAGGAATTTTTCTCTGAATCAGGTTTATGAAATAATAATTTAGTTGACTCAAACATTGTCCAATATATACCTAAAAAAAAAAGAAAATATTGTTTAGAATAGGTAATACAAATAGTAAATACACAAAAAATATTCCTGCTAAAAATTTGTAATACCTACCAGAAAATGGTACATCCCTAAGAAGTGTTGATTCTAATCCTCGGAATAACCCTCTTACACCTTCATATTTAAGTACTTGGCGTAAAGCTACAGTCACTTCTAAAAGGTAAATATTCACAAGAGTAAAAATTTAAGAGTAAAAAGTAGAATTTAATTATGCTGGTTTTTGTTATGCAAACATTTTTATAAACTCTACTAGAAACGTAAGCCTCACCTGAGTACGTCAATTTCTTTGATTGCATCTTTGTTCTAATTAATTCTAAGGGGCTTACAATAGTAACAGCTAGTACTCTGGCTGTGGCTCCAGAACACAATGGTATCCACATTGGTTGGCCACCTGAAAAAAAAAATTAAATCCTCATAAAAATCATTGGTTCTATTCATAAAATTGTGATTGGGCTCTGATTGAAAATGATTGAAGCAATTTTTTTTTGTGTATTTTGAATGAAAGGGCAATGAATACAGGTTGTCACTGCAGCATAATAAGTAACTATGTAATAAATTACTTTTATTATGGATTAGAATGTTTTATTAAGTTTATTTTACTTACTTTTTCCAGTAACATTATTGTAATAGTTTTTGGTTCTGTATCTCAATTGCTCATATGAAACAAAGTATATAACAGTACTTGGGACAGCTAGAACTAATGTAGGACTTAAACCAGACCATAATGATTTGACACCTTCCATTTTAGCTATTTTATAAAATGCATCCTGTAATTAATCAAAAAAATTAATCACTCAAGCATCACCTGCCGACGGACGCCACTGTGAGTGGAGCGAGTGGTTAATAAAATATAGTTCTTCGATTACCTAATATTTTATTAGACAAAAATAATACTTTTGTTGGCAATAATTGCCTACTAACATGGGTTTATTATGAGAGAAACAGAAGTCATGACTCGTAACATACTGATATGTTAGTAAACTTTATTAGATTATAGGTTGTTTACCATTGTTCCATGAAAATGAACTCTTTTGGGAAATATTCCTGCTTCACCACATGGACACAAATGTTCCATTAAGCCATTACAGTACAAATAGCATTTGTTTGAAAGTAATGTCTTCTGTTGGGCCTGTAACCTTATTTTAACTACGTCTAATGGTGTCACTGCAAACAAATACCAATTTAGTTATATTCACATGTTTGATCTGGTATGACGAAACATTTAAAATGTGTAAAATATATAAACATACTGAAAAGCGAGGTTATTAGGGCGCCGGAACAGGCCGATGCCATTTGTTGTAAGGGTGTTATTCGAAACTGTGGACTATCGTCTCTCACAACACTCATAGTTGCCTTTATATTTTGCACCTCAAACCACCAAATAGTTGGCTTTATGAATTAAAATCAATCTATAATAAATTCTAAAGCAAACAATTACAAAATCGTATGTTTTTAACTTTTGAAGTGGAATTTGGAAATGTCAACTGGAGTGTCAGCTGTCAAATTGACGTTTTGAAGCTGTCAAGAACTCTGCAGAGCCACAGAGTAAAAATTTGGAGGTGCTCCAGCCTGTCTAATGAGGGATTTTCTTATTTTTTTAATTTGATTGTCAAACAGTTTCCATTTTAGTAACTAGATGGCGTATGGGTAGACAACTATCGGTAATACCAGGGAATACCATCAATAATTGCTACAAAACTGGGCAAAAGAATGTAAAACTTGATACATTTCAATTTGAAAAAGACGCAATAATATTCCAATGAATAGGATAATAGGGTTATTATAATGATGTTTTAGTTAAAAATCACGGAAGAAATAGCCCTGTTTACCGATATTCACACCAAATGTCACAGGAAATTTACATTTTGGTTTTGACAATATCTTACCTGCACTTGTGTAAGATAACGGATATTTAATGGCCAATATTTTACCAATAATGAACATCAAAAACCCAAATAACACAATTTGGGAAAAATAATAAAAACCACACCAACAATAAAAAGTAGGAGAAGTTTGAAAGTAACATGGCCGCCACAAGGCCGTTCAGTTGTCAGCAATGATTGTCAGTTTTCAGTTTGACAAGTTTTTATTTTAACAGCATGTTCCTAAACTATTACCAGTATAGTAGCCTAATCGCTTAGGCCAATGATCGCTTAGGTTTAAGATTTTTTGATTTATGTCATACTTGATAGTACACTGATATTTTTTAGAAACACAACCAATATGTAGTCAGTGATGCCAACCTGCAGATCATTTCAGATCCGGTGGGGAGACTGGGGACCAATAGAAAATCTAGAATTGTCTACCGTCGCACCGTCTGGTGGAGATTTAAAAAAGAAAACATTTTTTTTAATTCGTCCCGGTCGGGACAGGCAAAGGGAGCGTTGCCCATACAGCCATTTCTATGTTTTTCATCATCATTTTCATGTATCGTCAGGTCTAAAGTCTAGTCAAAGTCTAAGTAAAAGTCAATACAGTCAAGGATTCAAGTCGGTCGATTCAGTGAAGTGGTAGACGCTTTACTGAAACTTTCGATGGAGTTTTGGAGGGAACACAAAATAGCACGTTTCTGGATATTACATCACTTTCCTACACTTGTGCATGAACACGAATATCTAATGGTTAATATTCTACCAATATTACACATTTAAAACCCAGCTAACACAATTTTAGGAAAATAATATAAAAACACAACAGCACTCTTTCACATGCCCGCCAAAACTCCATGGCATAATGGGCATTGTCCAAAAAAAATCACATGTACTTTTTATATTTTTTTTCGTTAAAATAGGGTATTTTAAGAATATTAATTAAATAATTTTGAAATTAATTGGCTAGTTTTTTCTCAATAAATTTTTAAAGTTTTGCTGTGACGTCATCATCGGCGGCCAATTGACCTCTGCAGTATGTTTTTTTTCCTTTCAATCTTATTTATAATGGCTGGTTCGTCAAATGTAAGTTCTCATTATGTGAAAGCTGATACGAGAAGCTTACCAAAAGTTCGAAACTTAATATTGGTCGAATTTATTGCTAAATTAACGCCATTAAAGGTCAAACTACGGTTAAACATATTTGTTCAAAAATATAAGTAACTAATGGGTATTTTTTTCGTTTATATACAGAAAAACGATCACTGACCTTATTCCTCGAATTGTTTTTGTAATTAACAAAATTAAAAAAAAATGGACAATCCCCATTATTATAATATATATTGATTGGTAAGGAATATCGTGAAAACAATTTAAATCTATCTATTAGATTTTCAACATTGTTTTATTTTGCAATCATGGTCACCCTATAACTTAAGGGAGTACATGCGGCTAAACGTGGGTCACCATGGGCGTACCGAGGGGGGGGGGTCAGTTGCCCCCCCCCCCCCCCCCCTGGAAGGTAAAATAAATATCAATTTTCCTGGAAAGTGGGAATTCAAAACGTGTTAACTACTCTGCGTAAAATGAAGTGTTGGAAACAAAATATCTTTTAAGGCCAGGCCAGTTCGAAAAGACTAACTTTTAAGCTTCCAGTCTGAAGAAGTTATGTGGAATTCTCTTACATCAAAATTAATGTAGACTCAAAAAGGAACAAAGTAAAAAATAACCGAACATAATATTGAAAAATGGCATGGTAATTCTGTAAAAAATCACCATAAAAATACGAAAATCTCGTAGTGTTCATTGACAATGATATGATTTTTTTTTACAAAAAGGATAAGGCGCGCTGATATGAATGTTATTTTAATGTCCTTTACGTCGATATTCGCACTGACAGACATCGACCTGCTAATTTTAAGGACAGCCTTGCCTTAAGTCAAATTGATAATTTAAGTAAATTTTGATGCTTTTTTATTTTTAGGGTTCCGTACCCAAAGGGTAAAAACGGGACCTTATTACTGAGACTTCAATATCTGTCCGTCTGTCCGTCTGTCTGTCCGTCTGTCTCCATGCTGTAACTCAAGAACGGTAATAGCTAGAGAGTTGAAATTTTCACAGATTATGTATTTCTGTTGCCGCTATAACAACAAATACTAAAAACAAAATAAATTAAATATTTAAGGGGGGCTCCCATAGAACAAACGTAATTTTTCAAAAAATTTTGCTCGGTATCAACGGTGACAACAAGTATGCACTTGAAATTTTCACAAAAGCCTTAATTATATGTTTACTTTAATAATCAAAAATAATATTTAAATAAAATAATAATTTAAGGGGGGCTCCCATACAAAAAACGCAATTTTTGGCCTATTTTTGCTCTATAACGGTACGGAACCCTTCGTGCGCGAGTCCGACTCGCACTTGGCCGATTATTTTGTTTCAATATAACAGACCGACCATCTTGGTTCAAATCCTGGGTACGCCTATGTGGGTCGCGTCGTTTTTAAAACGGCTAGCCGTAATGTAATACGGCTAAATATACAATTTCCTTTTGGAACAGACATGGCAACACCAAGTTTTTTTTATTTATGACGTAATACAGGCAAAGAACCGAGGACTTGAAATAAGGTTGTGGAGATTTTTTTGCGATTTGTCAAATTCAGGATTTGAGTTGGACAAGTCAAGTGGACATAATAATTTGTGCTCGGTGCTAGTGGCTACACATGGAGGACAGTATAAAATTGTAAAATAAACGAAAAACAGTGACTGGTTTCCCTGGATTTCATAATTTGTAAATGAAATATATTTTTTGAAATGTTTTCAAATATTCCCAGATCGTTGATGTAAGTAGCTATTCGTTTATTTTTGGAGTTTACATAACACACCTGTATTTTATCGCATTTGTATACAAAATTATTCACACTTTCAATCAATACAGTATTTCAGGTCATTGTGTTAATAATTTTGGTTCTCTACCGCGCCGGGACTCTTATTGACAATTTTATTGATCATTGCATTGGCAATAAATTACTTTCTTATTTCTATTCCTATATTTTATTCAATGGTTAATTTGGTTTTTAATATAAATTCTCTACTCGTAATTCAATAGATGTGTTGAACTGTTTGTCTATATTCTTATTCTTTTCACATGTTCAGATAGGTATCATTTAAGTCATAATTTTTGCTTAATTGCAACCTAAAGTTTAGAAGACAATTTGTATATAGATTCTACTATAATTTTCATTCATAAACTAAACCACCATTTATTGGATTAACCCATAAATCCCCAAGCGGCAGCCGGCTGCCGCATAACAATTGAAAATCTATTGTGTCTGCAATACCCACTTTAGAGCTGCTGTTAATCAACCAGTGGAAATATTTTTTTGTAAAATTGTTAAAATTAAAAAAAAAAGTTTCATTTATACACTTTTGCATGTATCATTTAAAGTTGTTGAAACTTTCAAGTTCATGTTATTGTATCCAGCTTTATGTTTGAACCCATATGTATATATGGGTTATATATAAATCTCCTGTCACGATGTTTGTCCACAATGGATTACCGATTTTAATGTTTTTATTTTTTAAATGTGTGCTTTTTTAGCCGCGACCATTAATGTTTGTGCGACGGGATAGCGATTGACGTTGCCATGGTAACATACATAATACATATATTTAGTCACTTCAATAAAATAATATGGCAAATACATAATATATTATGGCAAAGCAACGTTTGCCGGGACAGCTAGTAAATACTATATAAAATATTAATAAAAAAATGTTGGTGACAGTGACACTCACAATAAATTTACTTTATATATAGGAGCTGTTCTGCGTCTTAATGTGTAGCTGGAAGTGGGACAGTCACAGGACTGGTGCACTTCAGCTACAAAATAAGGTGCTTCAGGGCTAAAGATTACTTTATAGGTATAGCAGTGGTTCTTAACTTTTTAGTTATAAGGGACTATTTTACCAAATCTTTGTCTAGCCGAGTACCACCCGATTGGTTTACATAAACTAAGGGTTTTTTGATAAAGAAAACAAGGACAACTTTATAACTAGCACCCTTTTTTTATTTGGCAAGAAGCTAAAAGTTACAGATTTTAATTAAATGTGATTTTTGTGACTGCATAATCCATACTCTTTACTAACTTCTGAATTCTTACATATTATTAGGATGGCTTCGCAGACCACTTGGAATGCCTCCAGGGACCACCAGTGGTCTGCAAACCTCCGGTAAAAGAAATATGCTCTATAGAAATGTCATAGGAACGGCTTACATCTACTTATAACATCAAAGCACTGACCATTCATAAAATATGTCACACTAAAATTAACTTTTTTTGACCCCTTCCCCCCCCCCCCGGTTGTTACGCTGTGTCACACTTTCTGTGACCCCCCCTGTATATATTTCGTCACAAAAAGTAAGGCCTCTTCCCCCCTAAACATGATAAATGTTGATTGATACTTAATCTTTTGATCGGAGGTTCTAGGAATTCCCATTGTATTCTATTGTTCTCGTGATCACCAGTGCTCGCGCGGGGCCTGAAGGATTAATACATACATATTGATATTAGAAAATTCACTTTAATGAAAAGCATTAAATTGAGAAGAGAGTTAAAAGTGTCTGCGTCGAGAGAATTAATACTCAGTAATTTTTTTTAATGAACGGCGAATGGCACACTGCCGTAGACCCCCTGTCCCCCCTTGTCACATCTTGTCACACTCGGCAAAACCCCTCCAAACCCTCCCCCTTGTATGCGAATGTATTTTATGAACGGCCCCTTATTAATATTATCTAAGGGGTCTCCCTTCCACCCATCTCTTTCTAATATCTCTTGAATGTGCTTGAACATTTTTTTATTGTCGGCATTAAACAGATATAATATACAACTGTATTTATTTGATTGAAAATTAGCACAGTAAAAAGCTGGCAATGCACCTGCAACTCTTCTGATGTTGTGAGTGTCCATGAGCGACAGTAACTGCATTCCATCAGGTGACCCATTTGCTTATTCGCCCCTAACTTTAGTGAAAAAAAATTCCCATATTCCTACAGTCCTGTAAAAGCCTCGGACTCGGAGATAATATTGTTCTTAACGAACTGTAAAGGTTCTTCTTTAAAAAACCTACTGTCGTATGGTGTGAAAATCGCTAATGAATCATTAATTTGTATGCTCCCGTCACAACATGACGCCTAGTGACCGAATCGTGCGTGACTAATAACACGTAACATACACATCACATTCGTGGATTTTGAAGGATATGGGGATTTCTCGTATTAGCAGCTCCAATAACTGGTTTACACTCGTATTTTGTGTTGAATGCTGGAAAATTCTAGTTATTGAAGCTCGGACGGTTAAAATGGCTTCAAATGGCATCCAGTTTTGAGTTTTGATCTTGACTGAATGAAGAATTTATTCGTGAAGTCCAAAAATTTTTATTTTCAGTTTGGTTAAGATTTAGGATTACTCTTGCTGCGTCCTGATTGTCCTGTCACCATGCTTGATCTCTCGCTCGTGAGTAGGGACTCGTGTCAGTCTTTTGACCTTTAACGTTGTTAGTGGCGGCCGAAAAGGAAGATCTTTCGACCGAGAGAGATAGCATGCTCGGTTAGGCTCAGGCCGAAGCCCACTGACGTCATTTCAGACGTTGTATATATCTTGCCGTTCTCCGAAACTTCGATAGCGCGATGCAGGATTGTTAGGCGAATTGTGGGTACCGCCACAGACCCTTTCTTTACCCTATATGAGGAAAGTGATGGAAAAGACTACTCCTGCCACGCACCCACTTGGGCTTTAAATTATTATTTTTAACAAAAAATTAAAACCGACTTCCAAGGTAAAAACAATAATAACATTAATATGAACTAAAAAGTATTAAATAATTTTTACTATCTAATAGTGCCTTTTTCCGAATTCGGCTAAACCTCAACTATTTCTGTACTCAATCTTCATTATTTTGAAGTCGGTACCAGATAGCTGATTCTTCAGTCCTCTGACAGAATATTTAAAATTTTTTGAACTGGCACCGACTTCAAAATTATGAAGATTGAGTACAGAAATAGTTGAGGTTTAGCCGAATTCGGAAAAAGGCACTATTAGATAGTAAAAATTATTTAATACTTTTTAGTTCATATTAATGTTATTATTGTTTTTACCTTGGAAGTCGGTTTTAATTTTTTGTTAAAAATAATAATAATTTCACTCTTTTTAGTTACACTAGTAGATAAATCTTCGCGTATATTTTACGTATCTTATTACAATTTGTTAAGTGTTGAGATTTGTAAACTTTATATTTTCTAAGAAAATTTAGTTCCGCAATTCAACAACAGATGTCGTTGTTAAGCACCTGCATCGCGGTATCGCTTACTCGACGGCATTTGATATAACTAATTCGCTACAATAATTTTTTCTTCTCGCTCATACTCACTGGTTGTTTACTGGAGGGATTAACGTCCCAGGGTAACCCTACAGAACCATAAGACCAGTTTTAGGCGTAAGACGTAGACGTCTTTTCTTTACATTAAGAGTCACAAGTCACATTGACAAAATAATATATTATCAGTGAAGTGAACAGTAGTTAGTAAAGTATTCGATCTGTATAATATAAAGTAGTAAAATATTCGATCCGTCGTTTGCCGCCACGCGCCGCCCGCGCGACACCGTCGCCTCTGTAGCGCCGACCGCCGTGTATTAAACAAACAGGTGTTGTTATGTAACAATACATAATTATTATTACGAGTTAGTATATCCATACCTATGCCTTGCAGTACTACTATCTATTCTGTGCCATGAGACATTGGTGACCTTAACACGACGTGGTAATGATGATGATGACGATGATGATGATAATGATTATGATGATGAATATTAATTGCATAGTAGCATATGCTTTCTGTTCTTAAAACAACGCCGAAACTCCCAAACGTGTATCTATAAGGAGTCAGGAGTTCTCTCAGCATCTTCGAAACCATGGTATACCTTGACCCAATATTTGACTTTTTGATAGCATATTCTTAGTACACTTCACATAAAACCAAAATCACCATATGTTTCCATATAAATTTCGAGGAGTTCCCTCGATTACTCATGGATCCCATCATCAGGTCACCACTTTTGTGAACATGGTACCAAATTGGAGTGAAACCTAATACAACAAAACAAAAATTTCGAAAATCTGTTCACAAACGGCGGAGTAATCGTTGAACATACAAAAAAAAAAAATAAAAAAAAATAAAAAAAAAAAAAATCCACAGCCGAACATATAACCTCCTCGTTTTTTGGAAGTCGGTTAAAAATAAGGCCCTGGTTTTGATGAAATCGACCGCTGTACGGTGTACCGTTGCGCGTTGTCGAAAGTGTAATTTATGCTACTTTAAAAAAAGTTTTATTACGCCGGCAAATCACTGAGACTTAGGGTCTTACACAGACGGACCGCATTTCAACTGCAATCCAACTACAAATTGCAGTTCAAGTGCAGTTTGAATGCAGTTGACACGATCACACGACTGCAATAGAACTGCAAACCAAACGCGCAGTCGGATTGCAGTTCAGTTGCAGTCGGTGTGCAGTCGTGTGAACTGTTTGGTTTGCAGTTCTATTGCAGTCGTATTGCAGTCGTGTCAACTGCATTCAAACTGCACTTGAACTGCAATTTGCGGTTGGATTGCAGTTGAAATGCGGTCCGTCTGTGTAGACCCTTATTATAGAGTGATCGATCTTTCAGTATCTAACTTTGCTATTATCGCTTAGAACCTGAAGAAGTACGTCGTTCAGTCTTAACTTTCTACTCACTGCTTGCTTGTTATCACTTAGATGTTTCGCGAGTTCAATTCCTCTCGCTTCCTAAGTTGTTGCCTTTATAAAATAGGGTGTCACTTTCCAGCGATTAATAAAAGTTTCATCTAACATCGTTATAACAAAGTTAAATGGTTGTACCGCCGCGCAGACCGGGAGGTAAGGTTCAAACCTAGATTTGCCTTGACCTAGACCTCAGAGGCCTAACAGTTAGTAGAGACTAAAGCAAAGTAGGTATGTACTTAGCACTGGATCCCAAACTTTTTGGCGGCGGAACCCATTTAAGAAGTGACTAATTTTTTGACGGACCCCCAAACCAAAAGAATGTTCCAGGTTTCCGCGAAGTACACTATGAGAATGGCTGGAGACTGGAGTAGACGAAAGGGTAATCCTTCGATTGCGGATTCTTGGAAATCTATTGTTAAATTTGTTATTCTATTGTTGTCGCGATCACTGGTGCTCTTATGAGTTATGAGTTATGACTTTATGAGGCTTGATAGGTTAGTAGGCTATAATATATACCATAACTTGGGTTATATAATTAAATTATTTATTAGTTGTTAGTTGTTACACTATTTATACTATGCGACATATTAAATACATACATATACTTACAGGCCTTGAAGTCTGTCATAGTTATTGAATGTGGTATTGATTTCAGTCATTGAAGTTAATAAATAAGTAGGTTTGTTTTTACTGGCAATCATATTTGTGTCCAATATCTAATGACGACCTGCAAATTGTATGGATTTCAAAGAAATATTTGGCGACGTCTGTCTCTATCTTTTGGTGCTCTATGCAATTTCTCTTTATAATTAGGTATAGTTTATCTACTGATTATAATAATTAACCATATACTAACATTACTATGGATGTAAAGTGTGTCTGTAGATATATTATGTCTATTTTTAGGGTTCCGTACCCAGGGTAAAAACGGGTAAAAACGGGACCCTATTACTAAGACTTCGTTGTCTGTCTGTCTGTCGCCAGGCTGTAACTCAAGAACCGCTATAGCTAGACATCTGAAATTGCATAGAGCGTTACCTTTGTAGCACACACCTATTTGACATTATGTCAGTCGTTGTTCAAATTCAATAGAGTGCAGTCGCGTCCAGTTCAAAATATATATATCTAGACTCTAGAGTTGTTAACACCCCTAAATTTGCTACAGCTGTAATTTTCATAAAGAATTAAATATGTAAACATAATTTGAACACGCTTTCTTATTTTATTTTACCCGAACCTAAAGCCATAACTTAAATAGAAAAATTGGTGTATTTTATACAAAGAATAATAAAATTGTCAAAAGAAGCAAACCATAATTGTTTTAACGGCTCCTAATAATTAATATATACCGGACTTTTTGTATTTCGTGCGTAAGAGATAACGCTCTACAAAACCGAAATTAGCCGACTGTCACTTTCCAAAGGTCGATGTGCAATATTTATCGCCGGGTACTGTATAGTGTATATTAATATTTAATCCCATACAACAATCGTGATTTTTTTGGCCTTTTTTGCTCGATATCAATAATGGCAACAGGTAGGCACTTGAAATTTTCACAAAGGCCTTAAATATATGTGTACTTTAATAATTAATAATAATATTTAAATTAAATAAAAATTAAAGGGGGGCTCCCATACAAAAAACACAATTTTTGGCCAATTTTTGCTCTATAACGATTAACGTGTAACGCCCTTCGTGCGCGAGTCCGACTCGCACTTGGCCGATTATTTATCTTCTTCACGTCAAGTCCTGAAATACATAGTATAGATTTTGTCCCTGCAAAATAAACAGTTACCGCGCGATAACGAATTTCTGAATTAAATTAAATAAATGATTAAGGGCTCCTTCTTCCTCAAATACTGTTTTTAAAATCAATACGAATCAGTAAAAAATGGTCGTAAAATTCTGAGAAAAATATATGTTTTAGTTGAGGATCTAGCAGAGTGAAATTCGCTTACAGTTACACAATCAGACAAAATTCACTCGATAGAAAAAAAATCCAAAGTTGCTTCTTTTTAAATTTTATTTTCATTACTGTGCTTAAAATAATAAATTTATTGACCTAATTTTTATACCTACCTTTATATAAATTATTTATCTAGTGAAAGTCGCTGAAGTGGATGTTGTAGTGTTATTTCCCCAAATATGATGTCCAAATACCCACAAAATGAGCGAGCGCCGCGACTCGCGGGCTTCGTTAGTCGCGTGTTGACGCTTACGGACGTCGGACCTGTGCCGGTGCTCTACGCGACCGCCGACGTGCGAAGTATAGTGAATTTTCTATAATAAACTGTAATATATACATAACGAGACTGAGATTGTGACGACACAATGGCTAACAAACACAATAAACGAAAAAAGTCACGACGACATATCAAAAACAAACAGGACGAATGCATTAAAAAGAAATGAAAAGTAAGTACAGTACTCCACGTACATGTTAATTCATTTAAATTTGATTACTAATTGTACCTATTGTGTTGTATCTCATTTATTACGTAGGAATAGGAATCGATCTCTTTCTCTCAAAATATTGCCCTTTACTTCTTGTATTACTTACTATATAAGTACGTACTTTGTTCGTTCTTATTTGAGAATGTACTATTTAGGTACCACCTACTCCTTTTTATTGGGTTAGAATACCCAATGTCTTTCTACCCTAGGTTCCTTGCCGTAAACATTACCACGGAAATATTATATAAGTAATACAAGGTGTAACGAAACTAAGTGATCATAATTTAGAGTGTGTAATACTTTAGGGCAGCGGTCGGCAACACGCGGCCCGCGGGCCGCGTGCGGCCCGCGAACGTCTTACTTGCGGCCCGTGACTGTTTTGTTATGTGTTATGTTTATCAAAACAATGTTTTCTAATACATACTGCCAGCTGTAGTTATCGCAACTTAAGTACGTAGCTGTTTATGCCATTTTTAATAAAAACTTATTTCTTTTTATTATGTGTAGGTAAATTGAGCTTCTAGGGTTATTACAAGGCACAAGCATGAAGTCTGTGGCCCGCCTTTAGTTTGTTTTGCCACCTTGTGGCCCTTGCCTGCCAAAAGGTTACCGCTGCTTTAGGGTGTGTATGTCTTCCTAGTAGTGAGTTTACTGTGAAAGTTGCTACTTTGGCGCTGAAAGACCAAAATTTGTTTTTACTTTTGTATGGGGAAACTCGTGACGCTGGGGCGCTTGCCCATACAAAAGTGAAAAAAAATTGGTCTTTCAGCGCTGCCACTTTCACAGTGAACTCTCTACAAGGAACACATACACACCCTAAAGTATTACACTTAGTTTTGTTACACCCTGTATACTGTGACATTAAAGTTCAATCTAGGGCCACAGTATAACAGTATAGCAGTATAACAAATAACCATAGAAATAATACCATTTAAAATTTATATTATAAACTAGTTGCTTTTGAAAAACTTTGCCATAATCAGACGTACTCTACCGAAATATGTACGACTATAATATTTTACATTATTTAGAAGGTAATAAAGTCTAAACTAAGATTCTTTTTAAATGTTTGTGATATATTATAATTAGATATCATAAATATAAGTTACTTGACGTGTTACCAATATTTTGAACTGTCCCTAATGGTTTTTATTTTAAATAATTTCAGGACATTGATATCTGGTACCAAAGTTTTGACGTCAAATACTTGCATCGATGAGCAGTACGCGTAAGTACAATACATACTTATTTATTACTTACTACTTACTAGACGTTGCCCGCGACTCCATCCGCGTTGACTTATAGATCCAGTCCACACGGCGCGTTGCGTCAACGTTGCGTCGATGCAACGCTGCGATGACGCAGCGCCAGTGTGGCTGGCTATGCGTCAAACGGCAGCACTGCGTCGACGCAAGGCTGATGCAACGCGCCGTGTGAACTGGCTCGTAAGGTTCCACATGACGGAGACCAGCTATCACAATTAAATATAGCTTTTAGAGCAGGTACACATTGGGCGTTTTGAAGCACACGCTTTGCTAACACGCATTTTGTAACCCCGGATTCTATTGAAGCGTACACATGCAAGCGCGCCAGTAACGCGCGCTTGAATATGTACGCTTCAATAGAATCTGGGGTTCTCAAAACGCGCGTTAGCAAAGCGTGTGCTTCAAAACGCCCAATGTGTACCTGCTCTTTATTATAATTATATTATATTTTATATTATTTTTTTAGAGAAATGAAATACGGCGATAAATCTGTTGTAGACCAAAATACTGTCAGCCTAGCAAGTGTATTCGAGAATACTGAGTAAGTTTTATATGCAGTGCGTTGTACTTGAGAGTTGTGGTCCGTATATCTGGCCTCAATTGAAGATGTAAGTGGAAGAATCAAATAAGTATCATTTCCATACGGACAGTAACTAATTTTTCCCTGCCACTACCTGCAACTTTTCGCCATCGTCCCACGCGAAAAATATACCATCCTCATCACCTTGATTAGTGGCAGTCTTCCACCATGCGTTTCTCGCGTAACTTTCTGCCGCGCACTGTAAAACTCGGGGACACACTGTCACCAGCAGTATTTCCGGACCTATACGACCTGCAAACCTTCAAGTAAAGAGCGTATTCCCTCTTAAAAGGCCGGCGACGCACTTGCAGCTCTTCTGATGTTGCGAGTGTCCATGGGGACGGTACTGCTTTCCATCAGGCGACCCGTTTGCTCGTTTGCCCCCTTACTTCATAAAAAAGTAAATAATCTGAGGTCAATTATTGTTGCAGAAAAACTAGTCAAGATGAGCCTCTTCTCGTTGAGTCTGGAAATCCAGAACACGAGTTTCAACCAGTAGCAGGAAGACGCATCATTGACATCAATTACTTGTTTAGTCAATTACAAGAAAAAGCACGTCACAACAATTTATTTGACTGCAAATTGGGAAATTTCCAACTAATTGGTGAAAAAAGGATTGGTCTTCTGTCCGTATTTAAATTTGAATGTGATATGTGCAAACAACTTTGCCTTATCAAATCTGAAAATACTGACACAGATAGTATAAATGCGAATATTGCGTCTACCACTGGTATAGTAGCGTCAGGAATCGGCTACTCCCAATTTGAAGAGCTTTTTTCCGCCATGAATATTCACATATTTTCTAAGAATTTTTACAGTAAACTACAGGAACAAGTTTACGGTAGTTTCGAAATTACAGCAGCTGAATCTATGAAATCTGCTGCTGAAAAGAAAAAAGAGTTGGCTATCGCAGAAGGTCGCACCAAAAATGGTATCCCTGTAATTGATGTTTTTGTCGACGCTTCTTGGTGTGCTCGATCTTACGGATCCAACTATAAGGCAGTGTCTGGAACTGCAGCAATTATTGGAAGAAGAACCGGCAAAATTATTTCAGGGTCAGACTATGAATACATCGGTCGATGAAAATGAGTCTGGACCTAGCACTAGACAAGTAAATTTTTATGAATATTAATTATAACGAAGTACTTAGGTAATTGTGGCACTTATAATAAATCAAAAATATATTTCTTTAATTATCAACGAAACAATTATGTTTGTTTTATTCATTGTTTGTATTGTTTAATATACAGTGTGTAACAAAACATAGTGATAATACTTTATATTTGTATGTCTCCCTTATATTATATAGTTCACTGTGAAAGTAACAGCGAAGCGCAGTTTTTTTTTACCTTTTATATGGGTGAACTCGTGACGCCGCTGGGGCAATTGGCCATACAAATCTCAAAATTTTTTTTGCTCTTTCGGCGCTGCTACTTTCACAGTCAACTCTAGACGAGGGACGCATACACACCCTAAAGTATTATCACTTAGTTTTGTTACACTCTGTATAATCAGGTGCAACAAAATCCTATAATCATTTCTCTATTATCAAAAAGTGTAGTAAGAGTAGAGTAGACCGTATGTTTACGGTATAAGCTTACTAAACTGTCGAAATAATACTAATATAATACTGAAATAAAATAATATTATATTACTGAAATAAAATAATATTATAATACTGAAATATAATACTGAATAAATATTAAACTAAACTTACCTTGCCTACTGCATTATTTTATACTGTGGCGCTCTCGTTTGCCGCCAAAGGTCGCCGGAGTTCATATCCGAACGGCTCCCGCGTAACGCGGATGCAAGTCGCCTCGGCGCGTAAAATACCTAAAGCTTCAGAGGAAGGAGCCCTTAAGTGTAAAAGTCGTTAAAGCGCCGATTATCATGAGTATGGATCAGTCATCTAGCTGATTTATAAGAATAGTCACTATCGTGAAATGCTTAGAATCTAGGCAAAGCTTGATAGCAAACACTTGTGTCGCCACACTATTGACTTGACTGTCGTAGTAAGTACTAGAAGAGCCAAGAGCACAAAAAGCCATGCTTTACAATAGGGCTTTGTGATAGTTATGTTTCCACCTTGTAATGTGCTTCAAAAATTGTACTGGAGTCTTTGCCTCTTGCTCCCCTATTAGACCGTGTTCCACTGACGCGGAGCGGAGCTTAGCGGTGCCGAATTGACCAATCACCATGCTCGAAATCTTCGCTCCGCTTCGCTGTCCTTCCGCTGGAATAGCACGATTGGTCAATCCGGGCGCCGCTAAGCTCCGCTCCGATTCAGTGGAAACGTACCCTTACTGCAGGGTGCATGTTATACGCTGACGGAGTCACGGAAGCTATGTAACAGCGCTGGACGCTGGTGACACCGTCCAGCGCGGCTTAAAGAACATCGTCGGGTTTTAGTGAGGTCAGTGACGGCTTTACACTGCGAGGCCTCGGGCGGCAGGTCAAAAAATAAAAGCCTTTTTGACCTTTTACTTGACGCGAGGACTCTGCAAGAGCAAGGCCCCGGGCGATTGTCCTGTTCGCCACCCGACCTTGGCCATACTTATTTTGCCGCGTTGCCGAGATCGAGCTAAAACCCTATTATTTTTACTTATCTTCGTTCAAAATTGTCCTAAAAAAGTTTTAAACGGGGAATATGTAGTTTATGATATTGTCGATCTATTGGCGTGAGTTTCAAATAAAAGTAATTTGTAAATCCTAAGGAGATGCTGAATGTATGCTTGAATTTGAATAAATTGGTATTACTTTGGATGCTGATATCATGAGTACTTATAATAAACAAAAATAGAAAATTTAAAACGGGGAAAGGGATTTTAATATACTGAAGATTATTGCGGTATTTTTGTTATAACTTTGTAGCTTTCAGATTATGAGTTTATAAGGTTTTAAATACGGTAAATTACGGAATCTCCGGAGGGAACGCCCTCCAGGAAATATTTTGTTATCGCGGCCCATATGGGCCTTACGGGGCTTGATGGGTTATGGCCGCCACTAGGTGAGGTAGCTTCGGGCGGCTCCATCTTTCATCTTCGTCAGTCCCACAGATCCCGGTGGCCCTTTCCAGTGCTACCGGGGATATATAAAGCGTTTCCCGACGTGGAAAAAAGTGAATGTTATTTTATTCATTAAATTACTAAGGTCCTATTTAAGGCCATCTTACTATTCATGAACCAGTTACCAAGACTTAACCATTCCTCTGTGATTATTCCAATCTGCAGTAGGTATGCGAATTGATTTGCAAATGTCAGAAAATATGTGCATGTTTGAGAAAAATAAAACAATACACTTCATAAATCTTAATGTTGACAAGTGTTACGTTAATTTCTTGTTTCTAATTTTAGTTCGGTATAATGACATTGAAAAGTAAAGCTATTTTTGTATGCTTTGTATATTTAGCTCGAGCAGCCGAGTGCTGAGCACGAGCTTTTTAAATACTAGCCGTGTAAAAGTTAACTATAGGTGTAAACAGTGTTGAACTACATAATACATTCACCAATTCGGTGCCATACAAATCATAAAGTTATGTTTCCGAAAATTCCGTAACGTAAACAAAACCGGATGTATATTGTATACTTAACAGAGCACTAATTTTATTTATAGAGCAATTAGGTGAAAGTAGGACAGTTTACGTACTGAAATATACAGATGTAGAAATATAAGCTTGGTGAATGCCGAATGTTGATACATGGTGATACGTAACTTTAAGCACGAGCGTTTTAAGGCCTGTGTATCCGCCAATGACCTTGATCATTGTCTGTCAGTGCGAATATCGACGTAAATGACATTAAAATAACATTCGTAACAGCGCGCCTTGTACGGTGGCGGTTACGATGCTCGCCGCGTCCATGATAGGGCGAAATAGGAGAAAAAACCTTTTTAAGGCTTAATATAATACATATTTCAAAAA
Organism: Polyommatus icarus; assembly: GCA_937595015.1. Taxonomy (NCBI): domain Eukaryota; kingdom Metazoa; phylum Arthropoda; class Insecta; order Lepidoptera; family Lycaenidae; genus Polyommatus; species Polyommatus icarus. The sequence goes on along the minus strand of OW569322.1, from coordinate 6,843,483 downwards.
AGTAAAAAAACCAAATTATCAACTTATGTATTCCAAAGCAGTAGATATTTTTTATATATTCTTTTGATAAATAATGAAGGAGTAAAGTTGTTTCATTTAACGATTTGGAGGTGATTTGGTTTTTTATTTCTGTATTATGTGATACCGATAGAAAAAATGTGGCAAAACCACGTTACGTATCATATCATGTAGATTACTAATTATTTTTTTCAGATATAATTTCTCTGTTAATGCCGATGAAAAGTTGTTTCATCTGCACGCTTTTTTCGCGAGAGGAGCCTTTTACCTCTACAAATAAAATTCTAGTACTTCGACGAACTATAATGCAGTTAAATATTGTCAAAAGTCTAGTTCTTAATCTTTTTACCAAGCAATTTGACATTAAGTATATTATGTATTTTGTACATTAATTTAACTGGGTTCTTGGCAACGGCTTCAAGTATTTTCATGAAAGTTTTAGAGTTATTTAGAGTTTTACGGGAGGTTAAAGGGCTAGCTAGGTCTTATCCCTTAGTATCTAGTTAAGTTCTAAAAAAAATAGGTCTTATCCCAAGAAAAAAACGCGTTCTTTGTGTTAGATACTTATATTATTTCGTTTAATTGAACTCTATATATTGCCTCTACGGAACTAGGTCGGGTTTTTAGGTACAAATTTATCTACCAAATAGGTAATGTGCTTTGATAGCTCTATCGACAACCGCTTAGTAGCCTACTGGTCATAATATATTTTATAGTGGCTCCTTCAATCAATATTTGCCTACGTATCTAGCCTTGTGGCCGTAAAATGCCCCAAGCCTATCAAATTACATAGACTTCAATTTACCTTTATAGCCAGTACCTTTATTAAATTAAGGTTTATTAATGTTGTTACGGAAAATCTGGGGGCACGGCAGTGCCCCAGCCAAGCTCTTTAGCAAAGGCACGGCCGTACCATACTTTTCTCGAAGCGGTTCGCGGCTATTTCACATCCCCTTTATCTTCGATGTTAACAAAGCTAGGGATTTAGAATTTCGGTCACTAGGAGCAAGTATTAAAATTAGCTTAACCTCCAAATTACATAAAATTTCGATAAATAGTTCAATAGTTACGGATGGTCAAAGTTACTACATTTTGTCACTCACTGACTGATAGATCATCAAAATTCTAAGATACTTCTAGCAATTAATTTGGTACCCGGATAGATCTTTATGCACAACTAGCTGTTGCCTGCGACTTCGTCCGCGTTAACATAGTATGATAACAAAGATGGATAGTTTTCCCCTTTTTGTGGTTCCTTATACAAAGAGTAAAGACGGGACCCTATTTAAGCAAACGTCAAACGCAAACGTCAATAAACTTTCATGTGTCTAACTCAAGAAATGACGGACTTTCATTCAAACTTTCAACCCCTATTTCACCCCCTTCGGGGTAAAATTTTCGAAATTCCTTCCTTAGTGGGTGTCTACTTAATAAAACAATCCTACTCACCAAATTTCGTGGCTGTAACTTTAACAGTTTTTGCTCAGCGATGATGAATCAGTCAGTCAGTCAGTCAATCAATCAGTCAGTCAGTCAGTCAGGACATGTAATTTTATAAGTATAAATGAAAGGAAAAATTATGAAACTGACCAAGTGCGAGTCGGACTGGCGTACATGGGGTTCTGTACCGTAAATTTGTATGGGAGCCCCCCTTAAATAATAAGTTTATTTAATTTTTATTATTAATTATTAAATTTAAAACACAATGCAGTATTTTCTGAAATTTTCAATAACCTTACTGTTACCTTAATGAATATAGAGCAAAAAAAGGGAAAAAATCGTGTTTGTTGTATGAGGCCCCCCATTAATAATTTATTTTATTTTTATTGGACTTTGAGCTTTTATAACGACACCAGAAATGTATAATTTGTGAAAATCGCATCTATCTAGCTATTGCGGTTCTCGAGATCCAGCCTGATGACATACGGATGGTCGACGGACAGACAGCGCAGACTTATTTATAATAGGGTCCCGTTTTCATCCTTTAGGCAGGGAAACCTAAAAACTGAAAAATAATATAATAATAAGTACTTTATTACAATTAAAGATTTTTATGCTTGTAACTTTGCAAGAACAGTATGAGTTTCGACTGCATATTTGCTTTAGGTACGTACAAATTAAGGCTTTAAGTTAGTTATGGATTTAATGAAATGGTATTAATTAAATAAAAAATAATATTAACAACGTTGACAATGAAACAATAATTAAATTTAAAATAATATAATTGCAATCAGTACTGCGATATACACTCCTTACTTGCTCGATATAATAAGGGAGTTTTAAATTATCACATGAAATAAGGTGTGCTCCTTTCCTGCGAGGAACGTCGAAACGCTTATATCAGTGCTGCTACTCGTATGTAGGTACTCAACGGTAATGCTAAAATTACTACCTTTAAGTATTGAAGCTTAAGAGTCAATAATTATATTATATAATTATATATTATGAACATAATAATCGACTCAGAACTCAGAAGTATTTACGTTACGTGGTCCACCTATACAACTGACGAAGCCTCAAAGAAAAAAATATAAAGGAGATGACAAATGGGTGCTAAGAAATAAGCACTAGAGAAATAAACAGCGACTAATTGGATATTATTGGGTACCATCGGCCACATAAGTATGCTTGCTCTCTGTGTAAGTATGAACTCCTCCAAATATGCAGTTTTATATATTTTGTTTCTCTTGTGCTCATTGCCAAGCCACTTTAATAATTATAAAATAAGAAATCTATTGATACTTTTACTGAATGTTGATTTAAATTACAAAATAAGTTGAAGGCTTGGCTTGAATGTGATCTGAATTTTTTTTACGACAGAAGTATTAAATATCCTGCAATATTTTGCTTGGCTCGAACTTTTACATTTCATGTTTTTGGTGGTATACTTTTTCACAGTATTTCAAATTAATAGAACCTGTACACAGCCTTACTGTTTATAACAGAATTTTCGGCAAATCTTTCGCTTCGGCCTTGTTTGTCATAATATCAATTGAATTGTTCAATTTTAAGCAGAACCTTCGGCAAGCCTTCTTCGGAAGCGGTTTTGGCCGAAGCTCAAGAATCGGCTTGTCAGACACTACTTATTAAGCCATTTGTTGCAGATGCTGCACAAACGCTATAAGCCCGAATCGGGCGCTAGCGTTCGCGCTTACAAAATGTCCGGTATTCGTAGACCCACAACTACCTCAATGTCGGTTTTACCACGAGGTAACCGGCAACATTATCTGTCCGAACATGGTCCGGGGCATCGATCATCTCAGAGATCCTCGCCTTAATAAGGTAAGTGATAACTTGAGGGTGCGCTTACTCCAAAATCTAGCGAAGCTGCGTTACAAGGAATATATTTTTTGAGAACACCTGACTTCGCACAGCACATCAGACCCAATAGAATCGCGATCAGGCAGATCTGATGCATTCTAAAAACACATTTCTCGCGAGTCGCGACTCAGCTCAGCGCAGCTTTGTTGGAACCGTTTCAAAACAGTTAGTTTTTCGACAAATTTTTGACAATATGTGATTGCACAATGTGTCAGACAGACAGACAGATCAGATCAGACAGACCAGATCAGATCTGATCTGTACAGACAGATCAAATCAGATCTGATCTGTACAGACAGATCAGATCAGATCTGTATGTCTGAGACAGCATTAAAATAACAGTACAGTTTAGCTCTAGACTCTTGTCCAGCTGCTGTTAAACCTAGATTGTCATTCGAGGGATCGGAAAACCTTAAAACTTGATAGTTTGTAGTCTTGTAGATTCTGATCTACAAGATACGGCTGTCCGATTTTCCGATTCTTCGAATGCCAATCTAGGTTTAGCAGCTAGACAAGAGTCTGGAGCTAAACTGTACAGCTATTATTTTGATGCTGTCTCGGTTCAAGAAAATCATCATAAACCTAATTGCATTAATCGTGGCAGGCAGCCAACGTACAGCGAGATGGTCTAACGATTTCTAAATCTTACTGCAGGGATTTGAAGACATTTACTCGTTACTTTTTACGATGACATAAAATGCCCCTCTCCATTGAGCATTATTTACTTTAGTATTATTGTTACTCTAATGGATCTTAAATATCTTACTAGCATGAGATTGATTGCTTTTAAAAAGGACTAATCTGGTAAAATTGAAACAAAAGAGGTCCTATGGCATCTAAATAAAGTCGGTTTATTAAGACTTATCATTATGTCCATTTCCAAGAGCGAATATAAAGCAGCGATTGATGATGAGTAGAGATGGTATGATCGCCACGCCATCGCTTTGCCCATTATGCATTAGTCGACAGTATCAGAAGGTCGAAAGTTTTAACACAAAGGAGTCAGATACGACTTATCTGGTAAACTGCTATACTCTAGCTTACATTTCAGGAGCTTACATTTACATTGGCTCATACGCTGAGTTTAGGACAATTGATTAATAGTTTAGTCTTTAGACCCCATTGCCACCTTCTAACTCCATCTTACATTTCAGGGTCTAGCATTTACGTTAGAGGAACGGCAAGCGCTTGGCATCCACGGCCTATTGGCTGCCAAGTTCAAATCGCAGGAGGAACAACTGGATATCTGCAGGATATCTGTGGACAGATACACGGACAATCTGAACAAATACCTCTACCTCGTCGAGTTACAGGTGACTAAACACCATAAAGGTACAAATTGTTTAATGAGTTTTTTATACCCTCGGTTCTCAGGTTACTTCTACTCCCGTTTTCGGAGACGTTTAATGATAACTTAAATTTAATGAACAGTTGGCAGATAATATGATATGTCAGAATAATAATTGCATTAAAGTTAAGTAATCATTAAACGTTTTCGAATGCTGCTGTTAGTTACGAGTATCTAATAGAACGCGCGAACAAATCCTATTTAGTCTTGTTTAATGAACATTTTTAATGAAGAAGTAAATTATTGGTAGTTTTAAGGGATTATGTTTGCGTTTGCTCTTTGAAATTTTCGGTTGGATATCGCATGTGTTTTAATTTTTAATGTTATTAATTAGAGTTTTAATAACGATGCTGCACAAATTATTTTAGCAATCTTAACTTTGCACTTGCACATTGTGCTCCCTCTGCAGCTCTGCTTCTTGGTCACTAGTACCTCGCTCTTTTGTTACAATCATCAACAGCGGAAACCGCAAAATAGTAAAAAAAAACCTCAAAGCGATATGCAATACAGCGCATTAGGCTGTGTTTCCACCAGAAATGTGTTGCGAGGAATGTGTTTTTGAGACGCAATAGAATCGCTTAGCGCAGCGATTCTATTGGATCTTAAAAACACATTCCTCGCAACACATCTCTGGTGGAAACACAGCCTTACCGTTTGACGAGCTAGACCAATGTTTTCCAAACTTGTCGGGACCACGACCCATCTACAAGAAAGTTCAAAGTTCGCGGCCCACCTTGTGTCATGAAGACAAAAAACAGTGGTATTCATCAGCTGCCGCATCATTTACCCGTTAATTGTTATCGTAGTTCACCACCATATCATCATCGTCCGCCTACTGACATTCACTGCTGGACTTGGGCCTTTTCTAAAGCTCATCACTACACCCATTTCAACAACTAATTATTTACATAATAATTTTGAAGTCGGTGCCAGTTCCAAAAGTTTCAAATATTCTGTCAGAGGACTGAAGATTCCGCTATCTGGTACCGACTTCAAAATAATGAAGATTGAGTACAGAAATAGTTGAGGTTTAGCCGAATTCGGAAAAAGGCACTATTAGATAGCAAAAATTATTAAATACTTTTTAGTTCATATTAATGTTAATATTGTTTTTACCTTGGAAGTCGGTTTTAATTTTTTGTTAAAAATAATAATATCTTTCTATTTTGATAGGTCTCGACGGCGCCGTTGAATTACGCCATTTAGCTACCTCGCCTCCCTAACCAATAGGACGTTGCCATGGTTACATACTTATTTACTCACTAATTCAATAAAATAATACGGGCGATATACTTTATATAATATGGCAAAAAAACGTTTGCCGGGACAGCTAGTAATAATATATTTCATAGAGTAAACTTTCATGCGGATAAGATCCGCGCGACAGGAAATTTTCGCATGACAGGAAAAGCGCCCTAAAATTATGACAAATCCACCCATGAAAGACGTGATTTTCCGACTGAAAACAATGTACTGACTACTAATAATGCAATAAGTACCTATGAATTATGATATAATCGTGACTAAAATTATATATATATATATATTTTGTACTTTCAATTTTTACTATTTGTGAAAACTTTTAAATGGCTTATAGTTACAATTTAGTTAAGTGAATTTTTTATTTGATAGCTGTAAGTTTTCCGAAGAAATAAAAAAAATAAAATAAATAAAATACGACGTCATAGTTGCATTCATTGCATCAATGCAATGGCCTTCACCGATACGAGGCCTTGTGCTAAACCATTTCCCCATAAAGCTATCATACCCGTAATTTAGTTAATGGCTACCATTATTAATTTTCCTTTCTAAGTGTATAGTCAAAAGTGTAATTCAACTACCCAAAATAATCTATGGCTAACAGCATGCTTATTTATAGTTTTCCATTCAAAACCAAAGTTAGTTATCGAAATGTTTGTTTGTTCGTTGGACTTTCCTTATTTAGGGTTTTACTCAAATTACAAGAAATTGTTTAACCATACTTCTTCCTTCCACCTCGCTTACAAGGTGTAAGGTGTAACTTCTGTGTAGCAAATTACCAATAGTTATTTATGGCTGATTTTCACCAAAAGTTTAGTGGTTGACTGAAAAAAACTCAAACTCAAACTCAAATTTTTTTATTCAGAATAAATTTTTGCAAATATTTTCTGAAAGTCTACATGTTGCCTACCACCGGTTCGGGAACTAACCCGGCGAGAAGAACCGGCGTAAGAAACTCGCAGGGGGCCCACTTTATTTACCAAAAAAAGTGAGAAAAAAATTAATCTTTTAAAATAAAGTTTACAATTCTGTAACTTAAAATTATACAATGTCAACATACATAATTGTAAGTCATAAAATAATGTAGAAGTAGCCTTGCAAGCAGCCATCCTACTCCCAAGATGTGCCGTCGTTTATGAAATCATTAACCTTATAATAGGCTTTGGCACACAAACGTTCTTTGACTACATTTTTAAATTTATTAATGGAAAGATTTTGAACGTTTTCTGGGATTTTATTTTACTGAGTAACTAATAAACCAACTGACTAGCTTTGTGCAACCTCGTCGAAATTATTGTTCAGGAAGATTAACTTTGCATTTGCGCAAGTTCTGTTTAGACTTTGGAGTCAATGTCAAGCAGAATTTCTGCGACCGAAATTCTGTAACTTGCGACTTACAAAATTACACTCGTTTGGACTCTGGCCTCTGCACCTTAATAGTACGTTTAGTCGAGCGGACTTTGTCGATAGTATATTTTCTAGTCTTGTTGTTTTGAAAGATATAAATATGTGCTACTGCTCCCTCCATCCGGCATTTAGGTGCTTGTTGCTTAGGACACCATTTAGCTAGCCGAGTTTAATGTTCATATACTATGACGTATATGTAATGGACTAATGTAGTTTAAAACGTCATGAAGTGGCCTTGTTAGAAGATAGGTCACGTTCGTTTTGATCCATCGCAAACGAAATGACCTGTTTTTTGGAGAATTGGTAAAATTTACTTTGAAAGATTTTCCAAAAATCACAAAAGTCTCTCAAAAGGCTCTAATCATAATAAGTGTTGCAAATATTTGCTTGCTTATAGTTTAAAATACGTTTTATTGAGAGTTACAATGACATTGCTTTTTCAAACCAAACTACAATAATCTGCTAAAAATATAATATTTACCTTATAGATTTGCTTATCTGTCTGGATTTGACTCGCATTACGCTGTATGTATATTTGCTTATCGGACTAATCTAATCGAGTGCTCGTGCTAATCAGAGCCACTAAAGGAGCTCATGTCAAGTGCTAAAGTGCTCCATATCAGTGCAAACATTTGATGCATGTTTATTTGTTCTGCTTAATTATACGAAAATAAACGGCCGGAATCAGAGATTTTAATGATTACTTAACTTTTGTTAATTTAATTTAATAAGATTGACAGACATTATACTAAGGGCCTGTTTCACCACTTCCGGATAAGGTGCCGGATAGGCTATCCACAACTTATTTGACAGATGCTCCATACTCTATCTGTCAGATTAAGTTGTGGATAGCCTATCCGACACTTATCCGGAAGTGGTGAAACAGGCCCTTAAACTTCATTAAACTTAAGTAATCGTGTAAATTCTCTACTTTGGTCGAAAGAAATTTTGACATATATTCTGATTTATGATCTGCGATGCCAGGTTTCTGATGTTTTTTTATCATGTTGTTCAATCTATTCAACATCGTTACCGATTGATGATTTAAAAATTAAAATATAACTTCTGATAGTAATCCTTCAGAAACCGGGCTCCAACAGACCAGCAACGTTCGAACAAACCAGTATTTGAGATGCGTAAATCTTTATAGATCCAAAATGTTCCCAAAGGGTATTATTGACACTCCAATAATAAAATTTAACCTGCAGCTCACAATCGATTTAGAATCTCGGCAAATTGGAAAACTGCTTGTTCAATATAATGTAATTAACTTTTTTGTCAATATGTTTGGTAAGCATATTTTACAAAATAGTATTTTTTTTCAATTTCTTCTGTCTCTATATTATTTAAGTTTCGTTAAGCTTTATTACAATTTTATTAAAAAATCTACTCTTTTCAGGATAGAAACGAGAAGTTATTCTTCCGTTTACTCTCGGAGAACATAGAGAAATATTTGCCAATAGTATACACGCCGACCGTGGGCCTGGCATGCCAGAGATTTGGCTTAATCTACAGAAGACCCAGAGGTCTATTCATCACTATTAATGATAAGGGACACATATTTAATATTTTGAAAAATTGGTGAGTACTATAATTTTCGTACTAGAACGTTCTAAACAATGTAAATTTTAAATTGAGATCGTAGAGTGGTAGAGTCGATAGAAATACCTTATATAGTTGTAATCAAGTACCTTTGGGTTGCTTATTGATAATATAAATTATCAGCAGGCTTAGCATTTACATAATAAAATTGCAATAGAAAACTATAAACACTGACAGATTCTTTTGTCTATTATTTGGACAAGCTAAGCGTGCAGGCAATTGTTATCAAAAAATTGATGAGATATTGGATAGGGGGTTTGTACATATCCGTTATTTCCTAATAATCAAAATGTCTATTAAGGTATAAAAATAATTTTATTAATTTTATACAATTTATGCGAAAATTTGTGCTTTGAACTTTAGTCATTTGTCAGCCAAATTCACTGATAAACCCGGTAATGCAAAAATTATTGAATACTTAAAACAGGCGGAAGATAATAATTATTCAGATTTACAGTGGAACGTGCGAAAGTCGTCAAGGTTACTCGGTTAAAGTATTTGAGGAATGCTAATTTTAGTGCCAAATTATGTGTACAGGTTAGCCTTAAAACGACTTGAACTAGCCTTTTTATATCTCAAGATTTATTATTGTTAGGTTAATTTTGGGTTATTTTGGGCATATAGAATTGTTATCTACAATTTATGTTAATTACTTTAAACTGAATGGAAAACATTGCGCTCTCTAAGCGACTGAAGTAATTAACCCAACAAAAATATTTCATAGCGAGCAAAAAACCCTAAACAATAACGATTTAATCAGATTATCGAGATCAATAACCTTTAAAGCCATAATGAGCACAAATGTAGCTTTATTCCGGATCGTTTTTTTCTACGATATATAAATGATAACGCCCATTTTCACCAACCGCGCTCTGAGACCACTAGAGGAGGTCCCTTAGGTCTTACGACAAAATGATTTCCCCTACAACTATGTGTCACTCAAATCCTTTAATTTCGAGGACTTAATATGTGATTTTGATGACTCCTAAAGAATACCAAACAATAGAGGCTAGTTGGTGAAAATTGGCACATAACTTATTCACATTTCTAACCAACCTATCTTTCTAGGCCTGAACCTGATGTTAGAGCAATTGTGTTCACCGACGGCGAAAGAATACTCGGTCTGGGAGACTTGGGCGCGTACGGCATGGGCATACCGGTGGGCAAGCTGTCTCTGTACACCGCGCTGGCCGGCATCAAGCCGCACCAGTGTCTGCCCATCACGCTGGACGTTGGGACTGATAACCAGGTTAGTGACATGGCAAAGACGACAGTTCCAGCCTCTGTATATGGTGCGAGGATCCTCGGTGTGGGAGACTTGGGCGCGTACGGCATGGGCATACCGGTGGGCAAGCTGTCTCTGTACACCGCGCTGGCCGGCATCAAGCCGCACCAGTGTCTGCCCATCACGCTGGACGTTGGGACTGATAACCAGGTTAGTGACATGGCAAAGACGACAGTTCCAGCCTCTGTATATGGTGCGAGGATCCTCGGTGTGGGAGACTTGGGCGCGAACGGCATGGGCATACCGGTGGGCAAGCTGTCTCTGTACACCGCGCTGGCCGGCATCAAGCCGCACCAGTGTCTGCCCATCACGCTGGACGTTGGGACTGATAACCAGGTTAGTGACATGGCAAAGACGACAGTTCCAGCCTCTGTATATGGTGCGAGGATCCTCGGTGTGGGAGACTTGGGCGCGTACGGCATGGGCATACCGGTGGGCAAGCTGTCTCTGTACACCGCGCTGGCTGGCATCAAGTCGCACCAGTGTCTGCCCATCACGCTGGTTGTGGGGACTGATATACACCAGGTATGTGGTGTTTTGACGTGGAGATAATACTGGCCTTTGTGTGTGGCGCGAGGGTCCTTGGACTAGACTTTAGCCCATCACGCTCGATGTAGAGACTGCTAACCGCGCCAGCTATGGTTAGAAACAGTACTTTCGGTGCTGGTTAGTAAACCCTGGTTGGCGTTTACTAAAAAGTAAAATCATTAAGGAGTTATGTTATAATTCCTAAATAAATACACGACATGATCACTACATAAATAATGAGTCTAAGAACCACTCCTTTAAGTCTAATGTGTAGTCAAGGCACGCCTAGCACGTGAAAGTGTAGATGTAATCATCACGACAGTTGCCAAGGTCTGAAATTGCGTCGCCGCATAGCAACATTGCATTTCTTTTATTTTGTTACAGTTTTTAACCAATAAACAAAAATAGATGAGTTTTGTTAACATAAAGTATCGTAGTTCCCAGAAACGTCAGTCAGGTGACGCAGGTTTTACTTCTAATCAATAGCTCGCTTGTAAATACTCTGTGGGGTATTCTGAAGAAATGTCTGAATGAAAAAATCTTTGGAAAAATATGCCTTTCTTTACACAAACATTTTGGATGCTGCGGCATTCAGATTTTAAGCTAGAAATTAAATAAAATACGGCTTAAAGTATCATCTCCTTGTTTCAGGATCTTCTAGAAGACCCGCTATACATCGGTCTCCGTCAGAAGCGAGTGCGAGGGAAGGAGTATGACGATTTCATAGATGAGTTCATGGAGGCTTGCGTGCAGAGATACGGGCAGAATACACTGTTGCAGGTGAGTTAAAGTTCTTTGGGCGTGTTAGAGCCATAAGGGTTGATTCAGACCGCAACGCGATGCGTAGATGCATTTCTAAATTTATATGGATTTGACAGATTCGCAAGACGTCTCCCGCAATTGAAATCTGTCTAAGGCGCCATAATCCATACAAACTTATGCCGCGCCGCGCCTCGTCTCGCCTCGTCGCGATGCGGTCTGAATTGACCCTAACTCACCGGGACGCCACCGCGACGTAGCCAGTGACGTTACCATGTCACCTCAGGCCATGGCTCATACAATGCCAACAGAAAATCACGTGAAACGCTATTTACATAGTTATTTTATGTGTGTTTCATGACATTGTTTTGCCATAAAATACGATAGTTCACAGTGTAAGACAATATCAATATCACCGGCATCAGTAATCGATGCTAATAATTTAAGGGTCTAACGCACTCAGATACAAATATTAATTACTTAATTGTAATTGTAATATGAATACTAGATCCCACAACGCACAACTCCGTTGCAAAATTTAACATCCCGAAAAAACAGTAAATTTTTTCGGGATGAAAAGTATCCTAGGTCCTTTCCGGGACTCAAAGAATATCCATTAAATCCAATAAATATCCATTTAATTAAAAAAAAAAAAGAAAAAAGAAAGATGGACGGACTTGCTCTACACCTGTGACGAATTCCCCGCAAAGGACATAACTAATAAAGTCAAGAAACTGTATATTTACGATTTAAAAAAATTGCTCGTATATTTTAAAAAGTTTTCGATATTTAAGTAAATAATTATCATACACGCAAAATAGATTATGGCAATTCTACCGATATATATTTTTATAGATATAGTAAACAATAAAATGTCCTTATTCTGATTTCTAACTCACATGTTAGTTGACGTCAATGAAGTTTATCTTATCACTTATCGTTCATTCAAGATTTGGCAGAGACCTTTATATTTCTACGGCAATAATTATCTGTGTTTATTTGATTTTACAGCATTGCGGGTATAGGTAATCACTTTCTATTAGGAATTTATTCAGATTTTATCCAATGTGGTAAAATCCTTATAATTCTTATGTCAAGGACTAAATATTCTGACTGTCAGTTACAAAGACCTCTCCAGCAAAATTGGGTCAAAGTAAACTTGACTTTGAAATGAAGGCAGCGTTATGTTTTTGCTTACATTGTCATCTATACTTATTATAAAACAAAGTCGCTTTTTTCCCTCATGTCCCTTTGTTCCCTTTAATCTTTAAAACTACGCAACGGATTTTGATGATTCTTTCAGTGTTAGATAGCCCATTTATCGAGAAAGGTTATAGGCTATATTTTATCACGCTAAGACTAATAGGAGCGAGGAAATAGAGGAAAATGTGAAAAATGAATTATTTAAAAGGGCTAACTTGAACGCGCTTATCTCAGGAACTACTGGTCCTGTCGCGACCACCTCAGTGGAGGCGAAAACTATAACTATAACTCTGCTGCGTAATGGCTATCGATTTTAATCATTTTTTAGTGGCTATATATTTTATACCCATGCGACGCTAGTAAAATATAAATAAATAAATAAATAATTTGTTTTCACTAAAATTTAATAGCCACAAAATATATTTTTTTGTTCTGTATCATACACCTCTACTAGCTAATTTGCTATCGTAATTCGTAGATCTAAACATTAAAGATGTTTGATCTAATCATTCAGATCAGATCATTAGATCTAAGGATCTATAATAGAATAACATAGCAACAAAAGCGATTCATTCTGTCATACAGCATACATATATGTAACAGAATTCTAAGAATTTGTGTCATTTAACAATCATTACAATTTGTAATTTATAATTACAGAAATTAATTAACTGTCTACATAACAACGGGCGTGGTATCGCGAAATGTACGGTGTTACGTAACGCGGAACTGTTACCGTTATATTGTTACTGTCAAGGACAGGCGTCTGTTTTTTGCCTAATTAGTATTTTTCTGGTCTGTTTATTGTCTGAATAAGTATTTACTTAGCTATCAAATCTTAAAATCGTTGATCTGCCTAGATATTTGATTATTTCTTACGGTAGAGTCACATTTAATACTGTCTTGTGGTGTAATGGTCAAAAAAGGGGAGTAAACGTTTATTTATTTAGCCAATGTTTCTCTTATTAGGGTAAATGGCTAGTATATTGGACAGTACTAGTCATTGGAAAAAGCACAAAAACACCATAAATTTATCTTTAAAAACAGGCGTTCTTTTACTTTAAAAACAGGAAATTTTTAAAGCAACATTAATAAATATTGTTTTTGTGCTTCTTCCAATGACTGGTACTGTCCAATCTACTAGTCATTTACCTTAAGTCGTTCATATTATTTTACAGCTCATGTACATTTTATATTACTTAACTAAAAAAACGAGGACATAACAAAGGACAGATTTGAATTAAAATAAGTGTGTAAATATCCTTTTCGGAAAGGAAAAGGAAAGAAAATTGTCCTTTTGGGTACCTAAAATCGTAGGATAGATACCTACCGCAGTAAATTATTATCGCTGAGGACCATTTTAACAACTTGTAATATGGCCATCCTTTATAGTTGTTGGTAGATAATGCAAAGAGAAAATTAAACTAACAATTCTTTAATTCCCATTTCCAGTTCGAGGACTTCGCTCTCCTCAACGCGGGTCGTTTACTAGCGAAGTACCGCAATAAGTACTGCACCTTCAACGACGACATCCAGGGCACCGCCGCGGTGGCGGTCGCCGGCCTCATGGCGGCCGTGCGCGTCACCAAGCGGAAACTCAGCGAGAACATCTACTTCTTCCTCGGCGCGGGTTCTGTAAGTACACACTAGTACTACTAGCGAAGTACCGCAACAAGTGTCAAGTACTGTACTCCTAGCGCAGTACTGCAACGAGTACTGTACTACTAGCGAAGTACCGCAACTACTACTGCATTTTCAACCGTTGAGATGGTAAATTCGGGATACATGCGACTCAAGATGGTATCGCCTGGGGTTAACCGCACTAATACCTTATGGTCCTCCTATTGCTCTGTTGACAGCTGTGGAAATCATGACATTACCTCTTTTAGCTATGGGTATAACTAGAAAGAGACCAAAGGATATGAAATAATAGTGCTTATTTAAATCAAGCCTGTCGTTAGCCAAAACATTTTTCCTTTAGTGTTCGTGTGCAAATCTAAATCGCCCTATCAAAGTTTGGTGCACACATATTGTAAGATTTAACCCTGTTACGGCCACATTCAGAGATATTTAATGATTACTTAACTTCAATCCAGTCCTTCAAGCCCTATAAGAGCAACGGTGATCGCGACAACAATAGAGTACAATAGCATTTCCAAGAATCCCCGATCAAAGGATTAATGACGAGTTTGACAGATAAATGAATCTAGAAGATTTTTACTACAAATCAGACTTGATTTGAATTCCCCTTAGATTCCGCTTTGTCACTCTCTGTTAACTCTCACGTGAGTAGTTGTGATGTTGACGGGGCTTGACAAAAGCCGACCAAATAATGTAGGTCCACCATCTATCCATAAATCAACTTTTCTGATAGTACCTCTACAAATTTAAAATGGATCTATGTAAAAATAGATCCAGAAGAGGCACGGTCTATACAATGTTTTCAAACATCTTTATCAAACAAAATAAACATTTTCTGTTTTCGTTTACACTTCAACTATGGCGAAAACTTATCAGATCGATATAAAAATAATCTGCATACTTATAAATCACATAATACTTTTATCGGATATGACTGAAATATCATTATATTATCGGTTATTTTGGATATTTTGGTAATACCTGGTTACATCATAAAAATATAAATGTTTTATGCTGATAAAAAAGTAATTTGCGAATTATATTACTATGTTGCGTGAAATTTATTTATATATTTAAAATGGTTGACCTACGTAACTTGGTCGGGATTCGTCGAGCCTATGATGTGGCAAACATTGACAAAATCCGATTAAGAAAAGTAGTAGTCCGCTATCTGCCAAATTATCATTTACCCTGATTGTACTAAACAAAGCAAACTTGAAACTTTAAGGTGGTGGTGCCAACTTCTTAATTAGGAAAGTTCCCGAAAATCAATACTAAGTTTCGAGAAGCTAATATTTCAGCTTGGATCTGTCGTTGCTTATATCACTCTTAACTCTAAAGGACTTATCAGACAAAGAGCGGTCACGCGTTCAAGCGTTCTGCGTTCGAGCGGTCAGTCGCACAGGAGGAATTCTGTCGCGGTCAGAACGCCCTCTGTGTGAGTATCTCTATATAACGCAATAAACCACAAAGAACGCAAAACTGACCGCTTGAACGCTTTACTGCATGACCGCTCTCTGTCTGATAGGTCCCTGATAGGTCCCTAACGTAGAATGAAGAATATTGATCTCTATTAAAAACAGATAGAAATAACTAACTATTCATTAATTTAGCCGAAATAGTATAGTAGTATAGTAATAGCCGAGTAGTCTGTTGAGTCTGCATATTTGATTGTTTTGACTACGCGAAACGATGATCGCATTATTAAAACATTAAATGATACAAGTCACCAGTTTTCAAAACAGATGTTGAAATATTGAATTGCTCGATGAGTATAACAAACATTATTTCACGTTAAGGCTGCGTTTCCACCTTAGCTGAGCTAAGCTGCGTTGCGAGGAATTTGTTTTCAAGAACCAATAGAAACGCTTTATTTGCTAAATGGCCTGACCACGTGCAGGCTTCAGCGCAACGATTCTATTAGGTTTTTGTAAAACACATTCCTCGAAACGCAGCTTAGCTTAGCTCCAGGGGAAACGTCTTAATGTTAAAGTTACCTATTAAACATGATAACTGATTAGTTGATTACGCAAATGTCGCGCTCCCACCCCGATTCAGATGTCTCTGTAACTCTCTGATCGGATTCATTAAAAATAAATCTACGTAAAAGCCATTTTTGTAGCGCCCAATGTGTAAAAACAGATCTCTCTGTTTCTCTCTCTGTTTTTATTATCCTAACTCACTAGGACGGATAAACTGATACGACTGACAAGAGATTAATAATTAGGGGGACTGATTTTATATAAGCATCAGATCATCTTTCTTGTCAAACAATCTATCAGATAATCCATACTTCCATACTAATATTATAAATGCGAAAGTGTGTCTGTATGTCTGTCTGTCTGTTACCTCTTCACGGTCAAACCGCTAAACCGATTTTCCTGAAATTTGGTATGGAGATACTTTGAGTCCCGGGAAAGGACATACTTAGGATACGTTTTATCCCGGAAAAATATACGGTTCCCGCGCGATAAACGAATTTTGGCGCTACGGAGCTGCGGGCGTCATCTAGTCTTATCTAAATCGAACCCACGACTGCTGACTCGAGGTGCACTCTCAACACTAGACCACTGAGGCATTGTTAATACTACGGGCAGCCCGAAGAACATTAGAGTGTTGACTACAATACGTGCTTGTTTTATTGACGAATAACAAATAATTATTCCATTTTCCGTTTCCAGGCAGCCAACGGCATCGCCAATCTGACCGTAGCGGCCATGGTCTCCGAAGGTCTCACGGAGAAACAGGCACAAGAGCGAGTTTACATGTTTGACGTAGACGGCCTCCTGTCGACGCGTCGCGAGGGCGGAGTGCCCGAACACGCGAAGGTCTTCGGTAAAGATATAGAGCCGGAGAAGGATTTTGAGAAGTGCATCGCTAAGATCAAGCCGAGCTGTCTTATTGGTGAGTGTCATATAGCGTTTGCGGCATCTGGAACTGCCCCGGGGCAGGGCAGGCCGAATGGATACGGAAACAGCCGAACAAAACCGATGATCCACGAAGCACGTGGACTTAGTACTAGTGCAATACGTAGTTTATGTTCTTAATTTAAACTTCGGCTATTTTCGTATCCGTTCGGCCCGCCTTGCATGCCCTGCCCCGGGGTAGTTCTAAATGCCACAAACGCTAATAGAAATTTATATTTTGTAGTCCGAGGGACCTGCGCAAATAGGTTGACGGGACGGTTACGTCCTGCGACAGTTATTCAACAGGCGTTTGACAGTGAACTAGATGTTGCACAAAATCTGCTGTCTGTCAAAAATTTTGTACTTATGCGAAATTTTTAAAACAACGGATTTTGTACAATATCTACTTTCGAACGCCGGTCGCATAACTGTCGCAAGATACGTAAGGGCCGGGACACAAAAACACGGCACTACGTCGTACGACGTCGTACGGCGCCGTGTCGTGGGAATCCACGACGCGCGTCGTAAAAAACATGACATGAAAACCACGACGTCGGGCCGTGTTTTTGTATCCCGGCCCAGTAGGCCTACCACGAAATTGTTTTGAGACTCAAATAATCGGACGAGAATGCGTCCTGCTCTAACAACGTCATTTCACGTTTGTCAGAGTAGGACGCAATATTCTCGTCCGATTGTTTGAGTCTCAAAACCGTTTCGTGGTACGGGCCCTGATCAGTAATCACTATCCGACATATTACCGTAACATAGACTTGATATAGCCCTACTGCGCCTTTCGTCGATTTATAATTTAACGGTTAATATAATAATTGAAAATGACAGAAGGTTTACGTAGTAATTTTCATTTATTGAAATTGTTTCAAATATAATTACATTATTTCAACCGGCAAGCAAGAAAAAAACAGAGTAAAGGTACAAGTTTTGACGACCTCTGTGGCTCAATGGTTAAGAGTGTGTGGCAGCTCAAGCCAGGGGTCGCGGGTTCGAATCCCGCCGACGGAACAAAAAGTTTTTCAATGTTCCTGGGTCATGGATGTGTATTAAATATAATAAAAATCTTAAATATATGTATAGTATAAAAGTATTAAATATATTTCCGTTGTCTGGTACCTGTAACACAAATCCTTCAGGTACTTAGCACGGGGCCAGACTGACGTGGTATGAAGCGTCCATAGACAGATATTATTATAAGTTGGAACCGAGCGACACGCGAGTCGCGGCAACAGCAGACGACGTGTCGTCGCGACACTACTGGTTTCTATGTATTTCTATGAAACACCGAAGCTACACGAAACGAAGCTAGCAACACTTATTCATAGAAATACATACAAACCTGTAGTGTCGCGATGACACGTCGTCTGCTGCCGCTTCATGAAGCGGGCTTCCAACTTATACCTTGTGGCGGTACCCACAACTCGCCTAACAATCCTGCATTGCGCTATCGAAGTTTCGGAGAACGGCAAGATATATACATTATACAACGTCTGAAATGACGTCAGTGGGCTTCGGCCTGACCGAGCATGCTATCTCTCTCGATCGGAAGATCTTCCCTTTCGGCCGCCACAAACAACGTTAAATTGGTGACCACCGACAAGAACACACATCCTTCTGGACATCAATCATCATCATCCGCGCCGGTCGAACCCGTGTCTGGCTTGAACGGGGCAGCCATAGGCTACAACGACCGGTCAGCAAGCAGAGCACGGGGTACCTCTCCTGGTCATTGCACGCGTAGCTTCGGCCCACACCTGACAACACAAGCGCATTGAAGAATACCACCGGTCTTCGGGGGGGAGTGATGTGGCGGTACCCAGAACTCGCCTGCCTAACGATCTTGCATCGCGCTATCAAAGTTTCGGAGAACGGCAAGATATATACAACGTCTGAAATGACGTCAGTGGGCTTCGGCCCGACCGAGAGAGATAGCAAGCTATGTTTATATAATATCTCGTGACTGTGTTTATACGGTTGTCTGGAAGAACCAGCTATTAGCCGCCAGACCTCCTGTATAGTTTCACCCAACCCGACAAACAAATCTTTATACATACTCACTAAAGATTTTACAAACAATTTCAGGTTGCTCCACCGTCGGTGGCGCGTTCACACCGACCGTTCTCAAACAGATGGCGAAGAACATCGAGCGGCCGGTCATCTTCGCGCTGTCCAACCCCACCAGCAAGGCGGAGTGTACCGCGCAGGACGCTTATGATCATACTGAGGTAAGTAGTCTTGTGGAGAAGAAAAACCAAATTAGAGGTGTCAAGGGACATCCGGATGGAACGAAGTTCCTTTCGATTAATTATTAGTGGAGGATATGTAATAAAATATATGTAAAAGTCCGATAGATGTCGCTGTATATACTCAAAAACGCCATCTAGTTGACACCCAAGAATACTAACAACGACACTTTTGTGAAATTGTAATAAAATTTATTTAAACGTCCGGTAGATGTCGCTGTTTATTCTAAAAAACGTCATCTACTTGACGCACAGGAATACTATCAACGCCCACTGCCCCTATTTCGCAGGTACTAAAAAAAGTGTCGTTACAACTTTTTCCGTCTACTCCCCTTTCGCAACGCGCGACAGAGAACTTCGTTCTGTTTTGCAGCACCCTCTGTTGAAGTTTAAAAAAAAA
This sequence comes from Polyommatus icarus, assembly GCA_937595015.1. Lineage (NCBI taxonomy): Eukaryota > Metazoa > Arthropoda > Insecta > Lepidoptera > Lycaenidae > Polyommatus > Polyommatus icarus. The sequence continues at coordinate 6,823,550 of OW569322.1, read as the reverse complement.
ACCAAAAGTTCACCCTAAACTAATTTATTTTTCCAAAATTAAAATTAGCTACACTTTGCTACAAGTTACGACTTCCCACACCTTATTAGCCCGGCTTCCAGATTCTAACTGTCTAAGAAATTGAAATAAAATGAACACTAAACGAAAACTGCAACGCAAACGGAAAAATATGGAAGAATATAGAAATGCTTATTAAACGTATTGGACATAGTAACTAGGGATGTAACAGTTTCAAAAATCACTCCAAATTTTTTCTAGACGCGACTAAAGCGAATCTGCAAAGTTCTTCCACAGTGGCGGCCTTACGGCCCCGGGCGGAAGGTCTTTGCGAGGCCCTGGGCGGCAGGTATTTGCAAGGCCCTTTGTCTTACGAAAAAATACCTTGCGAGGCCCATGCAAAAGCGAGGCCCTGGCCGATGGCCCTGTTCGCCACCCCCTAGGGCTGCCACTGTTCTTCGACATACCTATTTTTTTTTTTTTTTTCCTGAGGGGGAAGTGCATTACGCATACCACCCAGGCGCAGGGGGCGACCCGAGTGGTGATGTGGGACTCCCGTAGCTAATGAGAGCACGGTATACCCACTAAAACCCCCCCCCATCTTCCGCCACGCCGCCTTTTGACGGGGCCACAGGAACGATACACACATCTGCGACCCCGCCAGCGGCCCGAAGACTCCACGATGGGCGCACAACACGTGCGCCCTCCTCCTCGGCCCCCACCAGGACTGTAGCAGACGCCCCCCGAGTCTGCTACTTGGAGGCCATGTGGCAGATCAGGTCTGTGGCTCTGCCACCGACCACACCTCGGCCGCAGAGGATAGGGCAAGCGGCGCACCGTAATACCTACTTGCCTCTTCCTCTGCGGCCCTACCTCGGTGCGCATCCGCAGCGGACTCCTCCAGTCCGCTGGGAGCGCCCTCCTCGGGCCAGGCGGCGACACCGGCCGGCCCTGGTTGCCTCTTTGCTTCACCGCGGTTGTCCAAGCCGCGGTTACTAGAGCCCCACCGCCACAACAAGGCGAGCAACCATCGGGGGGTCTTCGACATACCTATATAACCTACCTAAATATATGGTATATGAATATATACCGTATATTTTCTTAACCAAGTATATGAATATATACCATATATTTTCTTAACCAAGATGTTTGGCACCTTTTCGATTTACGTTTTCCAAAACTATAATTATTAATGTCACTCAAATCGGAGATAATCACAATCAGCAGAACTAATTTATACTAGAATAGACATAAATGAATAGACATGAAATATCCATTATACACTAATTAAGTCGTGCGATTTTCAAGGTTTATGTTCACGAGAAACAAAGACTCGTGAACTGTTTGTGTTTATATTTATTTCTACAATAAATATTTTGTTTTCTTATTTTAATATGACATTGTATTTCGTATGAACATCACACGTCTACTATAGTCGTGAGTAGCTTAGTCTGATAGCCATGGAGTTACTCACTTTTTTCTAATTGCTAAAATGAACAAGATACTGGTAAGACTCTTTAATTAAGGTACCATAGGTCCTCTTGTTACAAGAGTATTTACAATCTGCTGGAGTAAGGAAGGAAATAAATTCGAATTCGACCTTTCCCATATAGTTTTGAACTGTTAGCATACTATGTTTTCTTTTATTGTTAAGTGCAGCTTTTATAAATAAACTACGTTGCGCTAAAATCGTCTATCACGCAGGAACTGTAAATTTTTCCGGGATAAAAAGTATACTGTGTCCTTTCCTGATTGATACTTTGAGTATATTATCTATACAAAATTTCAACTACATCGGCTCAGCGGTTTGGGCGTGAAGATGCAGACAGACAGACACACTTTCGCAATTATAATATTAATTATGGAAGTATGGATAGCCTGTAGAAACGTTCCAAGCAAGCAGTATCCTAAAACTTACTTTATTTTACTTTACATTCTCTTATTCTACTTTCCAGGGTCGCTGCATATTCGCGTCCGGTTCGCCGTTCCCCCCTGTCAAATACAACGGCAAGGAGTTCCACACCGGGCAGGGGAACAACTCGTACATCTTCCCGGGCGTCGCGCTCGGCGTCATCGCCACCGCCACACACCACATCCCAGAGACCATGTTCCTTACCGCCGCCCGCGTAAGTGACCTTTAACTATGTGGATGGCGGCCGAAAAGGAAGATCTTCCGAGTTCCGACCAAGCGAGATAGCATGCTCGGTCAGGCCAAAGCCCCGCTGACATAATTTCAGACGTTGTATATTATCTTGCCGTTCTCCGAAACTTCGATAGCGCGATGCAGGATTGTGAGGCTAATATTGTAGGTATCGCCACAGCCCTTTTCGTGAAAAAAATATGTATGGCACTCGGGAACTGCCGCGGTAAAGCTATTAGGATTTTTATCATGCAATTATAATTCGCATACGGCTAGTCGCACGCACGCAAACACCGTGCCGAGGTCTCCCGAACTGAAAGACGATGTACGACAACGCCGCACCGTCCGGTGCGGCAAGCGATTTCGTAGGGTGATTTACGGTTTCCGTTCGACTCGCATTGTCGCGGGATGGAGTTTCCGAATCCGAGTCGAATTGAGATTCGTGAATCAAGGCTTTAGTCCGCATGCGGGTGTCAACTAGCTCCTAGCTGCGCTTGTTGTGACAGAAAAAATCATGCGGGCAACTTGCCCGCATCCTATCATTTCATTGATTTTTCCAAGGTCTTCCCAACAATATAACTGCATGACAAAGGTCATTTGGTAAATATTTGGGTGACCGAATTTATAATTAACGCTTAGTACCCCGCAAACGATCAAATTGTTTGTCAAATTTTACGTGTAATCTCAAACAGTTTGATTTTGAAGCGTTTGTCAAACAAACTACGTGTTTGACGTGTTTGAAGAAAATTTGCATTGGCATAGCGTTTGACAAACGTGTTTGAACGTGTTCCGCTGTATTTGTCAAACAAGATCTCATGATCTCATACCGATTCTAGCTAATTGTTTGACAAACTGGTTTGATGTCGATTCGTCTGCGCTGCTGTTTGATGAAAACGTAAATTACGTCAAACATGTTTGTCAAACAAATTTGATCGTATGCGGGGTACTTTAATATTTTAGGCGACAGTGGTTTAGCACACGCTTAGCATCTAATGGCTGGTTTAGACGTATTAAGTAGATAAGTAGTTAACTAAATTTTAAGTTATTTATTGCATGTAAACACAAAATTTAGTAGCAAGTTAAAATTTAGTAAAGTACTAAACAAGGAAATTAGAATTTTGACTAAGTTTCTGTAAGGTTGGCAGGCGGGGCTTGTCACTTGACACATTTCCAGCAGGCACTTCAAATTAAGTTAAAATTTAGTTACTACTTATCTACTTAATACGTGTAAACCAGCCCTAACTGCCAAATAATTCTTGTAGGTCTGGATAAACCTTTTTTGTTACAATTTTCAGACGCTGGCCAACTACGTGAGCGCTGACGATCTCGCCATCGGGCGCATTTACCCCTCGCTCGCTGAGGTGAAGGAGGTGTCCGTTGCCATCGCCATTGAAGTCGCTAAGATGGCTTATGATGAAGGTATGTTGGCAACTCTAGTGTTACATGAATTTGGCTACGCAACTCTTGATTTACCCTACTACTAATAAAGTCTATTACATTTGAAATGTGACAGAGAAAACAAGAAAAATGTAATTATCGTGAGTGCGTCAAACTAAGTACGCACATATTATAGGCCCATATTATTAGGCCGTATTAACATAGGTAATAAAAGTTACGGAAAAATGCGCTTCGACCTAATGTGACGAAGTAAATCTCAAAACTACCAGTCTGTCCGTCCATCTGCTGTGACTCAAATACATGCATTTTAACAGACAATTTTTAATGTTAATATTTTACATCTGCTAGACGCGGCGACCCGTGGCAGTCCAGGTTATGTTTTGTTGTTAGCGCTAGAACATTTATCTTAAGAGAATGACAGACAAAACAATGGTGTAGAAATAAAGACAATTTCGAAAAGCCATAAAACTACAAACGGAGAAGTGATACACAAAATTTCATATAAATCTGTGCGAAATCTCGTTTTGATCATAATGTCAAAAAAAATCGCATTATCACTCTTATAATTCTGAATGAACATTAACTACGCATTAAAGTGAGTCCAAAATATTGTTGTGAATATAGTCACATAATGGCTACGATTCAGCTACATCAGTCTTTCCCAAAGTGGGCGATAACGTCCCCCTGTGGGCGGTGTGGGGCCCAGAAAAAAATGGCGGCGTTGTGTAGAGGCTTGGGGGGGGGGGGGTGATTAGTTCATCTGAATGCATTTTAAATTGAAGCAATGGGGGCGCTAAAACATTATTCGTTCTCAAGGTGGGCAGTAGACTATAAGTTTGGGAACCCCTGAGAAGAAGAAGAGAGAAGAAAGCTAGATTTATTTCTTTTACTTTTTAGTCTTTTCCCACTAGGTACGGGCTCGTTCTATCCACAACCGACAGACATAGCGAGGCACGTCCGTATGTGCCAATTCAGTTGTCACTATCAGTCCAATCTACCTGATTGCTACTGTTGGCCGAACTATCCTCCCATCAAATATGACTGCCTGAAAGGCTGTGTGCCACCACATCACGTTTAATCAAGTTTTTGTGTTTTTTTTGTTTTGGTAATTTATTTACTTTTTTTGGTAGATAGGTCGTAATTTGGGTTTGAAACAAGCTAGCTGTTTAGTAGTTCGAAGTTTGTATATTATACTTATTTAGAAGTGTATTTTGCGTTGTAATTATATTTTGTGAAAAATAGTAACATTCATCATAATATTAAATCGTATCATAAACGCCGTCTAGTGTACAATCAGATCTTGGTTTTATTGTTCCGTTTTGTATATCGGCCATAATAAATCAACAGATTCCCAACGAATAACATTATAATATTTAAAATTTCATTCGAGTTGCAGTCGAAGTTGTCTTAAAAACGCAACTTAAGGCCCGCTTCACACCAGAATGGCAGCGGCGCGGTGAGCACTTTCAGTGTCATATGATTTTAAACTTTATCTTCATTATTGTAATATCTTCATTATTGTTATACCGCCCGTAGCCGCCCGTGGCCGCCGGCGGCCGCCAGCGGCCACGAGCGGCTACGGGCGGCCATAGAAGATAAAGTTTAAAATCATATGACACTGAAAGTGCTCGCCGCGCCGCTGCCATTCCGGTGTGGCGCGGCCCTAAGTCTCTTACATTCAAGTTGGTTTTGCCTGTCTGCAGATAGGTTATCGTTAAAAAATTGTTGGCCCAAAAAAATGTTTATTTACTTAGTAAAAATATTATAATGGAATAGACATAAAAGAAATGAATTATTTCATCAAAATTCACACGCAGCTACATAAAGCATTAAAATTATCTGAATATCTGCTTACTAATAAACATTTATATTTTCCAGGTTTGGCGTCCGTGTATCCCGAGCCGAAGGACTTGGCGAAGCACGTTGAGAACCAAATGTACAGCTATTATTATGAAAGTTCCATGCCGGTTGTATGGGACTGGAAACCAGAGGAAAAGTTTAACGTGAGACCTATACAACCCGTGCCTAAGAACATCTAAATTAACCATACAAATTGATGGCAAAATGCCCAAATGCCCGGGCATTTTACCCTCTAAATATATGGATGAACGCCCAAGCCCGTGCCTAAGAGCATCTAAATTAAACGTACAGATTGATAGCAAAGTGAATGCTCGGGCATTTTGGATGGATAAACGCCCAATATAATATGACTGGGTCTTTACCTTTCATACTAATGCATACACATTATAACCAATCCCTGTCAAAAGTAAACTCAAAATAGCGCATTTATTAAGCGTCCTACGTCGCGTCGCATATTACAACAAAATATGAAAATGTCAAAATATGCAAACTCACACATACACGTTGTATATTGCAAAGGTGAAAATGTCAAAATATGCAAATTCATACAACACACATAGTACTTACATACGCAATAAACATACAAATAAAATACAATTTGCTGTAGAAGTAGCGTTACACAAAACGTAAAGAAATTCTAAACGTTAACTTCATACATACAACCAGTATCACACGAATGTAACTTTCATACAAACATACAACCAAGGACAGCATTTAAGTAAGCAACTTATATACCTAAAGTATTTACGTAAAAATCATGGTACAGCATTTAAAAACAAACAGTATTTATGACAAGTAATTTTAAATTAAAATCAGGTAGCAATCAGATAAAATTTTAAATCATTAATGTTGAAATTGACCATTTCAAAGATAATTTAGAAAGCAATGGAAAAATATTTAACATAATTATTATAACTTTAAATTATAAACGTTGACGGACGCAATAAAAGAAACGAAGTTATTGATAAATTGAAATTTTAGCATTCACTTTTAAACGATTTTAAGTCATGTAGTGATCCGAAGTTCCCATTAGTTTTAACATTTACAATACAATTTTTACAAAATATTATACCTCCGTATTACTAATATATTCGATTATAAGTTTGTGTTCATAAAATATATTCGTAACGTTTTAACGGTTGAGACAGTAAAATTTTGTACTACATCCCTCCTTTTTCATCTAACAGAATTATCGTATGCTAGTAAGGGAAAGTAAATTAGCTTTTGATCTCTTCTTATCTTTTTATTCGTAATAATTAGCATTATTTATTGGTAGAAAAAGACAGAATATTCACTTAGAAAGAGATAATAAGCATTTATTCTGTGGGGTAGAAAAGGATAGATGTATGTTAATCTGTTTCAACCACAAATGCCCGTAGTATGTCATTACGTAGGTTAAGGACGTGAATGTAGTATAAATGTATTATGGCGGACTTATTGGCTTGTCGCACCCAGATCTGTATTCCTATTCGAAAACAAAGGTTGTTTAAATTAATAGTATGGAAAAAGTATTCTTAAGTTAACCGTTATTGTATTTATTCTTTTCTAATGCTAAGTACTCACATACGGTTTTGCTCGATAGTTTCACTCCAAATCGAGTAATAATTACTGTGTGGACCGCAAAACTGACAGCTCGAAGGCTCGCATCGAGCCGCTCGAAGGATTGATGAAACCGGATCGAGCCGGATTGATGGAATGAAATATATCGATTTAGAATTATAAAACTATCGAGCAATGCTGAATGTGTGGACGAAAGCCCGAGCCGTGGGTTTTGCTCGACGTTATTTCTCGATCGAGCGAAACCGTATGTGAGTAGTGATCATTATTCTAATTTATTCATTACTTTAAGACGAAAGTATTAATCAGTTGAACAGTGAACTATATGTATTTATTTTAGTATGATACATACGGTCTAGTCACGCCAGCATTATATAACCGACAGTAACAATAAGTATTATATTTGAAATTATATTAAAGACATTAATTTAGAGTTATAGCTAGTTTGACTAGACACACACCTTTGGCTGTGCAATATAATAGTTTAGTTATTTATTAGTGTATTGTATACGTGTAACCTTTTATTTATTCAAAATTTAATTAAAAAAGAAATTAAAATATACGCCAAAGGTGTGTGTAACGCTTTTAAAGATTAAAAATCTTGTCTATGTAAAATTAAGCTAACATATGCGGACGTATGATGTCAATAGTCATTTTTTATTGCAAAGACTACAGCAAATGAGAAATCAAAATGTTATAACTTATAAAATATTAAGTGTTTACAAATTATTATATTGCACGAGTATTATAGTTTAAATATTTTACATTCAGAGTTTAAATACAACAATATTTCATATTGTAAATAGCATATTAACAAATTATTTTTTTTTGGAATGTTTGCATGTAATATCAATATTTAAATGTACGTCCGTATTTCGCTTGTTATTCGGCTCGGGATTCGCTGCGCGAATGCGAATGCGATAGTTTTCTTATAACACTGTGTTTATTTTAGACCATGGTATCTATTGATACGTGTGATTATTTTGCTGTGACGGTTTTGATTAAACCAGTTTTAGTCCGTTGGCTTCTCAAAGGCCAATGCTGATGTGGACTTAGATCCTTTGTTTTTGAATTTTATTGTTATTCTGAGTCCACAAAGTAGGTCAATATTAATTAATGTTTTCTCTCATACGTATTTGTGTTTGAGAACGCAAATGTTGTGCGTAGTTAAAATGTTCAATAATGAATGGATGTTACTAATTAAAATGTTCGAACCTTAATTAGTGTTTTATTTTTAATTTATTTATATTTTATTTAAGTACCAACTTCTATGTGCAATCATGTTTGATGATAAGCAGCACGACTTTAAGATAATTCCCTGAACATCGTCCATAATAGCCTTAATAGATTTGGCGCCATTAGCATATTTCATAAGACAAGTAGTTAAATACTACTTAACTACTTAACAAAATATTATTACTTACAGTAAATTTTTGCTACAAAAATATAATGTGGTATTGATTGACTTCACCCTTCAAATATTGAGCTGGATCCAAGAAGACAAGATTAGCGTAATTTTTGTACGCTCCTGCCCCCCCTTACCTAGTAAACGAGCAGTATAATAAATCAGTAATTGATTTATTAAACTGCTCGTTAAAATATTTTTGTGTAAGTATTACCCAAAAATATTATTTTTATCCAAACATGTCCAAACGTACCTAATAATATAAAATATTATGCGTAGTCATACAGCTACCGCTTTTAGTTCTTGGTATTTCATAACATGTATAATGAATTTCCTTTACATTTGCCGCCGTTTTCTTGGTTAACGAGAAAATATCGCATTTTCAACGAACAACAGATCCTCTGTTGGTCGGAAATTCGACGGATATAGAATCCCTGACTTATTCCCGCTCCGCACTAGCGGATGCTTGAAAATTAAACTTTGTGACACGGATATAGAACATTGAGTGTGAGTTAAAAAATATTTTATTTATTATAGGTATGTATTATTAGATCCGAACACCAACAAGCTGCAACAGAAACACAATGCAAAATCGTCGCTTACCGATGAAATCAAACAAATGTATGCCACATTTGGAGCGAAGAAATAGAGGAAAATGTAGAAAAAACGGGAGGAAATTATTTGATAGGGCTTATTAAGCTAATCTCAGGAACTACTGGTCCGTTTGAAAAATTATTTCAGTGTTAGATAGTTCATTTAACGAGAAAGGCTACATTTTATTACGCTGCGACTAATAGGAGCGAAGAAACAGAGGAAAATGTGGAAAAAACGGGAGGAAATTATTTGAAAGGGCTTATTTGAACGCGCTAATCTCAGGAACTACTGGTCCGATTTAAAAAATTCTTTCAGATTTAGATAAGTAGGTAGTTCATTTATCGAGAAAGGCTATAGGTTATATTTTTTATCACGCTATAACGACTATAAGGAGCGAAGAAATAGAGGAAAATTTGGAAAAACGGGGGAAATTATTTGAAAGGGCTTGTCTCACGAACTACTGGAGAATTTTTTTCTGTTATTTGGCACAGATAAGAAGAAGACCACATAAATGATCATAGCCCATAGGCTATTTTTTGTGGGGAAATAATAAAACGAGCGAATAAAAAAATACTTAGCGACTGATGATGAACACACTGTTTTAATAACTTGAGCGGTATGAATTTGAGTAAGCGAATAATAAACCAAACTGATCTATCTATATACTTATAAAATTACATGTCCTGACTGACTGAGTGACTGATTCATCATCGTTGAGTAAAAACTGTTAAAGTTACAGCGACGAAATTTGGTGAGTCGGGTTGTTTTATTGAGTAGACACCCACTAAGGAAGGAAATTTGAAAATTTGAAAATAGGGTGAAATAGGGGTTGAAAGTTTGAATGAAAGTCTGTCATTTCCACGGTCATTTTTTGAGTTAGAAATTTTTGAGTTACTGATTAAATATGAATGGATACATGTTTAAGCATTTTTGGAAATTCTACCCCCAAGGGGGTGAAATTGGGGTTGAAAATTTAAATGAAAGTCCGTCATTTCATAAGTTAGAAACATAAAAGTTTATTTTTGGTCTGCTGATTAAAAATGAATGGATAGGTATTTAAGCGTTTCTGGTAATTCTACCCCCAAGGGGGTGAAATTGGGGTAGAAAGTTTCAATGAAAGTCCGTCATTTTTTGAGTTAGAAACTTGAAAGTTTATGGACGTTTGCGTTTGACGTTTGCTCAAATAGGGTCCCGTTTTTACACTTTGTATAAGAAACCACAAAAAGGGGAAAACTATCCATCTTTGTTATTACTTATTATACTATGTTAACGCGGACGAAGTCGCGGGCAACAGCCAGTTTATAATAAAATCCAGAACGAGCTTATGAAAAGTGGATTGTGATTTTTCAGATATTAAAATTCGGGAACAAATAATATAATGATATACCACCAAAAAATGCTCTGATACCCTAAACTTGTTTACCAAAAAAAGTTACTTAACACTAAAAAAATAAAGTCTAAAATTGCAATACTACCAGCTATTTTTGTCACGACTACACTTCAAATTGTAATCGAACACCAAATATAGTAAATGATCACCAAATCCTTGCGAGAAAATCAATGCGATATTTCTGTCCAAATAAAATCACTACGATTGACAAACAATGTAAGCATATAATTAAGAAGGAAGTATTAGGTATAATATGAGCATGAGGCATGAGCATGAGGCATGAGTTTGAGGCATGAGTATGAGGCATGAGGCATGAGCATGAGGCATGAGCATGAGGCATGAGCATGAGGCATGAGCATGAGCATGAGGCATGTGGCATGAGCATGAGCATGAGCATGAGGCATGAGCATGAGCATGAGGCATGAGCATGAGCATGATGCATGAGCAAGATGCATGAGCATGAGCATGAGGCATGAGGCATGAGCATGACACATGAGCATGAGGCATGAACATGAGCATGATGCATGAGCATGAGGCATGAGCATGCTCATGCCTCATGTGTTATGCTCATGCCTCATGCTCATGCCTCATGCTCATGCCTCATGCTCATGCCTCATGCCTCATACTCATGCCTCAAACTCATGCCTCATGCTCATGCCTCATGCTCATATTATACCTAATACTTCCTTCTTAATTATGTTCTCAATCATGCCTCATGCTCATGTGTCATGCTCATGCTCATGCATCTTGCTCATGCATCATGCTCATGCTCATGCCTCATGCTCATGCTCATGCCTCATGCTCATGCTCATGCCACATGCCTCATGCTCATGCTCATGCCTCATGCTCATGCCTCATGCTCATGCCTCATGCTCATGCCTCATGCTCATGCTCATGCCTCATGCTCATGCTCATGCCTCATGCTCATGCTCATGCCACATGCCTCATGCTCATGCTCATGCCTCATGCTCATGCCTCATGCTCATGCCTCATGCTCATGCCTCATGCTCATGCCTCATGCCTCATACTCATGCCTCAAACTCATGCCTCATGTTCATGCCTCATGCTCATGTGTCATGCTCATGCCTCATGCCTCATGCCTCATGCTCATGCTCATGCATCTTGCTCATGCATCATGCTCATGCTCATGCCTCATGCTCATGCTCATGCCTCATGCTCATGCTCATGCCACATGCCTCATGCCTCATGCTCATGCTCATGCCTCATGCTCATGCCTCATGCTCATGCTTCATGCTCATGCTCATGCCTCATGTCTCATGATCATGCCTCATGCCTCATGCTCATACCTAATACTTCCTTCTTAATTATATGCTTACATTGTTTGTCAATCGTAGTGATTTATTTGGACAGAAATATCGCATTGATTTTCTTGCAAGGATTTGGCGATCATTTACTATATTTGGTGTTCGATTACAATTTGAAGTGTAGTCGTGACAAAAATAGCTTGTAGTATTGCAATTTTAGACTTTATTTTTTTAGTGTTAAGTAAAATACATATCACATAACCTAAGAATTAGTTTCTGGTTCTGTTAAACTTTCAGCACTAATTTCACATGTATCATTCATTTTGTATTTACAGACACACTTTTAGATAACTTTTCGCACAAATTTTCAAGTCCCACTGCAATTTTAAACACATTAAATATCAAAAACTACTAGCTCGCTTACAAAAATAACCACAAACAAAACAATTAGTAACAACGCGTGATAATGAATTGACATTTAAAACGTCAAGTCTTCAACCGATCAGAGAAGATGTTGTTGTGAGGCGCTTAAACCGACCAATCAGTGATTTTTTTCGATAATAACTAACGATTCGTTTCGCAATCGTACTAAGGCGACTCGCATTTTCGCGAAAACACTACTTTTTGTCAGTAAGATTGAAAAATGTAATCAACATTATATAATTATCCGTGTTTTCGCGAAAACCCTAGAATTTTCGTGAAAATTCGATTTATCAAATCATCCTACGACATATTATATACCACTCTTCCTTCTGTCATACCGTACCGCCGAGAATGAAAGCGTAAAAGCTACCCCGGCGTATGTAAATTACGGTAGAGAACTAAGAGTTCCAGTAGACCTTTTGACAGGAGGGTCACCGGAGGAACCAAAGACCGTACCAGATTATGTCTGCGATTGCGCTATATACACGCCATGGTTCGGGAAAATGGGTTACAGTCAAGTGAGAACATGAAGACCAGATACGACCGGAAATCGAACACGGGCGGCTTCGAAGAAGGGACACTGGTGTGGCTGCATAACCCGACTCGCCGAAAAGGGAAATCTCCAAAGTTGCAGACCAAGTGGGACGGCCCATATAAAGTGGTTACCCGATTGAATGATGTGATTTACAGGATTCAAAAGCAACCAAGAGGGACATTCAAAGTGGTACACATAGACCGTCTGGCGCGTTATCATGGCAGTAACAACGATGCTCGGGACGAGCATCTCTAAGAGGGGAGTAGTGTTACGGACACGTGGTGCCATCTAGCGTTGGACCAGCGAACTTACCAAGGGAACACAGGCAACATAAATCCCCTACTCTATGCTAGATGGCGCTAGGTGTACCTACGAGTAATTTCTAGAAACATCTCATACTCGTTTACGCATATCGAGTTTATTCTGGGATGTTCCGGAATATTCTGAGATTCGATCCAGCCCGTATAAATAGTCGCAGATAGTCGAGCCGGCAGTTCAGTTTTATCGGAGCGATCTTCGAGGTGACTTCGAAGTGAAAACAAGTAATCAATAGTGAGTGATAGTGAATCTACGACTCGGCTACGACCTAGGACAGTGATAGTGCTCAGTGATTTGGATCTAGTGCTTAGTGTTTGGACTTAATGATTTGTGTGAGCTAGTGTTTGAGAATAAAGTCTTCAAGAGAGTCACCAGGTCTTTCTCTCCGAATCCAACGAACCTTAGCACGTAACAATATCATAGCAAATGACTAACAACTAATATTTTTTATTACTTACATAGCTTTAATTTAATTTAGGTCTTGAAACAAACTCCTTACATTTTCTGACAAATGTTTTACCTACGTTAGGGCTCCCACGCAAAACTGCGAATTAGCATCGCATCGTTACCGATTTTTTTCATTTATTTGCGATGCGATACGAGTTCGCAGTTTAAGGTATGTGTGGGAGCCCCTACTAAACCCAACAGCAAAGAGCACTTTTAGTTCAATAATATAACATACCATAAACTTAAACCACAGCAGTACTAAATAATGACAAAAAATGCATGAAATGTTCATTCGTTGTCCATACCAGAATGTCGTCATTACTGTAACAGGTAACTTCGAATTATTTCCCCAACGTTTCTACAAGATTGAACCTTAATATGTTGTTGCTGTTAACGTTCTGTCAGAGGTAAATTAACTCTGAATGGACTGTACCTAGATATATGGCAGACAGGTACATCCGGTGAATTTCTTGTAGCAGTATCCGGTAGTATACCCTTCTTCATTAGACAATTTATAGAGCTTTTTGGTCGTACTATTTGTTTTTAGCCTGCAACAATATTGTGATTTGTTAGAAGGCTTTTTAGTGCTAGTTTAGTTAAAATTTAACTGTGGTTAAAATATTATAAAAGTGTACGCAATCGATTTATAGCAATAGGATAAATTAGTTTTAAAATAAATAAGAAGAGTCAGAGGTCGGTTTTTCATGAAATCGTAAGGGAAACGTAGAACAATATTTTTTCTCCAATTAAAATGTATTTAAGCATAAACACTAAACAGGTAATAGACAAAATTTCGCATTTACAATACAAGCCTGTAATGACTTGTGTATACAGTACTTACTAAATTTTTATGCTAGTCGCGCAAATGCTCATTTATATTGTAACAATCTATACCTTAAGCTCTTTAAAAATGAAATGCCGAAATAAGAACGGACTACAAAGAAAAATAATTATTAAAATGTAAGTCCACCTCACAGGAGAATATGATATTGATTTAGCCGAAAGTAATCAAGTCACCACCAAGGTTTTTTCATTTTATTTCACTGGAAAGTTTCCCCGCAAGTTTCCTTATTTGAGTAAAAAGTTTTCGTGAAAGTGAAATCTCTAATGAAGAGGAGATCCTTTAATTTAAAATTGTTTTCTTTTAAATCTGAGACCCGAGTAAGGTTCCAAGTCTGTGATTAGCAGGGGCAGGATTTTGTTTTACTTTTATTTACTTTCAACATTTCTTTTACTTACAATTTAGTTCTTGTTGAAACTCTTTTTATTTTCGTATTTAAAAGGATACAATGAACTATACCTTCGTTTGATTAGCATAATAATAATCTGGCTAATACATATTCTGTCAGTTAAGTATCTCTTCACCCCCAAAGAATGCACGGTTCCCGCGCGATAAACGAATTTTGGCGCAACGAAGTTGCGGGCGTCATCAAGTGTCAAATTATTTAGTTACATTTCCAATGCATGTGAATAACAAGGATAGTAGGTAAGAGTAGTAGGTAAATAGGTAAGTATTAACTGCAGTCTGCAATGTAAATCACCTTTATAAAAATATAGATATACTTAAAAAATCCTTTTTTTAGGACTCAAAGTAGTTTTTTTCATACTTTTCATCTAAACAATCAACTATAGGGAAGGGAATTATAATATTAATAATACTGGTATTTATTAATCCTTCAAGCCCCATAAGAGCACCGGTGATCGCGGCAACAATTGAATACAATAGCATTTCCAAGAATCCGCGATCGAAGGATTATTACATAGTTCTTTCAAATTACATACCTGGTATTAAGTATTATTAGCCACTATAATGTAGAGTCTGGTGACGTCTTTAATATTATAATAGCAGCTAATTAAATGAGTTATTATTTTAAATTGTAGAGCATCTTGTCATTAGAGCTCCACTACAATTACTCTCATTGACGCTTTGTTCCGAGGAACAATTCATTTTAAATAGATTTCTAGACTATAGTCTAGCTAGACGCAGTTGCATTTCTCTATTGGACTTACTTGATTGCAGTATTTGAGATAATATTATAATAGTAATATGAACATACTGTTTAGTCAAACTAGTACACAATAAATTGTGATAAGGTTTTCATTATTGACCTTCTATTTTATTGTTCGACGCAAAGTTTTAAATAAAAGTTCCAAAATATTTATTTTGGAACAGAATGCAGAAAAATGATTATGTAGTACTTAGAAATTGTTATCGACTATTTAATATTGGGATATATTTAAATGCACATCAGAATAATTTTTCAGCACACTAGGTAACTCCGCTAATTAACTGAATGCATACCAGAAAACCTAATGCTGATCAAAAAAAAAAAAAACAATTGATTAACTGAACATGTCCTACAAAGAAAAACTTAAACATCATACAAAACGAGACGACCTTTATAACTGAATTCACACCAAAAATATGTTTCGTGCATCAGATAAATGATTTGTAAAACGAAAATTCAAATTGTTTATCAAAAATGCTAACTTGCACTCTAAATTGGACAATCTTACAACGGGATTTCTAAAAACGATATCGAAATGGGCACCACAATAAAATGAATTTCTATTATCAAAAAAAGTTTACAAATTGACAAATCGTGCAACTAAAATATTTTTAACTTAACTTTATTTTAACTGGACAATAAGTTGGTAAGACAACAAATCTAAACGCCTCAACCCTTTTTTTAAAGAAGACTCTTAATCATTAATTCGTTTTTAAAATTCCATTTTATAACATACTTATTTGAAATGAATATAAAGGAATTTAAGTACTTATGTGAATACCCATATTGTACTGTAGTATTTTATGAAGTCTACAGGAAACGCACAATCTCAACTGTTTTCAAAGTCTTAAAGCCTTTTAAAAGTTTCTGTCGCCACCTGGACGTAAAAGCGTAAAACAAGCTATGCGACGAGCAATTGCGTGCAACATTCTCCATTTCGTCTGATAAATCCAATATATACCACAGTCAAGTGGACGATGCTGGAACACTGGCCGCTCTGCCCAAAACTGTTTAGTCAATGGAGTTGATTGCATAGGTTCACTGTTTGCGATTGTAACCCGTTAGTTGCAAATTGTTTGTGTTGCGTGCATACGTGTACTGACAAGTAGGGGTGTGACTTGTCGATAGCATGCGTCAACAATGTAACCGCTATCGATATTGTAACGCCACTAGGGGTAACCCTGACATGCACGAGACGCAGCGCCGCGCTGGTGGATTCATGGTTTTGAAAATTAGACGACACATTCCATCCGCTATCAGGCATAGCTGTTCATCTGCTCTGCTGTAATCAGAAATTTAAAAACACAAAAGTGTTTATGTCCGTACGCATTATTTTTTTGAGGTTTTCTGATAGAAAAATATCGATTCAACTGCAAGTTACGACGTAGTTTCTATGTTTTTGTCTGATTCTTTGACGGTACCTAGCCAACTAAAATGTAGAAGTTTATTTATTGACTAGCACTTTTGATTTTCTTGTTGCTTCTTCATAATAATATGATAGAGTTGCAAAATAAAAGAGTACCTACCTACGATTACATTTAATATATTTGTTAAGTCGTTTACCGATGTGATTACAATATTGTGGCCAATTTATTATCTCAGCTTAATTCATACAGATTCCAATGACATAGTTATAATATGCATCCTCCATAAGGAATTTTAGAGTTATTTTAACGCGTCACGCCTGAACATCCAGAAGTAACTCCACAGATGCGCTTATTTTTGCAATATCGCCGCTAGGGATATATTATAGATGCAGTCAATTTTATCGATAAATTTGAATAATGTCGATACTAATGGTAGGTCATCCCTAGAAGACTGTTGGCTGCGGGTAGATCTCGTTACGCCAGATGTTCGGGGATACTCAACGTTGGCACAGACAATCTTGTACACAACACGCGTCGGCAAACTTTCAATCGGGAACTTGGCAAAAACTTAACATTAGACAGATTTAGAGCCGATAAATCTTAAAGTTGCAAGTTTAATAGAATTATAACAAATATTTTTTTTTGTAAGTACGTCGGACAATACTAGTTAATTTTTTGTCATGAGATTGCAATACTTTGGTTGTAAATATATTTTTATCACTTTATATTTACTGCAGGTAAAAATTCAAGGTTTCAAAAGATAAATTAAGTACTAGTTTCAAAAGGTCTCTTTTTTACCGTTACTTCATTCAATTCATTTTTATTATGAGTATTAGCATAGTAAAATATCAGAAGATGAAAACCTCATTTCGCAAATTATAGTCTAACCAATAATAAAATCTATTGACTCATAATTATTCAATGAACCTATGCTTACAAATATTTTAAACGCTATATATTATGTATGAAACATACCTTGGTTGGTTGTATTCGGATGGAAAGATTTTACAGTCGTCTTTCAGGAAATTCAAGTCCCTCCATACTGAGTACTGACCCAGTTACACACAATATTCGAACCATTACAATTCAAAGACATTCAACACAATATAGTGAAGCCACGCCCGATAGTGTTGGATGATTAACATCCAACTTTGACCCTAGTCCCCATGTGGCTTTAATACCTAGACGACTTCAGCAGGAAACTTAGATAAGTTGCATTCTACAATCTCGACCTTGAAGGTGTTGAATTTTTGGGGTCGAGGGTCACACCGAAAAAGTCACAATTTGGCGATGCAAAATGCAGCATAAAATGAAAATAACTATGATAACGCCGCTAGATATTTCAATTACATATAATACTGCTACACGAGTAGAGTTAGCATGAGGGTGTACTTGAAATTTCTTATTTTTAATCTGCCTTTCCTGATGCCTTGCGTTTCATTTTTCTTCTCGTTTTCGTATATTTTCGTCTTGTTTCCCTGTGAACTCTTAATCTGTTTGTAGCAAAATTATTATACAGTCACAGTTACTCAACTGACAATGGGATAGAGTCGAATCGACGCGTCACGTCTTTCGCCAAAGCTTGTTGAAAGCGCCAATGAGCAAATGCGCGCGTCAACTTTGTTTGTAGCAGAAGTTTCTACTTAAATATTAATAGTATATTAGAGATGAATATGCTGTAAACAAAAACGTGACGCGTCGCGACGCTTTGCGACTCTGTCCTATTGTGAATTGAGCCTTAGGGCCGGGACACAAAAACACGGCACGACGTCGTGCCGTGTTTTTGTGTCCCGGCCCTTAATCCTTCAAACCCCATAAGAGCACCGGTGATCGCGATAACAATAGAATACAATAGCATTTCCAAGAATCCGCGATTGAAGAATTAATAATGACTTACAAACGATATCAAAAATAGCAGAATCTGGACTTAAAATTTTCCACTAGCCCAGCATTCAGTAATTCACGCTGGCTTCAGTTAAAGCGAACGTGTACGAACATTATTACAAGTGCACCCCAAGAAGACTTAACTACCTGGCTTATTACATGTTTGTTAGGTTAATTACTGCAATTAAAGTCCTTGTAAGTACTGAAAGCCGCGTACAACATTAAGATCGCTCGGCAAAATTGGAGAGGGCCATGGGCGCCAATAGCGTGTCACTGTCTAGTATCTGATTAGGATCTACCAATAGGACATAATAACTGTAATGTTTTCACGCTAGAGGCTGGCAGCACCAGCATAGTAAACAAAAAGTTTTGGTTGACGTTTGACAACGTTTCCGTAAAAATTCTGATATGACGTGTGCAACTGTGCACTCCACATGTCGGATTTTGATCCAATTATTTATGGCTCCTTTGCGTCATATTTTCTATTACGTCTGAGTTCTGAAACATTTAAATTCATAGAATTGTATAGTCCAGAGTTACGAAGTCGTAACGTATAAACTAAACGTCTTGTTACACCAGACTATCAGCAAACATCCATAAAAACATTATTCGCAGACAACACAGTTATACAGCATATTTATATCCAGTATCCATTAATGACATTCAGCGTCACACCCAACCCTAAGCTCTGTTATTCAACCCGTAAGCCGTCTTCATATCTCGCGACAAAAAGGCCCCAAGATTAGCGAGGGGTTAAATAAATATATCCCAAGATCTCACAAAAGACCCACTTATAAATTTTCCTGAAAAAACGTCTTGTAAGATGGCTATCCAATGTTATGTAAAGTAATATTATGCTTAAGTAAATTTTATTGAATCGTTTGGCTTTGAACCCAGTTAAATATTAGTTTGTATGATAGTAATTTCTCGTATCATTGATTGTTTAAAAATAACAAGTACCTTAAGCGCGATTTTGATACAAACATCTATCTATACATATAATAAAATCGTAGGAAAGTCAATTCTGTACATTGAATATTTTTGAAAAATAATACTTGGGACGTGATCTACAATCGATACGGAAGCCAAAAATATAGTTTTTAGAATTTTTGTCTGTTTGTCTGTTTATCTGTTTGTCTGTTTGTCTCTATGTATGTCCGGGATAAACTCAGAAAGTACTGGATGGATTAACTTCAAATTTTGCACGAATATTACTTAGAGGTCGGGTCAATACATAGGCTATAAATATTAACGATATCACCTAGGGTGGGGGGGAGGGGCTCAATTTTCTATATTTTTAGTTTTTTGCTCATATGGCTTAAACGGTTAGTTGTAGCAAAAGAATGTCCGATACAAAAAGAAAGCTCATAAAATTTTCTACAAATTTGTCCTTTACACTATGTATCTATCTCCACTCCTTGCCTTGCTATCAGCTTTTATGTATCTTATCTATACAGATTTCGAGTGTCGTTTTATTACTATGCGGTGAGCTTTGGCACCGGTCGTTTCTCAAGGGGGGCGCATCCGACAATATGCTATTGTGGGGTTTTTGCTGTTATGCGTTTTTTGGCATCTAGGAGTCAAAATACATCATGTGAATTTTTTTCAGAATTTTCCTATGGATATTTACAAAGATATAAAAAATTATGTGTTTATTCCATAACAATACTTAAAATTGTATTTTACACCAAAAACTGGGCAATAGACTATTGCGAAAAAATATGTCAAAACGATTTTTTTTAACGGAGTTATTAACAAAAATCAGTTTTTTGGCTCTCCTGAACATTTTCATTTTTTCGATTGTCCGATTATTCGGTGGGGGCGTCGATATAATAACATCGTAGGAAAGTCAATTCTGTACATTGAATATTTTTGAAAAATAATACTTGGGACGTGATCTATTATGCTAACGCGGACGAAGTCGCGGGCACCAGCTAGTACAACAATAAACTATACACATGCATTTTGAACGCACATTATAGATTGTCGAAGTTCTTCCTTTTGTTTCACCGTCGTTAGTAAATCTAGAATCTAGGTAATCAAATTTTATTGAATTAACGAACCAAGAATATCGAGATTTTATGAGAATAGTTTGATAAGTGATTGGACTAGATTATAGTTGCATTAAAATAGTAAAATTTTCGTATCAAAAAGCTTCAAAAACCGCACGTAAATCACATCATCTCGAAAGGCAATAAACCAGTTAAAGTGCAGTTCTGAACAGGTACATGTAACACCAGCTTTTTCAACGTCACGAACTTTGAACAGTTTAATTTGAGTGTAGTTTGAGTTAATAGTAAATTGAACGTATGTCTCATTGACGTATAACGTAAGGACACCGTGCGTTTAAGAATAAATCCTTCGATCGGGGATTCTTGAAAATGCTATTGTATTCTATTGTTGTCGCGATCACCGGTGCTCTTATGGGGCTTGAAGGATTAAATATGCACTAATACACTAATAATTTAACGTTAAGGTGATGTAATTCAACGTATATTTGACTACATACCTACTTAAAATCCAAACGGAAACAGAGGGGTGTTAATTAATTTATTTTAAACTAGCTGACCCGACAGACGTTGTCCTGTCTTAACGACGAGTGTTTAATTCGAAATTGTATAATTAAGAAAACAATAGATTAAAATTAGTATCTCCATGCCAAATTTCATCAAAATAGATTAAATAGTTTAAAAGCGAAAATCATAAAAGCTCATTGTGCAGGAACCGTACATTTTCCGAGACAAAAAGTATCCCTTTTCTATTCCCGAGACTCAAAGTATCTCTATACCAAATTTCATAAAAATAAACTGAATAGTTTAGGCGAAAATCATAAAAGTTTATTGTGCGGGAACCGTACATTTTCCGGGACAAAAAGTATCCCTTGTCCTTTCCTGAGACTCAAAGTATCTCCATACCAAAATTCATCAAAATCGATTGAATAGTTTAGGCGAAAATCATAAAAGTTTATTGTGCGGAAACCGTACATTTTCCGGGACCAAAAGTATCCCTTGTCCTTTCCCGAGACTCAAATTATCTCCATACCAAATTTCATAAAAATAGACTGAACAGTTTAGGCGAAAACATAAAAGTTTATTGTGCGGGAACCGTACATTCTCCGGGACAAAAAGTATCCCTTGTCCTTTCCCGAGACTCAAAGTATCTCCATACCAAAATTCATCAAAATCGATTGAATAGTTTACGCACAAATCATAAAAGTATATTGTGCAGTAACCGTACATTTTTCCGGGACAAAATGTATCCTATGTCCTATTCCTGGTTCTAAGCTACCTCTCCACCAATTTTCAGCCAAATCGGTTCATCCGTTCTTGAGTTATAAGTGGCGTAACTAACACAACTTTCTTTTATATATTACTAGCTGACCCGACAGACGTTGTCCTGTCTTAACGATGATTAATTAATTCGAATAATAATTGGTATAATTAAGAAAACAATAGATTAAAATTAGTATCTTCATGCCAAATTTAATCAAAATAGATATAAATAGTTTAAGCGAAAATCATAAAAGTTTATTGTGCAGGAACCGTACATTTTCCGGGACTAAAAGTATCCCTTGTCCTTTCCCGAGACTCAAAGTATCTCCATACCGAATTTAATAAAAATAGACTGAAATAGAAAAGTTTATTGTGCGGTAACCGTACATTTTCCGGGACCAAAAGTATCCCATGTCCTTTCCCGAGAGTCAAAGTATCTCCATACCAAAATTCATAAAAATCGATTGAATATTTTACGCGCAAATCATAAATGTATATTGTGCAGTAACCGTACATTTTTCCGGGACAAAATGTATCCTATGTCCTTTTCCTGGTTCTAAGCTACCTGTCCACCAATTTTCAGCCAAATCGGTTTATCCGTTCTTGAGTTATAAGTAGTGTAACTAACACCACTTTCTTTTATATATATAGATATACTAGCTGGCCCGACAGACGTTGTCCTGTCTTAACGATGATTATTAATTAATTCGAATTGGCATAATTAATAAAAAAAGTGTGTTTATTTTTTAGTTCCATCGTGCACTCATCCCAAACTATTAGTTTGCTCTGCTGCAACACTTTGGCCATCGCTAAATTTCTCGAAAGGTTGCAAGTTAGTGTTTAATTTATTTGTGGATTCATTTTTATGTATATTGATATATAGATATATTAAAATTAGTATCTCCATACCTCATCAAAATAGATTGAATAGTTTAGGCGAAAATCACAAAAGTTTATTGTGCAGGAACCGCACATTTTCCGGGACAAAAAGTATACCTTGTCTTTCCCGAGACTCAAAGTATCTCCATGCCAAATTTCATCAAAATAGATTAGCTGACCCGACAGACGTTGTCCTGTCTTAATGATGATTACTTAATTATTAGAATTGGTATAATTAAGAAAACAATAGATTGAAATTAGTATCTCCATGCCAAATTTTATCAAAATAAATTAAATAGTTTAAGCGAAAATCACAAAAGTTTATTGTGCAGGAACCATACATTTTCCGAGACAAAAAATATCCCTAATCCTTTCCCGAGACTCAAGGTATCTCCATGCCAAATTTCATAAAAATAGACTGAATAGTTTAGTTTAGGCGAAAAATCATAAAAGTTTATTTATTTTGTGGGAACCGTACATTTTCCGAGACAAAAAGTATCCCTTGTCCTTTCCCGAGACCCAAAGTATTTCCATAGCAAATTTCATCAAAATAGATTGAATAGTTTAGGCAAAAATCATAAAAGTTTATTGTGCGGGAACCGTACATTTTCCGGGACAAAAAGTATCCCTTGTCCTTTCCCGAGACTCAAAGTATCTCCATACCAAATTTAATAAAAATAGACTGAATAGTTTAGGCGAAAAATCATAAAAGTTTAATGTGCGGGAACCGTACATTTTCCGGGACAAAAAGAATCTCTTGTCCTTTCCCGAGACTCAA
The DNA here is from genome assembly GCA_937595015.1 of Polyommatus icarus. Taxonomy (NCBI): domain Eukaryota; kingdom Metazoa; phylum Arthropoda; class Insecta; order Lepidoptera; family Lycaenidae; genus Polyommatus; species Polyommatus icarus. Next base: position 6,800,032 of record OW569322.1, on the reverse strand, counting down.
AGTATCTCCATGCCAAATTTCATAAAAATAGACTGAATAGTTTAGTTTAGGCGAAAAATCATAAAAGTTTATTGTGTGGGAACCGTACATTTTCCGAGACAAAAAGTATCTCTTGTCCTTTCCCGAGACCCATAGTATTTCCATACCAAATTTCATCAAAATAGATTCAATAGTTTAGGCAAAAATCATAAAAGTTTATTGTGCGGGAACCGTACATTTTCCGGGACAAAAAGTATCCCTTGTCCTTTCCCGAGACTTAAAGTATCTCCATACCAAATTTCGTCAAAATCGATTGAATAGTTTACGCGCAAATCATAAAAGTATATTGTGCAGTAACCGTACATTTTTCCGGGACCAAAAGTATCCCTTGTCCTTTCCCGAGACTCTAAGTATCTCCATACCAAAATTCATCAAAATCGATTGAATAGTTTACGCGCAAATCATAAAAGTATATTGTGCAGTAACCGTACATTTTTCCGGGACCAAAAGTATCCCTTGTCCTTTCCCGAGACTCTAAGTATCTCCATACCAAAATTCATCAAAATCGATTGAATAGTTTACGCGCAAATCATAAAAGTATATTGTGCAGTAACCGTACATTTTTCCGGGACAAAATGTATCCTATGTCCTTCTCCTGGCTCTAAACTACCTCCCTGCCAATTTTCAGCTAAATCGGTTCAGCCGTTCTTGAGTTATAAGTGAAGTAACTAACACGACTTTCTTTTATATATATAGATTTTTGTTTCAAGTTTTATTTTATTTTTGTTTTAATTTATTTATTTAAGTATGTGGGTATGTGTCTATCCGTGACATCGTCGTAACTCGTATCCAAACTGGTAGGATTTTCAATTAGTAATTAAAGCCAAAACCCGACAGAAATTAGTAACTTGATAAAATTTTAGGGGGTTATTAAAGAAGGTAAAATAACTTACCGTATGATTTTGCAGCGTTCTGGGGTGTACGGAAAGGGTTGAAAAGGGGTGAAAAAGGTTTTTTGTTAATAACATTGCGTAAAAAATTAGTGACACGCTGCAAATTTGGAATTAGGTTGTTCTTACCGTTTTGTAACGTGTATTAAATTTGCAGCGTTTTGCAACATACGGAACATTGTTTATTATTAAAAAACAATAAAATTTGTTAATAACAGGGGTAAAAAAAAATAGTAACTCGGTGTAAATTTAGAATTAAGTTGTTCTTACTGTTTTGTAAAGTGTATTAATTTTGCAGCGTTTTGCGACATACGGAACATTGTTTATTACTAAGTTGCTGTAAATTTGATATACGTTAGAAAACGGTAAAAACAACTTAATTATAAATTTGCAGCGTGTTACTATTTTTTTTACCCCTGTTATTAACAAATTTTTTTTTTTTTTTTTTTTATTTAATACTTTATTGTGCACAAGAAACAATTACAATATAACAATATACACAGTAAAACGACACAAAGGGTCTGCTTATTTCTAATAGAAATCTCTTCCAGCAGCCCTACGGAGAGAGATAGGATTGAGACAGCAGATAGAACGTGCACTATAATAATTAATAATATGAATACGTACAATGAACAAAATATAAACAGATAAGGCTATAATATATATTTTAATATTACGCAAATTAAACACTGAATTAGACTATAATATAGAAAATAAATAAATCTAATATATATAATAAAAATATAATTATATACAATATACATAATACATAAATAAATATAATACTAGTATTTAAGTGGATTGAGATTCGAGGTAATGCTCTTTCAAGCGTCTTTTAAAAACAGCGATGGTGGGACTGTCGCGAATGGTGTGAGGGAGCGAGTTCCACAATCTGACAGCATGAAAAGTAAATGAGTAGGAGTAGAAGTTGGAACGATGTGAAGGGATGGAAAGATTTGAACGGACGTTGGACCTACATGGAAGATCGGGAGAACGGGAAAAATTGAACCTGTCAAGGAGATACGCAGGAGCGAGAGGATTGTACAGGATGTTGTAAAGTAAGGAAAGGATGTGGGAGTTACGGCGGAGACGGATTGGTAGCCACTTGAGTTTACAGCGGTAGGCCGAGACATGATCAAACTTTCTCAAACCAAACACGAAACGTATACAAAGATTCTGTAAACGCTCGAGTCTAGTTAATTGTTCCTCAGTGGCGTCCAGGTAACAGGTGTCGGCGTAGTCAAGGATGGGAAAGATGAGGGTCTGGACGAGGAATATTTTGGTTTGTTTGTTTGTTATTTTTAATAATAAACAATGTTCCGTGTATTGCAAAACGCTGCAAAATATACCTTCTATAACAACCCTTAGGGGGTTGTTATAGAAGGTAAAATAACTTTATAACTTTATAACTAATTAAAATTTATAACTAATTAAAATTTATAACTAATTAAAATTTTATCAAGTTACTAATTTCATTCGGGTTTTGGCTTTAGTGATTGGCCTACTTGGCCGATTTTTATTTTAATCCTCGGTTTGCTAAATTTTTAATAAAGGTATCCTTAATTAAAGTACGTCCACGGTATAAGTACCTGAATGGAATTGGCGCAACACTTTGCATGCTCACTTCCCAGTAATATAAGTTACACAACTTTTTGTACGGAATATCACAATTGCCGTAATTTAACTTCGCAGGTGCAATTCGCATTGTTTCATATCGCAATTTAAGAAACTTTATTCTGTAGTTAATGTGAATGTAACGCTGATAAAGGTGGCAACTCAAACTGTGTTTTATTCAGCTTATTAAATATAACACGTAACAAACTTAACTAAAATTACTTATCGTATTTTGAGGTAACTTTGCAGTAGTAACAATTTTGATTCAGATACATGATATGATATTTAATGCGTCAGATTCAGGGCCGGATTATATATGATTATCTATACTAATATTAGAAAGCGGAAGAGTTTGTTTGTTTGACCGCGCTAATCTCAGCAACTTATACTGGTCCGATTTGAAACCCCCCCCCCGCTGCCGCCTATAGGCCATGTCCTATACTGCATATACAATATAATATATAAATCCAGAGCTGATCAGATTAACCAAAATGTTATAAATTTCTTTAGATGTGTTGCTAGAAATTAATATTACACACATACTAATTTCCAAAGACGGCTTTCTTACACGTATAAAAAATTCTTTTAATGCCTTTTTATACCCATTTATATATATTTACAACTATTTATTGGTCATCACTACGGGCAATAGATAACAGACGTCCACACAAGGCGGGTGGAAACATGTGTTTCCTATCACTGCACGACCTGGCTGGATGCCAGGGTTTTATTTACCCTAATACTAGATTTAGGTACTGCTTAGTTATAGCTTAGATATTTGATGGTGGAATTAAAACTGTAATAAACTTAATATATTGTTATGGACATTAAATAATAAAATATTGAGTAATTAATTTTATTCTATTTAAAAGTTTTTTGGTACCCGTAAATAAATAGTTTTATATATTACATAAAACCTAGATGATGCGTTAAGTTTAAAATATTTACTCGTCTAATAAGGTTAATAAGGTTAATAAGGTTAATAAGGTTAAAAGGTAGCCAAAAAGTGTATAATAAGTTATAACAAATCTAAATCAAGTTGCTTAGGTTATCTAAAGGTACTTTCCATAACCTGAGTAGTCACGATCGTAGGATCGTGAAATATAAGAAGTATGTGTGTACAGTGGATGTGTAGATAGGGTAAATAGATTTATGTCTTTATTCATACTAAGACCATACAATTTCCGAGTGATCCATTCGCTGTTCGAGTCACAGTCACCTCACAGTACTCTGGACGCACCCTTAGAGCCGATCCACACCGCACTGGCAGCGCAGCGGCGGGCATTTTCAGATGATTTTAAACTTTATCTTCATTATTGTAATACAATTTCCAAGTTTCTCAAGCGATACTATGTATTAAAATAATGAAGATAAATAGTTAATGGAATCAGGCGTTACTTTGCGGAAATCCATACCTTAAAATTTAGTTTGTTATTATTTTGAATGAAGATAAAGTTTAAAATCATATTACACTGAAAATGCTCGCCGCTGCGCTGCCATTCCGGTGTGAATTGGCCCTTAGAAGTCTTTAAGTAAGTACTTTCCACATAAGCTCTATATACGTCTCTTCTAAGGCAATAAGTGTCACAGTGTAACACACACAGGCACTTAATCTTCTTAATGAATTTCCTGCGATCGGGGAGCTATTGATCTATGGAGCCTTGATTTAGCAAATCGGAAAATTTCCTCCAGTAAAGCCTTCTGATATCAAAAATGTACGGGATTGAAATAAGGCATTGTTGTGACAAGCCATTTGCGATGTCTTACGTCAAATCCCGTTTTTGATTTGGAACAGTGAAATTAACCAGTGCATCTTAGTTTAGGGTATCGTTTGTTCTCATGCATTATCTGTCCTTTCTACAGAAAAAAGTATAAATCGTAACATATTAGTTTAACTGTAATTAAAAATTGTCTTAGCTTATATTTAAAGATACAAATTTCAAAATTACGTAGTAATAAAATACATTTGTATGTAGTTTTTTAGTATTCATAATAACTGCATTATCTTAAAGTTGTTAACGCATTGTGGTAGAACAATAGAAGTTCATTCACTTAATTGTTACTCAGTTACAGTCTGGTTTGTTCAGGCGAACGTAATACGTGTAAATAACTCTATATTTATTTGAATCCATACTACTATTACAAATGTCAGTGTATCTGTTACCTCTTCACGCGAAAGTTGAATATGTTGATGGAATTATGGAGATACTTTAAATCCCGGGAAAGGTCATCGTATGTATAGTTTATCCTGAAAAAAATTACGGTCCTCCCTCGACAATTTTGGTGCAACGAAGTTGTTAGCAACGTCTAGTATTTGTTGTTTACTGTCTAATTTATTGTTTCAAATATATACAGTTAAACAATAAATTGAACACAAACCCATATAAAATCACAAAGAGCGCATTGCTGTAATAATAGAAAGAACTATTACATTTCAGTGAAGCTAGGACGTTACAATAGTACAATGGTTGCATGTCGCGCCTTTGCAACGGACACCCGTCACGCCAGACACCCTGATACTAAAAATATTACGCGAAACTTATAATAGACTTCATTATTATCTATACTTATATTATAAATGCGAAAGTCTGTCTGTCTATCTATTTGTCTGTCAACTGATAGATAGACACGACCAAACCGCTGAACCGATTTTGTTGGAGATACTTTGTCCCGGATAAATGTACGGTTCCCGCGCAATAAGCTAATTTTGGCGCAATGGATCAGAATATTCGCTGGATGTCTCGTAGATATGTCCTGTTATAACTAGTTTTTTTGAGACATATTAAGTCTTATTGCATCTGTTGTAGTTGATTTATAAAGCATCTTCTGAGCGAAGTAACCACTCAATACTCATCTAATACTGTAGTGCCTGGGACATGAATTTAAATGTCCGCATGGTTGCCCAAGCACATATTGTAGAATTCTCGCCACAAAGTCGGCCTAGCCCAGAGAAATGAGCAGGTGAATACGTCTAGGATTAGGATCACCATAATCCTAATCAATTAATTAATCCTAATAATCATAATCATAATCCTAAGCGTACAATGAGCAGGTACGACTTATGAGCGACCGTATAATATTCATGAGATCTGAAAATATCTCATTGGTACACGTCACCACCTGGGATCAAACCTGCACCCTCTGCATATGCGAACAAAAGGTCTACCCAACTACTTTAGCGACAAAACTGCAGGTTACCTATAATAATTAACATATAATAACACATACACACTAGTCACTACCAGTCGTAAAGGCCTTTGGCATCATTCTAAGTAAAGGGCAAGCGTTCTATTAAGCCACAGAGGCCACAGACGTTATTCAGCCTAAAATCCAGGACAAAGCGAACTTAGACGGGGTCAATAGGATTTCGAGCTCTTTGAGTATCGCATTACGATTCATCAACTTTTCTACTACCATTGTTGTCTTTCAGACTTTTGTAACTTTTTCTTTTGATTACTCGAATATGTATTCAAGTATAGTTCTTGCAATCTACGAGTGCGCGTCGCCCTTAGTTGTGTGAGTGACCATATCTATACACGCGTACATGGCTCGCTCGCTACTGACTGCTCCGTCGGGTACGCACACTAACGAAAATGTCTATTCACATTTCCAACTACAAATAAAAGCGACGCGCACTCTTAGATTGCAAGAACTATAAGCGAAAAATACGGTTTAATAAACATCTTCATCTCCTTTTGAAAATACGAGTAGATAATCTGTATTCTGTAGTAAATTTTTTTTATGCTATAAGGGGGCAAACGAGCAAACGGGTCACCTGATGGAAAGCAACTTCCGTCGCCCATGGACACTCGCAGCATCAGAAGAGCTGCAGGTGCGTTGCCGGCCTTTTAAGGGGTAATAGGGGAGGGTAGGGAAGGGAAAAGGGTAGGGGATTGGGCCTCCCGTAAACTCACTCACTCGGCGAAACACAGCGCAAGCGCTGATTCACGCCGGTTTTCTGTGAGGACGTGGTATTTCTCCGGTCGAGCCGGCCCATTCGTGCCGAAGCATAGCTCGCCCACGTCAAAATATTATGAGGATTGAGGAGATATTATGTTTTTTTTAATTTGCTGGTATCGAAAAGCTTTTCAAAACAATTGAGTCAATATTGATATAGAGTAAACTATAGAGGAACGCGTAGGTATTTTTTTATCGGTATAAAATGCACAGCTGCTGTAAGATAAGCCTAAAGAGAAAAGGTATAGCTAGAGACTTAGGGCCTGTTTCACCGCTTCCTGATAAAGCTCCCATTATCTATTTACCACATAAAAATATCTGCCATATAAATCCACCTGATGTATTTTTTGGTTCCACCACGTACGTCTCTGTTAAATTACGCGCCAGATAATTAACTCTAACCTTATTTGACAGTCGGAGTGGCAACGTCGCAATTTCCGTCGTACGTTCCATTTTAACTCAACCTTATATTGAAAAGTACAATAGTTTCATAATTTCACATAAATATATTAGAAAAAAACAGCAACAAAAATAGAGTTGACGTATGTATTGATGGATTTACTAAAGTTTTACATAAGATTTGTTTTAAAAGAGTCAAAAGGTTTTGATTCAACAACACACATATTTAATATGAAATACGTAAAACGAATCGTAGGTGACACCTTTCAAGACATTTGAAAATATTTCAGTGTTCTATGGTTCTATTACTTCTAAGTAGTTTCTTGAATAATTTACCTAATATTTTGTGATTTGTATTATAGAATGTAGACTAAAAAATGTTTATATATTAGACAACGGAAAGAATCGCGAGAGAAGTGTTAATTTTCCCATGGGGATTGAGGATACTATACTACTATAATAAAAACACGATTTCGTTGGAAACCTTGTTTCTTTGGTCTGAGTTGGAAACAGACAGTTAAGACAATCAAAGAAGCCTCAAGGAAGTTCTATTGAACTAGTGATACATGTCTAAAGATTGAGGTTAAGTCGAATAAAGGAAATGATAAGGAAACGACTAAGAAGATGGATTTGTGTCTCCAATCTCTCCAGCATGCTGTGCTCTGTCTCATGCATGATGCAGTTCAGTCTTTAGTTGTAGATTAGACAGCTGTTGATACCTATGTTTGAATAAACTCTCTGTAATCTGTATTATCTGATCCCAATGACAGCTAGTGATACAGTGAATGGTAAATATTTTCATTAGATAAAATCCTTAATCAAAAAACATAATGTAAATTTATAAGTACATATGTTTTTTGTTTCCAGATTCCAGAATAGATATTATTGTGGCTAGTACTTCTTGCCAAGATGATATAGTTGTTGTGGAACCTTCACCCAAGCAGCAGCTGGCTGTTGCATAACAAATGAAAATCTATTATGTCTGTGATACCCACGATTGAGGTGCTACTGATCAAAAAAACATCCTGCTCTGTGTAAGTTTTCCTGATACTGAATAAATATTTAATCCTTCAAGCCCCATAAGGACACCGGTGACCGCGACAACAATAGAATACAATAGCATTTCCAAGAGTCCACAGTGGACTTTTAGAACATTTACATTTACTCAGTATTATTAAAATCTCAAAATCTGTGAAATTAGTAATGACTCATAAGTCATAACTCATAACCCAGAGGTAACAAGTTCAACCTCCCAGTGTACTTAACATTTTTGTGACAATTATTATTGTATCTGATCTGACTTTTAAAAGTTGATCACCTACCAGTCTTATAACCTACCTACCAGTATTTGTGTTCAGTGCAGCTGGTTGATGTTGATCTTGGGCAGATTTGCCTCCCTAGCTGAAGTTTGCAGGATATCATTATTTAAGTATTTGTTATGAAATACTTGCATATTAAAAATATGTATTTCCTTACAGGTAAACCCGAAGCAAAAAGATCTTTTGATAAATTAGCCGAAGAAAAGTTCGAATTTGTAAAGCTTCAAAAAACCCTTCTTGAGGAAGAACTCCAGGAATTTTTTTTAAGAAACAGCTGATGTTGAAGATGGAAATGCGTTATAAAAAAGAGTAGATAACTTGAAATGGAGAAGGAAGAAAGGCTATTCAAATATTTTATATTATACTTATTTTAATAGCTTTTCTTCCTCCTCCATTTCAGTTAAGTGTTAACTCTGTTAGTTTTAAAATGTGAATAAGAAAATAAAAAGTAGTAATTATAAAACTTAATTTAATATTTCAATTGTAACGGTGATTGAATATTGAAGGATAATAATATATTATACTTTTTGCATTAATACTTTTATTTCTCTCTTAAATTTATTGACACATTCTATTTTTAAAACACAAACATTATTTTGTTACATAATAAAACTTAAATGCCATTAACCCTTAAACTCATCAACTCCCAAGCGGCACCCGGCTATTCCGTCTGTCTGCCTGTCTGTCTGCCTGCCTGCCTGTCTGTCTGTCTGTCTGTCTGTCTGTCTGTCTCCAGGCTGTAACTCAAGAACGGTAAAAGCTAGAGATATGATATTTTCTCAGATTATGTATATCTCTTGCCGCTATAACAATATAAAATTAATATTTATGGAGGGCTCCCATACAACAAACATGATTTTTTGGCCTTTTTGCTATATATAAATAATGGCAACAGGTAGGTACTTGAATTTTTCACAATATATATATATATATATATATATATATATATATATATAAAACTCAAAGGTGACTGACTGACTGACAAGGTGATCTATCAACACACAGCCCGTACCACTGGACGGATCGGGCTGAAATTTGGCATGCAGGTAGATGATATGACGTAGGCATCCGCTAATAAAGGATTTTTATTAATTCTACCCCTAAGGGGATAAAAGATTGTATATATAATTATACTTCTTAATGAGAGCGAAGACGCGGGCAAAAGCTAGTTTAATTATATGTGTTCTTTTAAAAATAATATTAAAATAAAATAAAAAATTAGGGGGGGCCATTCCCATACAAAAAACACAATTTATGGTCTACTTTTACGGAACCCTTTGTGCGCGAGTCGGACTCACACTTGGCTAGACAGATAAAGACAATATACAGACAGACAACGACGTCCAATGAGTTTCTTACGTTATTAACATAGAATATCGTTGACGAAGTCTCAGTAATAGGGTCCCGTTTTTACCCTTTGGCTTTTGGTTGCGGAACCCTAAAAATCATCTAATTCATCTTCTAAAATCTCTAAAAGATCCATGTTTATTCAAAATATCATTATAATATTATATTAACTTGAAGAAAGTTCACACAACACTGAACTGCATCATTACCATCATTACGATAACTGGCAAAAATATAATAGGCTGCAGGATGGCTGCAGGCTGGAAATATTTTCGCGATCTCAAAAAAAAAGTTTTGTTATCTGACAAATAAAACCTTTAACAGCCACATGATCGGGCTGATAGTATATCAATGATTTTATCTGCTTGATTGGCTTATCAGACACGTGTGGAACAGAATTTTTTGCATTATCTGTCAAATAGCCTATTTGGCTCTTTATCAGGAACCGGTGAAACAGGCCCTTAGTATTACATAGTTATCTCCAGTTTTCCTTATAATATTATGTTTTGCTCTATTTATATTATTCAAACATCAAATAATATACCATAACTAATTAGTTAAGAAAATTTGTCAATTACGACAATTTCACTTACAGGGCCGCACTTACGAGTAGAGACATACGATAACTTTACTATAGTGAAGATTATTATCTAGTGTTTATTTTTTGGCAATGTCTTCATTACATTAAACTTAAGCTATCATTAAACATCCTGAGTCCAGCCGTGGGAAACTTTGCGAAATACAACGATTAGACTAAGTTTCTAAGTTTTTAATCTGTAAACGTAGTATCAGCTGCGGTTTCAGCTTGAAATAAATATCACGTAGAAGCATTCAAGTGGCACAAACGTAAATAACTCGCTGCCCAGTGTTCCGAAGAGTCTGTCCGCTCGCAACGAGCTTGCAATACACCTGATGTTACATTGTAAAAATGTATCATAGAAAATACTAGCTTATTAGCTTATTTTGCTTTAATGTTGGTATACTGTTTCTTCTGAAAGATAATATTGGTTGAACTGTTTTTACATTGTAAAATTGTGTCATAGAAAATACTAGTTTATTAGCGACTTGTTTTGTAAGTGTACCTATTGTGTCTTGCGAAAGATAGAACCAATATAGGTTGAATACCTTACTTGAATTAGAATGTAAAATTTATCTAAAAGTGCAAGTTACACATTTTATTACAATGTGAAAAATGCACCATAGAAAATGATTCTAGATATAAGATATCTTATTTCGTTCATAGTAATCTTGAGAGATATATCGATATTAGAAATTTCAATTGTCGTAGAGGACATTTGGACGAAAATGAATATTATTAAAGCTATAAAACACTCGTATAATAATTATTTTATGTAGTCTATACCTAAAACGTTACTTAAACTCGAATGTAAAAGTTAGAAATGTGTAAACAAAATCGTTAATTTTTAAAGCCTTTGCGCTATTTTTTGCACTTTATAAAATATATTGTTTTCTTTTTTCATTTAACGAGTTTTTGCTATTGTCATACTAATGCTACAAAATACTTTATTAGTGTAGAAAGGGTCTTTATGTCGGTATTTTCCGAGCCTAAAGAAATATTATTTAAGGGTTTCTCTACACATCATTTGTATTCATTAAGATGTGATTAATTGCTTGTTGAAGGCTGCCATATCGTACTAGGCTCGAGGTTTTGGCTTCTAGTGTCATTACAATCTGTTGAGAGACCTTTCTCACAAATGAAAAGTGAACGTTACAAAATACTTTAGTATTATCTGTACAAACACTTTTGAATCGATTTTTGAAGTGAAAACTTCTGTAGCGGCGTTGAGCACTTTTGTGGGATGGTAAAAACTGTGAAACTCGCGTCAGATTCTCGTGCTGATCGAAAAACCTTGGAAAAACCGTAAGACGGTTGGAGAGTAGTGTTTTGTGTCGAACTCGAACTCGAACTGATTGTAAGGGTTTCGATTAACTAAAAAAACGATTTTCATAAAAAATGGGTTAAATTTTTTTTTAATTTGGCTGGGGCTACATTGTGTGACAAGTCAATGCGGCAGTCAACATTGTATGAAGTCGGCCCGGTGTCTAAATACGAGAGTGCTGCTACAGCATAGTATAGTACTCCAAAATTAATAATGCGCATGAGTGACCGTGAATAATGATCGTATTTCAAAAGCTACAGGAATATCACGACTAACTGTGACTAATACATGTATCTCAGACCCCCCGCGCATTAGGCGGCCAGGCGCGGCCAGCTGTCACGCGCGAACTGATTCTTCGCGCGTGACAGCTGGCCGCTGGTCGCGTAATGCGCGCACCTACATATATCGTAGAAGAATTAGTTGGCCGCAGCGACCTGGCCGCGCGACCTGGCCGCCTAATGCGCGTGGGGTCTTAAACGCAATGCGATTGGAAAATGCAATATCGTCTACTTTCGCTCGGGAAATACGACCGATGCCGAAAAATTGCGCATTATCACTTTTGGAGCACTGTATGGCGTTCCAGAGGTCGTTGTATGGACTTGTAACGGGCTGCTATAAAACTACATATCGTCATAATGTCGATGCACACACCATATACATACATGTTATACTGACACTTGTACCAACCTCACGCAGTTACACTTAAATACAAGTTGGATGCCCGCTTCATGAAGCGGCAGCCGACGACGTGTCGTCGCGACACTACAGGTTTCTATGTATTTATATGAATAAGTGTCCCTAGCTTCGTGTCGCTGCGGAGGGTATTTTATAGAAATACATACAAACCAGTAGTGTCTCGACGACACGTCGCCTGCAGTTGTTGCGTGTCGCTCGGTTCCAACTTGTACCTTTACATTACACTATATACATTACACATGCTGCCGCATTCGGAGATATTCAATGATAAATTTACTTGAATTTAATGAAGATTTTGACTCAAAAATCATACATTTTCTATCAAACTCATCATTAAATTAAAGTTAAACCATCATACTCTCTTTTGGTTCCATTGGAATTATGAACACACACACAGTGGCAGACGTTCACCTTTCCCATTAGATGTGCAGTAATGAGTATGTTTAGAACTTAATTATTGTAACCAGCGGACAATAGTCCGCAACGTGACGCGTAGTGCATTTCTAAATTTGTATGAATTTGACAGATTTGCAAGACGTTTCACGCCATTTAAATCTGTCAATTCACTGCTAGAAATGCATCTACGCGTCGTCGCCATGCGGTCTGAATTGACCCGTCTTGACTCTTGCCGGAATTATAGACACATCAGTGGCAGACGTTCACCTTTCCCATTAGATGTTCAGCAATGAGTACGTTCAGAACTTAATTATTGTGACCAGTAAAAGTGGAATGTACCGCTCATATATCGCTGTCGGTTCTGACGCGTCGATTAATGTTTTTTTCGACCTTTATTGTATCTTCGCCGATAATGAGAATCGTTTATCATGAGCCCTGCGAGTGTATTGATTTGTTATAAGTAGATTCAGTAAATTATATTTTATCTAAATGTTGTAACGCCCTACTATAATGGTACAGTATTTTAAATAGTAACTATTAAAAATGGTTTCACGAAATGCACAACAAGGGGTACTTTTAGTTGGTTGTTATACTTGTATCAGTTTGCAATGTATTTCCTATTGCCCTACGACCTTATGGAGCTGGCGCCATATTTGAGCGGTATTAAGTTTGTGAGTTAAGTATATTTATATACTGTTTTTATTTCTATAATTGTAGTCATTTTTTTATTTATTATTTATATTTATATTTATTATTTATTTATAACCATATAATATATTAAAGCAAGAAAGTATAGTGGATTCGTGTTATATAATGATGCTAATTATAAGTAAAACATAAAATTTTAAAAGAGACTTAAAATAAATAAAAAAGCAAAATATAATCTAGTAAAATAAAAATAAAAAAAACAATGTAAACCGTGCTGTGGGAAACATTTTTATGGCACCACGTTCGCGTATTCACTCCCATGATTAAATTCCAAAGTTTTATTTATCGCTGCCGTTTGTTTATCGGCTTCGGCCCGAGAATATGAATGAACATGGAACAGATATTCAAATACAGAGCTTTAAAGCTTTTGTAATTTGTAAGAAAAATACTCCGGTGAAAGTACGTTAGTAACATACAATATCATTGGGTGAAAGTGTTAAAAGTGAGAACGACATTATGCGATGTAAACTTCACTCACTTTAAAGCACTTTGTAGCAAATCTTAGGATATTATCGTAGAAATTTGTAGCACTTCGTAGCACGTCGTAGTATATCGTAGCACTTTGTACCAAATTGTAGAAAATCCTAGAATTTCTCAGTACTTCGTAGTAAGCCGAGGCACTTCCTATAAGCACTTTTAAGTAAAGTAACACGTGATGATTCCGAAGCTTTTTATACGCACCGTAGCAGACCGTAGCACGGTCTTCGGACTTCGTAGCAGCGGTACTACGCAACAAAATGCCAGCTATGTTCTTTCTGTTCCATATTTGAATAACTCGTTTAAGTGTCATGTATTTTAAATTACCGATGACACTATGCCGAAATGACGTCGTGTTATATTGTATGCGTTTGACATTGCTGACGTAATCATACCGAAGTTCCGCCCCGGAACTTCGGTATGGTGTGTTTAGAATTTAGATACAGAATGCTTCAGGGCATTCAGCGCTTCAGCAATGTAAACCGACCATAAGGATTTCATCTAATGAAGAAAAAGCGTTGATGTGACTTGACTACTCGCATAGTCTCTTCTGTATGTGTACTATGTTAGATGCACATTAGTTACAACTTACAACAAATCTTCAGAAAGAGACCGTATTCCCTTTTTTAAAGGTCGGCAACACACCTGAAACTCTTCTGATGTAGCGATTGTCCATGGTTATGGCAATCATAATTCATCATAAATGCGAATGTTTATCTTTCTGTAATCTGAAGGTTTTTCAAATCTTCATGATTAAGCCGCAAAACAGATTTACGAGAATATGGAAAACTACAAGTCTCAGAAAATAATATTTTATGATAGTTTCAATCAGAAAAGACCTGTCGTTTCCGCGGGATTTACTAACTTATGTACTATCAGAGAAAATGATTTCTAGGCAGGGACCTATGTAGTTTGGTCTCCGTACGTCAAACCCATTCGACAGATCACAATAATTATTAACATTGAATTGACATGGCCCGACCAAATGACGTTGGTCTGTCCACTGCCTAGGAATCAATTTCCTAGATGGTACAAACAAAGGAACGGTCAACATATTATATGATATTTTTAACTGTCAAGATATTTATCCTTTAACAAATAAAGTAGCCAACCGTATGAAATAGCGCTGTAACTTTTTACAGCTAAAAGCGCAATGGAAAATCCAAAGATTGCATCCATTGTTAATACGAACAGTTTAAATTAACATAATAATACAACGTTTCACGCCCCAGTGGCAGTTTGTCCAATCCCCATTCAATATAATACATTCAAGTTATTGTTTTGTTTATTAACTTTCGCTTCATATTTTGAATTCGGAATAACGTTTTCGTTATCCGATGCAATTTCTTTCAATGCGATTGTTTTTCGAATTTCAAATAATGATTGTGTTGCATTTTAGTTTTTCTGAAATTACATGTTGTTGTAACAAAATATTTGCGAGAGGTGTTTTAACTCTAACAAAACACAATCTTCTTGCACTATTACCACTATGTAATATACATTTATATTAAAACATACAGGTTTTGATAAAAATCATCATGAGGTGTAGTGTTAAGGTCAATTCAAACCGCAACGCATCGCGTTGATGCATTTCTAAATTCATATGGATAAAAATTTAATATTTCATTAAAATACGAAGAGCTGTCACTTTAAATAACATCAGTAGCAATAATTCATATTTTCGGCCACATTCAAAGTGATACTCGGATAACATTCACAAAATTCTCAAAGTTAAGCTCTGAGAATTTAAGCTAATGGGCCAGGCCACAAGACTACCTTGCGACGTCGTATCGCAAAAAACAACATCGCAAAGAAATGCGATGCATTGTTACACCGCAAAAATGTCATCGAAAATCTCGCTGCCGCGTCGCAAATTTCCACGATGCGTTCTGTGGCGTCGTAGATTTATACGATGCGACACCGCAACGCAGTGTGGTGGCCTGGCCCTATAGTATTACTATGCAATATGCATGTTGGCGACTAAAACATTCTTTAAGGATTGTACTTTCTTATTTATCAAAACTATAAAATACAAAGTTACAGTTTAAAACTGGAATATTATATTTCTTAAAAATAACTTTTTGAAGCCCGCAATGTTCAAAATGTTAAAAGTTGTTAAATATGGGTGCAAGAATCTATATAACTTTATACAGCCGCAACGTATTATGCTTTGAAGTTTTGAAATATTTCAATATAGTTGCAAAGAAATATGGATGTTTATAAAAGAAAATGAAGATATACGATGTTTATATTTTTTTCATGCTCATTCTTTCACCAACTCCTGACGAAAAAGAGGAGTGTTATAAGTTTCACGTGTCTGTCCGTCTGTTTGTCTCTGTGTGTCTGTCCGTGGCATTATAGGATCCAAACGGGTGGACCGATTTTCATATGTTTTTTTGTTCATAGCTGACATGATCGAGAGTGTTCTGAGCTTAGGTCATCATAATCAACGCGCCCAGTGCTGAAATGTTAGGGTTTATCTGTTTCTGTACTTCTTGAATTTATTAGAAATTGGAATCAGGGGTTGTTTTTTTCTAATTGGGTTGATTTCTAATTTACCATTATTATTTCTTCATAATAGACATATATTATGGACATGTAATAATAATAATAAATAATATTAAACATATAATAAACAGGTGAATGCTACATATATATATAGAAGCATAATCGTCTTTGATTGCCAATGATCAAAACGATTAGATAGAACATCATGGTGGTGTGTTATTCACCCAGAATTAGTGTCACAATCCTGAATCGCGCTATCGAAGTTTTCCAAGTCTGTCGGTATATACAATACGACAGCTGAAATCACGTACACGTCACACGTAGGGTGACCGAGTATACAGCACCCTCGGTCGAAAGATCTTCCGAAGTATCCATCCCACAGTGGCAATCATGGTGACGTGAAAAGAAGTTGACATGTTTTATAATTATTAGCTATGTAAGTTTTACTTTAATTTTACAGACTTTTCACCCTACCTTTCTTATTAATGAAATATCTTACATTCCAATACTTAAAATTATATCGCTTCAAATTTTTCGCTTTAAAATTATACCGGTTTTCGCTGATATAATTATTGGTGTGAATGTTCATTTTCTATTATATTGTGTGTACAATATACTAATGAGCAATAACCGTTATTTTTAATGCTGGTACCTATATAAAAACATTTTTGTGAATGGTAGAAAAATAAAATGTCGCAAATATAGCAGGCTCATGATTAAAAATAAAAGAGTTCGTAAAATATACAGTAAAAGAACGAAATTGCTCTAGTTATTAAAATATTTAAACCTTAGTTTTATTTTTTTCATCAGAATTGTTTAAAACATTTATATTAATTGCTCTATTTGACATAGCTATGAAATTTTAATGAAAACATTTGTATGTTTTATATTTTTCAACATTTCTATCGTTTACCAGCATTATACTCGTAGAAACTTTTAAACAATAAAATTTATTTTTACCGACACGACTACAAAAAAGAGGAGGTTCTATATTCAGATTACAGATGCATATTATATTTTTAATTGAAACAAAATTACGCTTACGTCAGGGTCACCATAACCAAAATAAGATCTTTCGACCGAGCAAGATGGTAGACTCAGCCAGCTTGAAGCCTACTTGATTGATTAATTTATCGTATACAAGGTGTTACAGAATAAAGTAATATAATACTTTAGGCTGTGTATAAGTCCCCTGTATTGATTTCCCTGTCAAAGTAGCAGCGCTGAAAAAGTTACTATTTTAAACTTTTGTATGGGAAGATGCCTGCCCTCCTAGACAATCGGCAAGCGATCATCGTAAACGCTAATGCTCGGTACAGAATTTATGGGACTTGAAATTAGTATACGCTAACGAAGCGATGACTTATGTCAAATTGCTTACATTTTGTGGCGTTAGCGTTTACGATAATCGCTTGCCACTTGTCTAGGGGGGCCGGGGCGCTTGCCCATAGAAATCACAAAAAAATTGCTCTTTTAGCGCTTCTACTTTGATATTGAACTCAATATAGGGGACTCATACACACCCTAAAGTATTATCATTTAGTTTTTCTACACCCTGATTATACCGGCGTACTTAAAAAACTTCGATAGCGCGATGCAAGATTGTGGCTCTAGTTAATCCTCCCCTCTTCTTCACTTCCGTAGATGCATATTTCATACAAATTTAAACCTTTATAAGATGAGATCATCTGAAAGCAATGATGATGATGAATATAAAACTGATCACACGGAGTTCATTTTCATTGATTTGTCTGGGAATTGTTAAAACGGGACATCTATTCTTGTTTTCACGAGTGAGCGGGCACCCTATAATGATGATGTATGGCGACGTTAAAGTTTTTCTTTCTGGCGGCTGTTTCGTGTCACAACTTGGTGATTGTGTATTACGTAATCGAATTATCTATGTTATTTATTAGTCTTTCGTTCTTTCCTTTCTTCTGTATCATGTAGGTTAGTTTTTTGGTGAGACTAAGCTAGATAACGGTATAACTTATTTTCTTTAATATATTTATATACTTAAAAGATAATATTAATATCCTAAAGGTGTTCCCAGACAGAAGTTATATAACGTTAGATAACATTTTTGTATAAAATTTTTTAACAAAAGACACGTTTATATGTTATAAAATGTTATCGTGTTATACAATGTTCTTTCTGTCTGGGAACACATTTAAACTAGCGACTTTTGTTAAAAAAAAGATTGTGCTCTTGTGTACACTCATTTTGGAACTATAAATTAGTGCTTCGCTGACATCGGCCGTCGTCACCAAAACCAGCGTGGGACGCATTGATTTTTAAATTTAGCAACAAGACGTTTAAAAGTTGTTGTAAAGATGATAATATTCCTTTAAACGCAACCCTAAACGTCGAAATTACACACCTTTATCCACATCTTGGGAGTAGGATGGCTGCTTGCAAGGCTACTTCTACATTATTATATGACTTACAATTATGGATGTTGATATTGTATATAATTTTAAGTTACAACAGTGTAAATATATTAAAAAGACAAAAGTCATATTTTTAGTAAAAAGTGGGCCCTATGCGAGTTTCTTACGCCTGTTATTTTCGCCGGGTTAGTTCCCGAACCGGTGGTAGGCATCATATAGACTTTCAGAGAATATTTCCAAAAAATTATTCTGAAAACATTTTTTGAGGTTTTTTTAATTTGTATTCACTCTTTATGATTTTGTTTTGTATTCCACGTACCGCGAGCTAAGAAGTTATTTTACTTTTAGATCCGATGAAAGCCCTGCGCGTTACTGAACCGAACAAATAGGCGGTATTTTTCTTCCGACTCAGCAATTTACAGAAAAAACGGAGCTTCGTAATATACTTGTGTATGGAAGGTAATAAGCCGTGGAGATTGTCTATTTGTACACAGCGGAAATTGAAATTGTTTAATATTTTATCATTACGATATCGTAATTCTATATAGAAACAAAATATTCTGTTTTTTTTTAGTTTATTTCCTGTGCTACCGTTGAACTGTGTTGTGAGACTAAAATTTCCTATGTTTGTTAGACCTTCGATTTCCTTTAAATTACAATTAAAGGTTCTGAAAACATTAGCTAAAAAAGTGAGTAGGCTCTCGGTTAAATTCCGAAAACTTATGTCAAAAAGTGTCTTTCAATATAATAGACCTGGATCCCAAAAGCGTAAGACATAACTTACTTTCTAATGGATGAAACCATAGGTTCTTGGTAGTGCCTCGTGTACTTAGAATACCTGCGAATTTGTGTAGCTCTAAGTGTGACACCTGGTCAGGTACCAGGTACCAAAGTGGACAAAAAATGAGTCTTACTTTACTTATTTTCTGATGGCTAATATTTATATATTCTTTGTAGATTATTGTTCTGAACTAGTATCATGTAGTGCAAGACACTTTTCAATGACCAAAACTATTATCAGACGTTTTAAAAATAACTTTGTTGATTTTTTTTTTCAAAGGCTTTATTTTTATTTTATAAATTAATATAACAGCTTAGAAAACAATACGATATTACAAGAATTTATTTTCTACTAGCTTTTGCCCGCAACTTTGTCCGTGTGAGCATACTGCATAGTATAATAACAAAGATGAATAATTTTCCCCTGTTTCCTTACCCAAAGAGTAAAAACGGGACCCGATAGTAAAGATATTTCAGCCTGTCCGTCTGTCTGTCTGTCCATGTCTAGACTGTACCTCCCCTTTCTAACATGTAGTGAATATTATTAAAGTATGGATACCATTGAGTATTTTTTGGTCATATACCAAGTGAGTGAGTGAGAGTGAGTATAGCTCCATGTAGAGCTTCACAAATTCGAAGGTATTCTAAGTACATAAGGAACTACTGAGAACATAAGGTTTCATCCATATTGTGACAGTAAGTTGTCTTATCGCTCTGGGATCTGGGTCTACCAGGTAGGCACTTGACTAGGTATATGACCAACAAATACTCAATTGTATCCATACTTTAATAATATTCACTACATGTTAGAAAGGGGAGGTACAGTCTGGATATGGACAGACAGACAGACGGACGGGCTGAAATATCTTTATTATCGGATCCCGTTTTTACCCTTTGGGTAAGGAAACAGGGGAAAATTATCCATCTTTGTTATTATACTATGCAGTATGCTCACACAGACAAAGTCGCGAGCAACAGCTAGTAGAAAATAAATTCTTGTAATATCGTATTGTTTTCTAAGGTATTATATTAATTTATAAAATAAAAATAAAGCATTTGAAAAAAAAAATAGCAACAAAGTTATTTTTAAAACGTCTGATAATAGTTTTGTTCATTGAAAAGTGTCTTACACTACATGATACTAGTTCAGAACAATAATCTACAAATTATATATAAATATTAGCCATCAGAAAATAAGTAAAGTAAGACTCATTTTTTGTCCACTTTGGTACCTGGTACCTGACCAGGTGTCACACTTAGAGCTACACAAATTCGCAGGTATTCTAAGTACACGAGGCACTACCAAGAACCTATGGTTTCATCCATCAGAAAGTAAGTTATGTCTTACGCTTTTGGGATCCAGGTCTATAAGGCGCGTAGTACTGAATAAATGTTTACTTACTTACTTACTTACTTACTTACTTAGTACCTATACAGAATACATATCGACAGTTTTGTACTGTACGTGTTCAAATAGTCCGAAATTTGTTTTAGCTTCCAGAAAGTTTGTCTATTTGAATCAGGTAACTGAAAGTTGCAATGCTCGGGCAGAGTAAACTAATCAAGTTTATTGATAAAGCTCGATTATACTGTTGTTCCAACGAACGACCAAGTACCAACCATTGTTTACAACGAAATAAAACTGAAATTTTCCACCACAGCTGGGTTGAATTTTAACTGAACTCCGAACATTTAAAAGTTTGTTTATAACTGGCACACTGGTTGAAAAACGATCACGATAAAATGTATCCAACGTTGGGTTAGAAACACTTTTGGTTTAGTATTTATATAAACCTTGTATTAGCTTCGTTTCTGACCAAAATGAAAAGTAAAACTCTTTAGAAGACTAAGACCTGTTTCACCACTTCCTGATAATGCCTATCCGGCACTTATCAGGAAGTGGTGAAACTGGCCCTAAGGTTTCTCATCCTTAAGTACTAGTAATCTTCAAATTACCTCATCATTTACCGAACCGCATTACGCAACGTAAGCGTTATTTAACGTCGGTTTTTTGTTAGGCCGTGGTGTTGATGTATTGAAGTCTAGCAGCTATTAGTCTTTGTTGTACCTGGTACAGTTACTGATAACTACATTTCGGCCGTTATGACGTTAGCAATTTATTGCTAACGTCATAACGGCCACATACTGCTTTAGGCTTTAGCCTAAAGCAGTACAAGGGTCAATTTAGGCCGCAACGCGACGAGGCGTGGCGAGGCGCGGCGTATAAATTAGTATGAATTTGACAGATTTCAATTGCGTGAGACATCTTGCGAATCTGTCAAATACAAATAAATTTAGAAATGCATCTACGCGTCGCGTTGCGGTCTGAATCAACCCTTAGTGTTCCCTTGCCACGTAAAATTTCTAAGCTCGTGTTTTGCAAAACGATGCACACTTCATTATGAATTCGGCCTGGTGAGCTGAATTTGATTTGCGACGAACTTTTTCCCATCCATGTTTCCGTTGGATCCTCTTTATAACACAAATAAAAGGTAGCTGCATGAAAAAGGATATTACAAAGAGTTTTGTACTCAAAAGCTTTCACTTTGTTTAACTTCGGACGATGACCTATATATTTAAAAGCACAGTAATTTGCTATTTTTTAAATGTTTGAGAGCGCAAAGTTTCGTTGATATTTTTCGACAACGAGCTAAAGTACCTACCATCAGACATTTCATAGGTAGATTGCGGACTAACGAGTCGATATTTGGTCGGATTGTGTCAAACCCATGTTAGGGTTGATTCAGACCGAAACGCAACGCGTAGATTTCTAAATTTATATGGATTTGACAGATTCGCAAGACGTCTCACGCAATTGAAATCTGTCAAATCCATACAAATTTATGCCGCGTCGCGCCTCGCCTCGCCTCGTCGCGTTGCGGTCTGTATTGACCCTTAGTCTTGATCTTTCAGCTGGGCTTGACATAACACAATTAATTTAAGTAGGTGGTGTATCTGCATATGAATACATTTCTTTTATTATACTATTGGTTAAAACTAAATACTAACTTTATTCAGTCAAAAACGATAAAAATCAGTCATTAGATGAACTCCATATTATGTACCTACTGGTACAAACATGCTTTTTATATGACCTCAATACAGCCCGAATCGTTCATAAACAATGCTTAGCAAATACCATAAGGTAGAGCGGAGTGGAGTTTAATATGGAGTGTTTGCTGTGCCAGCACTGGCGCACTGGCGCACATCGCTGGCGCGGCTGATTTACTGTTTACTAACGCTAAAATCTATTTGTACGTAGCTTACGTGCTATATCATAAATTATGCCAAATGCAAATGTAATGGAAAGCTTTGATACGGTTTTGAGAGTGAAATGCATTATGTATCATCAGATT
The DNA here is from genome assembly GCA_937595015.1 of Polyommatus icarus. Taxonomy (NCBI): domain Eukaryota; kingdom Metazoa; phylum Arthropoda; class Insecta; order Lepidoptera; family Lycaenidae; genus Polyommatus; species Polyommatus icarus. The sequence continues at coordinate 6,777,255 of OW569322.1, read as the reverse complement.
GGCAGGCAGATGACGTATCTAAGTTATTTGGTCGGGTATATCAAGTCAATGCTAGTCGTCTGTCTTACATAACATAACTAAATTATGTAGGCCATCTGCCCAGCATCTGAACATTTCCAGTGCTTATCAATGGTGATGATATGCTGCGTCTTTAGGTTCACTAAAGCAAGTTTGATGATTTTTAAAAGCTTCAGTAAGGTTTTGTTCACAGTGAGTTCTTTATTTCCATTGGTAATTTCCCAGCGAAACAAAGTCGTCAAAAGAGTATTTAAATTTTTAAGTGTTATTAGGTACTATTAGTAAATACATAATGACATAATATAAAGAGAACATAATAAAAGTTATAGTTATTATTGACCCAAATCGTACAAAATACCCTCCATATTAACTTTGTATTCAGAATATTGACATGTCCTTATTCATCAGATTCTACACACGTTTTTAAGGCACATAACGTATTTAGCGCGCGCTGGAGACAAGTAATTGAATGTAAGAAGTCGGTAATTGGAGCCGAGCTTATTCGGTTACCGCCACGTGATAGTAATGCTGTTACCAGCAACATCAGCTCTTGGGAATTAGCCTTACCTTTAGCGAATTATGAACGAGTAGCCTTTTTGCTCTCCTACTGCAAAGTTATAGAGACTGGGTGGATCATACCAGCCGCATGCATCCTGGCCGTTGGGCACAGGCCACAGGGACGGCCTCGAAAAAGACACCGAGATGAACTGTATGCCTACAATCCAGGCTGGCCTGCGGTGGCATTGGAGCGAGACAAATGACCTTGGGGAGGCCTTTGCCCAGCCAATCCTTTGTCCTTTTACGACTCAAAGTCCGTGCCAAATTTAATTTTTATACACAGACAGTCAGACTTTTTCATATTTAATAATAAAAATTGATACTTAATATTTGTCTATCCTCGATATTGCCACATTCGCTGCATGACGTGATAAAGAAAATTGGATTTTGTATTTGAACGACAAAGAACAAAGAGCATAATAAAAATACATCAGCACACCTGTCCCACGTAGAAACAGCGAGAATACAAATTGTCTGCAGTTTAGTGTTAAGATCGTACGTGGCTGACTGAGTACAGAAACGGGTTAATATAGCGCGATTTATTCATCTAGTTTTATCTTGATGTTTGTTAACAATTATTTACATTGCCTCTTTACATTAGCCCATAGAACAATCACGATTACGATGTTGGCTTATTCATCTTTGATTGCTAATCATGACGATACTAATAAGTGGAGAGGGGCCTTAAAGTGGAATGGAACACATGCGTATCAGCTGTTATCAAATAGGCTATTCATATCCATATTTCTGTATTTGCTTCAAAAGAGGTACATTTTTGTGTCACCGTTATTAATAGTCTTTCTTAGAATTTCTTCTCTTCTTTCAGATCACACTTTTCACTAATATAGCATTGCTAGCTAGCTAAGCTAGGTGGTTTGCAGATGCGTTTTCCAATGCGGTTGATCTGCAGAACTCTACGAATGGTTTGGAAACGATAGAATTTTATCTCTCTTTAACCGTTTTTATTAGCAGACAAAAGGTTGCGCGTAAATATTCATAAAGCTAAAACTGCCGCTAACAGGCCGAGATAAAAATATCACCCCAATATGTTATTAATAGGTCAGCTGGTCCTCCATTTTTTGCCACCATCTGACCGAACTTTGGGCTTCGCGCAATTTTGGTCGTAATAGCCGACCAAATCTTTAGCTTCGCTAAAATCACGGCTGATGCTAGAGCCGCTCAAGGTTTATTTCCTAAATATAAACTTAGAAATCGAATGAACAGTTACCACAAATGACGTATCCATTTCCAGATTGTATTTATAAAAATTTTAATATCTGACCCCTGTTAATTTCGCCAAGCCTTAAAACCGAAAAACTGATGAAAGACGAATAGCCAATATGTAATCAAAATCAAAATATTCATTTATAAATAAGTTAACAAAATTAACACTTTTAGAATGTCTACATAAAGGCCTACCACCTAATGAGAATAATGTAGGAACAAGCATATTATTTACATAAATTGTAAATATTTTGTATTTAATTTTTTTCTTATGTATCCCAGCCAAAAGTTTTGCTAAACGATTAATCGAATTCGGCTTTAACTACAGACGTCATCGGCTAAAAACGATCTCAAATTATAAGGAAACCTCATGCGACCTCAGAAAAAGTTTTCCCGAGATCAAGCTCCGTACGAGACAAAATAAATGAGAAATTCCTCCAAATGGGATTGGAAGCACGGGGTATTTTCTCCGAAGAATATTTTGCTGAAGCAAGTCAAGTGTATACGTTTCGAAAATACAAAATTTCAACCTGGGGGATAGAATCTATATTTGTAAGTTTTTAAGCAATATAGTTTAGACGTTCGAATATATATTAGCTTAAAGTTAAGAGAGAAAGTAATACCATTTATTTATAGTAGGCATAGTTGCCGGTAGATTTGTTTTACCAAAACGTAATATTGTGATTCTGCATCATACAATTATTGTAATATTACATTTTATTCAATGTTTTAATTCCTTGTAAAGATAACCATTTTGCAACAAATGCATAGAATATAAAAGCGCACTTGTTTATTAAGAGTTCATGAAACTCTTACATCCTTGCTTTATACAATAAGTTTATTAAGAGTTAATAAATATCGCTACTACTCTTCCATCCTCGCAAACTTCTACATTTATAGAATTTTCTATTAAGAAAAACAATTTCTTCGTGTTACGACCAAGTTACATAGCTATCGAGTTAAATTTGGTAATCCCCGAGCTAAGTGGATCACTCCAGTGGCCTTGGGCAATAACGGAGATGGATTAGCTAATCGTTGATGGCTCCCGTCAGCTATCGCGAGTTGCAAAAGTTGCTTCCTTACAACTTATTTAATCAATTTTTGTTCGAGTATCTTGTTTATATTCAAAATTCACTAAATTATCTTTATAACCCGTGTTTCAATCAAATTGTATAATGGACTAGATGACTCCCGCAAATTTGTTTATCTCGCGGAAATGGGCATTGTCCAAAAAAAATCACATGTACTTTTTATATTTTTTTTCGTTAAAATAGGGTATTTTAAGAATATAAATTAAATAATTTTGAAATTCATTGGCTAGTTTTTTCTCAATAAATTTTTAAAGTTTCGCTCTGACGGCGGCCAATTGACCTCTGCAGTATGTTTTTTTTCGTTTCAATCTTATTTATAATGGCTGGTTTGTCAAATATAAGTTATCATTATGTGAAAGCTGATACGAGAAGCTTACCAAAAGTTCGACACGTAATGTTGATCGAATTTATTGCTAATTTAACGCCATTGAAGGTCAAACTAAGGTTAAACATATTTGTTCAAAAATGTAAGTAACTAATGGGTATTTTTTTCGTTTATATACAGAAAAGCGATCACTGACCTTATTCCTCGAAATGTTTTTATAATGAGCAAAATTAAAAAAAAATGGACAATCCCCATTGTACATTTTTCCGAGATGAAAACTATGATATGTCCTTTTCCGAAACTCGTAGCACCTCCATACCCAATTTCATAAAAATTGGTTCCGTGGTTTAAGCGTGAAGAGGTAATAGACAGACAGACACACTTTCACATTTATAATAATACTAGATGACGCCCGCAACTCCGTTGCGCCAAAATTCGTTTATCGCGCGGGAACCATATATTTTCCGGGATAAAAAGTATCCTATGTCCTTTCCCGGGACTCAAAGTATCCCCGTACCAAATTTCAGCAAAATCAGTGAAGAGGTAACAGATACACAGAAAGACAGACAGACGGACACACAGACAGACACACTTTCGAATCGGAATTTGGATGTTACTTAAAATGGAAATAAGTTACTGAAAAGATAATAAAATGACGCGCCTATTTAACTAGGTAAAACATACAACAAAAGTTGAAACATACAACATACTTGCACACAGTTACCCCTTACTAATTAAAGTACCCTACTGTGTCACAGACGTTATAGTTACGTAATATTTTATCGTTGTCTGATACATTAAAAATAGTCAAGGGATATGGACAAAACGTTTAACAATTTTGTTTAGCGAATGTATTACTTCAATTTTTTTTGCAAGTAAATTAACTATGAATTAGTACATTGCTGTAGATACTGGTAGATAAAAATTCCACACATTTTAACATGCTATCTGTCTAATTTAAATCATTGTTATTTCTTAGCGTAAATCAAATGCGGTGTGAATTTTGTGTGAGAAAATGTTGAAAAATGCGAAGCTCTATAACAAAATGTTCGACCGTAAGCTATTTTCAATCTCCTGCGATCGGGCCGTGATAAACGTCGCCTTGCATCAGATTATAATGTATTCTGGCTAAGAATATTCTTCTCTGTTTATTTTTAATCATTATTTAAATCTTCAGCGACACTATCAGTAGGTAAATTTTTTCCAAGCTTGTCTGTTTATGAACTTGAAAACTTATATCATTTTAATACAATTAAATATTATACGTCGAAATGTTTGGGTAGTACGTAGAAATTTGTATGAAAAAGTTTGTTTATTTACATTGTCTCTTACTACCGCTTAAATTACACCAATTACACCAATTTTAATTGTAGGCGATTATAAACATACGTTAGAAGTAGATCGAATAGATTTCATTTTGTTTGAGGTAATACGCTTATAAAGACTTTTAATATAACTAAAAAATAGATCGGATAATCATCAAACTCTTATAACAATTTCCTCCTCGAAGCCTCGAAGAAGCTTGGTGTTCTTAACAGAGCGAGACAGTACTGCAGTCCGGACCAACGCCTACAACTCTACAAGGCGCAGGTACTGCCTCATATGGAATATTGTTCTCATCTCTGGGCAGGGGCGCCAAAATACCAACTGCTCCCTCTGGATCGTATCCAACGAAGGGCCGCTCGAATTGTTGACTACCATAGTGTCTCAAACAGCTTGGACCCCTTGGAATTACGCCGAGATGTAGCTTCACTCTGCATCCTCTATCGGTTGTATCACGGGGAGTGCTCAGAGGAATTGTTCGGAATCATACCACCTGCAACTTTTCGCCATCGACCCACGCGAAAAACATACCATCCTCATCACCTTGATGAGTGGCAGTCTTCCATAGTGCGTTTTCGCTTAACTTTCTGCCGCGCACTGTAAAACTCTCCAATTAAATAATGTCTGTCTGTTACCTCTTTACGCCCAAACCGAAATTTTCTGCCGCGCACTGTAAAACTCTGGAACGAACTGTCACCAGCAGTTTTTCCGGACCTATACGACCTGCAAACCTTCAAGAAAAGGGCGTATTCCCTCTTAAAAGGCCGGCAACGCACCTGCAGCTCTTCTGATGTTGCGAGTGTCCATGGGCGATGGTAGTTGCTTACCATCAGGTGACCCGTTTGCTCGTTTGCCCCCTTATTCAATAAAAAAAAAATAATGTTAAAACAAAAGCCAACTTAAGTAATTTTAAAATAATTGTAGCGGAAAAGCCGCAAGCCAAAGCAGTGTATCTCAAAATTCAGCTTCTTTTGTATTTAAATTTTTAAATGCCGCAACGCTATCAACTTGGGGCTCGTTTACATTACACCAGCTGAAGCAAAAAGGATGTAACACGCTTTTCTTTGGAAACTTAAGACACAAAGATTTAATAATGGGATAAAGTTTTGTTGCTTTTAAAATATTTTTCTCAAGTAAAATAGGCTTTGTTTTTAGGAAATCTGGTCTTTGAAAGGATTCAGAGTTTTATGTTATAATAATTTTAATATTTGCAGACTTTCTTCGGAATTGCGTGTCTTTTGTTTAACGGCCTTGAAATAATAACATGTTCTCTATGTGACTACGTTTTTGTCGGTTTCCACTTTCGCATAACTACCACAAATGTAAAAATAAACTCATGAACCAAATATATTATAATAATATGTCATTAGTACTTAAAGCTCTGTATTGTTACGGATACGGACACGTGGTGCCATCTAGCGTCGGACCAGCGAACTTACCAAGGGAACACAGGCAACGTAAATCCCCTACTCGCTACTAGATGACGCTAGGTGTATGTACCTACGAGTACTTTCTAGAAATATCTCATATTTGTTTACGCATATCGGGTTTATTCTGGGATGTTCCGGAATTTTCTGAGATTCGATCCGGCCCGTATAAATAGTCGCAGACAGTCCGGCCGGCAATTCAGTTTTATCTGAGCGGTCTTCGAGGCGACTTCGGAGCGAAAACAAGTGATTAATAGTGAGTGATTGTGATTGTGATAGTGACTCGGCTACGACCTAGGAAAGTGATAGTGCTCAGTGATTTGGATCTAGTGCTTAGTGTTTGGACTCAGTGATTAGTGTGAGCTAGTGTTTGTGAATAAAGTCTTCAAGAGAGTCACCAGGTCTTTCTCTCCGAGTCTTCGAACCCCTAGCACGTAACAACTGGTGTCAGAAGTGGGATTTGGAGATGCCATTGACTCCGAGAGAGGACTTCAAGGGGAGTGTCAGGACAAGGGCGCAGCGAGCTGCTGCCATTGACTCCGAGAGAGGAGTTGGCGGTGGAGCTGCGGAGGCCACACCCACTGGGGACCAAGCTCCACCCACTTTGGGTGAAGCCACGCCCACTGGCTCCGCCCACCGGGACCCGCCCACTGACCACGCCCCCCAGGCCCCACCCACTCTGGACATGGCCACGCCCACTGGCTCCGCCCACCAGGCCACGCCCACTCAGGCCACGCCCACTGGGCCCCGCCTACTCAGGCTCCGTCGACTAGCTCCATCCATCCTGCCACGCGCGTAGTTTCTACGGCCCCTCAAATGGCTCCTCAATTAGAAAGCATAATTGAGTTAATTCAGGCTTTGCAAGATGCCCAAGACCGCAAGCTCGGCGCTTTACAAGATTCTCAAAGGGCAATGATGGAGGCACAAGACCGCAAGCTCGGCGCTTTGCAGGAATTTCAGAAGGCTGAAATCAGAGCGATTCGAGAATCACAAGATCAACAAAAAGACCTCCAAGAAAAAGTACTTGGAGCTATAAAGGATGTAAGTGACACGGTGGTTAAGCTCCGAAAAGATGTCGACATAATGGACGAACGAGTTACGGGGTTAGGATTGGATGTGGAAAATGTGAAAACCGGCCTCACTGAACTTCAGAAGAAAGTAGTGCGCCTGGAAACCACAGGAGTGGCGGTGTCTAGTGGAACTACCGGAGTGGTGCAAGTGGTACAAGGACCAAGAGTTAAAGTGCCACCATACGACGGTACTACTTCTTGGAACGCTTACCGTCAGCAATTCCAGACGGTTGCTTCTGCCAACGGATGGACTGACGAACAATGCCTGACCGCTCTCACTGTTGCGCTCAGAGGGCAAGCTTTGTCGGTCCTGGAAGCACATACAGGAAAAGGGTTCCAAGACCTGATGGAGGCCCTTGAATCCAGATACGGGGAGCGACACCTGGAGCACGTGTTCCGTGCTCAACTTCGTGACAGAGTCCAACGCTCAGGAGAGGGACTACAACAATGGGCGTTGGAAATTGAAAAACTGGTCAAGAAGGCACACCCAGGAGCCGATTCCAAGATGATCGACACGAATATTGTGCAAGCATTTGTCGACGGAATCAGGGACCTCGAGGTCAGAGCTGCAGTGAGGCTACGTCACCACACCTCGCTAAAGGAAGCATTGGCGCATGCTTTGGAGGTCGAGGCTGTTCGCCGTGACATACGACAGACCCATAAGATCCATGAGGTCTCTGAGGACGTTAAGGAGGTCAAGGCTCCCACAAAGAGAAGTTTTGGAGCCATGTGCTACAAGTGCGGTGAGAGGGGTCATCTTCAGCTCAACTGCCCGCAGAAGGAGACCCAGATGGCAAGGATGAAAAGGCTCGAGGAACAAGTAGAGGAGCTGAAGAAGCAAGGAGCTTCGTCCCCTGCCCGGGATCAGGGAAACGAATAAAAGCCAGGACTACGGGGCGAGTACTGGCTGACGCGGAGGAAGCCCCGATAACTGTTATCTCCCAAGCATGCAGCGGGAATAGTCTTGTGATTCAGGGGACTATTAACAGGACGGATTGCAAAATGACTCTAGACACAGGAGCCTCTAGAACGATAGTGAACCCAAATCTGGTAAAAGCCGCAAGAAGACACAAGAGGAGAATCAACTGTCGGCTTCTTACTGCCTCCGGTCAGCCAATACCCGTCCTTGGAGAAATGTCAGTTACGATGAATGTGGGGGGGTCCTCATACCCTCATGACGTTATCGTAGCTGAGATTATGGATGATTGCATCTTGGGTTTGGATTTCATGAAGAAACATAACTGCAGAATTGATGTTGCTGACGGAGTTTTCAAGTGTGGTGAAGAAGAAATTTTCATCCTTGGAGGCACCAGCGGGAAAGTTGAATGTGTAAAGAAAGTCATTATACCTGGACGTGCGGAAGCTCGGGTGCTGGTGAAACTACCGCCAGCTGAAAAGAAAAAGTCAAACAGATGCGTGTTGATCGAAGACACGCCTACCAAGACATCAGCGCAAAAACTGATGACGGCGAGAACCCTTGTTAGTGGAAGCAGTAATGCTGTGGTCAGGGTTTTAAATCTTGGTGATCGCGAGATCTGCTTGAACAAAGGTGACGTCATTGGAAAGTGCGAGGAAGTTGTCTGGATGAGAAAGTGTAGTTCGATCACAGGCTCAGACTCAGCAAACAGCAGCAACTATGGAATAGTGACTGAGCTACTCGATGACTGCAAGAGTAATCTGACTTATTCGCAGAGCATGAAAGCTAAGAAGTTTTTACAACGCCACGCGAATATCTTCTCCAGTCAGGAAGGCGACCTTGGAAGAACGTCGATGGTTCAGCACAGGATAGATACCGGAAGCGAGAACCCAATTCGTCAACGAGCAAGACGGATACCCATTGCAAAGGAAAAAGAAGTTGAAGGCCTTTTGGAGGACATGAGGAGGCATAAGATAATTGAACCGTCTGCAAGTCCGTGGTGCTCACCTGTTGTGTTGGTGAAGAAGAAAGATGGCAGCACAAGATTTTGTGTGGACTACAGGCGTCTCAATGATGTCACTAAGAAGGACAGCTATCCATTACCTCGAATCGACGACACTCTGGATACCTTGAGTGGCATGAAATGGTTCTCGACCCTGGACCTGAAATCTGGATACTGGCAGGTGGAAATTCATCCAAAGGACAAGGAGAAGACGGCTTTCTCCACCGGTAAAGGTTTATGGCAGTTTAACGTCATGCCCTTTGGATTGTGCAACGCACCTGCCACATTTGAGCGACTAATGGAGTGTGTACTGGCAGGCTTAGTTGGAGAGGCTTGCTTAGTCTACTTGGACGACGTCATCATTGTTGGCCGCGACTTCGAGGACCATTTGCGAAATTTAGAACGAGTTTTCGCCAAAATAGAGGGGGCCAAGTTAAAGTTGAATCCGAAAAAGTGTCGTTTATTCAGGAGTAAGGTCAATTATCTCGGCCATGTCATCTCCAGTGATGGAATCCAGACGGACCCGGAGAAACTGGAAGCAGTTCAAAATTGGCCAACCCCTAAGAACAAAACCGAAGTGCGGGCATTTCTCGGCATATGCTCCTACTACAGGCGTTTTGTTAAGGGATTCTCAGAGATAGCCAAGCCATTACATCGGCTGACAGAAGATAAACGACAGTTTATTTGGGACGAGACTTCGGAAGATTCTTTTCAGAAACTGAAGCAACATCTGTGTGAAACACCAATCCTGGGGTATCCACAACCTGAAGGTCAGTTTATAGTCGACACAGACGCAAGCAACACGGCCATTGGAGGGGTGTTATCTCAAAAACAGGGTGAAAGAGAAGTTGTAATTGCATATTTCAGCAAATCTTTATCTAAGCCAGAGAGAAACTACTGTGTGACAAGAAGAGAACTCTTGGCTGTCGTAAAGACGCTACAACATTTCAGCAAATATCTCATCGGGAGACAGTTTTTATTGCGAACTGATCACGCAGCCTTGAAGTGGTTGCTACAATTCAAGAACCCAGAAGGCCAAGTAGCTCGATGGATTGAACAACTCCAGGAGTATGACTTCAAGACGGAACACCGCAGCGGAAAGGCGCATGGGAATGCCGACGCACTTTCACGAAGGCCGTGTTCAGAAGACTGCAAACATTGTGTTAAGCAGGAATCTAATGAAATTACATTAAAGTTAACGAAAACAAGTCCTTTGGGTCCATGGGAGAATGATGCTATGAGGGAGGCTCAAGAAAGAGATGACGACCTTCGGCACATCATCACATGGAAGAAACGGGGTGACGTAAAACCAATATGGAGTGAGGTTGCACCCACTGGCGCTGCCACTAAGGCGTACTGGGCGCAATGGGACAGTCTGATACTTCAAAATGGAATACTTTACCGGAAATGGGAGAAGACTAACGGCAGAGAGTTCCATCTTCAGATAGTTGTCCCAAGGACGAGAGTACCAGATGTTCTCCGTGAAATTCACGATGGCGTATCAGGAGGTCATCTAGGTGTCAAGAGGACGTTAACAAAAGTGCGAGAACGATTCTACTGGTTGCATTGTCGAGATGATGTGCAGGATTGGTGCCGCAAATGTACTACTTGCGCTGCAGTGAAGGGACCACAGACAAGGAGTCGTGGGAACCTGCGCTTGTATAACGTTGGCGCACCGTGGGAACGAATTGCAGTTGACGTAGCTGGGCCATTTCCTGTAACGGAATCGGGAAACAAGTATTTCATGGTCGTCATGGACTACTTTACCAAATGGCCCGAAGTTTTCGCTATACCAAACCAGGAAGCTACAACAGTTGCTTCTAAGCTAGTCGAAGAAGTCATATCTCGCTTTGGTGTGCCTCTAGAAATCCATTCCGATCAGGGCCGGAATTTCGAATCGCAGGTCTTCCAGGAAGTGTGCAGGATTTTGGGAATGCATAAGACGAGGACCACCGCGTACCATCCACAATCTGATGGAATGGTTGAGAGATTTAACCAGACCCTTGAGAGGCATTTGGCGAAATTGGTAGATGACAAACAAAAGGATTGGGACAAGTATATACCGCTCTTCCTTCTGTCGTACCGTACCGCCGAGCATGAGGGCATAAAAGCTACCCCGGCGTATGTCAATTACGGTAGAGAACTACGAGTGCCAGTAGACCTCTTGACGGGAGGGTCACCGGAGGAACCAAAGACCGTACAAGACTATGTCTGCGATTTAAGGGAAAAGATGCGTTATATACACGCAACGGTTCGGGAAAATGGGTTACAGTCAAGTGAGAAAATGAAGACCAGATACGACCGGAAAGCGAACACGAGCGGCTTCGAAGAAGGGTCACTGGTGTGGCTGCATAACCCAACTCGCCGAAAAGGGAAATCTCCAAAGTTGCAGACCAAGTGGGACGGCCCATACAAAGTGGTTACCCGATTGAATGACGTGACTTACAGGATCCAAAAGCAACCAAGAGGGACATTCAAAGTGGTACACATAGACCGTCTGGCGCGTTACCATGGCAGTAACAACGATGCTCGGGACGAGCATCTCTAAGAGGGGAGTAGTGTTACGGATACGGACACGTGGTGCCATCTAGCGTCGGACCAGCGAACTTACCAAGGGAACACAGGCAACGTAAATCCCCTACTCGCTACTAGATGACGCTAGGTGTATGTACCTACGAGTACTTTCTAGAAATATCTCATATTTGTTTACGCATATCGGGTTTATTCTGGGATGTTCCGGAATTTTCTGAGATTCGATCCGGCCCGTATAAATAGTCGCAGACAGTCCGGCCGGCAATTCAGTTTTATCTGAGCGGTCTTCGAGGCGACTTCGGAGCGAAAACAAGTGATTAATAGTGAGTGATTGTGATTGTGATAGTGACTCGGCTACGACCTAGGACAGTGATAGTGCTCAGTGATTTGGATCTAGTGCTTAGTGTTTGGACTCAGTGATTAGTGTGAGCTAGTGTTTGTGAATAAAGTCTTCAAGAGAGTCACCAGGTCTTTCTCTCCGAGTCTTCGAACCCCTAGCACGTAACAGTATTAATAATAATATGGACTACTTTGTATACCGAGTCTTTGAATTTAACACAATTTTCTTGTTAGGTGGCATTGCGTGGGACATGATTTGATATAATAATATTTGATATCTAGCTATGGCGGTTCTTGAGATACAGTCTGGAGATAGACAGACAGTCAGGCTGATGGACGGACAGACAACGAAGTCTCAGTAATAGGGTCCCGTTTTTACCCTTTGCGTACGGAACCCTAAAAATCTATTCAAACACAATACTTAATCTATGCAAAACTATTCGTTTGTGTACTGTACCCATTGTTAGGTACTACATCAAGCCAAACCACGAGTAGACAAGAACTCAGACGGGCGTTAGCTCACAATAATGCGTTTTTAATGACGGACTCTAACGGCGAAAGCATCATCCCTCACACACACACGCACTCGTACACATAAACACACATACAGATACAGACTTGTATACACACACCCAGACTTGTATATATACACATTACACACACACGCAAGTTCTAATGTAAAACCCTCGATAATCTCTACCGTGATACGGAATTAAAGAGGCTTGGACAGTTTAAACCTTATTAGTGACTAAAAATAGAACGTTTATTAGAATAGAAATAGCTAGACTAGGTATAATTTTGCTGGGTAAGAACTCTACTTTGGGGAGGAACCTAAAATAATTATTTTAAATTTTAAATAATTGAGTGTCGCTTAATTTGTCAAGCGGTTAGAAATCCCTACTGGTGGCCAGGCTGACCTGATTCGATTGGCCTACCCATTTACCCATTCACTTACGAAAATAAGAACGTGTCTAAAGACCACTTGAAAAACACAACTCTCCTTCCAGCACACTCAGGTAAAAGCCTATAAATATACAAAACAATTTTAAACGTTATAATTTATAAATATTCAAACATCAAAAATACATTGAAACTTTTTGTAAATAAAAACAAGTTGAGCAGATTGTAACACCTCTGAATTATGAAAGTGGCTCAAAAATGTACAAGTTGGAGCCGCAGCCGCCGGTTCACATCCGGTTTTACGCCTTTTTCGTTTACGTTTTGTGCTATCTAAACTTTTAATTCGAATTAAAATTTAATTTTGTTTCTTGTTTGGGACAACTTTTTTAAACAACGCCACAGCACAAAAAGTTTAATTTCATATTTTTATTATTTTTGTGCAAAACTGTATTTTTTTTTCATCATGAATCTATCAGTACATAATTTTTACACGACACTCATAAATCATCTCAAAATTCTCGTGTCACAATGTTAGTCAGCGAACTCCTCCGAAACGGCTTTACTGATTTTTACCAAATTTTATATGCATATTCAGTAAGTCTGAAAATCGGGTACTGGGTACTTTATATATTGATAAGTGCATTTGTTGAATAAATAATAGTAAATTGTTATAACCTGAGACTGACGGCGACCATTGTTTGTGCGACGGGATAGCGATTGACGTTGCCATGGCGACATACTTATTTAATCACTTCAATAAAATAATATGGGCGAAATACTTTATATCATGGTAAAGCAACGTTTGCCGGGGCAGCTAGTATTATTATAAAACCATCATAACTAAATACTTCGAACGCGCAAAAATATTATATAATCCCTTGCTTGCGCTGAGCCGATCTTGATGCGAAGTTTGATAGGGATTATAATTAGTTGTGTTTTAAGGTTTCACAGAATAAAACTATCCTTTATGCCTATTTTTAAAAGTTTGTATTTCAGATATACAGTGTGTAACAAAAATAAGTGATAATACTTTAGGGTATGTACGTGTTTCTTGTAGAGAGTTCACTGTGAAAGTAGCAGCGCTGAAAGACGAATTTTTTTTTCACTTTTGTATGGGCACGGGTCCGAGCGTCACGAGTTTCCCCATACAAAAGTGAAAAAAAATTTTGGTCTTTCAGCGCTGCTACTATCACAGTGAACTCTCAACGAGGAACACGTACACACCCTAAAGTATTATAACTTATTTTTGTTACACCCTATATAAAATCAAAGTATTTCAGCATAACATTATGTTAAATATATTTTGAAAATTGTCGCCAAGTTAGTTCTCACAAAATAATTACATTACCGGATCGTACGTTACGGAGTTCTGTAACTTGTGACTCCCCGCTTCTTATTGAAAGACATGAGAGGATGAAGTGGGTAACTAACATTTAAAAACATGAGAACAATTACTCATGTTTTCCCTACGAATACCTAATAAAAACTAAGGAAAATTAGTAACTCCGTCAAAAAAAGGTCAAAAATGTGTACCTACAGTCTACATATTATTTTCAATACATTTGCAATATTTAGGTGGCCTTCAGCGGTATCAGGCTGACGTTACATGACAGTTCGAAAGGAACCAAATTTAAAACGGCAATGGTATAGGAGTTACGTTTCCTTAATTTTTATTATGAATCGTAGTTTTTTCTCTTATAATTTGAACAAACCTTGTAACGTATTTACTTTATCATCTAGCTAATAATATATTATGTAGCTATATTTTTGTCATTTCAAATCATTTTCCCGGTCCTAAAGCCCATTTATGCAAAATGACGACAGTTTTCAAATCGTTAGTTACCCACTTCATCTATGACTCATGTCTTCATTTATGTGACAACGCTTAAAATTTCCCGCTAATTTTTCAGCGGGAGGACTAATCGTATAATTATTGCGATTAATATGAGTTTAAGACCCAATTTCACCAACGTCTGTTACTGTTAACAGCTTGTTAAAATATCATATCTTCTCTTTTATTCGTGTGAAAAACGATAGAGGTAACGTGATACTAATTCCAGCATTAATTTTAACAGTCGTTGGTGAAATTAGGTCTTAAACTTTCTAATTGTGAAAATGGTTTGCTAAACTGTCGTGGGTTTGAGAGTTTTCTACTTTAGTTTATTCTGTTATTTAGAAAAAAAACCTTATTGTGTATTTTTTAATGAATGAGGTTATAAGATACTTTAAAACATAGAAGATAATAATAATAGGTCCCACACCGGTTTCGGTGACGGTGGCCGGTTTCATTGAAACCAGGCCAGCTACGCAGGAGTAATTTTATAGTGCCCAAGTGTGTGCGCAGTACACAAGAGCACTCTCTATTCCTTTACTCTCATAACCCAGTGGGACGGCAGACCGACACGACTGGCGAGAGATCAGGCGCAGGACCGACTTTTTACATGCCCATCCGACGCATGGATCATCTTACTTGTCAGACAGTCAGGTGATCAGCCTGCATTATTCTAACCAAACTTGGAAATAACATGTTTCCAACGCGGGAATCGAACCCACGACCTCCAAGTCAAGAGCCGAGCTCTGAACCACTGGACCACGGACCACAGAAGATAGTACTCTTCATAGAAATTAATACAGCACAACAAAATTACTTAAATGGATATACGAGTAGAATGTTTTTAATACAAAAACGTACATCCAGTAGCTTTACCATGAGTTTAAAGCTACATATTTTGCCGATACTCGATACCGACTACGTAAATTTTTAGTATGGTGATTTTAGTTCCGCGAGTGACCGCTAGAGGCGCTGTAAAATTTGCCGATAAAAACCATAGCTTTAAACTCATGGTAGAGCCACAGATATATTAGCCCTATGTGTGATTTTACATATCGCGCTGAAGAAATAATGAAATAAAGGCGGTGAAATCCATTCACAACAAAACGCGTGCGAATCAAATCTAATTTACATTTCATTGCTCGTCCCTATTTATGAAGCTTTTAAATTAAATTAATGCTGTCATGATGTTGTAATAAAATTTCTGCATCAAGCTTTGCTCACATGGCTTGTAAAAGGCGTTCCACATTGACTCGTGTTTTTGTAGTTTCAATTTTCCTTTTTGAATGATAATAGCAAGAGGCACTTCAGCAACTTTATTTATTGTCATATTATAACAAAGTCTCATAAAAACTCGTTATAAACTACGTTAACATTGTTATTAGTGAGGGAACTCCTGACTCTTTATAGATACAAGTTTGAGAGTTTCGGCGTTGATTTAAGAAAGGAAAGCATATGCTACTATGCAAATTACATTCACCTATTTCATCATCATCACTACCATAAACCATTATACCATGCTTCGTCCTATTATGACCCTATTATTGGTTCTTTTCATAGTCTTTTAGATCCAGACTCGAGTTTGTCAAGGGATTTAAAAAAATCTATACTAATATTATAAACCAGAAGAGTTTGTTATCTGATTGAACGCGCTAATCTCAGAAAGTACTGGTCTGATTTAAAAAATTCTTTCAGTGTTATGGATATGACAGTGGCACAGATATAGACCGCGTGAAGGGAAATAAACAATTTTTTTGTGGGCAAATGTACGGTTTCTGTAATATTCTTAATTTTCGCGAGCAAAGCCGCGTGGAACCTAGTTAATAATAATTACTTGCCTAAATATTTTGGCTGAAAAGCTTACTCACCCTCCGTTTATTTTCTACATGTAAAATATACCCTTATAGACTTAATAAGTACGAAATTAAATTATAATATACATGGAAATAGGCCTTATTAGCTGTTGACATAACATAATTACAAGTTCCAAGGAATTTCTGAATCCTCAGAATACTTTGGATAACTCGGGTTTTCAATATACATTTTACGCATGAACTTAGGAACATGAAAATTGGACCAATTATGATATACAAGAAGCTCTTATTTATATTTATTTGAGTAAGGAAATTATTAAATATAATAACATAATACATTTTGTTTTGTTAAAGTTTGTAAGTGTGTTTGTCTTTAGACCTCTATCCTTCCTAGAGATATCCTTGATAGAAAAACATCCCAGTAGTAGGAAAGAATAATAATATAATCATTTTTAGGGTCCCGTGCCCAAAGGGTAAAAACGGGCAATAGCTAGAGAGTTGAAATTTTCACAGATTATGTATATCTGTTGCCGTTATGACAACAAATAATAAAAACAAAATAAAGTTAATATTTAAGGGGGGCGCCCATACAACAAACGTGATTTTATTGTCCTTTTTTGCTCTATATCAATAAAGGCAACAGGTATGTACTTGAATTTTTCTCAAAGTCCTTAGTTATATGTGTACTTTAATATATTAAAATAAAAATAAGGGCGGCTCCCATACAAAAAATACAAGTTTTATCCTAATTTTGCTCTATAATTGTACGGAACCCTTCGTGCGCGAGTCCGACTCGCACTTGGCTGATTATTTTTAATAAGGCCTACAAAACATTTCCATCAGCATATTCTGTGTCACTAGGATCGACAGCGGTATCCAGCCACGAAAACCTTTTTTTATAATTATGATCGCCCAGGGCACATGCTTAAGCTGTCTTAAGACCTGGGTTGAAACAATTAAAAAAATTAAAGGTAAATGCAACGAAAAGATAAAGTACGGTGTATGGGAACACATATTAAGATGGTTTTTGTTTAGGCAAAATGTATGGTTCCCGCACAATACACAAACTATTATACAACTGAATGAAGCACGCAAGCTTTTCGCTAGTATTCTATGTTCTTTCTCATGTCCATTCAATTTTTTTAAATGAAATTATGGGCAAACGAGCAAACGGGTCACCTGATGGAAAGCAACTACTGTCGCCCATGAACACTCGCAACATCAGAAGAGCTGCAGGTGCGTCGCCGGCCTTTTAAGAGGGAATACGCTCTCTTCTTGAAGGTTTCCACTTTGCAGGTCGTATAGGTCCGGAAATACTGTTGGTGACAGTTCGTTCTAAGTTTTACAGTGCGCGGCAGAAAGTTTTGGTTTGGGCGTAAAGAGTTAACAGACAGACATTATTTAATTGGCATTTATAATATTAGTATAGATAGAGCACACGACCCATTTTGCTTAAAAATCTTATAATACACGAGCTTTTGCCGGCGGCTTCGCTCGCATTAAAAAGTATTATTTATATTATTATATACAAACTTTGATCCCGTATTTTAACTCCTTGGAGGTAGAATTGATCAAAATCCTTTCTTAGCGGATGCCTACGTCATAACATCTACCTGCATGCCAAATTTCAGCCCTATCCGTCTAGTGGTTTGGGCTGTGCGTTGATAGATCACCATGTCAGTCAGTCACCTTTGAGTTTTATATATATATATATATATACATATATATATACATACATATATATATATATATATATATATATATATATATATATATATATATATATATATATATATATATATATATATATATATATATATATATATATATATATATATATATATACATATATATATATGTGATACTTTGAGTCCCGGGAAAGGACATAGGATACTATTGATCCCGGAAAAATGTGCGGTTCTCGCGAGATAAATGAATTTTGGCGCAACAGAGTTGCGGGCATCACCTAGTTGAAAATACTGTTACAATAGAAATATTTTTAGCTCTGTATGCATAAAATACTAACTTGTGTATGACTTTTTGCCTCTATTCGATATCTATTCGTGTTGCGCATCTTGAGTTACCTGTTTAGATATTAGTAGCCAGTAAATTACATCTTGATATATTTTACACGGCTGCATTAATTTTACTCGTTGCGACCATTATTTCTTGGTTAAATAATCTATATATAAATAAATAAATATATATATATATATATATATATATATATATATATATATATATATATATATATATATATATATATATATATATATATATATAGCCAGTATATATATATATATATATATAGATTATTTAACCAAGAAATAATGGTCGCAACGAGTAAAATTAATGCAGCCGTGTAAAATATATCAAGATGTAATTTACTGGCTACTAATATCTAAACAGGTAACTCAAGATGCGCAACACGAATAGATATCGAATAGAGGCAAAAAGTCATACACAAGTTAGTATTTTATGCATACAGAGCTAAAAATATTTCTATTGTAACAGTATTTTCAACTAGGTGATGCCCGCAACTCTGTTGCGCCAAAATTCATTTATCTCGCGAGAACCGCACATTTTTCCGGGATCAATAGTATCCTATGTCCTTTCCCGGGACTCAAAGTATCTCCATGCCAAATTTCAGCAAAATCGGTTCAGCGGTTTGGGCGTGAAGAGGTAACAGACTCTCATATATGGGTGGCTCTCCTCACAGCGCAAAAGATTTTTCGAGCGTGACAATAGTTTTTTTTGCCTAAACGTAAAATTGTATACTCAAAATATTAATAGCTAAAAGCCGAGCTTTGTCAGGACTTGCGTCGTTTTTGTGCGGAACTTTAAGGATTTTTTTAAATATTTGAATTGTAACCAAAACTTGACTGACCGATAATAACACATCTAAATAAATAAAAATTACTACGTTAAAGTACAAATCAATAGGAGTGATAGTTTTTTCATAAAGTGTACCACAAAATTTTCAGGTTGTTGTATATACAAGGGCTCGCTTCGCTCGCCCTGATTATCTGTAATTGATTTCTTCCACCTTTTTTACAGTGTGTTCTTAGGGTTCCGTACCCGATGGGTAAAATGAGAACTTATTACTGAGACTTCCATGTCTGTCCGTCTGTCTTGTCTGTCTCTAGGCTGTAACTCAAGAACGGTAATAGCTAGAGAGTTGAAAATCTCACAGGTTATGTATTTCTGTTGCCGCTATTACAACAAATACTAAAAACAAAATAAATTAGATATTTAAAGGGCGGTCGCATACATAAAAAGTGATTTTTTAAAAATTTTTTGCTCTGCATCAATGATGATAATAGGTATGCACCTGAAAGGTTCACAAAATATTTAACTATATTAATACTTTAATAAATAATAACAAAATTTATATAAAATAAATAATTAAGGGGGGCTCCCATACAAAAAACACATTTTTTCCTATTTTTGATCTATAATAATAGTACGGAACCCTTTGTGCGCGAGCCCAACTCGCACTTGGCCGTTTTTATAAATATATTTGACAATTTTTTATATTAATTTAACCTGAAACTAGACAAACACGTTAGAAGTGACCTCTCTGTTCGTCGTTGTTTGCCGGAAGCTTATTAGATGCATTCAGTGAAACGAGATTGAGTTTCTCTGGGATCCGGATCCGGACCCGACTTTAATGTTAATAAAGCCAACTTAGACTTAATCTCCTCCAAGATTTCGGAACATTTAGTCGAGTACAGTACTTTGCTGGAGTACTTAGTGACTTAGTGGCGTCATCAGTATCATATCCTTACTTCCATACTAATAATATAAATGCGAAATTGTGTCTGTCTGTTACCTCTTCACGGCCAAACCGCTGAACCAATTTTACTGAAATTTGGCGTGGAGATACTTTGAGTTCGTGGAAAGGACATAGGATACTTTTTGTTCCGAAAAAATGTACAGTCGCCGCGATAAATGAGTTTTGGCGCAACGGAATTGCGGGCATCATCTAGTTCATACTAATATTATAATTACGTTAGTGTATCTGTCTGTCTGACATGAGGAGGTAGTTTACGCAATGAATAAATCACGAATGAAACGATTTAAATCAAATTTGGTGTGGATTTTTTTGGCAGGACGTGACACATAGATAGACAAACTATCTTATTTCTTATTAACCAAATAGGGATTACAATAGATCTATTTTTAAACTTTATTGCTTTTTTACTCAGCCCTTTCATTTGCCTTTGCCGCCTTTTATTTTGTAAATTCTCAAAACTCCATACAAAATCGGAGAGTACATTTAACTCGATTTCAACATGTCCATATTTTTTTTCATTTCGGTGAACTTTTTTGTTTCTATGTTTTTTTTGAGTTTTTACCGAAGTTTCCTCTCAATTTTAATGTTTTATGACTACGAAACTAATGAAATAAAAATTAAATAATAAACAAACGTAGCACACACGTTTATATTTTAGCTGTCACCGAGATGAAAAAGTCAGTCACCGAGATGAATACAAAATTCACCGAAATGTAAATTCACCGAAATAGTATACAGCGTGATTGTAAAACAAGCGAAATAATGTATTTTTATGGAAAAAATTTGACACTTTGGGTTACACTTTTGCAATTTTCGAAATTATCTCTAATATTTTTCAGAGTAAAACATCTGCCTATATCCATCACAAAAAATCCATATTCTTTTCTCGGCTGACGAAATTAGGACTAAAAAGGTCGTTGGGACAGTCACCGAGGGGCCTAATTTCCACCTTTAGAATTTTTTATTTTTATGTTCTAGTTATTGAATTAAAGACGTGTATGTTGCTCATATGGATAATAACACAGAATATACGATGAAATTTTATTTAACCCTAAAAAGCCATTTCACACCCCCAATTTCACAGTAGCCGCGAAAAAAAAGCGGTTGGGATATTCACCCTTAAACGGAAACCCATAAACACAAACATACAACGAAGGTGAAATACTCGAAGTTCCGTCGTAAAATGATGTAAAATAATTGGCGTGCACCGAGCATTCCTAAGGTCTTTTAGTTACACGCGGTCTGTCGAGCGGTGTAGCCGCCTACGCCGTAGCTCGTAGTACCACTACGCCGTAGCTCGTAGCGCTCTCGTAGCACGCTCTGACCGAAATAGTGATTTAATTATGTTTCCATATTAATTAAATTATGTTTGAAACTGTACGTGAGCTGAAATTGCTGTTTACATCATGTTGAAGGTGAGTTCTATTTTTGAGGCGTATTTTTACTTTTAGAATTTATTTGATATTTTAAAAAGTTGAAATATTATAAAATTGTTATATTTAAAAAATGTTATTTACATTTTATTTTTAGTTCTTTTGACAATATTGTTTGTATGCTTACTGTATTATAAAACTTTTTATATTTTTTGATTCACTTTAAATACTTTGACAGTGTATAATATTACCTTAAAAATCTGCATAGAGTTATTAGTATTTAAGCGTGATGCCAAAACTGATTGTAATTACAATTATGAATATAATTAATGGATGCTATTAATAATAGTAGCAGTAATATTATCAATTTAGATACTGGAATTCAACTTACTGCCAAACTATTATATTACAATAAAACATATTTATCAATGGCTAGAACTTTTATTACGACATATTTTGTTAAAATATATCAGATAATAATTAGATACTATGCGTCTAATATTATAACTAAACCTTTGATTTTTTAAATTCATAATATCTTTTAATAAACGTAATACAACAATTAAATATTTATAACATATTACAATTTAATTTTTTCACCAAAATTATATATATATATTTTTTTACAATGTCACTCAATTAAGTTAAAATTCTCATAAATAGCCTCGATGCTGCTTAAGAAAATGTATAATGGAGCATCAAACTTTTTTCATGATTTATTTATGAAAAATTAGAAACAGGAACGAGACGTAACTGGACCTTATCAGTGCTGGCCGAGGTAAAAACGGAAGAGGCGCATTATCAGTAGTAGTAAGAATAATTATTTCTTCCTCTCTTATATCGAGCGGTCTACTTTCCGTTCGTCTTACTTTTTTTATCAAGTTAGCCATGACAATAGTTTATGGCCTGTTTCACCGCTTCCTTATAAGGTGCCCGATAGGGATATTTGACAGATTTTCCATACTCCATCTGTCAAATTAAGTGGTGGATAGCCTTATCAGGAAGCGGTGAAACAGGCCCTCAATCTGTCAAATTAAGTGGTGGATAGCCTTATCAGGAAGCGGTGAAACAGGCCCTCAATCTGTCAAATTAAGTGGTGGATAGCCTTATCAGGAAGCGGTGAAACAGGCCCTTAGCATTTTTTATTTATTCTAAACTAGATGACGCCCGTAACTTCGTTGCGATGAAATTCGTTTATCGCGCGGGAGCCGTACATTTTTCCGGAATGAAAACTATCCTACGTCCTTTCCCGGGACTCAAAGTGTTACCATACCAAATTTCGCAAAATCGGTTCAGCGGCTTGGGCGTGAAGAGGTAGCACATAGACAGACACACATTCGCATCTATAATATTAGTATTGATCTACAATGCCGCTAAAGTAGTTTTGCCTTCAACAAAACACTTCGAAAGGCCATATCTCCTGACTGCCAAATTTCCTCGTCGAACTGTCCAGCTGAGATGAAACATTGCTGGAGTCTGGTTTCTGTGAAATCGATCAATAAATTTCAATTTTTGCAGCTCACTGGCGATAAAATTTCCCTTTTGCAGTATCAGTTTAATGATTGATTGGATTAATGATTTTATTAATGAGTTCGTCCGGAATTTAAGTGTTTTGTTTGTGAAATTATTGTAGTAATGTTGTATCAGCGCATCGCATCGCATAGATTGTGAATATTCTGAATAATTTTAGACTAATGTACAATGTACTGTAGCTTAGATACGTATATATAACTGATGTTTAGAATCTATAAAAATTACCCCTCTTTGATATAACTTTTACAGTGACTTCTGAAATTAAAATTAAATATATACTAATAGCATAAATGCCAAAGTGTGTCTGTTGGTTACCTCTTCACACCAAAGCCGCTGAACTGATTTTGCTTTGATATGGAGGTACTTTGAGTCCCGACCAAGGATATAGAATACTTTTATCCTGTAAAAATGCACAGTTCCCGCACGATAACTGAATTTTGGCGCAGCGGAATTACGGGCGTCATCTAGGTAAATCATAAAGAGTGTAGTGATATCTTTCAATATTTAAATTATCACCATGTAAAAATTGACATAAAACAAACTTTTTTCCCGCTCCACTCGTGAGAATTCTTAACTAAAATTTAAATAATAAACGCTAGGAAGGAAATTACATAAATTTGGAGTGAAAATGAAGTGTTTTAGTGAATTTATCCGCTACGGTTGTGACGTAAATATTATATGAACAGAATTTACGACACTAGTCGCGCTTCGTGGCTTCGCTCGCTATAAATTTCCCAGAACTGTCAAACCCGGGATATTCTGCGTCCAGCTGTATTGCCACAGGATTTGGATGGTTAATTGAAAAATGTTAACTGAAATATTATTTGCACAAAAATCCATTTAGTTCTAAATATTTTAATTCGGAAAGGTATTGTGTAAATGACTGACGAATACTAGATAAATGAAGAGAATAATAGAAATTCTGCTATAAGTTTTTTAAAGTATAATATACTTAATTAAATTTTCTAGAGGATTTTCAGAAGCCAAGTTCAAATTCACTTACACATATTTTGACAAGTAGGAATAGGTAATATCAAAAGTAATATTTTTAAAACGTAATATTATTTAGTATGCAAGAACAAAAGAATCCTAAAAAAATTGCCACGCAAAAGTGTCTCCAATACTCTTTTTATGACACACCAACTAGTAACAACTAAAGTTGTACACTGCTTAACTCTGAGGTATCTCTATATTTCTCTCTATATTTTTATTGGTTACGATAGCGAATAAACTTTTTTATGGCACTCTTATTACCCCACTATGAGCAAGTTATGAACACAATTATAACCGAAAGCTATGGTAGAATGTAGGCAATAAAACATGATCTAGTAGCTATAAAATTTGACTACGTGTTGCTACCAATAAAATTATTAGTATGTGAATATTTTCAACACTCATATTTTGAGTATGTCACTGCATATTATATAAAATATCAAATACAAAATCGCATCTGTCTGTCTTAGGGTGGGTTGCGCTAACTTACTTTAACCATAACTGTTACTTTAACTATAACTTTAACTACAATGCAAAATGTCAAATCTTTGGTTAAAGTTAAAAATGGACATATTTAACCATAACCATAGAGCTCGACAAGGTTTTAAATGAACATGTCGAAAATAGGAATTAACGCTGTCATCATACAAAAACGCCATTTTTGACAGTTCTCCTTTACTAGCAGCGCCCCCACCCACGATCATTTAAAGCCTTGTCGGACCAGCAACAGACATTTGTCAAACTTGTCCTGTGGTCATCGTCAAAGTTAAGGTTAAAGTTAAGTTAGCTATAACTATAACCATAATTTTGATCATAACTGTAACTATAACCACGCCTCTGGTGCAACCCACCCTTAGTATGTTGTCTTAAAAACTATGCAACGAATTTTGATGACGGTATTTTTTTACAAATAGATTGATTCAACTGAACTTCTCTTGTCTTGTAAAGCGACTCTGGATTTGTAAATAATAGTAGATCTTATCATATATATTTTTGTTGTTTAAAAAACATTTACTTGTTATTTTTAGTAGTAAACATAACATCGAAAGCAAAAGACAAAAACATTTATTACCAGCAATAAAACAAAACCAATTGTACAAACAAGATTCGACAAAGAAAATGCTTCTTAAAATGCCACTTGTGTGTTCTCTGCCTTTGTAAACATTTTTATTAGATCAGTATAAATATTGCCTTGGGGAATAGAACAATGAAATAATATAATTATCAAAATGAGTTAAATTTTTATTTTTTATGAAAAATATATTTTTAAATAATGTTAGTATCGTTCGACGTATCATGGACACTATATTTAAAGTTACCAAATTTTGAGCACCAATATTTTTCTGCTTGTACCATCGAGAAAATTCATTCCTGGCAGTTGACAGACTGACAGTTTGGTCGGATCATGTCAATGACATAAGAAACACTGTGTTTCTTATGTCATTTGATCATATCATTTCAATGTCCATTGTTATATGTCGGCTAGGTTTGACGTAATGCGACCAAACTACGTAGGCACAATAGACATACAATTCTGTCTACTCTGACGTAGGTCCCCCATCTGCCTAGGAATCAACTTCTCTGATAGTACTTTAACTCATTCAAGTATCAGTTAATAAACTTTAATTTTAATTTTATTATTAATTTTAATTTTAACAGCACACACTTAAATATTTCATCCTACATTGATTTACATAAAACGTATCTTTACATTTAACAAAACAAAGCTAAAGTAGCAATAAAATATCAATACATTTACGTAACGCAATTCGAAATACATAAATAACATTTCATATTGCGGCTGGTACACCACTTTAGCTTCGTATATTTTTATTACTATTCGTATACCTTTGCTTAGTTTGTGTAAGCTTCACGCGCGACTTTGTTTTATGTTTTAAAAGTTTATTTAATGTTACGCACATTTCATCAGTGATGGGCTTAAAATAATTATATTATCATTAAAGTTTGAAATAATGCTTTTTGACCTCAAGTAGAGAGCCAATCCTTTAATTACTGCTTTATTTAGGCATATAGCTATTTTTTATCAATTGCAATTTATGGTCACCTTTTTCCCAGATTCTTATTTTGTTTTAAGGCATCTTGCAACATTTTTTTATAAAATATCACTGGGTACCGTAACATTATAATTTGCTTGAATTTTTAATAAAAAATCTGTTTCTATTATATCCATCAAGAAGTTTTTCTGTTCCTCGATCAGCAATTAAAGTAGAATAATACTATGTTGTGTCTCTGTTACCTATTTATTCACCTTTGATGGTTGACAATGTTAAAATGTTAAAATTTTAAATTGTAGTCTACATCCAATCTAAATAGTACAGGTAATACAAACTGAAAAACGATATCGTAGTTTTAATCAGGCGCATAGTGAACAAAACATTATTTCCCGTACAAAATACTGATTGGTGAATTTCGGTGTATTTTTTCGCCATTTGCAGCCAAATTTTAAATTGGCTTTAAAAGGATTAAGTGCTTTCGAGCGCTGATTATTCAAACTCAGCACGAATGGATGCCAAGAATTCCACCTAATAGCGTATGGGGCTCGTTACAATAATTAAAATTATTGTTACGACCTCCACTGAATTCTTTGTTTACTTTTGCAGAATTTAATTGAGGAAAAACAAACGATATCGCTTTTTCGAGACAAAAAAGTAAATAAATTGGGATAGAACATTTTGGCTTATTACGTCGTGATGATTGGCCTTTTTCGTGTTGGTAAGTATACAACATACATATACATTATTATGTAACTCTCAAAGTTCATGCTCTTTGCTTCACAGACATAGATCAAGATCTATCTATCTTCTGATTCTATCTATCTTCACAGACATAGATTAAGATCTATCTATGTCTGTAGCTAAACTCTTTGGTCCTACTTATGTTTAAAACGATTTATGATTTATGATAAATATGATGATTAAACATTTTTTTGTTCTTTAAGTTAGGTAGATAATGTTAAACATGTTTTTACTGTAAATTATCGGCCCTTATCTTATTAACTTCATCTTTAAAATTAATAAATAAACTTCTGCGGGCCGATTCTGTATCGTACATTTGTGAGTTAATAACTGAGTTAGTAACGAAACCGAGGAGTGAGTAACGGAAAGTGCCACTTTTTGTATTCACTTGTATACAAAAGTGAGACTTTCGGTTGCTCACTCCTCCGTTTCGTTACGAACTCGGTGATTAACTCACAAGTGTACGTTACAGAATCGGCCCGCGGGTCATATATTTCTTTTTTTCTTCACATAAAATCTAAATGATTATAACTTAAATTTAAAATACGTACATGATAAGAATATAAGAGTAATGTGGCGACCAACTCGTTCCGAGCGGGAGGGCAATAAAATGTAAATTCCCTCAAAGTGTTAAAAGGATCGGCAGAAGTTTCTCCGGGAACTTATCACTTTGCTCACAATCGGAATATTTTAAAGGTATTCTAACCTTATACATGTAAATGTTTGCTAGAGTTTATATGAGAAACTAGCTTTGTCCAAAATCATGGAAACCATGCATTTTCCAATCTTAAATTGTACTAAATTCTTTCTCGTAGTTTTTCGTACAGGGTGTAACAAAACTAAGTGATAATACTTTAGGGTGTGTATGTGTTCCTGGTAGAGAGTTCACTGTGAAAGTGGCAGCACTGAAAGACGAAATTTTTAACACCCTTTTTTATGGGCTAGCGCCCGAGCGTCACGAATTTCCCATACAAAACTGAAAAATATATTTGGTCTTTTAGCGCTGCTACTTTCACAGTAAACTTTCTACGAGGAACACGTACACACCTTTAAATCGATGAGGTAGCTTAGGAATAAAACTAAGTAGGTACTCTTAAATGAAAAGTTAATACAATTCAAAAATACTGACAGACATTTTAACTACGCCAGTATAAAACATCGTTAAAGCGACACAATGTACGTCACAGCCGTAAAGCGGATACAAAAAGCGACAGACATATGAACCATTGTGTTATTAAAAGCAATACTAATTTATTTCGTTATACTGCAGTTGACTACAAAGAAATCAAGAGTAAAAGCGTGGCCACATCACTCCGGTTCGTTGCGTTGTGTTGTCGTATCGTATGGTACATCTGCGTTACGTTGACGCCTCAAACATAGATAAAGAAAGATACCACATGTGTATATTATGTACTTCGCGTGCCATATCGCGTTCCCAAACGAAGAGCAATATGCTCGTTTTTCGAAAGTCTGTTCTTTAGATTGCTATCGGAATCGACGTCAACCGGAATTTTAAAAATGCCTAAATACCTAATTGTGCCGTATTGTTGCCGTGTTGAAATGTTAGCCTAGATAACGGATACGTTTCTTATCATCGGTACGTCACAGTAGGTAGGAAAAAATGGCACGCTCGTTTTCATACAAATGAAGGGATATGCAGTATCTATCATGATCTATGTCTATGGTTGACACTGTAGCGACTCGATAAAATATGACAATACGATTGTGCTAATAATATACAAATTGTTGCGCAGTCACAACTGAATCAACCAATCAGAACGAATCACTTGTTCTCCGCTTGTCACATTCCGTTTTATTACAACTATATTATACCAAATTTTGCCCGCAACTTCATTACATATATTTTATCGTACGAGAACCGTTATTTTCTTTTACCTTATATCCTTTTCACGGGTCCAAAATATCTAAATACCAAATTTGATTCACCAGTTGTAAGCGCGAAAAGGGATTAGACAATCAAATAGTCAGCCCGATAGATAGACACATTTTTACACTTTAATTATGTGATAACGCAGCGTCGATACTGCGGCAACACAACGCAAACTTTGTAGCTTGGCTCTAAAGCGCGAATGGACGATGTAACTAAAAATTTACAATGGCTTATCCTTTGTAACTCAAATTATTCGCCTTTGTTCGCTTTCGTGTATTTTGGTTGGAAATGCTGGGTTTGGAAATCATTTTACGAATTGGTTGTAATTACGGTTTTGTTACGTTGCATTGGTCTCATAATATTAAGGTTGCATTGTGTAATAATTTAGATATTTTTTTATTGTATTAGAGCGGTTAGTTAACTAACTTAACAAAACTAGCTTTATTACTAACTCGATGACGTCCGCAACTCGCTGCGCCAATTCATTTTCTGGTTAAGAAAATCGTGTCCTTTCCCGAGACTCAAAGTATCTCCGTACCAAATATCAGCAAATATGATTCAAAGGTTTGGGCGTGAAGAGGTTATAGACAGACAGACAGATACACTTTTAAATTTATAATATTAGTATGGGTTATAATTATTTTCAAAAGAGAGTTTAGTGACAGAAAAGTGAGACGGGATAATTATCGAGGATGGGGTTGTAATATTGTATACGAAATAAACTGAAACCATCCAATAAATTTAAATTTTGCCTACGACATTAAATAATATTTTGTTGACAAGCAAAAACGGAAAATCAATTTCAAATTCATATTGGTGTCGTTAGGGATGGGCCGGTACAAAAATATTTATATCGAAATACGTTAACAGCCAATCACGCGCTTGTGTATTCAAAGTTAATTGAAACCAAATATTCGTATTGAATAAAACTTACTTAAACTGTAAAAAGCGTTCCCATTGTGTGCGGCACATTCCAATTTGTTTTTATATTTTGCTCAATTTTATTTTGGGCTGGAATACGAAAAGCAATAAATATCGTAGGCACTAAACTTAAATGCTGTTCTCGTTACAGCCGTGAACTATAACGACCTAAACTAGTTTTTTTGCACGCGTTTTATAGTGCTGTGCATATTTTAGTTGAACTTTATTCGATCTTGGGCATTCGGGTTTGTGTTTTGTTTTACTTTAATTTAAACACTTTAGTTTTTTAAAATGTAGGTAAAGTTACATTTTAAAACAGTAGGGTAAGGAGCAAGTAGGCAGTAAGACTGGTTTTAAGTGCACAATTTTACCCTAAAGCTTTTTTTTTTACTATCAAACTGTAACGACTTAAACTTATGACTTACTGTATTATAATTTTCTAAGTCTCTAAAAGACTGCAATTAAAAAGCAATAAGATACTTTAAGTACCACCACGCTGAAAGCCTAATTACATTTTTCCCATGCATCAAAGGTCTGTAATAAAATTAATAGGCACTTTTGGGTCTCACGCAACACATTCAGCTCTGGTGCGTGTTTAGTTCGTCATAATGGGCGCGAGCGACGTGAATTCTATCGATATAATTAACCGACACGCAACACTATTCAATGGAAGTTTTTTCAGCTAATGATTATACGATAAATAATAATTAAGGTTATTGTAACCTGCCCTGATAATATAAGAATTTGGAAAGGTTTGATAGTCTGATGGTAGTTAATGTATAATAATTATATCGTTCAATTTTTTCTGTATACTTTTCTTCCGGGGGCTGAGACTCAAGCACGCTTAACTTATAGTACTATCGATTTATATCTAATTTAGACATTGACTACGAATAAAGTCGTAACTGGTTTTTTGGTAAAAATTTGATTTCCACCAACTCTTTATTTCAATATAAATAATAATAAAATTCAAATTTTAATGAATAATGAACGAATATTTTGTGTTCCTGGCGTTACAACGTTATGCGTAGTCACTGTCGATATAATATAGAAAAAAGCTCATAAACATGGCACATGTTACACCAAGCAGATACATAAGACACAATATATTATTACAGCTACAATCTAAGATGCTTCTCATAAACCATGAGAAATAACCGGGATTAGTAGCACGTGCAAGGGCTTTGTTGGTGGCCCATTCGCACCCAACAAAAATATTTGACAACTCAAACATAATCGAAAAAGGTTAGCTCATTTGAACGTGAAACAAAGAGGAACAATAAAAAAGTTGCGGACTCCCGTTCGACAAACATATTGTTTATGAAATACTTGCGGGATGTGCTCACGTGAGGGGAAGGAGGGAGTAAGAGGGAGGTAAAATTACGGTGACCCTGCGTTAATTGGGCGCGAAGTAAATATTTGAAAAGGCCAGCGAAAATGTAAAGCACATTTTAACAACGGGAATTCACCGGGCAAAAAATAAAATTTTCTAAAAATTCCCAACTGAATTTAGGTAAACTTTTCAAGTATTTAAGCGATCACTTTTGTTTTTGACTAATTTATTTTGCTCTTGCCATGGTAATACTTCCATGTTTACAAGGTTTTATTACAAACAAAGTATCAACTTGTCGCTGTCCACTATAGAATTTCATAATCTTTCTTACGAAACTTGAAGGCACTCTTGCGATTTTAATATATTTTCCATGGAATTCGTGACCGATTCCATGGAAACTAAAAACAGCATGAAGGGAGTAATGACGAAGCCCTAACATATTTTTTTTCATAAAACAATGAGGCATACTAGCAAACGCGTTACCTGATGGAAAGCAACTACCGTCGCCCATGGAAACTCGCTACATTGGAAGAGCTAACTGCTAAAGCTAAAGCTGGTGCGTTTGCCGGCCTTTAAATATTATATAGCATCTGAGTAGTTTCACTATTTTTAACTATGTCACCACATCATCTTCTGAACAATTTTGAACACAAATCGAGCGCTGTAACCTTTTTATTATAAACAAGTTTGTTGTTCAAGTCAAACAGACGTGGCAAAAATATTTTAAGCACACGAAACTCGCGCGGTGTAGCACGAGTTCGGAACAAAGTTCGTAGCCGGTGCCGCGTGCAAACCAACTTTATATATTATCTAAGTCCACTCATGTAAATATAATACGATAAAAACTTTACTAAAACTTCTAGTTGGAATTCGTAACTAGATACAGGTAAAATTCGTTACTAGATAAGTACATGGATTTCAAGTGAATGGTGGATCCCATACTATATTATAAATTCGATAGTGTGTCTGTCTGTCAGTCTGTTACCTCTTCATGCCTAAATTCGTGGCGTCTAGCCTCCACGGTCCACGGTTTATTTTCTCACGGCGGTTGTGCCTAAAGAGGCACAACCGCTGTGCTGATTTAGATAATATTTTGGTATGGACTGGCTGGGAGTTTCATGGAAGGACATAACACACTTTCTTCTCCTGCCGTACATATTACGGTTACGGAAAATGTATACTATAAAAACGTATTTGAGCTTGCTGTAAAATAAGTATAGTTATCATTACTATCGTATTCATCATCATCATCGCCTTTACTCTTGTCGTCCCTATTTTGACGACCTCCGTGGCGCAGTGGTGAGCGCGTTGGTAGCTCAGGTTTATAAAGTTCCTGGGTCATGGATGTGTATTAAACATGTGTATCGTATAATAAAAATATTAAATATATGTATAGTATAAAAGTATTAAATATATTTCCGTTGTCTGGAACCTGTAACACAAGTCCTTCAGGTACTTACCACGGGGCCAGACTGACGTGGTGTGAAGCGTCCATAGATATTATATTATATTATTATTTGGCAAGGTTAGTAATTTTTTATATGCCGCAGGTAGCATAAGCGTTGGAAACGTAACATAATATTATGCCAGCTTATATTTGGATTCTTGAAAACCATTCAACATCTACAAAAGTCTTTCAAAAATGTAACATTAGGATTGAAAGACTTTTAACCCTTAATTGGTCGCATGGGGTCAAATCACTTTGAAACCGAAAAAAAAATGTGCTTGAGTTCCAGGAATGCAACGACGCTTTTGGTAGTCTCCTAACTCCTATTGAGGTATCCTAATAAGTGGTAGCCGGTTAGCTAACGATGGTGCATGTGTCACTTCTCTCTTGAGCGCTGACCCCATGCGACCACTTACGTGACTTTTTTTGTCACAAGATAAGTTTCCATTTTTTAACCGACTTCCAAAAAACGAGGAGGTTATAAGTTCGGCTGTGGATATATATATTTTTTATTTTTGTATGTTCAACGATTACTCCGCCGTTTGTGAACCGATTTTCGAAATTTTTACTTTGTTGTATTTGGTTTCACTTCAATTTGGTACCATGTTCACAAAAGTGGTGACCTGATGATGGGATCCAGGAGTAATCGAGGGAACTCCTTGAAATTTATATGGAAACATATGGTGATTTTGGTTTTATGTGAAGTGTACAAAGAATATGCTACCAAAAAGTCAAATATTCGGTCAAGTTATACCATGGTTTCGAAGATGCTGAGAGAACTCCTGACTCCTTATAGATACACGTTTGGGAGTTTCGGCGTTGTTTTAAGAACAGAAAGCATATGCTACTATGCAATTTATATTCATCATCATAATCATCATCATCATCATCGTCATCATCATTACCACGTCGTGTTAAGGTCACCAATGTCTCATGGCACAGAATAGATAATAGTACAAGGCAAAGGTATGGATATACTAATAATAATACTAATGATGTACTGTATAACAACACCTGTTAGTTTAATACACGGCGGTCAGCGCCGCGGAGGCGACGGCATCGCCGCGCTCCCGCGCGGCGCGTGGCGGCAGACGTGAGACGACAGATCGAATACTTTACTACTTTATATACAGATCGAATACTTTACTACTTTATAAAATTTTAATAGACAAATGGAATTAAAATAAAGTTATTTTAAAAAGAGCATTTAAACAAAACAAAGTCATTAAGTGTCTTTTTAATTAATTATACTTACTTATTAATCGATAGATGGCGCACTAAGTATCGATGTGAAATTGAATTCTTGATTACAAGAACAGCTGTTTGATAATATTATATTATGGTAATATTATATACATATTATGAGTACCTAGCTACGATACATACTGTGCAAGTTTATACAATTTTTTATCTGATAGATCCTTCAATCGTGGAAAAACGAGACACAATAGCCTTTCTATATATAGCCTTTCTAATCGCCGGTGACCGCTTGGGGCTTGAAGCATTAAAATTGTTAAATTACTTAGCACAATAATATGTTCACTTCACTGATAATATATTATTTTGTGAGTCTGAACTGTGACTCTTAACAAATTGTAATAAGATACGTAAAATATACGCGAAGGTTCACCTACTAGTGTAACTAAAAAGAGTGAAATTATTATTATTTTTAACAAAAAATTAAAACCGACTTCCAAGGTAAAAACAATAATAACATTAATATGAACTAAAAAGTATTAAATAATTTTTACTATCTAATAGTGCCTTTTTCCGAATTCGGCTAAACCTCAACTATTTCTGTACTCAATCTTCATAATTTTGAAGTCGGTGCCAGTTCCAAAAGTTTCAAATATTCTGTCAGAGGACTGACATCATGAATATTGAGTACAGAAATAGTTGAGTTTTAGCCGAATTCGGAAAAAGGCACTATTAGATAGTAAAAATTATTTAATACTTTTTAGTTCATATTAATGTTATTATTGTTTTTACCTTGGAAGTCGGTTTTAATTTTTTGTTAAAAATAATGTAATGTTATATTTAATTGTTAAATTATTTTTGATGTTATTTAGGATGATTTATAAATATATGAGTATGTCATTCTATTGACACCATTTTTTATATAATTGCTCTGTAAAAATGTCAGTATAGATCAAGATACTGAAATACGCTGGCGGCTGGAAGGTTTCTGAAGATAAATGTAATTTTGCGAGCCTATAGCTTCCGAAATTCAAAACTATGTATCGATTTGTGACGGGCATGAATTGGAAGACAAGATTTAAGACCCCAGCATAGCTAGCATGGCCTTCCCCAGTCGATTCTTCGGAAGAAAGTAATGGCAGTTTCTTTCCCATGTCTACATATCTTTTTCCCGAGCATGGCGCCACCCATCGACTTGAGTTTCAGTGGACAAAGACAAGAAACTTTTCCATAGCAACCATTATAGCAACGGCTATTTTGACAGTTAGTTTCTTGACTCTTTTTTTTTAAATATGGCACTTCGGCTATAAAACTATGGCCAGTGTCGTGTAAATGGCGGCCAATTCAAAAATACGACTTGTAGCAACCCAATCTATAGTCGAAATTATAGATTTGATATACGAAATACGAATAATAAAACCTAAAGAAGTTTATTACTCGTAGTTTGTAGATCAAAACTATAATTCCGGCTACTGACAGGGTTGCTATACATCGATATTTTGAATTTGCCGCCATTTACTCGACACTAACCATGGTTTTATAGCCGAAGTGCCATATTAAAAAACAAAAAGAATCAAAAAACTAAATGTCAAAAGCGGATAAAAATGGTTGTCATGCTTGACATATAGATTCTCAAAAGCGGAAGAAATCGAGAGACGAAAGAAACTTTTTCTCCCATGTTTTTCCGGTAAAACTGTCAAAATTTAGTTTCTTTCGTTTGTCCACGACGGTATGCTAGCTACGCAGAGATGCCTAAAATATTCCCTCACCACTGGATGGTGATGATGATGATAGTGAGGGGGTGATGACCAGAAGTGCGTAACAAATGCTACAAATGAGGAAAATATGTTTGTCAGTATTAGCTCAGGACCTACTTCCTTCGGTGCTGCAAAAAAAATCTTGTCATCAAACTGAATAAAAGATTTCTTAAATCTCGATCTCAACCCTAGTGATATCTATGAGATTTTGGGACAGAGCAGTAGTTGATTGATTTTTGTAGTTGTATAGAGGCAAATGAAGGTTTCTGCTTATTAAGATTAATTATCATAAAGTATTCTTACAATTCGCATAATGAATACTTGACTTTATTAATTTTTTCAACTTAATTTTCATTTTTTATTTGGGGTCAGTAGGGACCCCATGTGACTACTTGTGTGACTTTTTTGATGCGCCTAATTAAGGGTTAAGGAAATCCACCCTTCCATTACTATTGTCTATGCCCTATGCAAATATTGGGGACACAGATATCAAGTAGAAGGAAAACAGGTCGCGAGCATTCAAGCCGGGAAGGGATGACAGGCTAAGAAATGTCGCCCGCTGAATATCTTCATCAGACAAAAGACTTCAATCATCGCCTTGCCGTGGTCAAAATTTCTTATTATTTTCTTGTTCCTTGGGAGTATTTTAAATATGGCAATAATTATTTAATTTTTTCATTCACTTAATATCGATTTAAATACTGCGAGTGCAAGACGAAAAATTAGTTTATCGCGCGGTTCTCGGATATCCTTTTTAGGGTTCCGTAGCCAAAATGGCAAAAACGGAACCCTTATAGATTCGTCATGTCTGTCTGTCTGTCTGTCCGTCCGTATGTCACAGCCACTTTTCTCCGAAACTATAAGAGCTATACTATTGAAACTTGGTAAGTAGATGTTTAGTCTGTGAATCGCATTAAGATTTTGATACAAAAACCGAAAAATTATTAAAAATTTTAGGGGTCCCCATAGGTACAACTGAAACAAAAATTTTTTTTTTTCATCTGGTCTATGCGAGTGGGGTATCTGTGGTCTTCAAAAATCATATTGAGGTTTCTAATATTATCATTTTTTTCTAACCTGAATAGTTTGCGAGACTTCCAAAGTGGCAAAAAGTGTGTACGTCCGTTCCCCCCCCCCCACCCTCTAACTTCTAAAGTAGGGGCATGATAATTCTAAAAAAAATATATGATGTATATTTCTCTAAAAACTACTAACGTAAATTGGTTTGAACGAGATCTAGCCAGTAGTTTTTTTATACGTTATAAATGATAAACCTTAATTTAACTTTCATTATATCAAAAATGAAATATTAAAATAAATCAAAAACCTTATAATTTCATAGAAATAATTCTTATTACTGCTACCGAACCCTTCATGGGCGAGTCCAACTCGCACTTGGCCGGTTTTTGGAAATCAATTTATTATAATGGAGATCCATACTAAATTTGATCAAAATCGATTGTGCAATTCTAGTGTAAAGAAGTGAGAGATAGATGTATACATGATAATATACTTGTGCATTTACCATAGATTTTGTTTTGTTAATGTTCTTTACTCATGGTATCACACACCATCCACTGTAACCATTTAGAAATTGTTTTTTGCCATGATTAGCATTTTTAAAGCTTAAACCACGGCAGTATCACGTGGTAATATGGTACATGGTAAAGACCAAGTCTTTACCATGTACCATATTACCACGAGCATGACAAGAGGACGTTAAAATCATAATTCATGCTTTGGAGTTTGGGTTATGCAAAACGCAATGCAGCATCGATGCAGTGAAAAACGCAATGTATAGCTCTGCTTATGATGTTGATTTTAGCTGACCCAAATCCGCTTCACTGTCCTAATGTTATGGAAGTAAAAAAAACAGAGTTAAAAAAATACTTACAATAATTATTATTATCGGCTTAACATATTGTGGCAATTACATCCTAATAATAAAGATCATAGAGTTCCTAACCACTAAAACAAATGAACAGTGTCATCCTATAACGGTCATACTGTGCTCAAGGAGCGATACGGTGCAATGCATGAATCATTTTTCGATAATATAAATTATGTCATCAGACACCAGCATGGATTCAAAATTCGTGATAAATATTCACTTCTTACAAAAGTGGTCAAATTTTTTCTTTTAGTTTGGGGTTCAATTTTTTTTTCTTTAATAAGTTCAAGAACCGCTGTCTTAAAATATACTACCGTTATAATCATATCTAGTTTGGAAATTCTAGTATATAATATCTATAATTCTAGTATATAATATCTATAATTATATCTAAGGATGCTTCACACCACGTCAGTCTGGATCCGTGGTAAGTACCTGAAGGACATGTGTTACGGGTACCAGACAACGGAACTATATTTAATACTTTTATACTATACATATATTTAAGATTTTTATTATATGATACACATATTTAATACACATCCATGACCCAGGAACTTTGAAAACTTTTTGTTCCGTCGGCGGGATTCGAACCCGCGACCCCCGGCTTGAGCTGCCAACAGCAGCACTGAGCCACTGAGGTCGTCGTTACTTTATGTTATGTAGTTTTGAAACCAATCTTACACAAAATATGTGCTACGTATCAAGAGTGAAAACTATATTGGTACTTTTAATGAAAATTAACAAATAATCTTTGTATACCCAAATTATTGGTACTTTATTTTCATTTCCCTCCACACCCGAGATCATTACCACACCTACAAAAGGTACAAAATGGCCAAGACGGAACGCGTCATTAGGCACGTATTTGACGTGATACGACCCATGGTAATTGTACGTTACAGAAAACTGTTGTTTTCCATTTACATTTAAAACGTTTTATTCTCTACCCGGCATTTATTACCCCGCCAATGACCCGTAAAAATTGCTTCGGAATTATTATAACAGTTTTTGTTTGTTTAATAATGTTTTACAATAACGATTAAATTAATCCTTATTGGTGCCTAGCGAATTTGTTTGTAATTATCAATTTTGGAATGACGCACCAAAGTTATTATCTACTGCGTAATTCAGAAAGATGTGAAATAGTAAATAATTTTTGAACTAAAATTAGTGAAGTATATAAACTATATTTTACACGTCCTAAAAGAAATAAGTGCTGATTATAATAATTATTATAGATTACTAGCTGTCCCGGCAAACGTTGCTTTGCCATGATATAAATTTCGCCCATATTATTTTATTGAAGTGACTAAATAAGTATGTCGCCATGGCAATGTCGATCGCTATCCCGTCGCATAAACAATGGTCGCCGTCAGTCTCAGGTTGTTATAATTTACTTTTATAACAACCTGAGACTTTTATTCAACAAATTATTCAAAAAATCAATATATAAAGTACCTAGTAGCCGATTCTCAGCCCTACTGAATATGCATATAAAATTTGGTAAAAATCAGTAAAGCCGTTTCGGAGGAGTTCACTGACTAACATTGTGACACGAGAATTTTATATGTAAGATATTAAGGCATTATGTATCTAGCTCCAAAATTTTATAAAAAAAAAAATGTACGATGTTACGAGTAATTGACCGACTTCTTTTATAATAAAGATCGTACAAAATACGTACACTTTTCCATTTATTATTTCAAAACACCTATACTAAGCAACCTTTGGAGTAAGTTACGCATACTCTCAAAATCCCTTATGAATAAAGTAAAAGCTTTCACGTGTAAAGATATCTTTAACGTATTCCGAAATATCTTAAAGTAAGTACTGATTTAATATGATTTTTATATTACACGAATAAGAACGTATTTAATAATTTTAATTAATTAACTAATAATAAATAACACTGTTCAGGTGTGAAAAATGTTGTTTTACACTTCAACAGATTATAGCTTATATTTATTTTAGTGATGATAAAATATTATTTTAAATTGACGGTAAAATGTTGTTGCTTTCAGTTGCATTATGACAATACACTTTTCTGCCTGCCAAGCATACGCCAACGAGATATATCTCGTATCTCACTCTCGAGATAATTAAAAACTACTCGTCTCATAATGTCAAAATCAACATTATCTCGACAAAACTCTATGAAAATGTGTTATTTCGATGATAGATCTACGCGAGAAAAAATGTTTGTCATGCTAGGGTCAATACAAGTGAAGATACAAACTATCAAACATCGAGAAACATGTAGAGTGAGATATCTCGTTGGCGTATGCTAGGCAGGCTGTACTCGGCGAAACATGGCGGTAGCGGTCATTGACTCCCTGTCAAAAACTTGTCATTTTCTATTTGGAGCATGCGAAGTGGTGGAAGGGATACAGAAAGCGATCAATTGCGGCAAGCGCGGCAAAAATATGCTTGGGCTCAGATAGTAGTCAAACAAACTTGTCAATCTTGTTTTGAAATTTTTAGAAATTGGTCTTAATTGTTTTTGCATCGTAGACTGCAAAAATAACAGCAGAAATAGGTAGTCAGTATACAAAAATGTTTTTCCTAAATCCACTAGGAAATTAGATCAGATATAAAAGGATAGCTGCTGTAAAAATGAAAAAGTATGTGATTCGATATAACCTAAAATAGAAAATCGTTATAACTTCTAAACTATCTGCCTTAGAGCATTGAAATAAAACAATTTCAGAAGATGAAAACCTCCTCTATCTTTTTAAAATAAAAAAGAATCAGTTTAATGTGCTAGATTTTTCACAAAAAGCCATTAATAAAAAATACACCATTTTTTTTCTTAAACTTGGATTTTTCTATGTTTAATTCCACGAAATTTATAACATATTGCCTGTGTAAGCGTTTAGCATAGTCCACAAATTTAGCTATCAAATGAGACCTTTTTTTATCTTGATAGGACATTTACATGAGAAGTACTGTTCAAATCAGTGTGAAAGCCCGAGAAAAACTAAAATGGCTGCCATTTTACAACCGTGAGAGAGAAAAAAAATTTGAGGGCCAATTTGTCGATAAAATATGCTATAGATTATGATATTAAAGGATCGTACACCGGTGTCGGGACACATTGTATACAAATGTTTAGTTACGTTTTTTGGTTGGTTCAGTACTTACGTTTAAACTTGTTTTATAGGGTGCTAAGGGGGCGTCCACAATTACGTGAAGTGTTTTTTGAATTTTTTGACCTTATTTTTAATTACCTCACGTAATTTGTGGACGCCCCCTAAAGTCACCGATGTTCGGCGAATTATATTGGCTCGAATTAAATAACATTGCCATTAGTTCTTAGCTCTTCTACATCCCTTACATGTCCTGCTAACACCAATTTATTTCCTTTTAGCATAGATTGGGCCTTGAAACTTATTGAGTGTTTTACAGAGTGTAAAACCAGTTTTTTATGATTATATTCATTTTCCACAAGTAGTTTTTAACTAAATATAACCGAAATACCATTAATTATTGTTCTAAATATATTTTATTTGCTATAATAATCACAAAATAAACAAACTCTTGTTGTTTATTTTTTGATGCGCCCCTGAAACTTTGTTTGAAATATGTCACTACTGACGTGCACGTTCCGAATATTGAAGTGTTAGAATATGTTGTCACGCGATTGACCACTACCGCCATGTTTCGCCGAGTACAGTATAAAATACTAAAGCCTTGCTATACATCAAGCCATA
This sequence comes from Polyommatus icarus, assembly GCA_937595015.1. NCBI lineage: Eukaryota > Metazoa > Arthropoda > Insecta > Lepidoptera > Lycaenidae > Polyommatus > Polyommatus icarus. Next base: position 6,736,283 of record OW569322.1, on the reverse strand, counting down.
GCAGCTAAGAACAAAGTAGAGTTGGACAGTGTAAGAAACTTTTGCCGAAGTGTTCCCTAATTTTGTTAGAAATCCGGACCCTTAAGAGGTTCATCGGCCGGTCGTAGAGGGTGTCCAAGTGCTAGACAAATTCAGGACAATCTCGGTTAAACGGCTGATGGTAAGCGCAGGTGGTTTTAGTGGGTGGCGCTTCTCGTTAGCCAGTCCCACATACCCTGGGGTGCTTCAGCTTAACTGAGGCACATCCCCAACCAGGGGCACGCATTAAGCATTTTTCTATAAAATAAGAGGGCAAACGAGCAAACGGGTCACCTGATGGAAAACCTGCCTTTTATTCCTTTGATCGCGGCAAAACGAGACACAATAGCCTTTCAATTGTTATCGCGGCCCACTTGGGCCTTACGGGAGTTTAAGCGTTAAAGAGGGAATACGCTCTCTTCTTGAAGGTTTGCAAGTCGTATTGGTTCGGAAATACTGCTGGTTATAGTTCTAGAGTTTTCTCCTGCAAATAAAAAAAGGCTAAGAAACTAACTTGCAAACGTTCTGGTGATGCCTGTATCTATAGGCCCAAGCTATCCTTCCGCCATTCGACGGTTTATGCCATAAAAATTCCACTTTGTAAATGAAGTGGCAAATATAAGCTATAAAAGGCGGGGTAGAGGAAATTCTTATTGCATTATTCAGTGCATGTCGATACAGTGAGTACGGACACGCAACCGCGAAGCGTTCAACAAAGATTTCGATTACGATTTTCCGATTCGTGGTGATTTTTTACAATTTAACGAAACCATTCGATTTGTAGCTTAATTTGTTGCAATCTACTTTTTGCTTTTATTCCATATTTGAAATTGTAACAATTTAAAATATAGAATGAAACGGTTTCGTTAATTGGGTCAAATGGAAAGTTCAGAGTCGATTCATATTTGTATAATTTTATTATATTTTAGGGGGAGGTCTTCCCCCTAAAATGGTTATAAGCACTTAGGATTTGAACCATAAGTTAGAACCTTTTCAATACATAATGTTAACCAAGTCCCAAAATGAAACGAGATTTGAGAAACGAAATGTTTTGTAAGTCAGATTTTCAATATATCTTTATTTTATAATATTGTTTACCCCACTTAAACTTACACAAAATATCTTATACGTCATATTTTCATAATTTCCCTGTTTTTACTCACAATATTTTTCAACAACACTTTTTTACATTTTATAAAAACTCCAAACGAGATAGTTCTAAAAGATAATGAGCGTTTTGTATCAAAATACTTTATCATACTTAATACTGTATCATTAATTTTATTTTTTTATGCAAACAATGAGTATCCAAGTTGTCCCGGAGTTTAGACGTCTCGCTGACAACTTTCCCCGGGATTTATTTTTACAAACTTTGCGGGTAGAAGTTTGAGAGTTCCACAGATAAAAGACAATATTGATTTTTGAGGTTTTAATTAAGATTGTATTAAAAACATTGTGCGCTGCAGTTTCTAATAAATGCAACTACATAGTTGTAATAATTATTATTATAGATTAATTTTCCTCTAAGAAAACCTTTTTGGGACTGTGTAATTCATACTAATATTTTATAATATTAGTATAAATTACACACTTCCGTATTTATATGTGGAAGTGTGTCTGTGTGTTACTTCTTCACGTAAACGACGCACTTCACGCAACGTTTGCCGGGAGAGCTAGTTTAATATAGATTAATTATACTATGTATTACATAATGCGCTTGTTGTCTGTTACCAAATATTGACCAATCATTGAACATTTTAACAAAAAAATTCTAGTGTAATCTATAGTAATTGAAAATTGAAGCGATCGTTGTGATTTCAGCGCTGAAGCTAGTTACGACTGCCGACAACGATTATTTTGATTGTGCATTTCAAAGGAATTTCCTCATTTTCAAGCAAAGACCGTTGGCATCGACTAAGAGGATTACAACTGACTATTGCTTGCCATTCCACGATTTTATTTACACGTTTTATCTTTTTAATTAACCAAGAGACTGTAAAAACAAGTAATAAGATTTTTTATACTCATACAATAAGAATATTTCCTAATTTAAAATCGTCTGTTATTTGGATGTATTATGTATATTATTTTTTTTATTAAACCTCTTACTTTCAGTCTCGGGAAAGGACATAGGATACATTTCATTCCGGAAAAATGTACGTTTTCTGCGCGGTAAATTAATTTTTGCGCTGCAAAGCAGGCCTCATCTAGTTAGAGATAAACTACGATTTAAACATGACGCGTCCCTCCAAAATTCAAAATGTTTGAAAGTAAATATATTTTGTGAAAATATGTACATAGCTCCACTATTAAGTGAAATATTACGAGTACTGGTTGATTGGTTGAATACTTACAACTACATACAAACTCTTTCATAAGGATGTGACTACACACATTGAAACAGTAATTAAGAGGGGCGCGCCATGTTATCGTAGTTTATCTTTACTATTAAATAGCCATATAATATCATGGTTTTATAGAATTAACTAGATATACTTAATTACCTATTAGAGTGAGCAGTTTTCTGAAAGCAATTAATTAACCTTTTTCTATCGAGCCACATAAATCTTTCTAGCAAATTGTCTTTAAAGCTTTCAATAATTAATTAGAGCAGAATGAAACTCATAAATCTTCTTGATTAAATCAACAATATAGTAATCACCACATCTATGAAAAAAAGTGAGAAAAGTGTGTCAGCTCCGACGCACGACTGGAGTTTACTCCTTAAGTACGAGTATCTAACCATACGCAAAAAGAGTTTATTCAACTGAAAAAAGATTAATATCATATGAAATCAGATGTTCCGGCAATATTATCTACACCCCTTTCTGCCATAGTTATTTCAAAATACTTTTAGTTCACTTTAGCCAGTATAATGATAAAAACTATAACTTCACAGTAACAATATTAATTATTGATATTTATAAAAAAAAAACATAAAAATATAGATAAATATAATTATATAATTAAATAATAATATAATATAATATTCCGATGTCCGATGATTCCAAAAACGTGACACATTTTTTCGTTACTTGTTTAATAGGTTTTACCCCTCGTATTTTTCTCATACCGGGCGCCTTATATATGAAAATCGATTCTTAAGGAGTAAACTCCAAAAATATTTTTCGCTACTGCAATAACTGTAATAATGATTGTAAATGCTCCCTATAACTCGGTTCGCCAAGAATATTTTTTGGGGAAAACATTGTTTTTTTTTTAATTCACAGTAGTATCTTCATACTAAATTTCATTAAAAGTTGTCAAGTGGTTATTTGGTAAAAGATATTGACAAGTAAACATTTTCGCCATTCGTTTCGAAACATACTGATATGGACTTTTAACTAGACCGTATTGTTACATTTTATTCTCTTAAAATGTATAAAGTATTTTTTATTTTTTTACCTTCAATGTATGAAAATTGTAACATCAAGAGACCGCAAGCCAAAACATTCTAGAATTAAGGAAAATAAAATAAAACTTTTCAGACTAAATATGTAGTTTTTTTTGAGATAACAAGCGATAATCTTAACAAATCGTTACAGTTTTAATTGAATGCAATAAAAAATTCACATTAATCCAGCCGTTTTCGGCGACACAAGAAATTATGTGTATTCACAAAAAATTGCATCAATTTGTTCAACCCGGCTTTAATTCGGGATCATATTTTACACAGCGACATAATCTGATTATATTTTTTTGTATTTCCATGTCTTTTCAAGTTATGAAAGGCCTCATTAGAATTTAATGAGACATTTTCTGGAATGTCCTACAATCTACAATGTCTTTAGGACATAAATTACAAACAAGAATATTCTAGTCTTATTTTTTTGTGTTAAGACTTGTTTTAGGTCTTTTGACTTGCTCAAAGGGACTGAAGTTTTTAGTTTATACTCAATATCAGAATTATTTCATCGCGATCGATTGCCATACTTTTGTTATCTTTAACGGGCTCGAATTGGCCCAATTGATGGTGAATGCTGACCATAATACCAAACGTGTAGAGCTTTCGTCTTCTCTTAAAACCATGATTGACATTGGATGTGCATTTTGACAGCTGCGTAATCATGGTGGCAATCAGCCATAACATCCCAATGTGAAGGCTTTATCAATCTCTAGATAACACCCACAACTGCATTGCGCTATAATATCTTTATAGCGTGGGAACCGTACATATTTCCGGGGTAAAAAGTATCCTCTGCCCTTTCCCGAGACTCAAAGTATCTCCATGCTAGATTTCAAAATTGTTTCTGCAATCTGCAGTTTGAGCATGAAGACGTAATAAACAGACAGACAGGTAGACAGATAGACAAACTTTCACATTTATAATATTAGTATGGATGAGTTCCAAAATATAACCCACTGCTCATGATGCGTCGGTACTAAATTAATCGATGTCATACTGTTTATTCGTTCCGAAAACATACGATAGTGAATCGACGTATACAACTTTGTTGAGCTGCCATAATAATACCTCACATTTGCCTCACCAGTGGTATACCAGCACAATATTAAAGCATCCGAGTAATGACGTCATGAGCACTTACCACTACACTGGGCAACATTACAAAGCGTACCCTAATTAATAAGCACTTATACAAATGACAAATTCAATTATACATTCAATGTATTTCGAAAACGAATTCATCAAAGTTTAGGTAAAACAAAAAAAAAGAGCCGCAATTAAAGAACAGTCTAGAAACTTTAATAATGGCCGCCTTCGTATTTAAATCCGCCATTTAACTTTGTCGCGGCTAAGACCGGGCTAATGGAAAGACACTGCCACTAGGACACTCTTAATCTTTTTAACCAGCTTCGGAGAATATAGCAATTTTGATTTAAAATTGCCAATAAATATAGTTAATCCAAACTATGGTTTAGGAGACTGTTACGCTTATTGCTCAAATTTTAATGTCAAATAGTATAATTTGAACCCTCGTGGTTTCCCCCATTATCTTTATTGTATGAATATTTTTTTTTGTTAAAAATCTTCTGGTACTACAATTTCTTTTGATTTAAATTTCGCTTACATAATATTATGTTTACTATTTCCGGTGTTATTTCTTTGCTTTTTAGTCTTTGTTGCTAATACATAACAGCTGTCGATATAATACTACGAATAATAAAAACTAAGGAAGAGTAACTACTAACTACGTCAAAAAACATGCTCCAAAATACTTGTCAAAAAAGTGTACCTTAGGTTCACTTTTCATACATTTGCAATATTTAGGTGACCTTGTAACCAAATTTAAAACTGTATTAGTATGGGCGTTACGTTTCCTTAGGTTTTATTATTCGTAGATATAATATAATTACTTGTTTGTAAAACAGGCAAATTCGAGTATTATCTTGTTCATGGAAAAAGCTGCATAATATGCATAATCAATTTCATACGCATGCTAATGTGAAACGTAATATAAAGATAATAATGTATTTACATTTAATTAATCACAATCCGAAATTATCTCTGGACGCTCGATTTATTGATACGGTAATGAGAAAATATTCAATAGTGACTATCATTAGCGTTCCAGTACGTATGCTATATTCTAATTCGGTCCCTAGAGTCTAGACGATCAATTACATTGTGCAATTTCGCTCTTCAATAATTTTACTGAACAGTTTATTAGACAATTAAATTGCAGGCGCGCGATGTTCAATATCAAACCTAGACGGTCAATTATATTACGCAATACGTGATATTGCGCAATAAAACTGCTCGTCTAGGGGCCAGCTAAGATTTAATAACATTATTATTTTTTCAAGGGATATTTTCGGCATAGTTATTTTGAAGGGGAAGAATCTAAATCGACTTGCCAATAAGACAGTATAAAATTGTTATACATACTTAATGTAATACTAAACTATTTAAGTTACCCTTCTTAACTTGGCTTTAATAGTTCTATTGGTTTATCACTACAACAATATAATAACAAATATGTGGTAAGAAAATGTTGTTTAAGGCATTTTTAAGGAACAACATATTAACTTTTAAAGTCGTAAAAAGCTATATTAATTATTGGTTTACTTAAATACGAATGCAATACATTGTCTTCAAAATTCAAAGTTTGCGGGCGAAATATCTTTCGATTCATCAAAAAGAAAACAAATAAATGAATACAAAAATTATTGAGGTTAATATTCGTCACTATTTACCTGACGGTTCATAGATTAGCAGTAAAACTGGTCAGGACGCCAAAAGTAAAGGGTTCTGTAGTCACATGCATTCACAACATGAGTGCCTTGCCATCGATTACTTCTAGCAAAAACTGATAGAAAATCCTAGATTTAAAAAAAATCTTATTATACCCCTCAGTGGAGTTTATAATACCAAGAGACAAATGAATTGGGTCTGACTACAGTACACAGTTACAATTTACATTTTGATAATTCAATTTAGATTACACATAAATCATAATCATCAGGCATCTACATAGCACTAATCTTGTACTTGTAACTGGTAACTGATAACTGGTAACCTGAGCCCCTAGCCAAGACGTTATCTTTATCGCTTCTTTATAGAAACGCGTCGATCTGAAATGTTCCCTACATTTCAGATTGACTTAAGCGTCCGATAATAAGATTTCGACATTAGACTCATGTCATGACAATTCCATACGATTTTATTAGGAAACGATAAAAAAGTGATGGCTAGGGGCTCTGGAGACGGACTGACGGACGGCAGGACTATAAGTTTTCTAGGACAAGCAGTGCGGAATTCTAAAAAGTGTTTAAGTAAATGGATTTGTATGAAAGCGTTTGTGTTGTCGAGCTAATGGTATTGCTACGGACAATTTCGCTGTGAGTGTTTACATTAATGCAAATTGACTAATTAGCTAAGCTCTTTAACAATGTTTGTTGTAATTTTATTTGCACATATCTAAGCGGTAGGTGAATGTAATTACTGTTGTGTATTAATGGGCAATATGGGAGTAAACATGAAAACAAAACGTGCGCAACGATTGTACTAACAATATTAATATTAATCTAGGTACTGCCAAGTATGCAGCCAGTCTGAATCTTATGTGTTTACAGTTTACGTGACTTTAATTACTGCCACTTATAGTTACTGCATGTCTGCTGCATGTCTTCTTAAAAAAAGTGCCGCCTACTAACGTCTAATGACTAATCTGAAATGTTATTACCTCTTCACGCTACCGCTGAACAGATTTTGAGTTTTCGCCAAACGTTTATTTATTTATTTATTTATTTATTTATTTAGGAAAACTTACAGCTAGATTAACAAATAGTTTTAAAATAACACAGGAAGGCCAATTACAAGTTTTCACACACATAACATACACTAGAAGAGTTAAACAAAGAGACATACAGCAAACAAAGAATAGAACATTATCAGATTTACAAGTACATAATATTATGTTAAGTATATTATTTTAATTTATTTAAAAAACGGGTCGCTAAGGCTCTTCTTTAGTCTACCAATACTGGTACAGAATAAGTCTAGTTCTGTGCTCCGAGTCACCTCATTGTACGCTCTACTGGATCTAAAAACATAGGAGTTTCGACGATAGTTTGTTGATACTGGGGGAACGTACAGAAGTTGATGACGTCTAAGTGATACTGATGGGACACTGATACTAAATTTTTCAACGAGTTCGGGACAATCTATAATGCCGTTGAGAAGTTTAAATAGGAAGACTATGTCGGCAATTTTTCTGCGCTCAAATAGTGGAAGAATATGAAATTTTTTACAACGCACTATATAGTTCGATACATAAGTTCTGGATTTAAATTGGACAAGTCTTAAGAATTTTTTCTGGATTTTTTCTATTCTGTCGATGTACGTATGATAATTGGGGTTCCAAATTTGAGAACAATATTCTAGGTGAGTACGGACGAAGCTACAATATAGTATTTTTAAAGTTTTTACATTATTAAAATCTGATGCTATTCTAGAAATGAAGCCGAGTGATTTAGATGCTTTATTAATTATATTATTTATGTGTGTGTCAAACAGAAGCTTGGAGTCAAATATTACACCCAAGTCCTTAATAGCGTAAACTCGTGCTAAAGATGAGTTAGCTAATTTGTAGTCGTACGTTAGAGGATTGGGTTTACGACTATAGGAGCAAATAAAGCATTTGGAAACATTGAGATCCAAGCGATTGGATTTGCAGTAATTAGAAAAGTTGTTAATTTCATTTTGAAGCAACACAGCATCCTCAATGCTTTTGATTTGTTTCAAGATCTTCATGTCATCGGCAAATAGTAAGACCTTAGAATTAGAAAATTGTGTGGATACATCATTAATGAATATGTTGAATAACAGAGGGCCCAACAAAGATCCCTGTGGAATACCTGACGAGATGAATGAAGTCCTTGATGAAAAGCCGTTCAGAACCACTGTTTGACATCTGTTGCGAATATATGATTTAAACCACCTAAATAAATCACCCCTTATTCCGATGTCTAGTAATTTACGCAACAAAATAACGTGATCGAGACGATCGAAACATTTAGCGTAATCAGTATATATTACATCCACCTGCGTTCGTTCTGACATACACTTATTAAGGAAATCACTACAGATAATCAGGTTGGTCGCAGTAGATCGTCCTGCGAGGAAGCCATGTTGGTCAGCACTCATACTTTGCCTTAATAATGTGTGCAATTGACCATGTACTATTTTCTCTAATATTTTAGCGAATACGCAGAGTTTGGAAATCGGTCTATAGTTTTGGACATTATCTTTCGGCCCCTTCTTATGTATCGGGGTTATAAATGCCGATTTCCATATAGTGGGCATCACGCCCTCGGCTAGCGATCTTTTATAGAGAATGGAGATCGGTACAGTGAGGCTATCGGCACATTTGCGAACAAACAATGGTGAGATTTTGTCCGGACCAGCAGATTTATTGATATCGACAGTCCTGAGTAGTTTATTGACTTCCGAATCTTTAATATCGATCGATGATATGTCTGCAATACAATTAGGGTTCGATGTTGACCTTAATGAGTCTTCAGAGAGGGTATCCCCGTCGCAAGGAGTACTGCTGGAGTGGAAGTTCGAATCGAAATAATCACAGAACATGTTACAAATGTCCACCCCATTACTAGAGACAGAATCATTAAACTTAAAGGTGGAGGGGTACGAATGGGATTGGCTTTTGGACTTCACGTACGACCAAAATGATTTAGGACATTTAATAATATTATTCTCGATATTCGATATGTAAGTAGTGTACATTTCATGCTCTATTGTTTTGGCTCTTTCGCGTAGTAAAGTAAAAGATTCATAATCCGAAAGGTTGCCATACTTTTTAAATTTTGCATGAAACTTAGACTTTTCCCTGAGAATTTTAATAAGGGGTTGCTTATACCATGGAGGAAATCTTCGAGACGGAGCCGTGACTTAGTTTACATAGGAAAATCGGCGTGTGAAGAAGTATTTCTACCGATCGGCCAAAAGTATTGTTCCTCCCGATATTTCGTGTCGCTGATAGTGATACCTTATTTTTCAAGGTACGAAAATATATTCAAATATATTGTATTTAATGTGTCGCAGGCATAGTTATATATTTTATGGTCAGGGAAAAGGATTTCTTTTGTCCAAAACTGCGAGAAATGACACGGGTAAAGCCATAGCCGTATTTCAGGTACATAAATGTGAGGGCTGAATAATATATAGCGTGCGGGTTGAAGCATGATCTCTTCCATATTTTAATAAGACTTGTACCTGTACCTTTAATATGGTAGCCAAAATATTGATACTTGCGATGTATTTGTGACGCCCTATAATTTGGTTAGATAGTATTTAGTCTAAAGTGGTATTAATAACTGTATTTTAAAAAGATAAAACCGACTTCAAAATTGTACGTAATTGAGGATTAAAATTCCCTATCTCAAAAACTACTGAACCGATTTTGATGAAACTTGCAGTATTCCATAAGTTGTACAATACCTAGTACAATAAAAAAGAATCATTTAGATCGGACTTGTAGTTCCGGAGATATGCGTGCACAAACATAAAAACATACATACATACATACATACATACATACATACATACATACACTTTTGAAATTTGGCACATTTGTTCAGAAGCTGTTAAAGATTAACATATACAAAAATTGGGCAGTTCTGGAAATATTACATACATACTCGTCGAATTGATAACCTCCTTTTTTGAAGTCGGTAAAAATTGGGAAACTTTAATAGTAGGTACACAAGAGCACTTACTTCCTTCTTTCTCCTAACCTAGAGACGGATGACCGAGACGGCGACAGATCAGGCCGGACAGGTTTTTTAGATGCCCATTCGTATAGTTCATATTTCTTGTCAGAATATCTGAAGGTGAGTATAGCCTGCACTATCCAAACTACATTTTTTCAACCCGGGAAGCAAATCCAAGACATAGAGTTAAGAGCCACGCTCTAAATGACTAGCATACGCAGGTGTTACGTATCCCGTACTCATATACGGGAATCGAACCCACGACCATAGAGTCAAGAGCCACGCTCTTAATCATTGAACCACGAAGGTGTTAGGCGCTCTTAACATTTCAACTAATGTGCAGGAATCGAACTCACTACAAGTTAAGACCTACACTCTAAATCACTGGACCACGGTGGTGTTAACATTCCTACTAATGATACCCACCACATCAGTCCTCGTTTCGATCTATTCTCGGTCCCATTCATCTCGATATGAATAGAGGAAGAGGAAGCGAAACCGTTTACGCTGTCGATGTGGAGTTATGGCCGAGTTCGCAGCCCATCACGTTTATAGCCGCTACACCAATTACGAGGCGGCCATTTTTGTCCATTGGAAAATCGTAAAGAAGGCTGGAAATACTATCTCATCTTCAACTGTATAAGTTGCCTTTAAAATCGAAGGTATGGCGTTTTACAGTCGCGCCCAGAGATAATATATTATAATTATAACAGATACGATAGGATCATCGTTTTTTATACAAAAGCCCTTTGACAGGAATAAAAAAAAAATTCTACAAGTTTAATTTAAGGGAGCGACTAACCCAACATTTTCGATTTTTATACTTGAAAATAAGCCCCGAATCATTTCATTTTCTAAAATTAGATACTACATTATATTTCCAAGAATTCGATCTGAGCAAAAACAAGATTATCTTAAAATTTTCTCGATAGAAAAAAATCACAAAGACGCGTCTAATTTTCACGACTTTTTATTTATTGCCATAACCGTGCATTGCACTAAGGTAATATTTTAACACATTGTGTACAATTCTATCATTGAGAAACCGACCCAACGACCTTTTTCGAGTTATTAAGACGTAATCTTGCTTTATAAAAATGCTATTAGTATGGTGCAATGAACTCTCGTTATAAAACAGTAATAAATTATTATTTAAAAAAAAAATTAAAACCGACTTCCAAGGTTAAAACAAAAGTAATACTTATTCTTAATCAAAAAAGAATCTAATAATTCTTATTCCTTATTATAGTGGCGTCTTCAGACTTCGCCTAAACCTCAACTATTTCTGTACTCAATCTTCATGCTTTTTAAGTCGGTACCAGTCCGGAAACGTTCTGAGATCCTTGACATAGCAATTACGCTAAGGTAAGCTGGTACCGACTTTAAAAGCATGAAGATTGAGTACAGAAATAGTTGAGGCTTAGGTGAAGTCTGAAGACGCCACTATAATAAGGAATAAGAATTATTTGATTCTTTTTTGATTAAGAAAAAGGATTACTTTTGTTTTTACCTTGGAATTCGGTTTTAATTTTTTGTTAAAAAATAATAATTTTACCCTTTTTAGTTACATAATATGAGACGACAAGGCTATAATATTATAGCTTGTTGTCTTGGAGTTGTATATGTTACGGCTAATAGCCGAAGTGCGGCTACACCTAGTTTTAGCCGGCTACAACTAGGTGCAGCCTGCCACATGCGGTTAAACCTAGGTATATCCTACTTATCTTCGGTTACAACTAGATTTAGCCTTTATTATAGCGGCTAAAACTAGGTGCAGCCACACACCGGTGGTTAAACTTAGGTGCATCCTATTTATTATCGGCTAAAACTAGGTTTACAGTTCAGTTAAGGATTTTGGTTTTATTTTGAGATTCGTATCTTGCGTTTCCTGATTGATTCGATTTTGTATCATCACCCCGATAGATATAAGATATCTTATCCTAGACAAGCCATAAATCATGCCAGTCCGAAACAAGATTTATACTCGTAATTGTGTTGAATTATATTATGAACTGAAATGAAATTTAGTCTTTTAATGTGTAAAGTACCTCTGTAGTAAAAACTGCAGTAAGTAAGTCTTGCAGCATACTATCACATATGAGAGTTTGTTGATTTTTGTATGATTAAAACTGAGTTAAAAAGTTATCCTATTTGTTTAAAAAATATAAGAGAAGAAAACAGAGACTTAGTTGATTTTTTCATAGTTAAGAAGTAAAGCTTTATTTTTTATGTTTATTTTTTTATCTTTGCGCCAAAGATGTCTAGTTCGGTATGTTTATAAAGAGAAGATTTATAATATTTTGTGTTTTAATTACTTGTAATAACGCCTTTTTAGGGTTCCGTAGCCAAAATGGCAAAAAACGGAACCCTTATACTCGTATATTCGTCATGTCTGTCTGTCTGTCCGTCCGTATGTCACAGCCACTTTTCTCTGAAACTATTGAAACTTGGTAAGTAGATGTAGTCTGTAAACCGCATTAAGATTTTGATACAAAAATGAAAAAAATATTAAAAATTTTAGGGGTCCCCATAGGTACAATTGAAACAAAATTTTTTTTTTCATCTGGCCTATGCGTGTGGGGTATCTATGGATAGGTCTTCAAAAATCATATTGAGGTTTCAAATATCATTTTTTTCTAACCTAAATAGTTTGCGAGAGAGACTCTTCCAAAGTGGCAAAATGTGTCCCCCCCCTCTAACTTCTAAAGTATAATCTCATGATAATTCTAAAAAATATATATGATGTACATTACTATAAAAACTATCAATAAAAATTGGTTTGAACGAGATCTAGCCAGTAGTTTTTTTATACGTCATAAATGATAAACCTTAATTTAACTTTCATTATATCAAAAATGAAATATTATAAAAAATAAAAAACCTTATAATTGCATAGAAATAATTCTTTTTGCTGCTGCGTAACCCTTCATGGGCGAGTCCAACTCGCACTTGGCCGGTTTTTGTTAAAATATATTTGCCTGTCAAATAATAAATGTCACCTATACATCCCTGTCTTCTATATTTTATTCCATGTAATCGAATCGATCGGGATACGCAAAATTAGAATCTCAAATCGACTGAACTGAAAACCTAGTTCTAGCCGATGATAAATAGGATACACCTAAGTTTAACCACCGGTGTGTGGCTGCACCTAGTTTTAGCCGCTATAATAAAGGCTAAATCTAGTTGTAACCGAAGATAAGTAGGATATACATAGGTTTAACCGCATGTGGCAGGCTGCACCTAGTTGTAGCCGGCTAAAACTAGGTGTAGCCGCACTTTGGCTATTAGCCGTAACATATATAATCCTAGCTGTCGCCTGCGGCTCTGCCCGCGTGGATGTCGGTTACGGCTGCAAAAAGCCTACCCAGGAAAGACTCGGTCAGCAAAATGATTCCCAGGTCAATTCACAGACTCCGACACTGACATCGACGACGCGGACGCAGTCATTATTCGAAGGGTGTACAGTCACATAACATAATATATTAGTTGGTACAGTGCACACTGCAAAGATTGTCTTCCTTCCGCAAGCGCATCCCGCTTGGTGACGCCCACTATCGTAATATTTAAATTTCGCCATAATTTCAAAACCAAACGTCCAATTTTAATCATTCAAAGACAAAATTTTATCTACATAAACTGTATTAGTGATGAAATAATTTATTTTGATAAGGATTAATGGCATGAGTAAAATAAACGCGTTTAAATGTTGTCCAAAAAAAAAATCAAGATTTTTAAATAAAAAAATGGTTATTGTGCCTCACTCGACATAGATAAGTATAGTGTGTCGCGGACTTTTTTGTAGATATTTATAAGATCTACAACACTTAAAACATTTTATGGTTCTATCTTTAATAGTTTCGGCAGCGTTCGCAAAATAAGTAACTTTTCTATTTGATTTTTTCACCTGGCGTCCGAAAAACCCAAATATCTTACGAAACCCTATTTTTTCCAAAATAAAATTTAGCCTATGTTCAGCACAAATAATGAAGGATTAGCTTGTAGTAGTTTAAATAAAGCCAAAATCCTCAAACTTGTATCTATAAGGATTCAAAATTCTGTTGGGTACATTCAGAACTGTATATCCTGGTGCAAAATCTTACTTTTTGGCAGTATATACCTGAAATACTTCAGAAAAATTCGAAATCACCATATGTTCCCATATAAATTTCAAGGAGTCCCCTCGATTCCTCATGTATCCCATCATCAGATCACCACTTTTGTGAAGAAGGTACCAACCTCGGATTCAACCCTGTACAACAATAAAAGAATCATGAAAACCGGTCCATAAACGGCGAAGTTATGGTTGAACATACAAATATATATATAAACAGACGAACGTATAACCTCCTCCTTTTTGGAAGTCGGTTAAAAAGATTAAAATTCGTTTGATATATCAAAAAGAAAGGGTGCAAACGAAGTCAAATTCGTTTTACTTTTTTTCGTCCTTATTCCTTGGTCATATGGTTCAAAATGTTAAACTTATTCTATCTGGAAATAGACATATGCGAAGCGTGTGAAGACCACTCATAAAGTATATGAATCATATAAAACTTAATCTTCTGCCGTTAAAAGCACATCACGCAATAGATTAACTACTGCTAGTTTACTATTGTATTTAATGCTACCATCGTGGTGTCATAAAATAAAAGCAAGCATGCGAGCGAATATTCTATGATTTCGTTTCTAAATGGCATCTATTTTTCTTTTGTATTAAAACAATTTATATTTTGGATATCATTTTGCTTTTTTCTATTAAAAACATGTTAACAAAGTCGATAGGAAATTAAAAAAAAAACATGTTCATTTGGAGCTATTTTAGAAAAGCGCACTTGTACCAGCTTGGTTTAAAGTTAAGGGTTAATAAATAAATATATAACATTATGTTATTTCTCGCGTTGCTTGTAATTTATTAAACCAAAGGCATACAAAACAAAACGCAGGGTTAACTTAAGCCTGAATTAGTGCAAGTGGGCCTTAGGATTTGAGAAGATAATCTATATTCAATTAATTATTATAATTAAATGATCAAATTTCATTTATTGATAATTATCAACGCAGTAGTAATTATAACTTATTAGTAATTATAATTACTAATTACTCATTATTTTAACTAATTTATGTCAATTAAGTTCCCATGCAGATTGATTAACCAGATAAACCATATTTGCCCTTATCTCACCGGCACATAAGCCTGTATTAAATATTTAAATTTGATGGTTTTTCGTACACCCTTCTAATGGTTTCTGTCGACACTAGGACGTTTATAAATAAATTAGAACCTCCCAAGGAACTGCCGGGCATTGTGTTGAAGAAGAGGTTCCCAAACTATTTTGTTCATAGGCCACGTTCAAAATGTTGACCCCCTGCAGCTACATTACTACCAATTATACACTTTACATCATAATTATACACTTGATTTAACCACGAAAACGAGTAAAGTTTATACAATATATTTATGAAGACTTTTTTATCATCTGCCTATTTTTATAAAGATATTGAAGTCAACATGTAGCTTTTCACTATTAAAACCAAATTAATTTTCATGCGCTTCTTTTGTCACGCACAGCATAGACCCCGCGTCGAGTCTGTGGACCCCTGGGGGTCCACCTGGACAACTTTGGGAATCACTGTGTTAAAGCCTTACAAAATATTTATAAGGTGAACAATACGAGCACTCCGCCCCTGCCATTTAGAGGAGTGTCTTTATTTAAAGTAAATGATTACTACTTTGAGGTTGGTTTATCTTGTGGTACTGCAGGGCTTTGAATAGGTGAATTGGTAAATACTTTGTTATGTAGTTTGTAATGATTAATGACTAATATGATTTCGTTACGCCTGTTAGTATAAGATGAAATACTTTTATAGGAAAAACAATAATGGATAATCTTAGTCTATGATTTAAGAATTGTGTTACAAAAATAAAAAATACCCAGGAGTCGAGTCAAAAACTTCATAATGTGAATCGTATTATGGTATCGATCCGTGGCGATTTGGTTTTACCACAAATAATAATGTAAATCTTTGTTAAATTAAAAAAATATAATTGTATCGTGTTTATAATAATTATTGTCTTTGTTTTCAGGTAAGGTCACGCCTTGTATTCCTGATAATAGAAAAGTTTGAAATATTATTTGGTAAGTATGTTTAATTTTTTAATTTTCATGATACGACTTGCTGTTTGGCGGCAAGAAAACCAAACAAATAATAATAATATTATGTTATAAATTGTGTAATGTGGTCAGCAAACGCAGTATACAAAAAAAACTGAAGTGATATTTTGAACGTTTCACTTTGACAAATTCTAGATCAGCAATTCTATTGTAGGGGTAGGTACCTGTAGGACCTGTAGGAGCTCCGCGAGTGGTCGGTAAGTACTTAAGGCCGTCCCCTGAGCAAACGACCTTGGCCATACATTTGCCGCGTTGCCGAGATCGCACACAAACCCTATTTTTTACTTATCTTAGTTCAAAATTGACCTAAAAAATTGAGACGTGGAATATGTAGTTTGTGATATTGTCGATCTATTGGCGTGTGTTTCAAATAAAAGTAATTTGTAAATACTAAGGAGATGATGAATGTATGCTTGAATTTTAATAAATTGGTTTTACTTTGGAAACTGATATCATGAGTATAATAAACAAAAATCGAACATTTAAAACGTGAAAACGAATTTTGATATACTGAAGATTATTGCTGTATTTTTATTATTACTTTGTAGCTTTCAAATGATTAATTTATAAGGCTCTAAATAAGGTAAATTACGGAATCTCCTTAGGGAATGCCCTTAAATTGTTTTTAGAAATATCATCAGACCCCAGCATAGAGACAATTAATTCATCAGACAACCGATTTTTTGGGGACCGTCAAAAAATCCCATCTTAAAAGGGTTTCGCCACCAAAAAGTTTGTCAACCACTGGTCTAGATGATTATAGTTCCTAAGTTTACTTACTTGATTATTTTTTACGAAATATATAAACCGGGTCAGCGAACCACGTATTGTGTGTAGTTCGCACGTATTCATTAACCTAAAAGCCACGTCTCACCTTACCTTACAGTAATATTAATATCCATTGTTCCTAATGTAATGCAATATTTTCCGACTCATATCTATTTCTCGTCGTATATACAACATGTAATCTTACTGATCTACGAGTAATAATAGATATATTGTGTATACTTACTTGTTACTTATACAGAATAAATTCAAGACGTGAGTGGAAAAATAAGGTAAGTAACATGAAAAACTTCCCGTTTTTTTGCTTAAATGGATGGTTTAGGGCCGGAAAAATTATTTTAAATAGAAAAACTATGACTTATATGTGTAGCCAGATACATTAGCTAGGTTATGAAGTAGATAAGTTACAAGTTTTATTAAAATAATTAGGGAAAAAATTAGTTATTGTCCGAATGTTACGAAATGTTACTTGTTCAATTCTTCCACTCACGTCTTCTTCATTGTAAAACTAGAAGTGCTGAAAGAGTTACTTCTGACTTCTATTATATTGTGTGTTGTAAATCTACATATCATGTTTTCATTAAAAACTAAAAAAAATATTCCACACTTCAATAATATCAATATGTACATTGTACATAGTCATGGTCGTATAAAAAAAGGCGGACGGAGTCCCACCATACACAAAACTGTGTCGTTCAGAGTCGGCCAGTTGGCTGTATGTACACGGTCCGCACGCACACATTCTTGCGCTAGTCCATACCATTTGACAGGCGTCAGAATGTGTGCGTGGCCGACTCAGAAGAAAAGTGAAGACACAGTTTTGTATGTAACAAGACTCCGTCCGCCTTTTTTTCTACGTTCATGTACATTGTATCAAAATATATGTATACACTTCATACAAAAAGAAAGTCTTTAAGCGCTGCTTTTAAGACTTAACTTACTACTCTTGTTCCTAAAGTCATTATTACGTCTTATTAATGTCACATTTTGTATACAACGGGAAATAAATAGTATGGTATGGAATTGTACTATGTTAGTGTGGTTCATTTTGTATTATTCAGAACTTGGTTGATGCTCTTTTTCGTTTCGCATGATCAATAGCTCCGTAATTAATTGTATTAACAAGTTTGAATTAAATTATTGTTATCGGCGCGGTCTCTGTTTAACTTGTCACAATCCATCATCAGACATTAATATAATATTTCCAATTTAACTTCTAATGTATAAATTATTAAAGTTTGATTAATTACTGTTCTAATATTAAATATCAGTCTTGTGGTGAGGCAGTGTTATTATAGTGCTAAAAATTCTATTCCTAGTTTATTTGCTGATTATAAAAATAACAGAGGTTAAAAATATACCTTATGAAGTTGCCGTTTTAACATTCTGATGATTTTTAAATTTGAAATTGCATACAGAATAGTGGTAAATTTCAAAGATTTTTTTTTACTTATTGCTTATTTCTTCTTCATGCGTGTATTTTCTGCATTTCCTAATAAGTTGTCTTTTTCGTTAGGTTAATGAGGTAGAGCCTCGATTCATAATATTTTAACGTCTTTAATTTTTATTGGTTTGAGGTAATAATTAAACTTCTTAATTCTTATAACTTCTGTTGCGCCAAAATTCGTTTATCGCGCGGGAACCATACACTTTTCCTTGATAAAAAGTATCCTATGTCCTTTCCGGGGACTCGAAGTATATCCATTCCAAATTTTAGCAAAATCGGTTCAGAAGTTTGGTCGTAAAGAGGTAACAGACAGACAGACGGACAGACAGACACACTTTCTTATTTATAATATTAGTATGGAAGTGTGGATTTTGACGCTCAACAATATTAAATTGTATAAGACGATGCTCATAATTATCTAGAAAAATAAAAGAGGAAACGTAAAACCCCTGAATGTAGGTAACTGATATAAAGTTTCAGTAACAAACCTGCAGTTTTTATTTTTCTCACTTTGACTAACACGGCATAGATAAAGTTCTTTGTTTGCTTTAGAGTTACGCCGGGAACAAAATACAGTTTTTAACAAAGACTGCTGGTATCACGGATCATAAAACTCCAGCTCCGTATAAAGTATAAGGCCTAGACGATTTACTCGTATGATGCTATCTTTGCCGGTGAATAGTGTTATGATTTTCTTTTACAGAGGCTAGGCCGCTGGGGCCTACGGTATAAAGTTCCAAGGTCGTTTCTAAGTAAAAAGGTTTAGCTTCCATGGAGACCGATCGTATGATATTGAGGTTGTGATGATCACAGATTGAAAAACCGGCGACTGAACACATAGAAAAACCTATTGTTTCGAGTACTTATCGCTCGAAAATGTTGCTATTGCACTCTCTTCTCTTTTCTCCTATCGTATTGGAACTTAAAAATATTATTACTATAATTGATCAGAAATATGAGATAGAGTCTTCTGACCTACGAATAATAAAAACTAAGGAAGAGTAACTCCGTCAAAAAACATGCTCCAAAATACTTGCCAAAAAAGTGTACCTTATGGCTGGTTTACACGTATGTAATGTCAGCCTTTATACCGCTCAAGGTCACCTAAATATTGCAAATGTATGAAAAGTGAACCTAAGGGCTGGTTTACACGTATTAAGTAGATAAGTAGTTAACTAAATTTTAACTTAATTTTAAGTTACTTAGTTGCGTGTAAACACACAATTTAGTAGCAAGTTAAAATTTAGTACTACTAAATTTTAACTTGCTACTAAATTGTGAAAAAACTAAATTTGCAATATTTAGGTGATCTTGAGCGGTATAAAGGCTGACGTTACATGACAGTTCGAATGGAACCAAATTCAAAACTATATTAGTATGGGAGTTACGTTTCCTTAGGTTTTATTATTCGTAGCTTCTGTCACATAATTCTGTACAAGGGATAGCCAAATATTCGTGCGCGAGTCCAGAAGTGATAGGTCAATGACGTTTCTACGCATTTAGTGGGCTCCTAGACGAGCAATTTTATTGCGCAATATCACGTATTGCATAATATTAAAGACCATCTAGGGTAACATCACGCGTGTTGAACATCGCGCGCCTTCAATGTAATTGTCAAATTTCTGTTCAATAAAATTGAACCATGATATTACATTTAAATACAATTATTATTGATCGTCTAGGGGCCGGCTTCGCGACCGATTTATAGTAAAGCTCCTGGTTTGTCTATGAAAGCACAGATTTTGATAAAACATGACACCAAATTGCGTGATGATGAAAGAATACCCATTGAAGCCTGAAACTCATCCGAGGAAGCTATCACTCGATGACTGGCCGGTTTTGTTTCCGCTGTGTCACGCTGCTCTAGACCACTCATCCTAAGTATTAAACACACATGATGTGCCCAATAACACATAGATTACATTACGTTTTACTGAAAAATTTTAGTAAAGTTGTAGATTCTTATTAAAGCTAAGAAAGGATTTACGAAATAATTAGCAACGTATGAACGCTGCTCCGCCCGCCTTAGGTAGTAGATTTCTCATATTTTAACTTCTTGGGTTACAAATATACTATTGTAAAGTCCTTACTTAGAGCCTACACCATTACAAGAATTCAAGTGCGAAATTATCAAACTCCAAACGTCGAGTCGAAACACATACCATACATATACCTTCATATTTTCAAATTTTTTATGAAATTCTGTGTCACGTTATTTTGATTATGGTATACCTCTAAGCATAATGCTTTGATCTATTAGTCAATCAATCAAAGTTATATAGATAAAACTGCTATCTTATAGTGAATTACTATAATAAACATGGTATGTTGTATGTTATGTGTTACAAGTCTTTATTATCGGTTTGTTTCATAGAAATAGGAGGAAAGTACAAGTTACAACATTACAGAAGTTAATAGACGTTACATGTTAGCGGGAATCCGTATAATTACAGCAATGTTCCGCAAAATCAGAGATTAGCAAACATGCGGAAATCCCGCGTATGTCGGATATTTCTTGTTAATACTTCGCTATGTACGAGTTCAATGATGTCATTGGAAGTAAACGCTTTCATATAGAAGTTATAAGCTATACAACACTCAGTTTGTATGCTTGAATTATTTCATGCATCTTTAGACGTGTGTGAATAATAATGAAATAAAGTTGATCACAAACAGACTACAGGCGAACCTTGAAATTCCTATTATGACGTAGTTATCATTAACGGATTTATGAATATTTTTGTTGAATAGGGAATGCTAGGGTTGAAGGGTTGCTTGAAGTTTATGCTAGGCTACGAATAACAAGTAGTTTAAAGTTCACTGATGCTAGGATTAATTTTTGAAGCAAGTGAAGGTGCCAGAAACCTACATTAATGCGATGGGAAAAATCGGTAAAATATTAACATTATATCTATACTAATATTATAAATGCGAAAGTATCTCTGTCTGTCTGTCTGTCTGTTACGCTTTCACGTCAAAACTACTGAACCGATTGTAATGAAATTTTGTACACAGATAGTCTTAAGCCTGAGAAAGGACATAGGCTACTTTTTAACTGGACAAAGGGGTTGCAAGGGGGTGAAAGTGCGTGGTCAAATTAAGTTAGTTCCAAAAATTCATAAAAGATGGCGCCGTGCGTCTCCTAAATCGCACTGACGCTTGCTCAAACGTCTTTCTATAAGAGGTGGTATCATCTTGCGTTACATGTTCGGTTTTTTCGATTGTTACGATACGTTATATACGCATTGACGTAACCTTAAACCTATCAATGATAAATAGTTTATGTGTAAAGGTGTGTAATTGGGGGGCTAAATAAGCTTTAAAATTTGGCATAAATAAAGTTTAATTTACAAAAATGAAATATTATGTGCACACTGCACAGCTGTTTTTGGGTGTTTTGATTTAAGGGGTACCAGAGTTTTTTTTATAAAAGCTTTTGACACCAATTTTGTTGACATCGCGCGCTATAAACCGAAGTGCACGCGGACGAAGTCGCGGGCAACAGCTAGTCTAAATATATGGCTGAGTGCGTTTTAACATAGATTCATTTCGGTAACATATCATATATTTTTTTAATTTAAGGTTCAGATATTAATTGTTATAGTTGATGCAACAAAAAAACTAGTGTCGGGACTACTAACGTATTAACATTTCCAACAAAACTGCGAGAAACGCCAACGAAATAAAACTTATTTGTGTAGAACTCTCGAAATCCGATTCATCCGTCTTCGTCCAAGTTTTAATCACGTCAGTTCGACGCCATTGTATCCGAAGCCTCAAAATGCAATAAACACTCCAACAGAGCTATGGTGAATTAAAACTTACTCGATACTTATTGTACGTTCAGGCTTGCAATTTCAATAGTTCGCCGAAGTTACATTATAGTATAAGAGGTGGCAACGTTTTCGAGAAAGTATTTCAGGTCGGCTGATTTTGTGATATTATGTCGTCATTTTTGCTCTTCTGGTTAGAGTCCGGGCGGTCTGGTTGCCGGTAGACGTTACGTTCGTTGACTGAAATACTTTTTTTCAAACGTTGCTACCTCCCGTACTATTAAGTCGATCGAATTTTTGCTTATAAAAATAATGGACATTATTTAGTTTATAAAGTGTGATATTGTACTGCTTACACCACTTTCCTGTTTCACTTTCCGGTACTTAATCAGGAAGTGGTGAAACAGGTCCTAAGTATATCGTTTGGATAGAGATTAATAGATACCTCCTAAGGTACCTACGCGGGTTTAACTAGTCAAGCGTCACCTGCCGATAGTCGGCACTGGGGAATGGCGCGAGTGCGACGCGTGAGTGGTTAAGCAACACATAATATTAACATTGAGGTCAGGTGACACCAAATTAAGCCTAAAAGAACTGCTAGTGTCTTACTCCAGTATATTTCTACTGGCCCGCAAAAAAAAAGTAATAGAGTATGGCCCTGCCTTAAGCTCAACCTCAATTTAGTTTCATTAACGCCGTTTTAGTTTCAGCCAAACGTATGACGTCATAAATTTGGCTTAACGTTTCAGCCTATTTGAAGTGGGAGTGGAATTCTATATCCGAGTCGGTCGGGACGTCCGCCGTTATCCAACTTGTGCCAATTTCCACGACACACTTCGGAATATAATTTATGTTATTTTGTTATTGATTTCTAGAAGTCTAGAATTAGACTTATGACTAGATGGCGAACTCAGAGGCATAGTGGTCACTTAACTTAATTTTAACGCAGCTGTCGACATAAATGCTAATATACATACATTTCATGTCAAGCTGTTCATTAAGTTGAAGTTGAGTTATCATTAAAATGGAATACTGAATAGTGAATGCCCTCGAATATCATAATTTACTATCCTATATATATATATATATATATATATATATTCTTTATTTATATAATTTTAGTTAAATTTTATCAACTAACATAAGTGATGGTATCTGAACTCTGAAGCAGCTCAATGAATTGATACTGGATTTTTAGTAAAAATTTTGAACACATCATTGTAGTCTCACAAAAGTTTTCAAAGTTTTTAAACACTAATAATAATCCAAAAGTCTTATTCTATTCAAACACTTCAGACTATTCAAATAATTGATTTCATAATTTACCAAATTATCATAGACAACATTATTATTATGTCGGACAAATAATACAAATACTCCTTATCGGAGAACAAAATCTTTTATTACGCTAATAAAATAATAACCAAATAGCTTTCTATTATTGGTTTTATTATTATGAATCATAACACGGGTTATTGAGGAAAACTGTTTGCTGTCCGCCATCCGTCCTGTAAGTGAATTCTATGATACTATTATTGGGAAAACACTGAGGAATTTATATTTGTCAGTAAAATGTGACGTAAGTGGTGATAAATTTATTGTTCGGCTTATAAATACCTTTTTACGTGTTTTTGCAGGAAAGTTAAATTTTTACACTAAGGGCTTATGCTCATTTGAGACACGATAATACTTAAACAGGTTAAACCTTGACAATACACCTAAATATAAACACAAATAAACATTTTGTATTAGCAACTAGTTTTTGCCCGCGGCTTCGCTAGCGTTAAGGAGCATTATTATAATAACTTTCATTTAGGGGATGACATCTACCTAACGTCATAACATCTATCTGCAGACTGCATGCAAAATTTCAGTCCGATCCATCCAGTAGTTTGGGCTGTACGTTGAGATCATCATGTTAGTCACTCACCTTTGAGTTTTTAATAAATAGAAGATAGATAATAATATGTCTTGTGTCTAGTCAACACTGGGCTATTTGAGGATTATTCTCCCTTTAATATGGCACCGACTTCAAATGCTTCATTTAGATTATAAAACCAGAGTTAACAGGTATTTTCATTTCCTGGTTCTTTCGCTCCTGCAGCCGAAACACAAGCATTAAATTCTCGTAAGTTTTCGAGCGCGGAGCTCATTTTTGTGAAAATTTCTTGCACCCCGGCAGTTTCACAGCTTAAGAGCAAAAATGACAGACTTTTATGTCACTAGAGGAGAATTTAAGGTTCTTGTGCATTATTTTAGTTAAAAAAATATTTTTGACCATCCGTAGATGCGTATCAAGAATTTTTAAGGCGTTTCCAGTTTTCTAATCACTAAAATATAGGAATGAAGACATGAAATAGTAATAAAATAATATATTAAATTAAATCCTCCGAAATGAAATCGACATAGTGGCTACGCAAGTGTTCACTTAAGCGTTTAAGAGCGTTGTCGACAAACAAAATCTACATTTACAGAAGGTTTCATCAACTTTACTGCTCAAATAGGAATTTGTAGCGTCGGTATTACATTTTCTTTGTTTTAGGATAAAATAAATTCGAGACACAATTGCTTTTTAGACGTAAATTATTTTTATTGGCAACATTGACGTGGTGTTCGATAGCTTTATTCCGCACGCTATTCGGAAATAATTTGTCGATAGTAAATTGACAAGATTATTTCTAGGTCAACGAAAATTCGTGAAACTGGATTATAAAATGTTTTAGGTCATATATTTTCAATTGCTCAAAGTAGCACGTAGATCAAAACGTACGTACCTAACGCATCTTCATCAGTTCTTAACAAAAGTTTACACTACATGATGGCAGTTACATAAATTATATTTTAAATAAATACTTACCAAAAGATTCACATTACTACTACGTTATAAAAGATATTAAACGTTTAAGTTTTTTAGTAAGGATAGGATTTCTATTTATTTCTATACTACACTTCTATACTATCTATACTACACTTCAAATTTATTCAGAAATAAAACGATTTTTATTTTTATTTATTTATTATTTGATCTTAGCTATCTATTTCTATAAGTTTCATGTATTTTTGTTTATTTATTACTATAACAAGGTATAATAGTGATTAAATAAGGAATATATAATATATTGATAGTTGCTCGCCTTGTCGTGGCGGTGGGGCTCTAGTAACCGCGGCTTGGAAAACCGCGGTGAAGAAAAGAGGCAACCAGGGCCGGCCGGTGTCGCCGCCTGGCCCGAGGAGGGCGCTCCCAGCGGACTGGAGAAGTCCGCTGCGGATGCGCACCGAGGTGGGGCCGCAGAGGAAGAGGCAAGTAGGTATTACGGTGCGCCGCTTGCCCTATCCTCTGCAGCCGAGGTGTGGTCGGTGGCAGAGCCACAGACTTGATCTGCCACATGGCCTCCAAGTAGCAGACTCGGGGGGCGTCTGCTACAGCCCTGGTGGGGGCCGAGGAGGGCGCACGTGATGTGCGCCCATCGTGGAGTCTTCGGGCCGCTGGCGGGGTCGCAGATGTGTGTATCGTTCCTGTGGCCCCGTCAAAAGGCGGCGTGGTGGAAGATGGGGGGGGGGGTTTTAGTGGGTATACCGTGGTCTCATTAGCTACGGGAGTCCCACATCACCGCTCGGGTCGCCCCCTGCGCCTGGGTGGTATGCGTAAAGCATTTCCCCCTCCGAAAAAAAAAAAAGGAATATATAATATATTAGGAACATGGATATAATGTTGTATCAGTATGGATATAATATTATGTTGTGTGTATACTGTAAGGTTGCTAACTATGTCATAACTAATAAGTATGAATCTATTTATGAAAACCTCTTATTGGCTTTCTTTTTATATAGTATTGGTTCTATTTCATTATAATCATAAGCTGTTGGTTTTGCAAAACAAATAAATAAATAAATAAACACACAAATTAGAAACAGTAAATACCTATATCGCCTGTATACACACTGTGGGTTTTATTATCATTTATCAGTAAAGGGATGTGTGTAAACTGTAAATCATTCAAAATTAAGAGCAATTCACTGAGTCGGCCATATGAAAGAAGAAGAACTTACTAAGAGCTCTCTCTACCTTAATTCCTAGGAAGGAATAACATTAAAAATTCACCGGCGGAGAATCTAAAAATACACGATTCCATTAAACGTACATTAGAAATCTAATAGTCTAGAATTAATTCGAATGGAACGTTCCAGAATGTTGCCACATTAAAATAGCGGTACTATCTGATCTACTTATGCTCACCTAGGTATTAGGATAGTGTAAATTTGATTTTAATCAAGTCAGTCAGAGCAGTTAATACTATTGGAATCGATTTAAACGGTTTAGGGTTTACCTTGAGATTCGATTACTTATCGAGTTTGCGGAAATCGTGTTAAACCTATGTCATCTTATTAGATGTAGTGTGTACCTTCCTCCCTCACCCCACACCGGTTTCAGTGACGGTGGCATAATTTTATAGTGCCCAAGTGTGTGCGCAATATACAAGAGCACTCTCTATTCCTTTTTTACTCTCATAACCCAGTGGGACGGATGACCGACACGACTGGCGAGAGATCAGGCGCAGGACCGAATTTTTACATGCCCATCCGACGCATGGATCATCTTACTTGTCAGACAATCAGGTGATTAGCCTGCATTGTCCAAAACAAACTTGGAAATAACATGTTTCCAACGTGGGAATCGAACCCACGAGTCACGACCTCCGAGTCGAGAGCCGCGCTCAATACCACTAGACCACGGAGGCGTTGACAATATTGTTTATATTATTATGTTTGCCGCTCCCGCCCTGCTGCCCGCTGACTTCGAGACAGCCTTAGGAATGGCAAACCCAGCAACCCAAACAAAAAGATTTCGCTTACGACTACCTTTTTTATAATTGTGGTAAAAACTATTTAGTAATCTGTGCTGTGTTAAGTAGCTTACACTTAACGAGTAAATCGCCGACGACTTAGTTTTAAACGAGCCACTTGATCCAGTTCATTACATTGATCGAATATTGATTTTTCTTTTTAATTCCCAGGTTATTAGAGCCAAGGTTCGCTGGCAATGCCAGTCGAGTCAGTCAGATGTAATTAAGCTATCGTATTTAACCGGCACGAAATGGCAAAGTTGACGAATTGGATTATAGTGAAACCTTTGTGACAAATTAGTTCTATCAAGACGTAACAGATGTGTGTAACTCGATTAGTATCCAATAGCAGTTGATGAACGCCTCCGTGGTGCAGTGGTTTAGAGCGTGGCTCTTGTCTCAGAGGTCGTGGGTTCGATTCCCGCGTTGAAAACATTTATTTCCAAGTTTGATTAGGACAGTGCAGGTTGATAACCTGACTGTCTGACAAGTATAGATGATCCAAGCGTCGAAGGGGCATGTAAAAAGTCAGTCTTGCGCCTGATCTCTAGCCAGTCATGTCGGTCGTCCGTCCCACTGTGTAATGAGAGTAAAGGAACAGAGAGTGCTCTTGTGTACAGCGCACACACCTAGGCACTATAAAATTACTCCTGCGTAACTGGCCTGGTTTCAATGAAACCGGCCACCGTCACCGAAACCGGTGTGGGAGTTATTAGGAAGTTGAAATTTTGCTTTATAATCGTATCTTACTAGATGACGCCCGCAACTCCGTTAAATTTCGTTTAAAACGCAGAAACCGTACATTTTTTTGGGATGAAAGTGTAGTCCTTTTCCGGAGCTACCTTGAGCTCTCCATATTTAATTTCATCAAAATCGTTTTAGGGGTTTAGGCGTGAAGAGATAACATACAGACAAACTTTGGCATTTATAATATTAGTATAGGTCCTCGATATATTTCTAACTACAATAGGTTTTATAACCACCCATCAGCTTGTTCGCCGCATAATAAAGTTAAAAATGAAATTTCGAACCAAGATAATATTAAATGTATGAAACTGCGTTCCCGCATTTTTGTTGAACTTCACTAAAACTTCCGCTATAAAAGCGGGAGAATTTATAGCAACAAGTATATATCACGATGCTCGCGCTAACAATGGTCGAATTTATCACCTTGTTAAAATTTTTCCTCTGTATGCAAGTAGCAACATGCTAGAAGTAATATTTTATGGAGGCTTTTAAAATAAACGAACCGCGGCTATCCGCTATTTTTTATTCGAATTTTCCATTTTTATTGTTCGTCAATGGTTTTCTTTGAACGTTAAAATTTGAAATGCATTTATATTTTTATTAAAAACTGAATTTCTAAAATATAACGTAATCTGACACAAAATTATAATCTTTATACATTTGAATGTATAAAGATTATAATTTTGTGTCAGATTCTTTAAGGTTAAGGAATATCGTCATACTTGAGTATGACGATATTCCTTAACCTTAAAAAATCTAACTAGGATGTACTCAGCGTCATTGACGATGATATAAGGAATAGGTTCATCTATCCTCTTTAGCTCTATTTTACCACGCTTGAAAAAACATACCCATCCGGTGTTTTTCAGTAAAAACGATCACGTTTTCCAGGCCCACAAACTTATCAATCTGAATCTATAATAACTCCCACAACGGTTTCGGTGGCGTGCCCGGTTTCATAGAAACCAAGCCAGTTACGCATGAGTGAGTAATCTAATAGTGCCCAAGTGTGTACACAGCACAAGAGCACTCTCTATTCCTTTACTCTTGTAACCCAGTGGGACGAGGACCACCACGACTGGCGAGAGATCAGGCGCAGGACCGACTTTATACATGGCCATCCGACGCATGGATCATCTTATATGTCAGACAATCAGGAGATCAACTAAACTTGTAAATAACGCGGGAATCGAACCCATGACCTCCGGAGTTAAGAGCCACGCTTATAACAGAGATACGCTGATAACTACTGGACTATTATGGTCCAGTAGTTATCAGCGTGGCTCGCCTCAGGCGTTACAGTCCGAATCTATGAAATCCTAGTAAAATACCTGGCTGTAACCCTGGTAATGGGCGCGCTATCTCCGGAGCTGGAAACTCCATGATGTATGGCACCGGCTACCGGTTAGCGAAGTCGAGAATTACTTTTCAGAGTTAATTACTGCAGGTACATTATAGTGTGCTATATAGATTTGGGTATAAAAACATAGCACTACTATACTATAGAGTATAGAGTAAAGAGGTTATAAACTTTATCTCTTCCTGGTCATTTGTTATTCCTGCTGAGTTGTGAGAGCAAAGAATGATTTAGAATTTTGTACTCCTAGAATTACTATAGAATAACACGTACGTTTTCAAAGATACCAATCAGCATCATTGAATTTGGTAGAATACTTTGATATTTCATTTGCAGATATTTAAAAAAAGTTATGCGATGTGAGAGGGTGCATCCTCTCACATCACTCTTAAACAAGCATTATATTGCAATGTAAAGAAGTACCTATTATATAGTATAATTATAAATCAGTATCACCATAGCAAGCCAAGGTGGGCCGCTAGTTCATAATATTCAAAACAGAAGCTAAGTAGCTTAATACATAGCATTGATCATATTATTATACAGCTATACACTATATTATTACTACGTATTCAACGACATGTTGTAGCCATTAGGCTCCATTACGAAATATCATTTACATGATCCTATACGATATTAATCATAATGGTGACACATGATATTATAATATTATACTAAACAGATATAATTATTAACTAAAAGCGATACTAAATTATTATCTATACATATAATAAAATCGTAGGAAAGTCAATTCTGTACATTGAATATTTTTGAAAAATAATACTTGGGACGTGATCTACAATCGATATTGAAGCCAAACATATAGTTTTTAGAATTTTTGTCTGTTTGTCTGTTTGTCTGTATGTATGTCCGGGATAAACTCATAAAGTACTGGATGGATTAACTTCAAATTTTGCACGAATATTACTTAGAGGTCGGGTCAACACATAGGCTATAAATTTTAACGATATCACCTAGGGTGGGGGGGAGGGGCTCAATTTTCCATATTTTTAGTTTTTTGCTCATATCGCTTAAACGGTTAGTTGTAGCAAAAAAATGTCCCATACAAAAAGCAAGCTCATAAAATTTCCTACAAATTTGTTCTTTACACTATGTATCTATCTCCACTCCTTGCCTTGCTATCAGCTTTTATGTATCTTATCTATACAGATTTCGAGTGTCGTTTTATTACTATGCGGTGAGCTTTGGCATCGGTCGTTTCTTGCCCCCCCCCCCCACTCTTCCTTCTCTTGACACGTCTTATTTCTGCTCTTTAAGAACAAAGTAAGTCATCTATCTATCTATATATATACATCTAATCTATCTATATCTATACATATAATAAAATCGTAGGAAAGTCATTGTACATTGAATATTTTTGAAAAATAATACTTGGGACGTGATCTACTATGCTAACGCAGACGAAGTCGCGGGCACCAGCTAGCATACGATATTAATCATAATGGTGACACATGATATTATAATATTACACTAAACAAATATAATTAATAACTAAAAGCGATACTAAGTTATTAATAAGTAACTACCAATAACCATAGTACATCGCGCTTTTGAATTTTTTTTACGGCAGTATAATATGTATAACGAATAAGGAAGGTTTCATTAAAATTAAAACGCAGGGGTATTTCTTTTTTAAAAAATAAGGAGGCAAACGAGCTAACGGGTCACAATAATATGACACTCTCAACATTAGAAGAGCTGCAGGTGCGTTGCCGGTCTAAGAGGGAATTCGCTCTCTTCTTGACGGTTTGCAGGTATTGGTAGCATGTAACCGTAAAGTCTGTGCACATAACAGTAAGAATTTCTGTTTTTAGGTCGGCTGTATCATCTTACTTGCTAGAGATCAGCCTGTTTGTGCTAACTAAAATTATAAATTTTTATCTTTTGTTTCCTTCTGGCTTCTATATTATTATTTTTCTTAATGCATTTGAACTAAAAATGAAGCATTCATCTACAATAATCGCCCAGAGTCTGATGTCGCCCTAATAAACTAAGAAATTCTGTTTTTATTTCTATTTCGTCCTTTTTCCAAGCTACGTTTCAAGCAATGAATTAAAAAGTAAAATTACAGAAGCCACTCAAGAGAGGATTACTCCTGCAAAGTGCTTCTACATTGTCGGGCTGAATTATAAGCATTGTATCAATGTAAATAAATTGCCATTCCACGTAAGTACACTTTTAGACTGGCCATATACACAATATGTTTTCCGTACTCGATTTTCGAATTCTTATCCGTATGCGGAAATCCGAATGCATGGAATCAGTAGAAAATACATTAATCCTTCAAGCCCCATAAGAGCACCGGTGATCGCGACAACAATAGAATATAATAGCATTTCCAAGAATCCGCGATCGAAGGATTAATAGTGGAGCTAAACGAGCGTGATTTGTGAGTCGCAGAATTTCGGCTGGCCAAAATTCTGCTGCATTCAGTTTGATAAAAAAGTCCTGTTTGATTCACACGAGTGAAATTTTGTGAGTCATGATTTGAATAAAAAATAATTTACGCTCCTGAAATTCTGCGACTTACGACTCACAAAATTACGCTCGTTTAGCTTCACCCTAACTGCCGCACACATTAGTTTATCTCCGTACGGAACGAATTCCGCACGTACGTTTCAATCGCAAGCCAGCGCCTTAGCGCATGAAAATAGCAGACGTTTGCGCTATATTCTCACGGAATTTCGAAAACGGAAAACGAATTCGGAAATCGAATACGGAAAATGTGGGTTTGCAGCCAGCCTTATAAACATTGTATCAATGTAAACAAATTGTCATTCCACGTAAGTACACTTTTATATCGCCATTTTCAGCAACAATATAGTTTATGGCTCAAACTTATTTATAGTTTTCATGAGTCTTAAGTGGCATAGTTAGACTCGCATTTACATTGTATAATGTATGTGAGGGTTGCAAATATAATAAATAGGCAGTCAACTACAAAGTAGTTATACTATTCAGAATTTAGATATTTTATTTACAACCAGAAGATGTTTGCAACTTCGTTGCGCGAAAATTTGTTTATCGCGTGGGAACCGTACATCCGGGATGAAATTATGATATGTCCTTTCCCGGGATCCAAAGAATCTACATAACCAGTAAAATCGGTCCATCAGTTTGGGAGCCAAGAAGTAACAGACAGACAGACACTCTTTCGCATTTATAATATACTATGGATGACCCGGCGAACTTTCCACCACTTCCCCCCCAATGTAAAGTTTTCCTGGACATCTACAAGTAATTATTTCAAGACCAAAATTAGCTAAATCGATTCAGCCATTGTCGAGGGCTGGTTTACACGTATTAAGTAGATAAGTAGTTAACTTAATTTTAAGTAACTTATTGCATGTAAACACAAAATTTAGTAGCAAGTAGTAAGTTAAAATTTAGTTAAGTACTAAACGAGGAATTTAGAATTTTGACAATTTTCTGTTAAGTTGGCGGGCGGGGCTTGTCACTTGACAAATTTCCGGCAGGCACTTCAAATTAAGTTAAAATTTAGTTACTACTTATCTACTTAATACACGTGTAAACCAGCCATTAGTGAGCTAATAAAATTTGAAATTCAATAGCTGGTATTAAATTACAATATTTAAGAAGAACCCCCCCAATAATTTATTTCGAGAATATATCAGTCAGAAAGTAATGACAACTAAAAAACCCGTGTGAGACTTATTTTTATGGTATTAAAGTTCAAAATTCCAATAGTGTTCGCAATAACAGATTCCATATTGAGTGCCACTCACATCATATTCGTCGTTCTCAAATGTGCGCCAAGATACCACTTATCTCGCATGGCTCATAAAAGTAATTGCTCTAGAAATCGTAACGCGAAATGGTGAGAACTGATTTCAGGGTACTTAGACAAATTGAATTCGATAATTATTTTGAAAATAACAAATACACTCTACTTACCAAGTTTCAACAGAAATGTGAAGTGACAGGGGACGCGGTACGCGATACGGGAGCGACTGCAACGCGAAACTGGCCGTGCACACCTGCGCGACTACGGTGCGAATCGTCAAACGTTAATATCATGACACAATCTATCAAAACGTATACAAATCAAAAAATCATAAACTAAAGAGTTGTAGAAAATAATATAAAAAAGATTTTAAAAAAGAAGTCTAGTTATGTACACTTCAAAACACGCGTCTGACAACTTGACGCGCACGTTCCGCTTGCCGACGCGAACATTTCGAGTCGCGGTCGTGCAGCTGGTGTGCACAGCGCCATAAGAATACATGGGCAGCGTCCGCCGCGCAGTAGACGCTACCGCTTCGCAGTCGCTTTGGTCGCGTAGGTTTGTGCAATCCTTTATACTTTCGAAGAAAAATGGCTGTGACATTTTTTTTGTCTTTTGGCTACGAAATCCTAAAAATAGGATTTGACATAACGCTATGTCGCCTTCGATTCCAACACATTTTAATTTCAAACTTTGCTGTAGAAATATCGAATGCAAATCTAAAGTCCGCAGTTTCGAAATGAACTTATGGATTAAGGAATTAAATTGATTCTGAAATCAAAAGACGTGGAACTTCGTCGAAGTTATGTTTCCAACTAATCCATTTGGCCAAACAAGCTGATGGTGTCAATTAGAACAAGCTATATAGGTCATCATTAATTAACGGCAAGACAATCGATCACAGCGTCCACGACGTTCCGGCGGTCATAAATGACCACAGACGGAGACGGCCATAGACGTAGATGACCATAGACATAGATGGCTATAGACATAGACGGCCATAGATATAGATGGCCATAGACATAGATGGCCTTAGACGTGGCCGCGGAACCGCGGATGTCCGCAAAGTGGCCATTTGTCATTAACCCTTGCTCCGCTTTGTTGATTTATGTGTAGGGTTGACAATATGGTGACGAATGGCAAGGGATCAGGTTTTGACTACTTTGTATAGACCAGTCAACTAATACGTCAAAATTCGCATACTGATCTATCGCTACTTGATGTCGAACGAGATAGCCAAAATGTTTTTGCGAGTTCTGTACCAATAGCTATATAAAAAGTCAGTAGCCGAATTGACATACTACAATTATGATTCTGTATGATCCAGAGTTCAGACTATTAGATCTACTTATAATAATAATCAGTCTCGAAGCTTTAAAAAGAGGACGCGACTTACAAAAATGTTCGATTTGTTTCTATGTTGCTGAATTATACAACTTATGTCTTGGATATAAGTAAATTTGTAAAATTGCAAAAATGAATTTCTTAATTTTAAAGCTTATATTTCGGAGAAATATAAAAGAATTGTCGTTAGTGTGACTGACATCATTGCCCCCAAAATAAAACATAATGTGCTGTTTGCACACTAATTTCTTTATAAACGCAACTTTGTCGCGTTTTCGTTCTTATGAATAATGAAGTGCTTTTTCGATTCACTAAAATAGAAATGCTAATAGCAAGTAAATTTCCATTCGGAAACGGAAAATCATTAGCGATTGTTTGTTCACTTTTCTATCAAATGTACATTAGTATGTAAAGCGAATAATTCAAAAATAATGACCCGTACAAAAATATTGAATACAATGTTGGCTCTAAGCAAACCTTTGGTTGATTGCATTTTTGAATATGAATTGTATTCGAAATGCAAAACCACCGGTTACATTCCAATTAATTGGTATGTAACCTGTACACGTACAATTTTTTTTTAATTACAATTTTATTTTTCTGGTTTGTTGCTAACGAGATGTGGTCACTGCTAACGAGCTACTGAATGTTTATAATTTTGAATTAGCAATGCTACCGCGCTTTTGGTATCATCTATCAACTTTAATCTTAGGGTTATACGTATTAGACGTGGGAGACGTGGGAGAGCCATGCTTCAGCACGAATGGGCCGGCTCGACCGGAGAAATACCACGTCCTCACAGAAAACCGACGTGAAAAAAGTGTGTTTCGCCGAGTGAGTGAGTTTACCGGAGGCCCAATCCCCTACCCTTTTCCCTTCCCTACTCTTCCCTATTTCCTTCCCCACCCTCCCCTATTACCCCTTAAAAGGCCGGCAACGCACCTGCAGTTCTTCTGATGCTGCGAGTGTCCATGGGCGACGGAAGTTGCTTTCCATCAGGTGACCCGTTTGCTCGTTTGCCCCCTTTTTGCATAGAAAAAAAAAATAAGATCAAAGTTGATACTGTGCTACCAAATGGCGATCGTTCGCGTAGTTGATGGCTCGTCACCTCCAAGACTGTAGTTTATTAATAGTAGCAGTATATATTTATACAATTAGTAGGTACTATAGAAACATTATGTTTTCCGGTTGAATTTAATTATTTTATGTGATTTTTGAAACATTATAAGATAACTAATTACTTTAACTTCTATAATTATAACAGCTACTAATCTACCTACATACAGTAGACGTTGTCCAAACTTCTATTCCAGATTGAGTAAAACTTTGAATCTGTCGATGCTGATGATGTATTAAACAAACAGAACGCCGGTTTACAGTTTCCAAAACTAGTTTATATTCGTCGAAATTAGTTCTTGTATCGTTCCATATTTCCTTTGCGGAGTGGTTTCGCTCGCAGTGTTTATAGAGTTCGCCACCCACTGACAGAAAGAACAACATACTTGGGGCATGTATTGAATAGATGATAAAATATGTAACTTAGATAGTTAGAAAACAAAGTACCGGAATGAAAAGTGTTGCTAAGGGCCCGTTTCACCACTTTCTTATAAGTGCCGGATAGGCTATCCACCACTTAACTTGACAGATAGAGTGTGGAGAATCTGTCAAATAAGTTGTGGATAGCCTATCAATTTATCAGGAAGTGGTGAAACCGGCCCTAAATGTAATTACTAATTAATTACTGCATGAATTACTAGTTGCCCACGACTTGGTCCGCGATAAAAAAAAGACAATTAATTCTGATTTTTCGCTCTTATTGGTCACAATGACATAATAATATTATTATAACCTTTCTTGATAAATGGACTAGACTATATGTACATATTTTAACACAGAATTTTTTTTTAATTCGAACCTGTAGTTCCTGAGATAGGCCCATATTTTAAACAAAAAACTCTTCGTCTGTCTGTATTATACATTTAAATTAATAGCTATCACATTGTTATTGTTAAGATAGCTATTAATTTAAATGTCTTCTAACGACAAGTGACATATAAAAAAATGGAAAATATAAAACCAACACGAGGGTATATCCATGACGATTACTAATGGTTGATTATACAACAAGTTTAATTGGAAATCGAAGTTTTGAGGTGATTGTAACATTGGTAATTTAAAATACATTAAATAAAACCAATACACGTAATATGATATGTGACGAGGATAAATCACAGAGGAAATATTATACTACTGATGACACAATAAATGTAATTATAGAGGTACTCAGAGGGATACCTCTGAGAACTCTATTCATGATAATTGATAATGAAATCAAACTTGTTAGTTCGGATTCCCTAGAACATTTTTTTATTACTACGAGTATCAAGCTAATTTTTCATGAGTAGCTTTATTTTGATAAGACGAACTACAATTTTCTCGGCAGAAAAATCTCGAAAGTGGTAGCAAATAGAGATAAAAAAAAAATTAATATTTCGATTTAATAGTCCTAAAATATGGATTTTTCTAATTGTGGGTCAATATTAGTCTTAAATTATACAACTATAAACTTATCAAGATACAAAAAATCAGCTCGTTAGGGTTCCGTTTTAGGGTTCTGTAATCAACAAAACTTGGTTGACTGTTAAATTGATGTTTGATCATCATGGCTCTGACTGCTCTGAGTGCCGCCGTTGGCCTCTCCTTATAGGTTTGTTGTTGGATGTTATATGAATTCACTCTTATGTGTGCGTGTGCCGATTTGGGCGATCTTGTATGAAGATGGCTTACTGTATATCGTGCTAATTATCACAAGCCTGAGAAAGATGGCCCATAATGACTATTATAAGTCATTAATATTAACGCTCCGGATTGCGTTACCGACGTAATCGAATCCCGCCCGCGATTAACATACTTAATCCTGCATAATGCACATTAACATGCGCATTTATTATATCTTAATTTAGATTTTAGTCTAATACCATTTTAGAAACAATTTCACGTTGTTTGGTTCTCGAATTAATTGCGCCGCTAAATTACAATTTTATCGGCATCGGTGAAATATGACGTAACGCTTATTCAGTGTGATTTGTTTAAAATGTATTATTTTAGTCAAATAATATATTATTTTTAAAAAATAACACATACATTTTATAGATAATATTATGCATTATAAAATTAAGACAATTATAATTAAATAGATAAAACTTAAATTATATAGCTGTAGCCTGTGGGCGAATATGAGTCAAGAATTAGTAATAAGTCAGTTAAATCAGGTGTTTAAAACATTTTAGATAAGATTTCAATTGCATTAAATTTTAAGTGAAACATGTAACTGGGAACGTTAGCAAATATAATATCTGAGGCAAGCTCAAAGAGAATCGTGTTAATTTCTGTCATATGAATTACTGCTCACTCTAGCTGAATTTTATTTAATCTTTCGTGCAATCTGTATTAATATAATATTATTAATTCATTAAACAAGATGACGCTCGCAACCTTATTGCGCAAAAATTCGCTTAACGCGTGGGAATCCTACATTTTCTGGGATACAAAATATTATCTATGTCCTTTCCCGGGACTCAAAGTACATCCATTATCCATATCGCCTCCGTGGTCCAGTAGTTCCAATGCTCGGCTCTTGACTCGGAGGTAGTGGGTTCGATTCCCGCGTTGGAAACATGTTATTTCAATTTTCCAAGTTTGGTTAGGACAATGCAGGCTGATCACCTGATTGTCAGACAAGGAAGATCCATGCGTCGGATGAGCATGTAAAAAGTCGGTCCTGCACCTGATCTCTCGCCAGTCGTGTCGGTCTGCCGTCCCACTGGGTTATGAGAGTAAGAGGAATAGAGAGTACTGCGCACACACTTGGGCACTATAAAATTACTCCTGCGTAACTGGCCTTGGTTTCAATGCAATCGGCCACCGTCACCAAAACCGATGTGCGAGTTTATTATATTATTGTCCATATTATCGATATAGGCTTGAAAAGGTAACAGACAGACAGACAAACACACTTTCGCAGTATTAGTATGGAAGTATGGATGAAATATTATACTTACAAAATAATTTTATATTTCTGTTTTAAGGCTTAGCGTTAAAGGTCGCCATTTAAAAGTCATTAACACGATCGACAACACCCACACAACATGGTAATATTATATTAAAAGTTTTAACGAGCAGCAACATTGTGTTTAATTGTACTTTTTGTAATCTACAGATTGTGTTTCAGGTACAGTAAAAATATATACTTCAAGGACCTGTTTCACCACTTCCTGATAAGTGCCGGATAGGCTATCCACCACTTAACTTGACAGATAGAGTGTGGAGAATCTGTCAAATATCTGGCATCAAATAGCTGCCTATCTGGCACTATATTAGGAAGTGGTGAAACAGGCCCTAAGATGTTATTAAATTAGCTAAATTTACGTCCATGTTAAGTTATTATATTAAACAAAGCTGCTGAGAACGAAATTACATCGGTACCGACTTAGAAACGAAATAATAATATGGTTTTGAATTTAAATTACTTTATATAAGTAGGTTCTATGGTGTGACCGTTAAAGTGACTTTCCGAACCTCGCAGCAAGCGACCGTGACCGATGAAAATTCAAATAAAATATAACTTTATGACCTACTAGACGTAGACAGACTTCGCCCGCGTAAATTAGATATTTCACAGACAAATTATTCCACGAAAATAGCGTGTGATCCTTCACGTGGTCTGTTTCTTATCTGTGCCAAATAACAGAAAAATTGCTCCAGTTATCCGTGAGATCAGCCCTTTCAAATAATTCCCTCCATTCTTTCCACATTGTCCTCTATTTCTTAGCTCCTATTAGTCTTAGCGTGGTAAAATATATCCTATAGTCTTCATCGATAAATGGGCTATCTAACACTGAAATAGTTTTTAAAATAGGACCAGTAGTTCCTGATATTAGCGCGTTCAAACAAACTCTTCCGCTTTATAATATTATAGTAGAGATAGTATTAGTATCTAAGATAGGTTTCATTTTGCTCAACGCCACTACAAAGCAGTAGGGTTGCTAGATCAAATAATACTTTAACTGTTCACAAAACTAAAACTTATGTCCATGTATAATGTATTGTTGGCCACGGCATGACATCGATTTTAAGTCTCAAAAAATATACTTTTGGATTAAAACGTAGATTAAAACTGTTTATATACTAGTAGGTACAATGGTGTACATTAAGGGTTATAGTGTTACATGAAAATAGTAATTCATTTAAAAGTCTTTTGCTTTTATAAGTTACATAACAATAACATTTTTAACCTACAGCAAACTATATAAAATACTATCGCGTAGTTGCTAACAGAGCTAATAGCACTTAGTCGTAGAGCGGCATTTAACACGTAGACATTGTTTCTAACTTATAAAAGGATATTATAACTCCTTTATAGGTTGAAACCGAGAGTACTAGCCGTATAAAACTATTACATCCTTACTTCTTATAAATTAAGGAATTCTTTAATATTTTCATGGATTCGAATCCTTAATAATTAAACATTTAAATACTTTTTTTGTACAGAGCGCTTTGACATAGAATTTCAAATTCTGATAAGCTATCATTTACATTATTATTATTATATTTCTATTTTTTTTGTTTTATTTAACAAGCTTTCTTTAAAATATTAACTAGAATCATGTTAATGGTTTCCTTGTAATATTAATTCTAGATAATTATGTACGTGACTGCATTTGCATAATTAAATAACTGTTTGTTTTCCAAATAAAATAAAATTATAAAATTTTACTTTATGTTTCATTGGCCTAAATTCTGATAAAAAAAAATATCAAAATACTTTAACAAAAGTACTAGTAGTAGAGATAGTAATTATTACTAATTACCAAGTAGACATTCATATACATTCACACATTCATTCACACATTCATACACACAACACTTCCTGGAAATGCTTGCAGACGCTACCGAGAAACTGTGTAAATGAACAATATTCATATCAATATCCTAACACTTTTTTTTATTAAATAAGGGGGCAAACGAGCAAACGGGCCACCTGATGGTAAGCAACTACCGTCGCCCATGGACACTCGCAACATCAGAAGAGCTGCAGGTGCGTTGCCGGCCTTTTAAGAGGGAATACGCTCTTTTCTTGAAGATTTGCAGGTCGTATAGGACCTATACGACCTGCAAACTGCTGGTGACAGTTCGTTCCAGAGTTTTACAGTGTGTGGCAGAAAGTTATGCGAAAAACGCACTGTGGAAGACTGCCACTCATCAAGGTGATGAGGATGGTATGTTTTTCGCGTGCAACGATGGCGAAAAGTTGCAGGTGGTATGATTCCGAACAATTCCTCAGAGCATTCCCCGCGATACAACCGATAGAGGATGCAGAGTGAAGCTACATCTCACTTGTTGTTGTTACATCTCACTACTTGTTCACCTTTAAATTCAGTGATAGTAAATATATTATCCATACTTGTATTATAAATGTGAAAATATGTCTGTCTGTTACCTCTTCATACCCAAACCGCTGAAATTTGATATGGAGATACTTTGAGTCCATAGCTAGCACGGCCTTCCCCAGTCGATTCTTCGGAAGAAAGTAATGGCAGTTTCTTTCCCATGTCTACATATCTTTTTCCCGAGCATGGCGCCAACCGTCGACTTGAGTTTCAGTGGACAAAGACAAGAAACTTTTCCATAGCAACCATTATAGCAACGGCTATTTTGACAGTTAGTTTCTTGACTCTTTTTTTTAAATATGGCACTTCGGCTATAAAACCATGGCCAGTGTCGTGTAAATGGCGGCAAATTCAAAAATACGACTTGTAGCAATCCATAGTCGAAATTATAGTTTTGATCTACGAAATACGAATAATAAAACCTAAAGAAGTTTATTACTCGTAGTTTGTAGATCAAAACTATAATTCCGGCTATAGACAGGGTTGCTGTACATCGATATTTTGAATTTGCCGCCATTTACTCGACACTAGCCATGGTTTTATAGCCGAAGTGCCATATTAAAAAACAAAAACAATCAAGAAACTAAAGTTAAAAGCGGATAAAATTGGTTGTCATGCTTGACATATAGATTTTCAAAAGCGAAAGAAATCGAGAGACGAAAGAAACTTTTTCTCCAATGTTTTTCCGGTAAAACTGTCAAAATTTAGTTTCTTTCGTTTGTCTACAACGGTATGGTAGCTACGCTGGCCTGGGACCCAAAGTATCTCCTAATCAAACACTCAAAGTATCTTCATTCGAATTTCACTAGATGACGCCCGCAACATGGTTGCGCGAAAATTCGTTTATCGCGCGGGAACCGTACATTTTTCCGTTATAAAAAGTATCCTATGTCCTAACATATTTGGATATTAATGCAGATAGTTCAGTATAAAAATATCTGCATTAATATCCAAAGTTAGGGAATAAGAATTCTTCAGTAATTGTACTATATTCATATTCAAATCACGAGAACTCCTGTCCGCGTTCTATTACGGTGATATTATGAATTCAGAGCTGCTCCTTTTTTGTTCCGCTGATGAGTTATACAATTTTTTGTTAAGAATTGGACACACCCGGTGTCTGATGTCACAGAAGTGTTTTCATAACTTTAGTTAAATCTGTGGTAAAGAAAAACTGATAGGAGTTCGTCTAGGCTACTATAATAATTATAATATGTTTAAATATCGCTAAAAAAAGTATAATAAGGTCTCTATACACATCTGCAGTAGCTTTTTACACTTATGAAATGTCACGGTTATTAAACGATAATAACTACTTTTGGCATAATATATTTTTACCTACTTGTACTAAAGTGGCATCTTAATATAAGCACTGTGAAGTTCTTCTTAAATGTTAATTTCATTGCTGGCGGTTAGATACGCGATGCGTAATATCTTACGAAATAAAACGAGGGAATTAAAAAATTGCGGTAGAAAATTCCTCTGGCACTACGCACTTCCTCTGGGACAATTAAATTTTCATCCGGCTTGCCCCGCGGGAATAATTTAGACGCTACCGCTTAGAAATAATGAAAACCCCCACAAAACCACGATAGCATCGAATACTTAACCTTAAGTATAAAAACGCGGGAATATTAAATGCTGTTATCAAATATTTAACGATTTCTGTGGCTTTTAAAAGAGAAACAAAAATATATAAAAATTATATTAACATTGAAAATGTTTTGTTAAAAGTAAAATACTTAAAAACCCTAGCCAGTCGAATCGTTTATTATTACTACGCCGCCAAAAAATTCTATCTCTTTGTAGGTAAATATTCTCAATATAATAGGAACATTTTATTTTAGAAGATGACTTTATAACAAATTCTAGACAGGGCTCCCAAACGTGTAATGTTTACAAACGAGATTTTATTTAAATTGATCGAAGTATAATGTCACAGTACAGATACTTCTGCAAAATTTCACAAAAACATTATAGAAGTAATTATAGTAGCAGTAACCGCTAGTCAAGATCTCATTATATACAATGTGTCCCAACACCAGTGTCCGATCTTTTAATATCACAAACTATGGCATATTTTATCGGAAAATTGGCTCTCAAATTTTTTTAAAAGCTAGAGAAAAAAAATTGAGAGTTACTGAGTTACCTATTTTTTCAATAAAATATGCCATACTATTTTGTGTGTACTAGGTGTTGGGACACATTATATAGTGCTCTTACTCTATATAAAATATATTGTAAATTGACCCATAGACATGAATACTTATTTTGTATTCTCGTACGTAACCTACGTACGATGTTTTACTGTTATGGTTTAAATCATTCAATTTAAAAATCATGAGTCATTGGCGAAAGTTCGCATAAAATCCACTACAAAATGAATCCCAATAGCTTTGTCCACACTGGGCCTTTTTTTGTTCATCAAGGGTATGCGTTATAGCGCAGTCAACAGCGAAGTGAGGCATGCCCGTGACGCGCGTTGAAATCGTAGCGCTCACTATGACACTTTTCTTTCGACGCGGGTGGATTCTGACGCATTCAATTATTGAATATGCCAAAGTCAAACGAAAGTTGAATAAAAAGAAGATGATAGAAATTGAAGATGAAATTGCATAATGTGGACATAGCTTATCGATGAGCTTGCAGCTTCTCGAAAATACTTAACCAAGAATTAAATTCTAGGTTTAAGCTGACTCAAAGGCATAACTTTTGAAGTCCTCATATACTGTATTTTGAATCTTAAATACCTCAGTAAGCGGTTCGGTTTGGCTCCCGGTAAACAAGCGATACGGATTTTCTCGCTCAAAATGAAATT
Source organism: Polyommatus icarus (assembly GCA_937595015.1). Classification (NCBI taxonomy): domain Eukaryota; kingdom Metazoa; phylum Arthropoda; class Insecta; order Lepidoptera; family Lycaenidae; genus Polyommatus; species Polyommatus icarus. Next base: position 6,692,567 of record OW569322.1, on the reverse strand, counting down.
GATATTGAGGGTGCACTTAACTTTTAAGAACTTCAAGTTTTAATTAAATATAAATGACATTTTAATAGAATCGCCTCGCAGGTAGCCGCCGATATTTTAGTCGGCTTAAAGTGTAATCAAGTTATAGACTTGTTGTAGTGTTTTAGTGTGTTATATTTTGTTATGTTATTAAATAAAAACTATTTTAAGAATTGATCACTTAAAAAAAAGTCTACTTCAGAATGTAATATATTTTGAATACAAAGGAAAAACATAATTACATTTTCGTTTCTTTACTTGAAGCAGACTCGAAACAATTTAGAATAGACATAATGAAAATTACTTTTCCTTGAAAGAAGAACATAAGGTTTTTGTAGGATTTCCTTTCTGGTTCACAGATCTCTGACTCATATTCCCACGTCCTTAAAAAACTAAAAAGAAAGTAATACGAATATTAGAATCTAAAAAACAGATCAGCGGGGCTAGAATGGTCACATTTAGCAATTCCTCTCAATCAATTCGGCAAATGAATTATCAAAACTGACGAATATCAAATTGGTACGAATTACTAGACATGAATAAAATTGCAAGCAGAGTGACCATGTTAGCGATGAAAAAAAAATGAATCATATTATGATCCTCCAATGCGACCATTTTAGCATAGTCATTAGAGCATCATAATATTCAGAATCAAATTAAATATTAAATATCTCAGTGCCTCGGAAAAACAGAGTTATTATACAGAGAAACAAGTAGTAAAATACGAATAAACGAAACAAAATTTAAAGTCAAAAGCATAAATATATTAAGCTCAACACAGTTCTTTGTGTCGGGCCGGCTGATTATAAAAGATTTTCGGGTTTATACAACAAACAGCAGTGCGGGCTTACGCTATCACAATATTTCCCTCGTAAACCTGTTATTCCGCGCCGCCTTATTCCGTTAAATTTCATATTTATCACTACTTTTTGGACACCTTAACGTGTGATAATAAACAATTTCAGCATGAATAGCGCCTTGATTAGCGCAGCGGGCATAACTTGTAACTCATAACTCGAATAATACAAGATTTTATTTTGAGAAGTCTTGAACATGAATAGATACTATCAAAGTTGTTTCTTGATCCTTATGTTTTTAAAAAATTGTGTAGTTATGTTATACTATCCATCTTATAGATATTATTATTATTTTATACATATGAATATTATCTATTTTGATATATACGTAATCAATGTGTTTTTTTAAATAATAACAGATTATACATTTAACTAAATGGTTTCAACGCATACACTATTCTACCACAATTCACAACAGATTATAACGATGATATAGGTATCTACCTATATGTATAGTATACCATCTGGTATACTGCATTTATATACAAGCTAGGCTCGTAACATTTAATACCGCGAGCATTGACCGCGAGCAACTTTTCATTTCGAGGCTGTATGACAAACGCGCGTTTCCGACACAACATGTAAATCATCCACTATTGAATTAGCCACTGAATGTAACTGAAATTATTATTTCATTCGTTTTGTAACACACTTGTTATTTTATTACAACTCTTTTTGATATTATACAGGCTGTAACAAAATATTATACTTTAGCGTGTATATTAAGTCCCTTCTATAGCATTCACTGTGAAAGGAGCATGGCTGAAAAATATACTTCTGATTTCTATGTTTCTATGACAAATGCCCCAACGTCTTTTCCCATACAATACTTAAAATTAAGAAATTTAAAAAAGCCCCCGCCAAACAACTTTAAAAAGTAATGAAATAATATTTACTGACTTGAAGTTTAAATAATTCCTGAGTTTCAAGTAATATTAAACACGGTCCACCCGTTTGTATGCTAGGATGGCACGGACAGACACGCACACAGACAGACAGACAGACCAACAGACAGACACGTCAAACTTTTAAAAAGGAACTCTTTCAGCACTGCGACTATCACACCCCAAAGTATTATTCCTTTGTTTTATTACACATATTTTGTTTTCGTTATCCTTTGAATAAAATTAGTTATGAACGTAAACAAGGAAAAAGTTGTTTTATTAAAGTTGTTGATGGATTTTTATTGAAATAATAATTATTAATTACCCCCTGTCACAAATTAATTTTTCGGCGAAGTCGAATGAACTATTTGCAAAGTTATGTTTTTTAATTAATTATTTGGATGAAGAATCTGAATGCCAAAACAAGACTCCAAAAGTGAGAAAAAAGAATTTTAGTAGGTAATTCATAAAAATGGAAAGTTACGAAGATGAAAACATTAAAAAGTTTGAATACGAACAGTTCCTATTCGGTAAGAAATAAGATGTACAGGTCTTAAAATAATATTTTGCGTTAAAATACTTTCTTCGTTAGCTTGTCACTTTCTTTTATTATAAAAACGGTAATGGAAATCTAAAACGATGATTATAATTTGTAGTTTGTGTTATATTATGTGTGTTGAACTACCTTAACTCCAGGGTTACCCGTAACCCGTGTGTTGATATTCTAGTCAATCAGCCTTATATTTTGTATATTATATATTATAGAATACAGATGTATAATTACGCATTAATTTACAAACTAAGGCTGTGTTAATCTAATTAGAGCTATTATCGAGTAATTACAGGTGTAAACTTTGCATTACCGTCCTGATTACACGCGCTGACTTAACTTAATCTGGGTAACTGGCGGATACACAATTATTGCAGTTCGATTGCAGCACTGTATTATTATTGTATGATACTATAATTATGTTTCCTATCTATATGTTCTAAACTCTATGCTGATATAATGCAATCCATGTATGTTGTAAGGACATTTTGTAGGTTGGTTTAAGGTACGTGCACATTGTAATAAGATTTATGACCGAGTGCGCGGTGGGTCTTAAAGTTCTATAAAAACTGCGGCCCGGCCCGATGAGCCCCATCACAATATGCGCGTACCTTGAGTTTGAATTCGAAAGTATTGGAGTAAATGTAATGAAACTTGGCATAGGTAGGTACGTAAACGTAAACGTATCCTAAAATTCATCAGAATTACTTAACTTATTTTATTAAAATGCGTTATCATTTTATCAAATTCAATCGCTGAACTAACATAGTTCGTATCTCGGAATATGCACGGATTTCAAGTTGCGGGCAACATCTAGTTGCAAATAAATGTTACATTTTTGTATGTAAATGACCAAGAAATAAAGTATTGTATTACGTTATTAATTAGCGGTCACTCGCGTGACAAAACCAGTTTTGCTGTGAGTATCGTGATCGTAAAAATCGTAGGAAATGGTTGTAAAGGGTTATTTCAAATAAAACCGTATTAAATTGTTGAACAATGAGGCTATAAATTTTCATAATTTTTATTGCCAGCGTTATATCGTGATTAAGTTCATATTATTTCAAGGTAATTGTTTGAATTAGTGATCATGAACTTTATAGATTGTACTGGAAGTCATTGAACTTTAAACCTTTATATTTCATCTACTCCAATTACTTTTACATATATTTTATTCTATGATAATGTTGCATCCGTTGCTGAGATACATAAATATACAAGATTGCCCCGTTTAATGTATACGATTGACAAAACAATCTTTAGCTTTGTCCACATTGTGCCTTTTTTTTGTTCAACAAGGGCATGCGTTATAGCGCAGTCAACAGCGAACGTGAGGTATGCCCATGACGCGCGTTGAAATCGTAGCGCTCGCTATGACACTTTCTTTCAACGCGGGTGGATTTTGACGCATTCAATTATTGAATATGCCAAACGAAAGTTGAATAAAAATAATATGACGAAAATTGAAGATGTAATTGCATAATGTGGACATAGCTTTTAGCAAAGTTTTAACAGTGCTTGCACGTAGCAGTTCTATGCCGCGCCGCACAGTGGTCCGAAATCGCTAAATAGTGGACATTCGCAAAAAAGTTGGATTTTGGTATGGAAAAAAATACCATTTGATAGAGTTTAAGAAGAATGACAATAAATCCTTAATAAGTTTTTTACAAAAATGTGTTTTTTAAGGTGAAAAAAAATAATTACGAAAATGTTGTATGGAAAAGAATCTACAAATCAATTTTTTGCAAAAACTACTAAGCCATACTGGATCATTTTTGAAACAGGTGAAGTTCTAATGGTATATAAGGTTTAGAAAAAAAATACGCAAAATTTACGTGCAGCCTTTTGCAGTAGCAGGAGTTCAAAATTTTGAAAAAATGGTACTTACTTTTTAGGTGTGGAAAAAAATATCATTCGATAGATTTATAAAAAAGTAACAATAAATAAACAATAAGCTTTTTACAAAAATGTATTTTCAAGGTGAAAAAAAATAATTACGAAAATTTTGCGTGGAAAAGAATATATAAATAGATTTTTTATAAAAACTACTGGACCATACTGGATCATTTTTTAAACGAGTAAAGTTCTAGTGCTATATAAGGCTTAGAAAAAAAAAGTGCGCAAATTTACGTGCAGCCTTCTGCAGTAGGGGGGTTCAAAATATTGAAATGTTTGTACTAACATTTTAACGATTTTTTGCTATTTCTTTAATGGTTGTTGTGTTCATTGCTTAGGTTTTTAATAATTTACTTATATCATTTTTGTACAGATTTACAAACCAACTTCTGGGTCTTGGGTCAACCCGAATATTTTTCAGGCTATCACGAACACATTGGTGAATAGGCAGATCCCTACAACCCCTAATTGAAATCCCCTAGGGAAATAGCAGAGCTGTATGTGAAGCTTTATCCATGGTACTGCATGCCTGCAAGTGTTTACAAACTCCTTATATATGGTGCTGATATTTGTAAGCATTTTGGCTTTATTCCAATTGGCTATTTAAGTGAAGAAGCTTTAGAGGCAAGCAATAAAGAATTTAGAAATACTAGTGATACATACTAGGAATATGAGTCGAGCAAAAACTAATGAAGATTTGTTGCACAACTTTTTAATAAGCTTTGAATTTTGATCCATATTTGTCTTACATTCGACCAAAGTTGTCTAAAAATAAACACCAAGAATTTCATCCAGGCACAGTCGACCTGTTGCTTGAAAGACTTTATAAGGTCTCGTTTTATATAATATTATACCCCAATTAGTAACATAAAATATCATTGTTATACCCATACAGTTCTGTGAATGCATTCTATAGCGGTACACAAAACTCAAGAGAGGTAGGTATTATATAATTTTTGGATTTTCTGTTTAATTTTCAATTAGGGGTTATAGGGATCTCTGACTATTCACCAATGTGTTCATGATAGCCTGAAAAATATCCGGGTTGACCCAAGACCCAGAAGTTGGTTTGTAAATCTGTACAAAAATGATATAAGTAAATTATTAAAAACCTAAACAGCCATTAGAGAAATAGAAAAAAAATCGTTAAAATGTTAGTACAAACATTTCAATATTTTGAGCCCCAAAATTTTATATAATATTTTATACCACTGCAGAAGGCTGCACGTAAATTTGCGCACTTTTTTTCTAAGCCTTATAAAGCACTAAAACTTTACTCGTTTCAAAAATGATCCAGTATGGTCCAGTAGTTTTTATAAAAAATCTATTTATATATTCTTTCCCACGCAAAATTTTCGTAATTATTTTTTTTCATCTTAAAAATACATGTTTGCAAAAAACTTATTGTGGATTTATTGTTACTTTTATATAAATCTATCGAATGATATTTTTTTCCACACCTAAAAAGTAAGTACCATCATTTCAAAATTTTGAACCTCTGCTACAGCAAATGGCTGCACGTAAATTTTGCGAATTTTTTTTTTTCTAAACCTTATATGCCACTAGAACTTCATCTCTTTCAAAAATGATCCAGTATGGCTTAGTAGTTTTTGCAAAAAATCGATTTGTAGATTCTTTTCCATTCAGAATTTTTCGTAATATTTTTTTTTCACCTTAAACATATATTTTTGTAAAAAATTTATCAGGAATTTATTGTTACTATTTAAGAAATCTGTCGAATGGTATTTTTTCCATACCTAAAAAGTTAGTAAAATTATTTCAAAATTTTGAACCCCTCTACTGCAAAAGGCTGCACGTAAATTTGCGTATTTTTTTTTTCTAAACCTTAAATACCACTAGAACTTTACTTGTTTCAAGAATGAACCTGAATGCCCTAGTAGTTTTTGCAAAAAATCTATTTATAGATTCTTTCCCATACAACATTTTCGTAATTATTTTTTTTCACCTTAAAAAACACATTTTTGTAAAAAACTTATTAAGGATTTATTGTTACTCTTCTTAAACTCTATCAAATGGTATTTTTTTCCATACCAAAATCCAACTTTTTTGCGAATGTCCACTATTTAGCGATTTCGGACCACTGTGCGCCGCGTTGAAGTGCTATACGTAGACGGTAGAGGCGCTACGCGGTTACTCGGATTTGTATTATACAAATCCGATCCGATTTGTATTATACGATCCGTAGAATCAGAATTGAAATTTAAAAACTATAAGGGTTACTTATTGACTATACTTAACTATAATTAATTATAATAAAAATTCCTAAACATTTCATTCAACAAAACTACGAAAATGTTTTTTTCGTGTTACTTTCAATGTAAATTCAAACAAATCCGTTGGATATAGCCAAGCAAATGGGATTTACCTGTCATTATGAATAATGTATGAATATTTAAATGTAATGTATGATTAACATTTTGGGTAAACAAAGCGACGGTGCTGAATCGTGTACGGGGAAAGTAATTGCTATTGTATTAAGCTATTCATCAAGTTCTGAGGTGAAATTGTAAGGAAGTGTTTCATTGTAAAAGTTCAATAACTACTTGTGCTTAATTCAAATTCGTAAGAAATACTAGTTTTTACTTCAAACATATTTCGAAGACAGAATATACATATCCGTAATGTTCATATTTACATAAATTATTGAGGTATTGAATAAAATAGGTTTCCGTTTCAAAATTTAATAAGCTTCTTTTATATTTACTACCACGCTTAGTGAGAAGACGTCTCTAATAAATAAGATTATTAACATCTATTTGTGCACATTAGAATGTAAATTTGTTTGTTAGCGAAAAGTTAAGTCCAAAAACAGAAACATAAATTGAATCAAACTAATTGAAACACGCTAATTTTCGAAACAATTTAATTGTTCTAATGCCACAATTATTTCCTAATACAAGTCAATTATACCAATTAGCTTGTCACTTCGAACAGTTATAATTGTTTTGTGAAATCAATAATAATAATATTATTGTGATCTTAATCCTCGGATTGGTTTTTAGTTTGTTGCTTTGAAATTTATCAAAATTTGATTGAATTTGATTTGATTGATTGATTTACTCCATGACGCCCACAACTCCGCTAAAATCAGTATTTCTTGCGGGAACTGTACATTTTTCCAGAATTAAAAGTATCAACTGCCTAGGAAATTTATTCCTAGGCAGTTGGCAGACCAATGTCGTAATATTTTGATCGGATCATGTCAATTCAATTGTGATCTGTCGCCTGGGTTTGACATAAAGCGACCAAACTACGTAGGCCATTTGCCTAGGAATCAACTTCTCTGATAGTACTTTCGTGAAAGTGTCGTCTTGTTCCACTGCAATGTTGTTACGCCTTAGTAAGGCCTAAACGTAAATCTCAGATTTCTGGCACTGAAATGTAGGAAATATAAGCCGGTACGTATGAAAGTACTTAAACATGACCATATATTATGGAGGGTAGCCGGCGCCAGTAATCCTGCAACCAATATATATGAAAAGCTCTAACAAAACTTAAAACGGATAAGTGAAAGTGATAATCACTATTAGAGTAAAAGTCAGTGGAAAGTTGTAATATTACCCCTATCTACGTATTAACTTGTATTAATATGACCCCTATTGCAGTCGCGGTTACTTTAGAAGGTTCTAAGACTAAAGGTCTACCTAATCTTCAGAACTGTATACCTCCTAAAATAATTGTGAATTCCATAATGATTGCTGGTTCTAACCTCTACAAAGGTACTTCCAGCTTTTATAAGTGACGAATTTCTGGCATTTGGGCCGTATACTTATTCAAGTGTGAATAAATAACAGACACGGGACCAAATATTAAAGTTTAGAACTTCTCCGTATTAAACGGCATTATTTCCGTCGTGAAGTATTGTAAATTTAGCACGGCACGTGAGCAGAGCGTTACGTGACTTAATTTAGAGATCAATTTCGTATAGCACGAACCGCGTTTATTCTTAATTTCCTGATGAACAAAAACTCGCGAAACAAATTAGAGGTATTTTCGGAATTTAAGTGTATGTTTGAGTTAGGTTTGGGTTGTTTAATGTAATCGTTAAAGCGAGTGTTTCTTGCGCTAATTGTATGTTTTTCCGTGTATCCTACTCAATACAAAATTTTATAATATGATAGTTCTTGCAATCTACGAGTGCGCATCGCCTTTATTTGTAGTTGGAAATGTGAATAGACATTTTCGTTAGTGTGCGTACCCGACGGAGCAGTCAGTAGCGAGCGAGCCATGTACGCGTGCAAAGATACGGTCACTCACACAACTAAGGGCGACGCGCATTCGTAGATTGCAAGAACTATATTAAGATAACAGAACACAATTTTTGATCTTTGATTTCACCATTGAATGAAAAGAAAAGTATTGAATTCTGATATAGCATGAGTTTTTAATTTCTGTAAACTCGAGTCTTAATAATAGGAATGTTCATTGATATTCATAATCAGAAGAGTTCTGCTTCATATCGTGAATCTTTCACCATTGAAAGGCAAATATGGCCGTAAAAACAATAGCTGTTAAAATATTTGTCAAACAAATAGAACTCCTAAATCAATATAAGTACTGAATTATCGAATTCAGAATAGATTTGAGTCAAGGCTGTGTCATGACACAGTTAATCGATTTTAAAACGCATTTTGAGAATCGATGTCACATTATGATCATCAACTTATCTTCTTTGTTCTAGCCAAATAGGCCGCGTACTCATCAAACACAATGCGGCGCCGTCACCGTCACCGGTGCCGCGCCGCAGTTCGGTGCCGCGAACGGTGCAACGCGCTCCCTTATTTTACGATATATTTAGTGTCTAAAGGTGAACGCAGATTTGGCCGCATCGCACGCACCGCAGTCGCCACATTTTGAATTCTTTATATGAAGTTATATGCAAGCTCGCATACCTACCCGCGCCGCAGTCTTCGCAACTTCTACATTCTTTATATGAAGAATTCGAAATGCGGCGACTGCGGTGCATGCGGTGCGGCCAAATCTGCGTTCACCTTAAAGGTACAATTCCGTGCATCGCGATCGATCGCGGTCGCGCACGACCTACGACTGTCGTCGGCCGCTCGCGACCATAGTCAGCGTATGAAAATGTATGGCACCGCTTCCGAGGCTCGCAACAGACGCGCGCGGCCGACGACTGTCGTAAGCCGCGCGCGATCGTGTCTTGAAGTTATGTCATATTAACTTCAAGACACGGTCGCGCGCGGCCTACGCCAGACGTAGGCCCCGCGCGACCGTGTCAAAGTTATATGACACGGTCGCGCGTGGCTTACGACAGTCGTCAGCCGCGCGCGTCTGTCGCGGGCCTCGGAAGCGGTGCCATACATTTTCATAAACTGACTATGGTCGCGAGCGGCCGACGACAGTCGTAGGTCGTGCGCGGCCGCGATCGATCGCGATGCACGGAATTGTACCTTAAACACACCATGCCGAGATTCCACGGCGGGAGTTAGGCATGATTACGCTGTACCAACAGCTATTCCGTCAATATGCACCATGCACGGCACCGTGTCGTGTCGCGGTGGCGGCGCCCGCGCCGTGTCTGATGGGGTCGCGCCCATAGTCAACCTATTGGAATAATATTATCTCGTCATTAAGAACTGCGACTTCGTTACGCCGAATATTATATTTGTTTTTTTTTTTCAAATAACTGTATCTCCTTGCTATTCTTCATCTGCATTGGTTCAGCGGTTGAGGCGTAAAGCTGTAACAGACAGACGTACGTTCGTATTTATTACACAGGTATAGGTTTGTTATATAACTTATGTACAATTTTTGTTTACTTCGGATACTCTGCATCCCCCGTTTCTTTCATTTCATTAAAATATAATTCTCCAACAGAAGCTCCTCGGAGTCAAATGTCAGAAATAATTTCATGAAAGCTCACATAAAAGTAAAACATTTATGTTGTAAATGAAATCAGTACGCCGAGTTCGAGTGAAAAATGTTTGTAAAGGTTACACGGTCCCTCGCCATAAATAGACAAGTAAGTTCTCTTGAAAATATTTTATTGAATACTTTATTAAGCTTTCAATATTATTCGCTATGATAAATATAAATATGTGGAATGCACGCGCTCTCAGTTTGTTTTGAATTGAAATAAATAAATTAAATTGAAAAAGTACTTTCCTACGCAGTTTGAATACAATATACAAAAAAAAACCGGCCAAGTGCGAGTCGGACTCGCGCACCGAGGGTTCCGTACAAACCTGCAAGGTTTACAAAGTTCGTTCATTACGATTAATACCTCTACGCGTTTATGAGGAAATGGGTAGTAAGTTTAAAATTATTAAAAAAATATATATTATGTGATGTAACTAAAAATTTATGGTTTTCGTAATTTTTCCTTTATCTATGCTATAAGACGTTGCTTCGTACCAAATTTCAAGATTCTGAGTTCACGGGAAGCACCCTGTAGGTTTTGATTCCCTTGCAAGTGTCGAAAATTTGCGGCATAAACGGCTGTATCTTTTGATTGCGTTGGCTTAGAAGTTTGATTTTTTCACAGCTTCAAGGGACAGTAGACCTGAGTAATTGATATAAATTTCAGCTTCATACCTCCACGCGTTCCTGAGAAAAAGGGTCTTGACAGACGGACAGACGGACAACAAAGTGATCCTATAAGGGTTCCGTTTTTTCCTTTTGAGGTACGGAACCCTAAAAATCGGCCAAGTGCGAGTCGGACTCACGCACGTAGGGTTCCGTTCCATTAAAGAGCAAATTTAAAAAAAAAAATAGGCCATAAATTGTGTTCTTGTATGAGGGGCGGGGCCCCCTTAATTTTTAATTTTATTTTAATATATTAAATATTAAAGTACACATATAACTAAGGATTTTGTGAAAAATTCAAACTTTATTTTGATTTTAGTATTTGTTGCAACAGATATACATAATCAGTGAAAATTAATTCAAATCTCTAGCTATTACCGTTCTTGAGTTACAGCCTGGAGAGTTACAGACAGACAGACAGACAGACAGACAGACAACGAAGTCTTAGTAACAAGGTCCCGTTTTTACCCTATGGGTACGGAACCCTAAATAATGTATATGAGTACCATAAAATATAGAGTTCACTGTGAAGTAGTAGCGCTAAAAGATTTTTTTATTTTAACTTTTGTGTGGGAAAACACGAAACGCTTGCCCCTACAAATCACAAAAAATTGACCATTCGGCGCTGCTACTTTTACAGCGAAGTCTATATCGACCTATGCGTAGAACAAAGTCCGATCTGCAAAATCACTACTTTTCAGTAGAGCAATTAGAAGATTTGCAAGTTGAAAAACTTGAATAGCTTAAAAACTGTAAGACTTATGTTTTTGAATTTTTTGTATGTTATTATGAAATTCCTCTTTATTTACCTGGTATATATTATTTTTAATAATTCATTATATTTGCCGTGATAGCGGGTCCGATGTCAACTTAAGACATTTTATAGCGGAAAGACGAGGGTCCGTATTGAACACCAGACATTGTTTTATGGAAACTTCTGAATGAAATTACGTTTTAAATTCATATCACTCGTTTTTTGTTCGAGTTAGCTGTCATTTTTATGGCCTATATGTAATACATAGGTCATAAAAATGTTTTTTCATGTACACAAAAAAGTTTTTTTTTCTTAAAAAAATGTTTAATTATAAAAAATCTCAAAATAGGTAGTGTTTTGAACAAAATTGCTAACATTAAATCATAGTTGGCACTAACAAATCTGTAAGATTTGTAAGTGCCAACTGTATATTATTTCGACTGCTCCTAGGTTTTTTTAAAGGGGGCGGACGAGCAAACGGGTCACCTGATGGAAAGCAACTACTATCGCTCATGATCAGAAGAGCTGCAGGTCGGCCTTTTAAGAGGCTCTTGTTAAAGGTTGTATAGGTCCGGAAAATTTACAGATGGCGGCAGTTTGTTTCAGTTTTACTGTGAAAGACTCATCAAGGTGATGAGGATAGTGTATATTCCCGTGGAATGATGGAATGTTGCAGGAGGTGTGATCGCGAACAATTATACTCCCCGTGATTCAGCAGATAGAAGATGCAGAGCGAAGACACATCTCAGCGTAATTCCAAGGGGTCTAGACTTTAGCTTGTTTGAAACATAATGGATGTCTACAATCCTAGCAGCCCTTCGTTGGTTACAATCCAGAGGGAATAGATGGTATTTTGTCCTCATCTTTGGCCCCTGCCCAAAGAATATGAGAACAGTATTCCACGTGAGGCCGAATCTTCACCTTGTAGAGTTTTAGGCGTTGCATCGGATTGAAATACTATCTCGCTCTGTTAAGAATACTAAGCTTATTCAAGGCTAACTTGGCCTTACCCGTTTATCGCCCGAGAACTGAACATTGACATGAAAAGTATCCCATGTCCTTTCCCGGGATTCAAAGTATCCCCATTTTAAATATCAGAAAAATCGGTTTAGCGGTTTGGGCGTGAGGAGGTAACAGGTGAATAAACAGATAGATAAACACACCTTTGCATTTACAATAATGTAAGCATGGATATAGATAATACTTGGTTTATATTTCATGATCTCTTCTTTCGGCCAGGAAACTTAAAAACTAGTAAGTACTAGTAACCTAAGTGATCCTAATCCTATAGTCTTATTCCTCATGTCATGTGACCTCCCCTTTTATAACCTTCCTGCTAATGATGTTACGCCAGCTTTTTCTGTCTTCGTCTATTCGAAGAGCAGACGATTGACTCAATAATTGTGCTGTGGATTTGATCGGACTAACGCATTGGACGGCGGCCCCTCGGTTCTTGGCCCCCAGTCTTGCCAGTGCCTATTTTAATATTGCCTCCTTCTTTTTGACTAGATGTGTCCATAGTATTCTAAGATACATATTTATTTGAGGCATATGGTACAGAGCCTTGTTTTTATGTTCATCTTAGCCAGAATGGATGTGTTGGTTCTGAAAGCAGTCCATGAAAGGCGCATTTTCCTCCATCATTACATCCCGAGGGCGTCGATTTGTCTACGGCCTGTAGACTTTAAATTCAGAGTTCAGAGCCAGAGTTCAGAGAGAGTTGGAAATGGCGTAGGAATTTGTACAGTTAACAATTTTTGACTAACCAGAGCACACGTACTGTCGGAAGTTTCTAAGTCTTCTAGCTGTTTAAAAGGTGAATTTTCGAAACTAGAAGGCGCTTCTAAAGAAAGTAAAGATGGTTGAATGCTATTAATGGTGAGGTCAGCAGATGGATTAGGCTCTTAGTTAATTTCATGCCAAACATCGTCCAGTTGCTGGCTTATTTCTTCTGCACCTCCGGGTGCAAAGGCGAATGTTGCGGTGTTATATTGTCTCATCAAATGAAATGCCAAAAAATGTATTACAAGCAAATCAAATTTTACATATATTTATACAATATACATAATATATAGTACTACTAATACTTCATTTTATTTATAAATAAATAATATATTTAAAAATAATATTATGTCGCTATAGGTAAATGATATTTTGCGCACAAAAGTGATAATTTTATGATTTTGATTTGTCACACATCATAAGTTGTAAGGTAATTCAGATTTAAACCATTTTTATATAAAAAAATAAAAATATATATTTATATTTGACAATATTTTTAAACGTACAACGTCCCATCTGCACAACGGACTTACAAAATGCATAAGTCATTCCGTAAAAAAGCGTCCTATAATAACATGTAACCCATAAAAGCTCTAAAGTATTTGTCCAACATCGTTTTATCATCACTTATAACGTCAAATTTTTATGACATTATTTTTGATGATAACACGACGAATATTTATCTATCATATAAAATATTAAAAAATCTCACTTTTTACACTTAGAAACGTATTTTTCTTACCCTCCATAAAACAATGTCTGATATCAATATAGATTTCCACATACATGACGCAACAACAACGTTGTCTTTGCACAACAACGCTCGAAGTGACAATGGTGCGCCACGCGCGCTCCCCTCTCCTCGTCCAATGTACGCTTGGTGCATTTTAAGACGGAGCTTACTTCAAATAGGACGTTTTACGATTCTGTATCTCGGAAAATAAGTAAGATATAAAAATTCTGATAAATATTCTAAAAAAATATAAAAATGAGAGACTGTAGAGCTTTGATTTCCTATTCCATTTATACAATAAAATCGTTTTTGTCCTATGATCACATAGAAGTCTGTTCTACGCATAGGTCGATATGAGCGACATACACATACAACCTAAAGTATTGTCCCTTTATTTTGTTACACCCTGTACACAAATGCACTTAAAAAAGAGTGCCACAGTAGTTATTCAACGTGGGTTTGCGCTAACCACATGTAGAATTCATATTTATTACAATACTTGTATTATTCAAAACCCATTACATAAATAAGCTGGATAAAAGCGTTTTGGCGACGAATTTTCATTTGAATAAATATTATTCACTCCCAGATACAATGTAAATACACACGAATTAATATTTTCAGTGTTTGTCTTTGAGACACGTTTACGCTTATAGTGATTTAAGTGTGTTTTCATACTAATATGTTTTCATACTTATGAATTCGAAAGTATATCTATCTGTCTGTCAGGATTTAACAGCTAAACCTTATATTAATTAAAAATTAAACTTATTATAATTGAGCCGGAAGCCACTTGTATCGTAATTGAGATTTAACCGACTATGGTAAAGCCGGGTGGTGATTTTGTCAAAAATAGGAGCACTAGGGTCTGATTTTAACAAATGAGACGTCAATCCATACAATTTTTTGACGTGATAACGTCTTATAATTCGATATGGGGTGCGCGCCCGAAAAACATGACAGTTCATGCGGCGTTGCCTCGCTGACAGCAGCTCTGAGGTATTCCATTTACACTTTCAAGTCTTTCAACAACCGTAAGGCCCAACTGGGCCGTGCTCATTGTTTCGATTATATTACGTATTTCGATGACTTAGAGAATACTTTTGTATGAAGAAGTTTGGTTAGTTATGACCTTTGATACATTGACCACATAAACCAATAAATAATCTGTGAGCTATTAGTATTATTTCGGCT
The DNA here is from genome assembly GCA_937595015.1 of Polyommatus icarus. Taxonomy (NCBI): domain Eukaryota; kingdom Metazoa; phylum Arthropoda; class Insecta; order Lepidoptera; family Lycaenidae; genus Polyommatus; species Polyommatus icarus. The sequence goes on along the minus strand of OW569322.1, from coordinate 6,677,332 downwards.
ATTTTAAATTGTGCTGTATTTCCTACGTGTCAAGGTATGACTAGTGCTTTGTTCGAAGATTTTACTGGATTTCACGAATGTATGTAGCGTTTTGTATTGCGTATTTATTTTACTCATTATAAATATTTTTAGACAGTCATTTGAAAGAAATACATCGAAATAACTTTAGGTTATAGTCGAAAAAGTTTGTTTCTATTTATAGAGATTCGGAAGCGAGGGTTAAGGGGTTAAGGATATTTGAACGTGACAACGTCATACGTTGTCATGTTCAACTATCGTCAGTAAACCGACTTCAGAGACAACAGATTTTTTTTATTATAAAATTTGGGGCCGTCTATGGGCTATTCGCCCATATCCTTTTTTTGTTATTTTATTATTGGAAATGCGCCTGTCTGTCTGTTACTTCTTCACGCCCAAACCACTAAACCAATTTTGCTGATATTTGGTATAAAGATACTTTCAGTTCTATTTTTATCTTGGAAAAATGTACGGTTTGGATACGAAATTTGACGCCAAGAAGTGTGTTAGTTATGTTGCCTATCATAATTCATATTGTAAAAGTCTTAATAATTAATCAGCTGTTCATATTATAATGGTATTTAGTGATTGAGAACCTGCACCATTACCAGTACATTTTATTTGGACAACTGTGGTTTTATGAAACCAATGAGGATTATTGTCGGAGTTAATTAATGTAAATGGTTATTTATAGCAGTACGTTGAAAATAATTTAATGGCAAGCTAATCAAAAGATATTATTGAAAATAATTTAGTGGCAAGCTAATCAAAGTATTTTTATTATAATTGGATAAATGCAAATATACCAATTTTGGTATAAAAGTTATAAAAAACTGGTTTTAAATAATTAATACTTTTTGTAAATAATTCATTTAGCGTGAGTTCCGAAATTTAACTTTGTATAATGTTTAGTGTTCATGACTTCTGAATCCGACTCTATATAATATTATACTATAATATAGTACTGATGCAAATAGCTACTGTTCAGACAAGTGTGACGTATTATAAACAATACCCCAACAAAGTCATGTACTCTATAACCTCCTCTTTTTTGGAAGTTGTTTAATCAGAAAAGTTAATTCATAAGCAGATGGCGGACCTATGTCACGTTATGTCAAACCTAGCCGAGAGATAACAACTATCATTATGTTGACATAATCCGACCAAATGACGTAGGTCCGTCAACTGCCTATGACTTGCACTGGCGTACATTAGAATGAATTAACAGTATGCCATCGATTTCTAACGTCATCAGTACTGGCCAGATATATTTCGGAGCTACCCCTATATAATTAAATCTTTCGAACTCTAGTAATTACACTGTGCATCAATTTCCATGTTTATTATGAGTTACAATACAGGGGCACCTATTTAAAGTTTAAAGTCAAGGGTTGTTCAAAATTCAAGGTGTATGGTAGAAATACCCAGTGTCATACAAACGTTTTTAGGGTTCCGTAGTCAACAAGGAACCCTTATAGTTTCGGTCTGTCTGTCCGTCCGTCCGTCTGTCCGTCTGTTTGTCTGTCTGTCCGCGGTTTTTTTTGCGCCCACCCCATCGTGTGGGGTGTCGTTGAATAGGTTTCTTAAAAATATTGTGAGTATTCATAGATCATTTTCCGATTTAGGGATCCGTTTGTGAAATATTAAGTTTTAAAGTGGAAAAAATCGTTATAGGTCTAGTATAGTCTTCTACCAGCTAAACGGTTGGTTCTGGAAATGTCAAAAAATTCACGGGAGTAGGAAATATGGTGAATTGAAAAGGAAAACTATCACGGCTAAGAAGACTTCATAAGTTATTGAGTAATAGTTGATTAACTAAAAAAAAATGTATTCGGCGAAGTATAAAGGACCTTTTCGTTCAAATTCCTTTGAAAGTAAGATGATGTTGTTAGTAGTGTATTATTAATTTTAACAAAAAATTAAAACCGACTTCCAGAGTAAAAACAATAATTATTATTTTAATGAACAAAAAAGTATGAAATAATTCTTACTATTAATAGTGCCTTATGCAGAATACTCCTAAACCTCTACTATTTCTGTACACAATCTTCATTATTTTGAAGTCGATACCAGTAAAGAATGGTGAGTTCTTAGGCAAAATATTTTTAATTTTAAAGACTGGTACCGACTTCAAAATTATGAAGATTGTGTACAGAAATAGTAGAGGTTTAGGAGTATTCTGCATAAGGCACTATTAATAGTAAGAATTATTTCATACTTTTTTGTTCATTAAAATAATAATTATTGTTTTTACTCTGGAAGTCGGTTTTAATTTTTTGTTAAAAATAATAATTTCACCCTTTTTAGTAATTTATAAGATTTTTTGCTAATACTAATGTGTTCTACTAAGTGACTTTGGAGCCAGGATACACATTTATGATATGAGAACTTTAAAGTTAATATACCTAGCGCCCTCTCGGAATAGAGAATTGCATAAGCAACTCCAAGAATATACTCGTATCACTGTTTAAATAATAATATAAGCTGGGTGTTAATCAAGCAATGATAAAATTAATGTTCATGCGCCTATCTCTAGAGGCTCTAAAGTTCTGTTTAGTGAATTTCTTTCTATCACAACACTATTAATTAACACAACATAATTATTGTTCATATAATATTATGCTTAAACTACTTAAAACTTCGTTAATATAACTATTTATTTTGTCCCTATAAAAAGGAGTTTCCTACATGTCCGTATGTACCTCATAACTCATAGATCTTATTATCAAATTGCTAACCAAGTTTTAATCATTTACTTTGATATAACAATATAACACCAATATAATTTTTGAAATAGTTCGACAAATTAAGAGTTATGATTTAATGATTCATGGTGTGGTGGTAGTGGTGATAATGATGATGAATGTAACTTGCATAGTAGCATATGCTTTGAGTTCTTAAACCAAAGCCGAAACCCCCAAACTTGTATCTATAAGGAATCCGGAGTTCTCTTAGCACCTTCGGAACCAAGGTATATCTTAGTGCAAAATTTTGCTTTTTGGTAGCATACGCTTAGGATACTTCTCATAAAATCGAAATCACCATATGTTTCCATATAAATTTTGAGGAGTTCCCTCGATCACTCATGGACCTTATCATCAGGTCGAAATAATAAAATAATTTTCAAAATAGCTTAACTTTCTACAGAACAATGTTTAAAGACATCCGTGATCCGTTTTGATCTAAAAATACTATGAAAAATACCTACCAATTATAATAGGGTCATAATGTGAAGGTGTATGGTGGAATGGTGGTGATGATGATGATGATGATTGATGTAATTAGCTTAGTAGTATATGCTTTCAGGTCTTAAAACAACGCCGAAACCCTCAAACATGTATCTATAAGGAGTAAGGATTTCTGTTCACCACCTTCGAACCATGGTATATCCTGGTGCAAAATCTTACTTTTTGGTAACATATGCCTGGAATACTTCATATGAAACCAAAAAAACTATATGTTTCCATTTGAATTTTGAAGAGATCCCTCGATTACTCATGGATCCTATAATCAAGTCACCACTTTTGTGAAAATGGGACCAAATTGGAGTGAAACCTAATACAACAAAACAAAAATTTTGAAAATCGGTTCACAAACGGCGGAGTAATCGTTGAACATACATAAAAAAAAAAATCCACAGCCGAACATATAACCTCCTCGTTTTTTTTGAAGTCGGTTAAAAACACGCTTTAAATGTACGTTCATTGACCATAAAAATTATCAAAAACTTGCGGTACTACGGAACCCTATATTGCGCGTGGCCCGACACGCACTTGGCCGGTTTTATTTTTATTCTGCTTTATTTATGGGACCTTTATAGCAATACACATTTAATGTGATATAAAAACATGAACATATTTGTATGACATGGCGTTGAATTCTAGTGCGTATAACCGTAGGCAGTATTAATGTAAACTTAAGTATTCTTGGCAAAATATATATGAAAACTATGTGTCCTGTACATCGTTTTTATATAATATCTTTTGTTTAAGATTTCAGACAAATTTTTAGTCAAGGCACCCTAATAAATAATAATTCAAAGCTTGAATATATCACTCTTGGACTTCATGTTTATTTTTTTAAAAAACAAATCTTACCAACTTTCTTAAATTAGCCAATTCTAATGGAATATCAGCTGAAAAATGCAATAGTACTAAAATAAAAGCCCAGTAATGAATATAAACGTGTTTTATTACAACGCGATTACGTGCCGTTATTTTATTGCAAACTCGACCATTCTAAGTGATAAATTTAATTGTTTTCGATACGTTTATAGTAGTGAAGTGTTTTATGTTACATTTCAAATATTTTAATTAAAAAACCTGCAAGCTTAACTTGTTATTTGTTAGTGCTTCGCGTTGTATAATTGAATAATCTGAGTTTACAAAATTGAACTCAAAAAACATATTTCTACCGTCTACGTACGTGTTATTAAATTAAAAACAAACGTTTTTAAAGGCAAATAATACAGTTTTATTTGTATTAAGTAAATGAAAAAAAAAAAATCAGCCGATTGGCAGTCAAAGAAGGTGTCCTATCTCAGTGCTATGCCAACACTTACATGGGAATGATGAGTAAGTTTTTTATAATTTAGGTTTTGTGATGACAATAATAATTTAAACCATTGTAATTTTCAGATTGTTGTTTTACACACACAAACTTTAACTTGACTGGGCCAGTAAATTTAGTCAAGTCTAAATTCTAAATTCTTTCATAAAATGCTACCTGTGGAGGTTTGTAATTGGCTTTTCGTTTTCTACAATTTAGATTAAATTAATATAGTTAGCTGTAAGCCCCCCAAACATAATAAAATAAAATAAAATAAAATATCATTGACTCATCAGGTTGAGCGCCGATGCAGAAAATCCAAGTGAATATTTAATTTCACGGCGATTATTTAATATCCAAAGCTCAACCCTCATTAGTGAGCCTTCCCTGTACTTTGAATAATAATAGACTTTGAAAACTGATTGGTGTAAGGTGCAAACGAGATACCGATCAAAACGAAACAGCAGCAGGCATACATTTTGCGGTGCGCTAGAAAGTGCGCGGGATCTTATATCCTCTCCTAAAACGCGCGGGCGGTCTAAACTTTTGTCTTACTTAATCCTTCGATCGCGGATTCTTGGAAATCTGTAGTTATTCTATTGTTGTCGTGGTTACCGGTGTTCTTATGAGGCTTGATGGGATGCGATAAGGTCACGTGATCTGTTGCGAGTTCAATATGTACATCTAGATCAGCCTTTCCCAAAGTGGGCGATAGCGCCACTTGTGGGCGCTGAAGGTCTGAAAGGGGGCAGTGTGGGACCCAGAAAAAAATGGGGGCATTGTGTAAAGGCTTGGGGGTTATTTATTTTATCAGGATGCATTTTAAATTGAAAAATGGGGGCGCTATTGTTCTTAAAATGGGCGGTACACAAAATAAGTTTTGGAACCTAAATTGTTCATAAAGTGGGCGGTAGACAAAATGAGTTTGGGAAACTCTGATCTAGATAGTCGTGTATTTTTTATATAGTCGTGTATTTTTTGGCCAGTCTGCGCAGTGCGCAACCTTAAAGGTGGTCTTGGGCGTTGATAAATATCCAGTTTATAACAAATTACAAACCTTAACTCCGAAGGATTCTAATGGATTCACTTTATAAATATTAATTAATTAAAGTAATTAAGTATGGCTTAGATATGACGCTTTTTGATTTGATTGCTAAAGTCTTATTAAGTTTAATAATCTTACCTTCTAAATATATTTACGCAGCTTACAACTATTATTATTAGTATTGAAATACACGATGTGAATTATATACAAAAAACTTATGTATAAAAATGGATTTTCAAATGTGTTAGTCAAGCTAAAACTCGAAAACGCCTGAACGGATTGGGCTGATTTTAGTCTTAAAATGTTCGTTGAAGTCCAGGGAAGGTTTTGAAGTGACACGAAGTTCACCGGGACAGCTAGTGCTACGTAAAATTTAAACGTATTCATTTAGATTTGCTGTTAGTAATTATTCACTCAACATACAAACAAAATATTCTATCAAAAGGTGAAAAATAAAAGGAACATTAATATATTTTTAATTACATTTATGTATAAGTAGATCTTTTGGATGCATCAAAGTTATGTTTTAAATGTTGAATATGGAATGTTTTCTAAATTCAGTCTTTATTATATTTTTAATTACATTTATGTATAAGTAGATCTTTTGGATGCATCAAAGTTATGTTTTAAATGTTGAATGTTTTCTAAATTCAGTCTTTATATTATTACTAGCAATTTCTTTCCCAGAGGGAGTTTCAAATTTTATAATTTTAGAGCTGTTTATTCAACTATCACTTGAACATACATTTCATTGTTTCCTATAATTAGCCTTGCTAATGAGGAGATCGTATATTTTTACGCAAAAATATTTCTTCATATTTGAACAAGTTTGCAAGTTTTACTACTGGTGTGAACAAACATATTTTGTTCTTCATAATATTTTAATTACTTTTATTTGTTAAGAAAAACTCATAGTTTTGCAATAAAAACAATTAAAACGAATAAAATTAACTAGAAGCAATTGACAAGTTTTTACAAAAAAGTCATGGTTACTCAACTCAATACATTGAGTTGTGTGATAAGACGAGTGCTTTAACAAGCAGTAGAATAAATTTTATATTATGCATAGCAGCTAATATTTAAAATTTTCGTGTGACAGTGTTTGTGCACAACCCCTCCAAAACGGCTCAACCGATTTTAATGAAATTTTGTATATTTATTCGTTAGGCCTATGAATAGGTTGGTACTATAATAATTGGTACTAGAATTAATTTATATGTCAAAACAAAGTTTTCCGGGTCAGCTAGTATTTGTATATTTTTCAATGATATTTTATCACCAGTGTTTCGATTAAGCTGTTAAGCGCCTCGCACGCTCAGTGCAACACTAAGTGAGCTAAGTTCACTTAAGCAATCTAAGCGCTCGCGAACTTGGGCGATATAATCCATTACCGACGCCATATTCTCACGTAACGGAATTAAGCGTCGTCTATAGTGATATGTTTGGCAAGAAATTACCAAAAACGTACTAACAATAAACTTTGAAATAAGGGAGTATTGAGAATCTGATGTGCAAATCATAGCAAATAAAAAAGTTGTACAGGGTGCAATAGGGTATTTGACAATTTTTGAAAAATATTTTTAAACTATTCTTCGTTAAGAAATAAACATATTGTATTAATATTTCCGGGAAATATTTTGTATTAATAAAGAAAATGAATAATAAAGTTTAAATTCTCCAAGTCGCGCGAAAAACGCTATTTAGAAAATGGCGACGATCACATGACGTCGATGACGTCACTGGCAAGTAAACACAGTTACAATCAAAAGAGCTAAGCTGTTTTTCCGTAGGTTTTCTTTAATTAATCCGTGATAATGGTGTATAAATGGTGTGCAGTGCCAGAATGTAAAAATACGTCTCTAAAAACTCCAGAAAAAATATTCGTTTCTGTTCCAACTAATCCCAAAAGACGAAAAATGTGGTTACAATTAGCTCGAAGAGACCCAAAGAGCGTTTTGTCGCATTCAAACATTTTTATGTGTGAAGATCACTTTGATGTAAGTATTAAATTAAGCTTTTAAGACACTAGACAGAAGTTATCTAGAATTTCATACAAGATTATCATAATAATAACCTATAATGTAGGTAATATGTTATGAAAATATTGTCGCTTATTGTTGACTGTTGATATTAATATTATTGTCTTTTGTGTCAAACACAACATTGTTAAATAGGTACCGTACGGTACTGGGTACATCAAACATAGGCAAAGTTGTATGATATAATCAATATTGTGTGTTTGTCTTTTCAGAAATACCAAAAACTCTAGACAAAGAAACTTCTACTGAAACTGTTGTAACTGTTGAAAAATCTGTTCAAGTGACAACGAAAGTGACTAAACATTTTAGGAGCAAAGCTGTGCAAGTACGATCACAAAATAAAAGTATTTCCACCTCACCGTTGAAAGTGTGTACAACATCCAGTTTCACTTCACCTTTTAAAATTGAACCATGTCGTCTTCGTCCATCACACTCAGGAGCTGTTAACACAGTGAAGAAAAAGATTGTCCTTGAAGATGAAAGATCAGACAGTGAAATATCTTGTTTGGAAAGTGGCCATTTGTCTCCTTTTGTACTTACAACTACATCATCATCATCAAAAGTGACTGACTCCGAGAGTTTTGCCACCGAGATTGAAGATACTATGGAAAAAATGCAGTGCCTTAAAAATACTATGCGTTTGATTGAAAACAAACCTACAATGTATATTGGTATTTCCAAAGACTGTTATTTTTTGATTCAGTTAATTCATAAGCACACTAATATAAAAATTGAACATATTTTACTTTGTTTAAAGAAAATTAGACTAAATAGCACATTTTCAGAATTAGAAGATAATTTTGGAATGTCTCTATCATATGCAAGTAAAATATTTTTGTCTAATATCCCAATATTAAGTAGTGTATTAAATAAATTTATTGTTGCTTTAGATAAAAAAAAACATAAAAAAGAATCTCCCAATTGCATTCAGACACAATTATTACAATGTCAGTTGTATCATTGATTGTCTAGAAATCGATATACAGAAACCGTCCAAGGCTTTATATCAGGCATTAACATGGTCGGACTACAAAAAAGGGAATACTGTGAAGTATTTAATTTCATGTACACCTAATGGTTTAGTCAATTATGTATCACAAGGGTTCGGTGGCAGAACCAGTGACGTCACCATAGTAGAAAACTGTAGCTTTATAAATGGCTTAGAGCCAGGAACTTACATCTTGGCTGACAGAGGCTTTAAGCACCTTGAACCTTTACTTCATGCAAAAGGAATGAAATTATTAAGACCACCTAGTGTAAGTGCTGGTGCAAAATTGACTAAATCTGAAGTTCGACAAACTAAAATCATTGCAAGCTTACGAATTCATATTGAAAGAGTCATAAGACGATTAAGGGAATTTCACATGTTAAAGCAACATTCAGTTATAAATACAAATATGCGTCGTTTCCTTGACCATATTATTATTATTGCTTGTGCACTAATTAATTTGCAGGATTCTCTAATTAAATAATGTGGCTAGCTAGTTAAGGAATCAAAATGAAATAATATATTATTACCTTTATAACATGTTTTTTATTGCTCACTCACTTATATTTGTATTACATAGTAATATGGGGTATATATTGTGTTTCCAAAACGAATCTAATTTATTTATTAAGTTATTTACATAATCATCATCATAGCATTCTAAAATGATGTCAACTTTTTGTGTCTGCTCGAAGTTACTGTCTGCTACACAAAAATAACATTTTTGCAGACCAGTTGCATACATTTGCAGTTGCACCTGCGCTTTACATTTTTCAGAAAGGATGCCATTTTTTATATAATTTCCTTTAGATTTAGCCTTAGTAGGACACTTTATTTCTATAACAGCATCTTTCATTACTCCGTCAGGAGATGCAGCAATCACAGGATTGTCTTTACAGATATAAAGCCCGCAGGAAGTTATTTTTTTTTTCAATTTGTTGCTTACAGTCTTACGGACAGAAAGTTCTAATTTTCTACCTCTTTTCATGGCCACTGTATCAGGAATTTTTGCACCCATTATAGTGGCCACTAATGTTCCATCAGGTGTGTGGCAGACACTAGCTTCATAGGCCTTTGAAGCAGTGATGCGGCCATACCGCATCTCATACCATAAGCTACTTTTATTCTGCTGCCTTGTTGCTTTTTCTACACTTTTGATAATGTCACTTGTGAATGTACTTTTCATTATGCCTAAGAGCATGTCTATATCATTTTTAGTTTCTTGATGTAGATTTATCATAAAACTATGTAATGAGTATTTCATAATGTCACTATGCACAAAATCATCTTGAAATTTTAGCAATTCACACTTGTTAATTTTTCTCTTTTTGGCTTCTAAAATAAAATCTTCGTATAGTGCTGATGTGCTAGGTCTGTGTGGAACAGGGGTCTTGGTCATTTGTTCTATAGTGATGAACTTAAACCAGCGGGCAGCGGGGCGGGAGCGGCGGCGGTGCGTTCCAATGTACACAGGGTGCAATTAAACCTTCCTGCCAAATTTTGATTTATTGATCCTTGTTAAAAATAAAATACACGTATTTTTTCTTTTATAATCACTTAGTACTAAAATGTTTAGAAATAGCTTCCGAAAGTTATCCTAAAAATCACTACAATTAATGGACACTACGCGTCGCCTCCCCCCGCGTCACCTCTCATACCTACCGCCGCGAGTGACCGTTCTGCAACGATATTAAATTGGGATAAAATATGTCATTCAAACAATAACACCCAATTTTTTTTGGTTAAATGGACTGTCATGTTACCTAAGCCTTTTTTTTCGACGGGAAATGCATTGAGGCATCCAAGGGGAATTGGGGACTCTCCCACGAGTATGTGGGGCTCGCTGCGGCCGTAAGGATGGTAAATGACCGCAGCCCTACCCACTAAAACCCGTCGGTACTCTTCGTCTTCCCGTTGCCGAGTCGCGAGAACGTGTGAGCTCTACTCCGTGGCTCGACAATCGTCCGCCCGCGTATCAATAGCGGGCCCGTCCTCTTTGAAGCACTGTCGCTATGCTTCTGTCACCGAACAGAGGCCCTCCCGGGGCTTGCATAGGCATGATACCTAAGCCCTGGAAAAAAATTGTCAGGAAAGTTTAATTGCACCCTGTATTTAACCTAAAAAAGAGACATTATTAAAAGCTTTTCTTAAAAAAATAAACCTTCTTTTGCGAGTGACAACTCACTTGCAACAACTTTGATGTTATCATGGGCTTTCATCACCCTCATTTCCTCGTTAAAAACATACTGCAACCAAAAATCTCTTGCATTCCTAGCTAGCTAGCCTCGAGTGAAACCACAGGTGGTAGCTGTATTTTTACAGTTCCCTGCCATCGGACAACTGGAGTTTAAAATATGCCTCACTGGCCACTGCACGTCGTCTGACCCATTTCCCTAGATAATGCCTGTCTAGACTTTAGCTGGGAAATCAAGGCATCACACTTCATTCTGAAATGAAAATTACTGTTTTAGCCCGACTGTGTTAGGAGAGTTATGTATCTCTATAGCTATGTCCACACTGTGTACTTTCATCTTCAACTTTCGTCATCTTTCATTCAACTTTTGTATTGGCGCATTCTATAATTGAATGCGTCAACGAACGCAACGCCAACATTGTCATTTTGTTCAGTTGCAGTGTCTGTCATCTTATTGTAACATGTGCGACGAGAACTAGACGAGAACATTTTACTGGGTAGAATATGTGCGCCTTATTTGGTCATAAGAAATTCCAGAGAAAAAAGAACAAAGAGTAAGTTTTGGATACGGTCAGAGGGTATGCGTCGCGGGTATGCCTCACGTGCACTGTTGATGATGCATGCCCTTAATGAACAAAAAAGGCACAGTGTGGACATAGCTAATGGCACGCTCGGCCTAAAAAGCGTGTCGGCGTTCCAGTCGTGAAAGTTTCATTGGACATTTTAAAATTGTACCTTCTAGATGACACCCGCAACTCCGATACGCCAAAATTCGTTTATCGCGGGGAAACCGTAAAATTTTCCGGGATAAAAAGTTTCTTATGTCCTTTCCCGGGACTCAAAGTGTACATTCCAAATTTCAGCAAAATCAGTTCAGCGGTTTAGGCTTCAAAAGGTAACAGACAGACACAGACACAGTTTGGCATTTTTAATATTAGTATGGATTGTTAAAATGATTAGACTGTTTTTATTCATTACACAATATAAAACAATTGAAAATTAATTTGCGTATCTGGTTTCAATAAAATGCCTCCAACTAATTTTTTTTTAATTTTAGGCTCAAATAACTATTTCATTTCTTCTAAGCTTCGAAGCATAATAACTCTCGACTGACTGTGACAAGGAAAGTATATTTGTAAGCACTTAATTCTTTTGTTTTTGTTTCAGATGTGAACAATTATGTGGTCTAGTGCAATGGGACACAGTGGTAGTGCGATGCAGGTATGTAAAATATGATAGCTAGGATTAACTATTAAGTATAACAATAATTATTATTATTTAGCAATAGTCAAGGCCGGCCTTTTTCAGAGCAATTGCCTCTATAATAGAGATTTGGTAAACATTTTAATTTAAAATTAAGTCGATAAGACTGTTTTAGGAACCCCTTACCACTCCTTATTTAGTTAAAAATATTGCAGAATAAAACTAAGAATATTTTGATTTAACACAAAATCATTAAAAGTAATAATATAAATTATAATATGGAATTAATATTAATACATTTTGATTAATTATGAAAATCATTTACATTTTTAGACTCTAACTGTTAAAACTTGTTCGCTTATTTAAATTACATAGCGATTAACTTAATTACTCATAACTGGCTTAAGGCCAATGAAAAACGCATAATGTGCATTTTATATAACTTCTGGAAACTGTTGCTCTCATCAGGAATTTCGATTACTTCTTATGTTAGTTTTTCAGCCCCGGCTAAACATAATAAAATTAAAATGAACTTAACGAAGTGTTATTTAAATCCATGTTTATTAGTTATTACAGTCCTTGACGCGATTTAGTTTTATTTTAATAAAACAAATGTCGTATTATCATTCTCAATCCTACTGAAGTTCTGTTTTTTGTTTTTACTTTACTAAGTAATATAAAGAGCTACTAGTGGTTTAAAATCTTTGCTGTATTGTATTGATTATTATGTTATTATGGTGTCATTATGTTATCATTCTACGATAAAAGTTACATTTTATAAGTTGATAAACTACTACGAATTGATATAACATCATAAACCTCAAGTGATTAATTTTTTTCCCGTTGGGAAATGCTTGTGCATTCATAGAATTATAACCTTTAGAAAATCTTCAGCGCGAAAATGTGTCACCCTCGAAATGAGTGAGCTCACTCATCTGAGAGCAGTGTGCCATAGGACGCGGTGACAGTCGGACGTGTTTCATGCATTGGTTTCGTAAAATATGCATTGAAAGCGTGAAATGAGTGAAAGAGAAAGTAGTTTATGCTATTACTGTAAGACAAAGAGGACGATAATATTTTCTCGATACACATTTTGCATGCAAAAACATTACTACAGTTTAGATGGCGTATGCCATATCTAAGTATTGACATCGTTGTGTGCATTTCCGACAGCCTGGAGGACCGCCTGGATATGTGGGAGTGCAGAGGGACTCCTCGGGTGCTGCGGCAAGGTGGAGCACCCTTGGTTACCCACCAAAACCTTACGGTGCCTCCTCTTCGCAAGTCGGCCGCTGGACCTGCCTGAGGCTAAAATTGCCTAAAGTGATTCCTAATAAAATTATTGTTGGTGACCTAAAATAAATGAATAACTACTTCTACATTTAACATGAAGTGTTTTAAAATCATTTGTTTTTCTATTATTCCCAATTGTAGAAACAGTCGCATAATAAATAATATCTGCATGGATGGACTAGCAGGTTTTGCATATTTTCCCAATGTTTACAATCTGTTATTGGAACTGCTCGATATTGTACGGGCCCGTGATTTTCAATACTATTAAAAACATGTTTTGATTTCACTTTTGTGTTAGTTCCCTTTGTTTTTTCCAATTGTCATTCCAATGTTTGTCACGATTTCTTTGTTTCCGTTTTATCTTGATTCCATAATACATAAACAGTAAAGTTAATAATGTTATTCATTATAAGGATTTGTTTGGTGACTGTTAGATAAATAATATTTAGCAATATGATTTATTTTAGCAATATTATATTTTAGCAATATGATATTTAGTAATATGATTTACTTAAATTTATTTTGTAAGTAACAAAATTATAATAAATATTATGTTCAATATCAAATACACCACCTATTAGTTCTAACAGCGTATTAATGTAGTTGCAATACAACAAAGCAGTTTATAATTAGCTGGGCATTTCACCGACATGTTTAAAACTTTATTAGCTTAGGCAAAATTTGTTAAGTGGTCGCCGCTTCACATTTCATGCACAGATTGTGAAGTGGTCCAGTGGTCGAAATCAACCGCAAAACCACTAAAAGTTATTATAGTTAAAGCTGGCTGTAATGAGTTCAGTTTTCAATTGAAGAATGCAATTCATTAATTAAAGCTATCGATCTGTTAAATGATTGTTATTTACCTGTGTACGAATCTGTTCGTAGCTTTTCCACTTAATGGACAAGCAGATGTTGCCCCCAAATGCATTCAGATAAAAATAAAATAAATACAACGCTGAGTCCATGCCTGGGACTTAAATATTTACGTATGAAATTTTATCAAAACTAGTTCACTGCTAAGCAAAAAGGTACAACGCGCTACGAAGTGCTATAACATGCTGCGAAGTGCTAGAACAAGCTTCAAACACTACAACGTGCTAAGAAACACTACGATGAGCAACGAAACGTCACAATAAGCTTCGAAACACTACGACACGCTAAGAAACACTATGAGTTATAACGTGCTACGAAGTGATACAATAAACTACGAAACACTACAACACGCTTGCGCACGAAACACTACAACAAGCTATGAAATGCTACAACGCGCTTCTGTATACAGTATACTGCGTACTGGCAGCGAATCATTATGAAGCCCCTTGATACGTGTATGGGGTAACGAAATCACAGACTCAAACATTGCAATGGGCAACAAAATGCTACGAAGCGTTACAAAGTGTTATCAACTTCCACAAAGCGGTTTGAAGAGCTACAACACGTTACAAATCGAGGCTATAATATTATGACGAAATGTTCTACATCATATAGTTTTTATATAGTTTTTTTACGAAAACTTGCAACGTGATATAAGGCTTAAAGAACCTATCAACGCTTTAAAGAACCTATCAAAGCTTATATAATTACCTTATGTAATTTATATTTCATATGGACCATGTCTGAAATAAACGATTTGAATTGAATTGAAAGCCCTTTTTTTTTTTTTTTTTTTTTTTTTCGTTGGGGAAATGCTTTTACGCATCCCCGGCAGTCTGGGGAGGGCTACCGGGGTATGTGGGACTCCCTGGGGGCGGGAAGCCGCGCCCGGGCATACCCACTAAAACCCCAA
This sequence comes from Polyommatus icarus, assembly GCA_937595015.1. Taxonomy (NCBI): domain Eukaryota; kingdom Metazoa; phylum Arthropoda; class Insecta; order Lepidoptera; family Lycaenidae; genus Polyommatus; species Polyommatus icarus. The sequence continues at coordinate 6,662,218 of OW569322.1, read as the reverse complement.
CGGTGTTCCTGCTCTTCCGCTTACGACAGAGCCACGGGATACGCGGAATACACAACCGCGACCCTGCCAGCAGATGCCCCTAAAGGCTTCAGTGCATGGCTGTTAGGCCCACACTGTCACTACGACGCGATGCGCGGAACACTTAGCGCATCGCGACCAACTCGGGGTCTCGGTGATGTTAGGCAACAGCGTCCCCTCGCCGCCACCTCGAGCTCCCCATCTAAGTCGGGACGTCGGGACCATGTCTGACCCTTTGCCTACGCCTTTGCCTCCTCCGAGGGTCGAGTGACACCGCCTCGCGTCTACGCTCAGACTCCTCTTTCGCTGACATCACCTCCTCGGCAAATGTCGCGACGGCTCTCCAGGAATTTTCGCTGCTCAGCATCGCACGTACGATCGCTGGCAGCGAGATATCATCTCCAATGGCGGCTTGCAGAGCCGCTCTTTGTTCGGTCCATGCGGGACAGGCCAGCAAGGTGTGCTGTGCCGTGTCCCGTTCGTCGTCGCAATGGTGGCAGGCTGTTGTCTGCTCACGTCTGGCAATGTCACACAGGTACCGACCAAAACACCCGTGTCCAGTCAGTACCTGTGTGAGGCGGTAAGTTAGAGCACCGCCTTCTCTGTCAGCCCACTCCCTCAGTACGGGACGCATAGCAGCTAGTAGGTCGACACTAACTGTGGACTCGCTTAGGCGCGCAAGCCACTGCTCAAACGCGTGGTCTTTCGCTTGATTTCTCCACTGTCGTATGTGGTCTGGCGGCGGAATATAGCCTGCCTCGCGCTCAGCCTGGCAACGCCAGTAGATATCGGCCAACGATTTGGCTTCGATGTCCCAAGGGACGCTGCCTGCGAGGACGCATGCTGCGTCTTTCGAGATCGTGCGGTATCCTCGTACCGCTCTGATAGCCAGTGTGCGTTGCAGTCTGATCAGGATCTGTCTGCATTTTGGCGCTAGGTGTTCGGCCCATATTGGTGCTCCGTACATGCACATTGAACGCACTATGCCCATGTACAGGTTTCGACATTTTAGGCTGGGTCCTCCCAAATTAGGGAGCAGCCTCGCAAGTCCTCCGGCAGTCTTCGAGACTTTCTCCGACAAACTTCGAAAGTGCTCTTTAAAAGACCACCGGCTGTCCAACACAAGACCTAAATAAGTCATGGACTGACGCACTTCAATTCGCGTACCTCCCACGATCACAGCAGCACCCACTGGCAGCGCATTCCGCGGGCCATGGAAGCAGATTGCCTCGGATTTTTCCAGGGCGACCTCGAGTCCCAGGGCGCGTATGCGGCGCACCACTTCTGCGACCGCAGCGGTCGCCAGTATTATGGCATCTCGCTGTGTCTTCCCGCGACAGACTACTGCTGTGTCGTCCGCGTAACATTCTAGCTCTACTCCACTTAGGTTGACTCCTCGCAACACCCAGTCGTATCCGATGTTCCATAATTCTGGGCCAAGAGATGACCCCTGTGGAACACCGCATACCACTGCCATTTTAACCCAGCCGTTCTTAGTCGGGAACTCTATGTACCTTACTGAGAGGTAACTTCCGACTGTCTTTCTTAAATACTTGGGCACTTTATGGTACCGAAGTCCCTCTTTGATAGTTGCCCAGGGCAAGGAGTTAAAGGCATTCGATATGTCAAGTGACACTGCCAAGACTACTCCGCCCTGAGCAACTTCTTCCTCCACTATCGTCCGCAACTGAGCAATCGCACCGATGGTCGATCGTCCTGCTCGGAATCCGAACTGGTTCGAGTTCAGGTTCGGGCCAACTCGGTTGAGATGTTCGGTGAGACGTGCCACGATGACCCTTTCCAGCATTTTACAGACTTCATCGAGCAGGACGATAGGGCGGTATGCTGAGGGTCGATTTTCGGGTTTTCCATGTTTTCGGATAAGGACCAGTTTTCCACTTTTCCAGTGGCGAGGAAAACGACATTGCGAGAGGCAGATGTTAAGAACCATGAGCACTCGCTCTTCCATTTCTTCCATTGCGAGTGCCCATACGCGACCTGGAATGCCATCTAAGCCAGGGGCCGTATTTCTCTGCCGCATCTTCCTGACTACTATGGCAAGTTCCGCCGACGTTATTGGTGGAACCTCCTCATCGTCATCGGTATCGTCCGGGGATGCCATCGCTGGCGGAGACCACTCGGCTCTTGACGGGAATAAAGTTGAAAGGACCGTCTCTCGTAGTTCTGGCTCTAGACTCTGGGTGAGAGGTGGGGCAGATGGGCGAAGTTTCTGCCTTACAAATTTGTAAGGCCGCCCCCAAGGATCGCGATCTAGAGTCTCTAACCATTCGGTCCACGCTTCAGACTTGGCTCGCCGAATGCCTGCCTTTAAGGCGCTTCGGGCATCTCTGTAGGCTTCATATGCGGCCTCTTCGGTGTCTGCATTTCTATTGCGTCTTCTTCGAAGACGCGTATATCGTCTGTGAGCTGCTATGCATTCCGTTCGTAGCCGATGGATCTCCGAACTCCACCAGTACACTTTGCGTGCGCGCTTAGCTGATCTGATTCTGGGCATAGACGCATCACAGATCTGCGTCATTGCCTCATTCAACCATTCTGCCGCTGTATCTGCATCTTCTACCGGCGGCATTGGTACCAACGACTGCACTATGGCGGCCTCTATTAAGAGGTCCTCGTTCAATTGGCGTAGAGACCATCTGGGCCCGCCGTAAGGTGATGGTTGGCGACCCGGTCTCTCGTGAAAGTCGGTAATGCTAAACCGGATGTACCGGTGGTCCGATAAAGTCTCCACATTTTGGAGAACACGCCACTCTCTGGACCGCTGTGCAACACTAGGGCTAGCGAGTGTGATGTCAATCACCGATTCCCCCCGTTGGCGTACGCAGGTACTGGCATTGCCGTGATTGAGCACTACTAGGCCAGTTTCAAGTATCCATTCCTCAATTGTTCGTCCTCTAGTATTCGTCGCCGGGGAGCCCCAAAGCGCTGACTTTGCGTTAAAGTCTCCGGCGACGATTACCGGATTAGGCGTTCCGCTTATGAGAGCCGATAGTCGTGATAAGAGCTCCTTAAAATCAGCTATCGGTCGGTTGGGCGAGAAATACACGCTTAACACAGTAAACGAATCGAAATGAACTGCGACAAAGCCGTGTCCCTTCACTGCGCTACTAGATGCTATGGTTCTTGGGCCGGTGACTACAGCAACTAATGAGTCTTCATCACCAAACCAGTTCGTGTTAGGCAAAACACGATATGGCTCAGATATTATTGCTATGTCAATGGACCACTGCGCCATGGACTGGACCAGTAGGTCCTGTGCGGCGGCGCAGTGGTTCAAGTTACACTGCAGGAAACTTATATGGGCCATTATTATTGGGTCTCCGTTAAGCTGGTCTTCTCTGCTGCAGAAGCCGGAGGAGATGTTGTCACGGCTATCTGAGGATTCTTGCTCTTTTCAGAGCTGGTCTTCTTTTTGTTTTTAGGGGCTGATTTACCACAGGTTGCGCTTCCAACGCGGTGATCGGCCGGTCTTCCTTTCGATACGCATAGTGCACAATGCGGAGCGTTCTGGCATTGCTGCGATATGTGACCTGGTTGACCACAGCGAAAGCAGAGATCACTGCGGTCAACGTCGCAAGTACACTTGCTCTTCGCATGACCCGACTCCTGGCACTTATAGCACCGCATGGGCCGAGCTGGCAGTAGTGCTACGCGGGCTACAACCCACCCCACGTACAGTTTGGTACTGGGGTTAGAGATGGTCTTTGCGGCTTCTACCGGGCAACTCACCCATGCAGTACCTAGACCATTCCTACCGATGCGTATTTGGCCCACCTTAATTGTCTCAACTGGACATTTGGCGGCTCTTGCGATAGACTCGGCAACTTCTGTGGACGTAACCGAGTCGTCCAACCCTGACACCCGAAGCTCGGCACACTTTTGGGGTCTGGAGATACGCACATTGTGCTCACCCAGAATTTCCTTAAGTTTACCAGCTAGAGCGTCCGCCTTTTCATTATACGCGTCGCCCGAGACCTCGAATATTCGGGCTCCAGTCACCGCGACCTTGACTTTGACCGCAGGGAATTCAAACGCCTGCTGGACCAATCGTTTCTTCGCTTCTTTAAGCACTTCTCCGTATGAAGCGCCGCGCTCCTCTGCCTCCGGCTGTAAAGTGAGGACCACAGCTGCAGTCTTAGGGACGCGTAACTTTCTACTTTTCTTTTTCTTTTTCTTCGGCGCATTGCCATTCTTTTTTCCCACTTGTTCTTTTCTTTTTCCACCTCTTTTCACTACTTCAGTCCACTCTATGGATTGAAGTACACTTGGAGCTGTTGTTGCTACTACAGGGGCGTCTTGTCTTGCACTTGCCGCCTCTATAGCTGCAGCAGTTTTCCGCGTCTTCTTTACTTTTTTAGGCGCTGGGCCTGGATTCGTCGGTGGCATCAGTGTTGTGTTCGATGCCGTCGGTATTCCTATAAACTCTGTCTGCGACTGCTCTGCAGACATTGATGCCTTCCTTTTGTCCGCAGCAAGTGGGGGTCTCAGACGTGGCTCCGGTAAGAGTCGAGCCTCGAGGCCTTCCAGCCGTGCATCCAGTCTAGCGCTCGATAGCGAGACTGCCTCACGTACAGCCCGCTCGATCAACTCTTCCGTAGTTAAAGTCTGCTTTGTAGGAGCGCCACGCGGCCGAACGACGGCGAGCTCCCGTTTGACGGTCTCTAATTCTTTTTTTAGATTTGCGAGTTCACGAGAAAGGCGTGCATTTGCCTTTTCCAGCGATCTGGTCTCTATTACTGACGAGCGGGTCAGCAAAACCGAGCAAGCCTCTTGCAAGTTGCGGGTCGCAGTCTTGATGGCCTTGATGCAAGGGTCATTCAGGTTGCTGGTTTTAGTGACTGACTCGGAAATGGCAGCTAGGCTACTTGATATAGTGGCGCCCAGTGCACTTTTTGTCTCCTCATCTGAACCTAGCACTGCATCCGAATATTCGGAGGTCCCTGATGCTCGCGATGATCGGGGCGGTTGAATTCCCTGTGTTAGTTCCAAAACCTCTCTGTCCATTTGGACTTCTGGAAGCTGTCGTTCCATACCTTTTTTATTTTTCAGGCCTGCATGCTCGCCTGTGGTAGGCGGTCGTCCTCTTCCGCGTTTAGCGCGCGAGACTTTTGTTTTTTGCGGACTTGATTGGTTCGACGGCTCAGCATCCGATTCCCCATCCGCATCATCCTGTCCAGGTTTTCGCTTTTGAGCGGTGGTCCTATCTTTTAAATATACCGCCTGCCTCGTAAAAACAGCGGTCTCATTACCGCTTTCTTCAGAAGCTGACGTACATTTACTAGGTCTTCTATAGAAAACCGACGTTTCAATGTCTTTATCTATGTCCATAGTTGTGACTGTTGGCATTATCGCCCTCGAGCCACTTCGTGTCATAATCCGGGTTGTCTTATCCAGTACGGTCATGTCCGAGGTGTCACATTCTTTAAAAGCGTCTTCCGTTCTCACCAAAGCAACTTTAGCCCCCCCCGTATACATGGGGCGACCCCCCGCCGAAGCAGGAGTGTGGGATTCTCCGGCGTCCACCGGACTACCGGAACCCACCCGGGGAGAATTTTTTCCATTGCTTACTTCCATATTTGATCAATTTCTCAGGGTGATTCTGCCCTGTTGTGGTACCCTTGCGGCGCAGACCTCCCGCTCGCCATGCATCCCAAGGTCGGGTACCTATACCGGGGATTGGGGACCCACGGGTCCATCCGTCAAATCATACACTCACTGACATATCCACAGAAACACACACTAATGTAAAGAAGAGGTAAACAAAAAGGAAATATAGAGTAGAGAAGATGGTGAAAATAGACAAAATAAACCAAAGTAAACAAAACGAAGAGTACACTAATAAAAAGACAGAAAGATAGGAAAGACCGACGTTCAGCCATCCTAAGTACCTCACCCCGTGTAAAGTGCGGGGTGGCGCACCCAGGAGCCCAGGGACACCAACGAGGAGGAACCGGTATCGCCCCCTGAATTGAAAGCCCTGCAACCCCAAAGTCTACTTTCTACGTATTAAATTCAACTACAATTCGATGGATTCATCGGCTTGTAGTTGAATTAAATAAAGCCTATAGCCACTAAATATATTATGATTATATTTTGTGGCTATAAGCTTTATGTAATGAAATAAAAGTTATAATTTTGAAACAAGCATTTGAAATCCATGCATAAAATGTTACAAGAAATAGAAGTGTGATTCAAGTAAATGGTGCTACGAGGCGGATTTTTCCGGAGCATTTGGTCCTAGCTGATCCAAACCATTGATAACGTTAGTTCAGAGGTTCTCAAACTGTTCATAGAACACTTTAAAAACTGGATCCGATGAACCCCCAGCAGCTATAATACTACCAATTTAGAAATCTCGAAAAAAATATTAGTTCTGGCTTTTTTTAAGTAAATGTCATTAATCTTCGTAACATAATATTATCTACCAGTTCTAACAGATGAGTGAAGTCTAGCCTAGTCTAGCCTAGTCTAGCCTAGCCTAGTTTGTTACTCCCAATACCCATCGAATCTCGGGTGGACCCCTGGGGGTCCACCTGAACCACTTTGGGAGTCACTGTTCTAGCTGATCCGAGCCATTGATAACGTTAGGTAAATGGATAACGACTTCCAGGTCCAAGTGTTAATTTCAAAGCGATTCCGAAGTTTTAATAGACCTATTGGAGGAAGTTTTGACAAGTTTTACATTCGTAACTGTTCAAATCACAGTTGTAAATACTTTGATTGAGATAAGAAACCTTAAAATTGCCTTCATTTTGGAACAACTTTTGTAAAATTATATTAAGTGTGCTGAATTTTTATAATGTAGATACAGATTAAATACGATCGATGTAAATTGTAATTACTAAAATTGCCTGATTTGGTTAAAATCTGTTCAGTAGTTTTTGCGTAAAATAAACATACTGGCTCACAAACTTTAATTTTACTGTACACTGCATTCAACTAATACGTCTTATTTATCAACTTTGTACAAATAGTCAAAGAGCTCGATATCTGAAAATGTTTTATTCGAACACTACAAATTCTCTGAGGGTAAGATACTGACAAACTATTATTTTAACTATACACGGCATTCAACCAATACTTATATTTTATCAACTTTGTACAAATAGTCAAAGAGCTCGATATCTGAAAATGTTTAATTCGAACGTTACATATTCTCTGAGGGTAAGATACTCACAAACTATAATTTTAACTATACACGGCATTAACCCAATACTTATTTAACTTTGTACATATTATAGTCAAAGAGCACGATATCTGCGAATGTTTTATTCGAACGTAACACATTCTCTGAGGGTTAGATAAAACATCTTATTGAGGACGTTATCGCGTTGTAAAACAAAACGACGTCGTTCGTCGACGTGTCGGATCTCCATTACCAAATTGTATGTAATCCTAAGTTTGATGATCAAAGTTCCCTAAAATCATTAGAGATCATTAGTGTGATTTTTGGACTAATTAAAATATTAAAATTTGTGGAGTTTTGAGAACGACTGCCACTTACGTACAGTAAAATACGGTACACAATTATAATGTGAGATAGTTTCATCAGAAACTAAAAGAAAAACTACAAAAAAATCCACTAAGAAATTCCCAACTGATTGAACTCAATTTTTTTGTAAAAAACTTTTATAACGACCGACGTTGTGCAATTTTGGACAGATAAAAATGTTAAGCTCGCGTCAAGACGTGACTTGATCAAAAATTCGTAAGAAGGGAGAAGAATACACCGACAGAAAGAAAGTAATATTCGCCTATCACGAGACAAAAATGCATGCCTACGCTGCTGTTCTATTTTACTACAACCAACACCGATGGAATGCGCTCGGTTTTTTAGATAAATTATTATGAACGTACAAATTTTCAGAAACGTAGTAAAAACCATTTTCCCGTACGAGCTCACTTTCCCAGCATCTCTGTTTATATTCCCCAAAACCAACTTCCCAAAATCCGTCACAATCACAAAGTTGGAGCGCCAAGGGATATTTTAATTTAAATTGCAATGTTATTAAAGTTAATTTGCAAAGTTTTATCATTTACCCTCTGATGAGGAGCGTTCACAAAACATGTGTTGAAGAGCGCATTTATAATGTAATTAATGGAACCCCGGGCGCTTCAGTGGTCAGCCGTGTTTTGTGAATGTGCTAATTTTGGGAGATTCATAAATTGCAGCGTGTTGAAAGTGTTTTAATTGAAACTCATAACGATGTAGGTTAATATAGGTTAGGGCTTATCTAAAGCTAAATGCGGTAGTCGCTAATTTATCGTTTATTGAAAGAAACTCTGTTTTACTTGACCTCAGACACAGCTAGAGCCGTGTCCCAGGAAAGGACATAGGATAGTTTAGACCCAAATCAATTTAGCGGTAGTAAATATATATTAGACAACAAAATTTTAATTTTATCACATTTTCAAAAATTCAAAACTTAATAAAAGTGTGAAAAGCTGCAGGCGACAGTTGAACATAATTTTGGAGATGTCGTATATTAAAGACATGACAATTTCGTCGGGAATGCATTAAGATATGTGCAGCGAGAAAATATCTAGAACGGGAGACAATAGCGGAGTTGAGGACGCATACGACACTGCCATAGACTTTGTGATTGCAGAACTGACAATGGCAGAGATATGTATAGGAATGTGAGTGAAACTTTGAAGCGAGTCTAGAACACGTTTACGTGGATGATATTGTTTAAAATACGCGTTAAATGTATGGAAACGAGTAACTTTATTTGATTTAACATGACTGGTATTCCTTAAAATGAGATGAAATAGCTGTATTGTAAAAAAAAGTCTTAAAAACTTTGCTAAAAATCCGTAAACTTCCAAGCACGTCTGGCTTTCTCTAGTCTGTTTTCGTACCCGTGTTTTCGCGTCGTAACATCCCAATGCATCTTACCATTAAGAAAGCGGAGGAACAAAACAAAATAGCATGCCTTCCTCACTTTTTGCTTGACGAAATAAACCAAAGTAACTCCAATGTTAGTGTTTGCTGTAGTTGTTATATTACATTTTAAGTTGCTTTAATTTCATAAAAAATTATTAATAATAGTAATATATTATATTCATAACATATGAACTATATAAAATTATAGATGATTAAAATTATAAATATCAATTATTGTGAGATTTTAACGACTTATTACAAACTTGTCTTGATCATGTAACTCCTCAATTAGTCAATAAATATGTATAAATACCGCTGTTTCAGTACTAATATTAAAATTACTTTTCATTTTTTTTAAACTTTGAATAAAGTTTTGTTATAAAAATATGGAACCAAAATATTGCATCGTAATATTATAATGCACGTCATAAAATAACTTTTATATACGACGTCATGTCTCATGATATTATTTTAACTGAGAAATGTCCAGTGCACGAGCTGGGCAAGTATTATAATAAAAATATGAAATAATTCAATTTCCCCAGATTCCTTTGTCGGACATGCTATAATAAATTCACTATTCGTTCTGAAGCAAGGTTTAAAGTGTTTTGAATAACACACCAAATAACGCTACTCGCATCATAAAAGATATTACTCTAGCCTCTGCTTTATAAAATTTAATATAAGGAGCATTTCGTTAAATTATAAATGTATGAGAAATGTTTCTGTTTAGTGTAGTGAAAATTTGATAATAAAACAACGGGTTGCGAATAAAACAACGAAATAGCCGCAGGCATAAACTTTTTCCGGGCGGTAAAAAGAGAGGGGATTGCTGCTTTTTTTTCGATCATGTCATGACCTGACGCGAGTTTAAAAAAAATCCCATCAAAAAAACGTACGAAGCTAAATAATTTTTCACTTCAAAAATATCGTCTTGCCAGCCTCGCGCACGTCGTGCCTATTATGAAGAAAGTAACAAAACATAAAAATATACTTTGACAGAAAAAAAGCTCGCTAATTGATATACTCGACGTCAATTTTCGGAAACTTTTACAATAGAATCACCAAGCAAACATTCAAAACCTAAAGAAAATGTCGGAGTAGCAAAACGGTAAATATTTAAATTTAACCGCGAGTTCGTAATGAAAATAGAGTGAAGTTAAAGTGAGTGCACAATGAAATAAGGACGGAAGCTAGTTTCGAATACTTGGTTATAAACTAACAAAATACTATTAAAGTATTTGTCGACGGCTTTGAACTACGAGACTTGTCTCATTAAGTCGAGAAAGCTCAGTTAAGCTGCGTGCACACTGGGTGTTTATTTTCGCGAGTTACGAAGTCATTTTATGGTAAACTTAGACTTGCGCTGAACCAAATTTATCTGTCTGTGTCTCACCTAAAATGCACTCACCGAAAATCCTGGGTATGTGAAAGAAATACAAGGGAGTAACGGTGTAGCTAAAGCTATCATATTTAAAATACAATCGGTTTAAGAGCTCACCGACTTAAGCGTGAAATTATTATATTATAATTTAATTAAATTATATTATTATCAGCTTATAGCATACGAATTTAAAAAATAACTAATTCCTTTAAGAAGAAAATTATAATACGTTATAGCAAATTTTAAAACTTCGTAGCAAGTCAAAGCAGTTCTAATGGAGTCTAGATTAAAGGTTTAATAGCGTAGTTCATTTGACTGGGAAAAACCTTATTACATACAAATAGATAATATTATCTGCAGGCTATAAAATATAAAAATATATTCTTCTATTTTAAAATATAGTATCCAAGTAAGGAGGGACTGTGGTGACAGCTCACTGATTTCGTTAAATTTGCCGGAGATTTTGTCCCTTCCTCAATTAGTGCGCCACTAAATAGTGTTGAGACGTTTCATTATTTTATGGTTTCTGGGTTTCATTATTTTTAGGTTTCGGAGAAAATAAATGTTAAACACAAACTGACTTGCGATATAAGAAAGAGTGAAATTTTTATTTTGAATCTTCAATAATCAATTATAAACTTAGACTTTGGCAACACTAAAATAGCTAAAAGTAATTAAAGGGTTTTTTTAAATACTATAATTTAACTCAATGAATTTTAAATTATGTTAGTCTTGCTAAAATGTAAGAACAGCTGAAACGATTTGACTCATTTAAGTATACAAATGGTGGAAGTACAGAGAAGTCTATAGTCTATATTTAAAAACTCATTGCAACATCACATTACTAATGCGAAAGTGTGCCTGTCTGTCCATCTGTCTGTCTGTTTCCTCTTCATGCCTAAATCGCTGAACCAGTTTTGTCGAAATTTGGTATGGAGTTACTTTGAGCCCCGAGAAAGGACATAGGAAAAATTTTAAACCGACTTCAAAAAAGGAGGTTATCAATTCGACGCGTATGTTTGTCATATTTCCAGAACTGCCCAGTTTTTGTATATGATACTCGTAATCTATGACAGCTTCTGAACAAATGTGTGTATGTATGTGTGTTTTTATGTTTGTGCACGCATATCTCCGGAACCACAAGTCTGATTTTAGTGATTCTTTTTTATTGTACTAGGTATTGTTCAACTTAGGGAATTCTGCAAGTTTCATCAAAATCGGTTCAGTAGTTTTTGAGATAGGGAATTTTAATTCTTAATTACGTACAAAAATTTGAAGTCGGTTTTATCTTTTTATTTTAAAATACTATTTATCCCGGAAAAAATTACGGTCTTCTCGAGGTAAACAAATCATCTATAGTATATATTATTTTGAAGATTCAATTTTGAGTACACAGAACTGTATTAGTTTATATTCAAAGCGATATATTTCCATTAGGTGTACTGCTTGCGGCTCCGTGTGTCGTCGGGCTTAACGGAGATTTAGTAATGTCGCATGTCCACATGTACGAGTGTTTCTGATGTGTTTTATGTAGAGTGAATTCGAGAATATTAAATATTAAATTTCATGTATGACACCATACTGTATTCGGCAAAACATGGCGGTAGCGATCATTGACTCCCTGTCAAAAACTTATAATTTTCTTTAAAAACCGCGATTCATAGTGTAGTGTCAGATGTTGTCAAACGCGGTTTTGTATAGAAAATGTCAATTTTTTATATGATATTGAATGTACCGTAACTTCTTGGTGGAAATTCATGTTTCACAGTCAATAATATACACTTTTCATGCACTTTTTCCACTTTTATTTATTTATTTTATTACAATTAAGTTTCACACGACCGGTTTCGATTTGACACCTGATGATGATTTTATTGAAACCGGTCGTGTGAAACTAAATGTAATAAAATAAATTAATAAAAGTTGAAAAAGTGCATGACAAGTGTATATTATTTACTGTGACAAGTTTTTGACAGGGAGTCAATGACCGCTACCGCCATGTTTCGCCGATTACGATATAGAATAACTTTTCTGGGTGTAATAAAACAAAGTAATAATATTTTAGGGTGTTTATGATTCCCCCTGTATAGAGTTCACTCTAAGAGTAGCAGCGCTGATTTTTTTTTACTTTTATTTGGGGAAACTTATGACGCTGGGGCACTTGCCATACAAATTATAAAATAATGTCCTTTCAGCACTGCTACTTCTACAGTCAACTCAATAAAAGACACATACACACTACACACCATAAAGAATAATATTTTTTTTGTTACAGCCTTTATATTAGACTTATAGCTTGGCATTTGTGCAATATATAGACACCGTCGAACATTAATTGTTATTATTTATTGTGTCACCAACTACGAAGAATAATCATTAAATCAGAGCTCAGTAAGCGGTGCGACGTTTTGGCGTTTGTTTTTATAATACACGCACTCAAGATCTGATATCTGATGGATTGGTATGTGTTTAATGACGAAAATAACGTAGACATAATATTAATATGATGAATTATTAAGATGTTATAATTGGTAAATTTCCATGTATAGTGCTTTTAGTTTATTAAAGCTACCTTTATTCACTAATTTGTTTATTTAATAAAATAAATAACAAAGAAAACGAATAATAAACGGATTAGTCATTTTCAGTAAATAACAACACTCTTAGGTAAGTACTAAGTAGGTACTAAGTAGCCTTAGGAATAAATCTGCAAATTCTAGTATAGCTTCTACTTAATACTCTAAGCGCATTAATACTGCAAAAGGATTTATTTGCAAGGACTTTAATGCAATGATACTGTTGAGGACAGCGGCCTCGCTCCCAAAAAACGTATAGTGAGTGCATATAAACTAATTAAAGTGATATGTGAGAAATAGACTCAGTGCAAATCAGTGTTTTTACAAATAGACTTTAAAAAGTGAATTACGATAAATCTGTGGCTCCCTAAGAGGTAAAATGTGATTAATTTAATGGATTAATAAATTGTCTAATAGATGCAGGAAAAATTAGTAATGTAGCCTAAATAGTTTGGAAAATATAAAGAAAAGTTGTGTGAAAATGTACGTAAATTGTGTTAACTTTTAGATTCTCTTAGCTGTAATTTCGTAAAATATAAGTTGTGATACTTAGATTAAGCTAAACATTGTGGAAAATTGAATAAAGAATCTTCCGAAATGCGTTTTAATTACCTGGCTCACGGAAAATGGGGAAAATGGGGGAAAAATAGCCGTCTCCGATAGCAAAAGTGAGACAGAAAAAACAGTCTCAAATTGCGAATCGGAGCGGCTCTCTATACGGCATTCTCCCGAGCCAGGTAAGCGAGGCGCGTTTCGGGAGCAATGTTCTCCTCGACTCTCGTGTGTGTTATTTACGCCCCCGCTCTGCAAGATTACCGGTGTAGCCTTGGTCTTCGAGTCCGATCCGAGCCAGCGGCGAAAAAACCTATGGATGAATACAGTCTCGAACAGTGAACTTGGTCCTTTGCGATCCGGATCTGAAGAGTGAAGACGACACTTAGAAAATTTTCAAGAGCAAGCTGGACTTAGAAAAATCCACTGAAGGCGACACTTAGAAAATTTTCAAGAGCAAGCTGGACTTAGAAAAATCCACTGAAGGCGACACTTAGAAAATTTTCAAGAGCAAGCTGGACTTAGAAAAATCCACTGAAGGCGACACTTAGAAGATTTTCAAGAGCAAGCTGGACTTAGAAAAATCCACTGAAGGCGACACTTAGAAAATTTTCAAGAGCAAGCTGGACTTAGAAAATTTCACTAAAGGCGACACTTAGAAAATTTTCAAGAGCAAGCTGGACTTAGAAATTTGGGAAGACCGGACCCGAAGAAGATTGGACTCGAAGACTGGACTCGAAGATACAGGTCTACACCACCAAGGGGAAGCAAGGATTCGTAGATTTTGTCATAAAAACCTACTGAAGTTCCTTGGAGATTGAAGATTGAAGATTGAAGATTGAACATTGAACATTGAAGATTTAACGTTGAACATTGAAGATTTAACATTGAACATAGAAGATTGAACATTCAATATAGAAGATTGAACATTGAACATAGAAGATTGAAGATTCAATATAGAAGATTGAAGATCCAATACAGAAGATTGAACATTGGACATAGAAGATTGAAGATTCAATATAGAAGATTGAAGATTCAATATAGAAGATTGAAGATTCAATATAGAAGATTTAACCATTGAAGATGGTCATCACGAGGAGTCAGAGCGGGGCTGAGGAGAACCAGCAACCAAAGATATTCTCGGATCCGCCCAGGTCGCCGTCTGCAGCCGCAACCAGCCAGCCGCCGACCGAGGGGAGGGCGGATCTGCTTCAAACCGTGTTGAAGCCGAGGCCGGGCACTAGCAAGACACCCGCGCCATCGGTACCTGTAGCCAGGGAGAAGGCTATTTCAATTGGGTCGCGTCGATCGACAGCAAGTGTCGTCGCGCGCCTCCGTTACGAGGCGGAAGAGAAGCTTGCCGCACTCCGTAAAAAGGAACTGCAGATCGAAGCAGAACTTATCAAGAAGAAGCTCATCGCTGATGTCGCCACTGCTGAGGAAACCAGCAATCCCGACGACGACGAGCCTTCAGAACAGGTGGAGCAACGGGTCCGAGCCTGGCTAAGCGAACATGGTCCTGACAACGAAGAGACGACCGAGGAACGGGTCGTGCCAGAGGAAGGAGGGGACGCGCCGAAGCCAGAAGACATGCCACCTGCGGGAAAGGGACGCGAGCCGCAGAGATCGAGGTTCGAGCGGCCGATACAAAGCCGTCTTCGTTCACCTACGCCGCCTGCAGCCGGGATCAACGGGGTGGAACAGCTTGCCGACACCCTGGACAAGCTGTTGAATCAACGACAGCCGCGCCATCAGACGGAGTTGCCCATATTCACGGGCTCTCCTTTGGAATGGCTGCCGTTCAAAGCAGCCATGGAAGATACCACCGCATTCTACAAGCTGAAGCCGATCGAGAACCTGGCGCGCCTGAGAAGCTGTCTACGGGGGGAAGCACGAGAAGCAGTGGCACCGTTGCTGAGCATCGCAACACCACCCGAGCAGATCATGAAGACTCTGGAGCAATGCTTCGGCCGGCCCGAGGTGATGGTCGACCGCATGATGGAAGATTTGAAGAAGCTTCCGAGGCTCGGAGGCACGGCGGCAGAGCTCAACCACTTCGCGGTGAAGATCCAGAACATGGTGGCCATCCTGAGGAAGTTGAAGCACGGGTACCTCTTTAATCCGTTGCTTGTGAGAGACATCCTGGAGAAGCTCAGCCCGTTCGAGAAGAGCAAATGGTACGACTACGCAGAAGAGACATCGCGCTACCGGAACGAGCCCGATGTCGTCCTTCTCTCTGAATTCTTAATGAGAGAAGCGGACAGAGCGCTGCGCTACGGATTCACCACGGCTCCGGCTGCAAGAAAGGAAACATCGCGTCCACCTCCCAGCAAGAACGAAGTTAGAACGAGAAGACCAGTCTTCGCGATAGCAGAAGAGGGCCAAGGCGCACCGAGCCACAGCCGGCCAAAGAGAATGCGCGAAGAACCAACGAAGTGTCCGATGTGCACCGACCGCCACGCTCTGTTTCGCTGCGCTGCTTTCAAGAAACTGAGTGTGCAGAAGAGATGGGACACAGTCAAACAAGAAGGGCTGTGTTTCCTGTGCCTATCGAGCCGACACAGAAGATACAACTGCAGAGCGAAGCAGTGTGGTATCCAGGGATGCAAGCGGCCTCACCACCCACTACTACACGAAGAGAGGTCCGACGGCGCTCCACCGATCGAGGACGCCGTAATCACCGCATCGGTTGCCTCCGACCGTGCGGTGAAGCTGAAGATGAGAAGAATTCAAGTCATTGGGCCACGGGGCGAAGCTGACATCTTCGCGCTGTTCGATGAGGGCTCGACGGTGACTCTGCTGGATGAAGACGTCGCTGAGGCTATCGGCGCGGACGGTCCACCGAAGATGCTGCGCATGCACGGGATCAACGCCGAGAGAAGGGAAGAGAGAAGCCGCCTCGTACAACTGGGCGTACGAGGTCGCGACGGTACCAGACACGACATCACCGCGAGGACTGTGAACGGGTTGAACCTCTTAACTCAATCCGTTCCGGAATCCCTTCTGCAACTCGCTCACCTGCGCGATCTCAAGAACGAAGAGATGTGCTACGAGAACGAGAAACCCCAACTTCTCATCGGCACGGACAATTGGCAGCTCATCGTGTCTCGGGAGCTGAGAATCGGGAAGAGGAACCAGCCTGCAGCCTCTAAGACGAAGCTTGGATGGGTGATACATGGCAGCATCCCCAAGCGCATCATAAGGCAGGACGAGAACGAAAACATCCTGCACATATCTACGGTGGAAACCAGAAATGATCGTCTGGAAGAAATGGTGAAGAAACACTTCGACATAGACGCTTTGGGAATAGCGGCTAAGGCGAAGCTGAGCAACGAGGAACAGCGAGCCATCGACCTGTTTGGCAGAACGGCCAAGAGAACGGAAGACGGTCGATTCGAAGTGGGACTCCTGTGGCGCAAGGATGGCGTCAAACTGCCCCTCAGTTACAACAACGCGCTGAGGAGGCTCAAGAACTTAGAACGCAAGCTCGACAGAAACCCCCAAGATGCGGTGCAGTATCGTGGGCAGATGGAGAACCTCATACGAAAAGGATATGCAGAGAAATGTGACGGGACAGAGGCCGGAAGCGAGAACACATGGTACCTGCCGCACTTCCCGGTCAAGAACCCAAACAAGCCGGGCAAGCTGCGCTTGGTCTTCGACGCGGCGGCCAGAACGAACGGCGTGAGCCTCAACGATCACTTACTGGAGGGGCCCGATCTACTGACATCCCTGCCGAGAATATTGTTCCGGTTCAGGGAGGAAGCCGTAGCCGTGAAAGCAGACATAGAAGAAATGTTCCTACGCGTGAAGATCAGAAAAGAGGACCAGCCGGCGCAGATGTTCCTGTGGAGAGAGGGCCGAGAGGAGCCGCCCTCTAAGTACAAGATGATGGTCATGATATTTGGGGCATCGTGTTCACCGTACCTGGCACATTCAGTACGGAATCGAAATGCAGAAGAACACGCAGAATCGTGCCCAGAAGCCTACCGCGCCATCACCGAAGCCCACTACATGGACGATTACGTGGACAGCTATCCAGACCATGAGAAGGCCAAGCAGGTCGTGGAACAAGTGGACCGGGTGCACAAGATGGGCGGATTCCACTTACGAGGATGGACGAGTAACGATCGACGAGCGCTGAAGGGGCTACCAGTGGACCGCCTGGCCGATGATGTGGCGCAGCCTGTCACCAAGGACGAACAGAAGACCCTGGGAATACTGTGGGACTCTCGAGGGGACACGTTGAAATTTAACACGTCTCTATCGAGAGTCCCTGAAGAGGTCCGAGAGCTGCAGCGTGCACCGACCAAGAGAGAGGCCCTTAGCACGGTGATGAGCATCTACGATCCGCTGGGGCTACTGAGCTGCTACACCATCACCGCCAAAGTCATCCTACAAGGTCTGTGGCGTCAGAAGTTGGACTGGGACGAGCCGCTGCCGGCGGAGTCAGCCGAAGACTTCACTCGATGGCTGAGAGACATGGAGCACATCAGCCACCTCGCGCTACCCCGGAGCTACAACGGGGGGAGCCCCACAAGAAACCGGCAGCTGCACGTGTTCTGCGACGCGAGCAAAGACGCGTACGCGGCGGCCGTCTACTGGAGGCTGGAGCAAGAAGATGGAGAAATTCGAGTGATGCTGGCCGCAGCCAAGGCTAAAGTGGCGCCACTGAAGACACAGACGATACCACGACTGGAGCTGCAAGCCGCTCTGGTGGGGGCGAGGCTCGGGAACGCCGTCGCAGCTGAACACAGATGGAAGACAGATGCGATTTTCTACTGGACCGACGCTCAGGTGGTTCTGTGGTGGATACAGAACGGAAGCAGAAAATACACACCATACGTCGCACACCGATTGGGAGAGATCGCCGAGCTGACCTCCGTGCACCAGTGGAGGTGGGTGAGCACGAAAAATAATATCGCCGACATGGCCACCCGAACGGGCTATGTCATGAAGAGCGAAGAGGATCCGTGGTTCAATGGACCAGACTTCCTGCGCAGGCCTGTGAACGAGTGGCCCGCGGAGAGTCCCGTTCAAGCCGAGAACCGAGAGGAGCACGTCGCCTTCCAGACCACGGAGGCGAGCGAAATGGACTGTCTGCCAGAGGTTAGTCGCTTTTCAAAGTACGAGCGCCTCGTGAGATGTACGGCGATGGTTCTACTATTCGTCGAGAAGTGTCGTGATCGTCGGGCCAGTCTCGACGTGCGGCACCTGGAGAAGGCGGAGAAGTTATGGTACCGAAAATCACAGCACGATAGCTTCGCACGGGAAATAGAGAAGATGAAAAACGGAGAGACGGCGCCAAGGTGGAGCTCCTTGTACCGGCTCAACCCGGTGTACAGGGACGGCCTGCTCACTCTGGACGGGAGGATCGGAGCAGCGCAGGTGCCGGACGAGATGAAGAACCCAATTATCCTGGACGGAAGACACCCGTTCACGAGACTGCTGGTGGCCAGGGAGCATGCCAGAGCCGGACATGGGAGCCGCGAGAGAGTAGTGAACGATCTAAGACAGAAATTCTGGATCCTGAAGCTACGGCCGACGGTGAGGAGCGTCATCCACAACTGCGCCTTCTGTCGGATGAGGAGGGCGCGCCCAAGAATCCCGCAACCTGGAGACCTGCCACCGGAGCGCCTGGGGGCGTTCCAGAGACCATTTTCCTACTGTGGTCTCGATTGTTTCGGCCCAATGATCGTTACCATCGGCCGACGTCACGAGAAGAGATGGGGAGCGCTGTTCACCTGTTTGACGACGCGAGCGGTTCACCTGGAACTGGTGGCCTCGCTGTCGACCGATTCAGCATTGATGGCGATGAGAAGAATGGCCGCACGGCGAGGATGGCCGGCGGTCATGTACAGTGACAATGGGACAAACTTCAGAGGCGCGGACGTCGAGCTGCGACAAGCGTACGCCGAGTGGATGCCGGCTATGACCGAGCTGGGCCTCGTACACCGCATGAAATGGAAGTTCACTCCGCCAGGGGCGCCGAGCCAAGGAGGCGCCTGGGAGAGACTGGTGAGGTCAGTGAAAACCGCCCTACTCACCACACTGAACGAGAAATCACCAAAGGAAGAGGTGCTCCAGACCCTGATGACCGAGGCGGAGTACTCCGTGAACGCTCGACCGCTTGTTCACGTTTCCGTGGACCCCGACGACCCAGAGGCGATCACACCTAACCATTTCCTCATAGGGTCATCCACAGGACAACCATACGTCGGGCCGTGCGTGCAGGCCGACAAGAAGACATGGAGGGTCGCGCAAGCCTTGGCGGACGAGTTCTGGAGGCGATGGGTGAGAGAGTACCTGCCGACGCTCACGCCCCGTTGCGGGGCCCCGAGGAGCGGCCGCAACCTGGCCCCGGGGGACTTAGTGATCGTCGTGGACCCCGCGCTGCCGCGTAATACATGGCCGCGCGGAGTCGTACACCGTGTCTACCCGGGCCCGGACGGACGAGTGCGTTGCGCGGACGTGCGTACTCGCAGCGGAGTGTTCCGCCGGCCAACATCAAAGCTGGCGGTAATAGAAGAATCGCCGCCGGAGGAGCGGACGGCGCCAGGAGAAGAGCCAGCGGGCCTAGTCAGCCCGCAGTCGCCAGAACGAGTCGCGACGGGCTCAAACAGCTCGTGCTCAGCCGGGCAGTCACCAACTCAGCCGGGCAGTCACCAGCTCAGCCGGGCAATCACCAGCTCAGCCGGGCAGTCACCAGCGGGCCAAGTCAGCCCGCAGTCGCCGGAACGAGTCGCGACGGGCTCAGCCCGCCCGTGCTCAGCGGGGCAGTCATCGGCGGGCCGAGTCAGCCCGCAGTCGCCGGAACGAGTCGCGACGGGCCTAACCAGCTCGTGCTCAGCCGGGCAGTCAGCGGCGGGCCGAGTCAGCCCGCAGTCGCCGGAACGAGTCGCGACGGGCCTAACCAGCTCGTGCTCAGCCGGGCAGTCAGCGGCGGGCCGAGTCAGCCCGCAGTCGCCGGAACGAGTCGCGACGGGCCTAACCAGCTCGTGCTCAGCCGGGCAGTCAGCGGCGGGCCAAGTCAGCCCGCAGTCGCCGGAACGAGTCGCGACGAGCTCAGCCAGCTCGTGCTCACCGAGGCAGCCGACAGCGAGACCAGCGAGCCCGCAGTCACCGGAGAAGGCTGCGTAGACCCTGGCTACTGCGCCGGGGGGAGGATGTTGAGGACAGCGGCCTCGCTCCCAAAAAACGTATAGTGAGTGCATATAAACTAATTAAAGTGATATGTGAGAAATAGACTCAGTGCAAATCAGTGTTTTTACAAATAGACTTTAAAAAGTGAATTACGATAAATCTGTGGCTCCCTAAGAGGTAAAATGTGATTAATTTAATGGATTAATAAATTGTCTAATAGATGCAGGAAAAATTAGTAATGTAGCCTAAATAGTTTGGAAAATATAAAGAAAAGTTGTGTGAAAATGTACGTAAATTGTGTTAACTTTTAGATTCTCTTAGCTGTAATTTCGTAAAATATAAGTTGTGATACTTAGATTAAGCTAAACATTGTGGAAAATTGAATAAAGAATCTTCCGAAATGCGTTTTAATTACCTGGCTCACGGAAAATGGGGAAAATGGGGGAAAAATAGCCGTCTCCGATAGCAAAAGTGAGACAGAAAAAACAGTCTCAAATTGCGAATCGGAGCGGCTCTCTATACGGCATTCTCCCGAGCCAGGTAAGCGAGGCGCGTTTCGGGAGCAATGTTCTCCTCGACTCTCGTGTGTGTTATTTACGCCCCCGCTCTGCAAGATTACCGGTGTAGCCTTGGTCTTCGAGTCCGATCCGAGCCAGCGGCGAAAAAACCTATGGATGAATACAGTCTCGAACAGATACTTAGTGGTAACTAAAGATACGATACATAAAATGTTTACAAGCTTATTTAACACATCTTTTATTGTATACTAATTTTGAAAATTTTCTGCTTTTGACGAAATTAATTTTACCTATACTCTATGTATGTAGATACTATCACATAAATTGATTCATAGGCAGATGGCCATCCCAACCCTGTCAAGTGCCTAGGAATCAGTTCCTTCGATGGAAGTACCATCGAAGGAACTGATTCTTAGACAGTATTTTATACGAAGGTATAAAATAGGTTCTCTACTTCGTATTCCACCTGAAAGGCGCTCTTAATGATCATGATAAATTTAGGTTAACCGTAACAGGATTTAAAGGGGTCTTATATTAAACAGAAATCAAGACATACGCCCAGAGCGTCTATTGGCCGAGTAACTTGTCGGTAGTTTTGGGACTTACTTATGTCTTTGCTCGACGTGAACGAGCGATTAACTAGCCACTATCCTTATTTATTATTTATCAAAGAAAAAGAAAAGTGTGGTCAATACAATGTTTTAACTTGATAGTCTCTATCCTTATTTAAATTAAAAAAAAATAAGGATATAAATTGATCTATGATTATTGCAGGTGGTAATAGAGCTATACCAGACACACTTTTGCTTATATAATGTTAGAATAATATAATAATAATAATAATAATAATAATAATAATGATATCTATGGATGCTTCACACCACGTCAGACTGGCCCCGTGCTAAGTATCTGAAGGACTTGTGTTACGGGTACCAGACAATAGAAATATATTTAATTCTTAAATACTATACAATATACATATTATAATATTTAAGATTTTTATTATATGATACACATATTTAATATTCATCCATGAACCAGGAACTTTTGAAATCTTTTTGTTCCCTTGGCGGGATTCGAACCCGCTACCCCCAGCTTGAACTACCCCAGCCCACCAACTGAGCCACAGAGGTCGTTATTATAGATTGTGTAACCGTATTCGGTTACACAATACTTAAGTACTTATTGATATATGTGAAATGGTAGCTAGCGGTCAACATACTTGCAACATTATTACTAATACTGGTCGCTCGTTTGCCCAGGTCAGACGAAATTCAGTCTAATGATACATCTCAATTGCATAAGCATTTCGAGACCAATCTGAGCTCTCCTCGATACCCAATATGCAACAGAACATTCCTACTCAAATCTACCTTTGAATGTATAGTCCGATTTAAATCTAAATTGTTAGGTAGAATTTGTCGTAAGATTTGTCGCATTAGAATAACTGTGATTATTTTTCCGACCCAAATATCGACTAATAGAATTGCACCATTCGACGTCACGTGGTACAACCTACATGGTATTATACTGATAATTTTTTGAAAATTTTCTCTGGTTACCACGTGACGTCGAATGGTGCAATTCTATTGGCCGACATTTGGGACGGAAAAATAATCCCCCGAATACCACACGAGCTTCAAAATTATCTGGCATTTCCCTCAAGGTTCCCTGCAAACAAATAAAGTCGTCAAGTTTTTCAGGAAAAATCTCACCTGAAAAACTTGAATCCTTCATTTGTTTGCAACGAATCTATCGGGAAATACCCGATAATTTTGAAGCTCTTGTGGTATTATAAGTGATAATTTTTTAACTATAAGTATGAAATAGTTGCTTGCAAATATGGTTCATGTGGAATTTTCCAAAGAAATTTGCAACTCAATGGCAAAATCTGCCGAAAAATGCACAGTTCGCGTGCTATTAACTAATTTTGACGAAGCGAAGTTGCGGACGTCATCATCTAGTAAATTATAATAAAAACTTCACGATTTGATGACGTAGGTGATCACGGAAGACCAGGGACAGCGCCGCATGTCGCTGTTATAACCTGAGTGGTCCCCTTTTCTTCATTTTTGGCATTGCACTGCCATACATTCAAAAATATTTTACTTTTAGTTTTAGTTCATAAGTTTCTTTTGTTTGTGTGTATATATATATATATATATATATATATATATATATATATATATTCCTTCTCTGTGTCATATTCTGTTTCTTGTTTGTTTTATATTTTACTAAGCTGAAATTTTATGTTGTTTTAAGTAAGGTTGTGTAATGTTTTAAAATGAGAATAAAGTTTATTATTATTATTATTATTATTTGATCGAGAATGGAACGAAGTTGTATATTTTATTAAAATAGTAGAATAATATAAAAAAATACACTTTGTCATACGAGAAGATTTCGAAAATAATACGAGTATTATGTTACCTGATGACGCCCGCAAATCCGTTTCGCCAAGATTCGTTTATCGTGCGGGAACCGTACATTTCTCAGGACTCAAAAACATCTTATTGGTTCAGCAGTTTGGGCGTACACAGGTAATTAACAGATAGACAAACAAACAGAAAAATAGACAGAGACACTTTATAATATTAGTATGTATGAGTTACTTGTACAAAACCGTGTTTCCACACAGGTTAGGTCACACAGGTTTTAAGCTTCAAGAGGCATTCACTTAAACAAATAGAACCCTCGATATCAATTTAGGTGTTGTTTACACTGGCACACCCACTGCGGGTTTCTGATAATGCTTTGTTCGGTGAAAGCTGATTGTATTGATTCTGGATATCTTTATTTGTCACACCCAAACAACAGGCGTGACCCCGAATATCTCCATTTTAATGTGTCATTAAATTTTAATACGTTTAGATTGTATGAGGTTATATCGTTTTACTGTTGGTCTACAATTGGAGCTATGCAACGGGAGCCAGATTTCTTAGGTTGTTTGGGTTTTAAAACTAGAACTATCTTAATTTTAAAGAACCCAAAGCAGTGGCGCAGGCGGGCACGATGGAAGATCTTGGGGGAGGCATTTGTCCAGCAGTGTTACAGCCTTTTTTCTTTACCCTAATATCATATTATAGGCTAATGAAAAAAGAAATATATAACACTGACGTCATAAATAATTATAATTAATGCATATTTATATCACTAATGAGTAATGACACAATATTAATCAAAGTAGCGTCAAAATAAAAGAAATTATTAATTTTAAGAGGATATATTATCTGTCAACATAATAAAATTTATTTCGGATGTAAAATATTATTAAGTCGTGATTTTATTAATTTGAAAAAAACTTGTTTATAATAAACTTTAAAGAAACGATAACACTAATTTAGAATTAATGAAACTTCCATTTCCTACGTTATTAATTCGATTTGAGTGATTATATTTTAATTCGATTGATAAATTTTCGACTTAATTGTTTTTTTTTATATAAACAAATTGTTTGTGAGGCTGATAAACCATTTCTTCAAGAAGAAATTAAAAATATTTGATCATAAATAACCATTGTTTTTGCAAATGAAATGATGCTAAGACTAATATTACCTCCAAAATATTATTGTGAGCTTTCCTGTTTAAATTTATAATAAAGCTTGACCATTATCCGACTATGTAGAAATAAAATACCATGGGAACGGGTAAAACGTACCCAACCCTCTCCAGTATCTGTTACCATCAATATCGATCCAAACGTTTCAAATCCTATTTGATGCCAGCAACCAAACATTTCCTTTTAACATAAGTATGGATTTTGTTTACTTTAAACCTATTTTCACAAATGAGGTTTCTTCTAATACCTAATATTATCTGTTGAGGAAAATAGAAGGAAAACCGACAGTACGGTGGATTGAAGGTGTTTTAAAATTCTACTCCTGTCTACGAATAGAGATGGGATTACTTAAATCTTTTTACCAAAAGTAAAATATTTTTAGAGTTTTCCAAGAGTTTCTCGAAGGGTATTTCATTTTGCTAACAAACAGTGTTTTAAGTTTATTTTTTATGACTTGGATTTTTGAATATAATACTAGATATTGCCTGAACTGCGTTGAGCCAAAATTGTTTTTTTTCATACATTTTCCTACTAATGTAAACCAGTCCGGAAAGTGGTCGATCAGGTCGTAATCCTTCGATCGCGGATTCATGGAAATCTATTGTTATTCTATTGTTGTCGCGGTCACCGGTGTCCTTATGGGGCTGTATGTATGGGTATGGGTTAAAAAGGGATATAATATGATCGGTTACAAGCAGGAAGTAAAATTTCGTTTATAGATTCCGTTGAATTTTTACATAAAATCATAAATATTATTTTAACAGGTGACTGATGAAGAGTCTTTCTTATAATATTTTATTTTAAGTCTTGAAAAATATTTACTTACTTCATAAATTGGAATGTAACTTTTCCTGAAAATAATATAAAAATTATATTATTCATAGCGACAAATTCCAATATAATTATTGGAAAATTCTTTAAATGTTGCCATCTTAATATCAATTTGTTGTAGAATAAGAATAATTTAAGGGAAAGGCGCTAATGGTAGACACTGAACTAATAGATGACACTTACGACAAAAATGCCATAAAAATAAGAATTATTCTAATTATTTCTCAACACTGTAAATTTTATAAGCTT
The DNA here is from genome assembly GCA_937595015.1 of Polyommatus icarus. NCBI lineage: Eukaryota > Metazoa > Arthropoda > Insecta > Lepidoptera > Lycaenidae > Polyommatus > Polyommatus icarus. The sequence goes on along the minus strand of OW569322.1, from coordinate 6,636,480 downwards.
CGTATGCTATCTGTTGATGTGAAAAAATATATTAGGGATGCCTTCGGGAACAAAATTTTAAAATGGGATCAGTTTTCGTAAATGATGTGACCGCGTCAACACGCACCCGGCAATTTCTTAGCAAATAGGTTAAGGAAGGCGAAATTTTGCACGTAAGTTTTGAATACATTTATTAGATTTTTTGTAATTTCTATTGACTTCATTGGATTAATGGTCATGTTGTTTACACTAATTAATGTTTATTTCTGATCTTTTATCCATTTTCCCTAACAATATAAAGGGTGTCTACTATCAGTTCTTGAAAATGTAAAAAAACCTAATAGATGACATGGATCTCATCTTTTAGTTTTTCAATACATACTAAAGTTATTTTGTACTTTATTCTACTGCAAATATCATCACTATTCTCTAAAAATATAATTCTATTAACAAACTTAGAGCTACTGTACCTAAAAATGGACATGGTGTCTAATATTAGACCTTGCACTGATCTAAAAATCGATGCTTTAGTTTTGTAGCAGTAAAAAGAAGAAAAAGGAGAACTGAGAACAAAAAGAAGAAAAAAGAAGAGGCAAAAGAAGCATGGAGACTTAAGACTAAAAATAAATTTGCTGGGAAAAAAATATGAAAAATAAAAATAAAAGGAAAGATAGTTTCAGCATGGAAGAAGAATGAATAGAATCTGGAGACAACGTGGATAATATTTCTGATGCATGTAGTGACTATGATGAAGTAAATGAAATCTTTTGAAAAACGGCAAATAAAGACCTAATAATATGAAAAATGTAAAATGTAATTTAATCTTCTATGTCAACTATTAGTTCATATTGGTGTCTTTTTTTTTTTACGCAGTGAAATTCTGTGACGAATTCGACGCAGGGGATGGGGCTCCCGCTGCGGATATGTGGGGCTCGCCGCGACGGGTGAGAGCCGCGGCCCTACCCACTAAAACACTGCGATGTTCCCTCAACACGCTGGACCGAATGCGACCGGTAACTGCAACATGGCTTCCGGGACTCGGTCGGCGACACCTGCTGTACGGCGCAGGCCCTTACATTGAAGGGGTTTTATGGCCCCACAGGCCCAACAGAGGGCCGTTCCTCTTCGTATGTCGCGATGCGCGGGAACATGTTGCGCATCGCGACCCTCTCGGGAGTTCATATTGGTGTCTACTATTAGTGTTGTTCGCTTATTGTGATGTCATCTATTAGTACTTATGACTAAGTTTACAAAAAGACCAATAATATATTTTTTTATTGATTTGTCAGAGAATAATTATAATAGTTTTATTTTGTAAGAGTTACTGAAGACATGGAAAAAGTTATCAATCCTTTATTTTCATAAATTATATATTTTATAACATTCCAATGTTTCATGTTTCCTTAAAGTGTCTGCCATTAGGTCTTCTCCCTTACTCATTTTTTAAGTGCCAAAAAACATCGCCATTATAAAATACTAACAAGAATAACAAAAAATAACAATAAAAAAAGCCATACAAGATTAAAAATTGTGCGTTCGTTTTGAATAATATTGTTAGGTTAGGTTAGGTTAAGACTGTCTATTTAGGAAAATATAACAAATCTGAAACAATTTCGGACATATTGTGAAGGTATATTAAGGACTTTTAGTGTTGAAAAGCCTTGCGTAAAGTTACTGGAAAAGCGACTACAAAATACTAGGTATTGACAAATTTGAGAATATTGAGAAATTCCGACGGCCTCTTTGTTGTATTATGAATTTTGTAATTAACCAAGCTTGTATACAGGAGGTAATGTTGTTGGAGTAATTAAATCTTTCATAATCAAATTATGTACACCGTACAATGATACTGGATAACAGGATAATGAAGGAGGCCCGTAATCCATTTATTATTATTAATTTAGTTATAATTATTGCGGCTTTGATAATACTATTGCAGTTTAATAACATTTGGGTACAATATTTTGCTTAATTCACACAACTATATAAGCAGAGGTACTCTTAAGAATCAGACAGACGTGAATTAGTAAGGGCCTGTTTCACCACTTCTTGATGAAGTGCCCGATAGGCTATCTACAACTTTTTTGACAGATACTTATGGCCTGTTTCACCACTTCCTGATAAGGTGCCCGATAGGGTTATTTGACAGATTTTCCATACTCCATCTGTCAAATTAAATGGTGGATAGCCTTATCAGGAAGCGGTGAAACAGGCCCTTAATCAGCTGTCAAGTTAAGTGGTGGATAACCTATCTGGCACTTATCAGGAAATGGTGAAACTGGCCCTAAATATGACAAAAAATATATTTAATATCACTATTCACTATGTATTTACATCATATTGCTTGCAACCTCCTAGCCCAGTATAATCATCATTAGGAACAAAATAATCCTATCCTGTGTCTTTCATTGGACAAAAAGCACGTCTCCATGTCAAATTCATCTGTATCACTACAATTATTTAAGCGCAACGAGGCAACAAACTGACAGACATCCATACTAATATTATAAATGAGAAAGTGTCTGCCTGTCTGTCTATCTGATTGTCTCTTTACTCCTAAGCCGCTGAACCGATTTTGCTGAAATTCGGAATGAAGATACTTTGAGTTCCGTGAAAGGACATAGGATATTTTTTTACCACAAAACTGTACGGTTCCTTCGCGATAAACGTATTTTGGCGCAACAGAGTTGCGGTCGTCATCAAGTATTTGAATAACATTTTCTTTAAATAAACATATTCTTGACATTTTGAGAAGCTTATGGAGTTACATGAATATCCTTTTATTTGTTTCAGTTATCAGCAACGTTGCTGGTTCTGCTTCACCTGACGATACACGTGGTCGATGAAGGGCAGGCAGTCAATCCAAGTGAGTATATTATAGAAATTTTGACGTGGGAGAGCCGTGCTTCGGCACGAATGGGCCGGCTCGACCGGAGAAATACCACGTCCTCACAGAAAACCGGCGTGAAACAGCGCTTGCGCTGTGTTTAGCCGAGTGAGTGAGTTTACCGGAGGCCCAATCCCCTACCTTTTTCCCTTCCCTACCCTTCCCTATTTCCTTCCCTACCCTCCCCTATTACCCCTTAAAAGGCCGGCAACGCACCTGCAGCTCTTATGATGCTGCGAGTGTCCGTGGGCGACGAAAGTTGCTTTCCACCAGGTGACCCGTTTGCTCGTTTGCCCCCTTATTGCATAAAAAAAAAATATAGTTCTATATGTCCGAAGAAAGGAGTAAAAATATCACCGCAGGGTAAGCCATTGTCATCTCTTATTTTCACTCAGGGCCTGTTTCACCACTTCCTGATAAAGTGCCGAAAAGGCTATTCACAACTTTTTTGACAGATTCTCCATACTTCATCTGTCAAGTTAAGGGGCGGATAGCCTATTCGGCACTTATCAGGAAGTGGTGGAAGACTTAAAATTTACGAATATAAAAATACTACTGGAACTAAAGTAATTGATTGAAAACAAAAATGAAGTAAGAAGTAGTAAATTCTTCGCCTCTCAAAAATAGATTTTCAAAACACAAGTCTCTTTGAATATTTTGATTTTAGAACCTCTCAGGCTCATAAAAATTGTATATTTACATCACATTATAATAAAACTACATACAATCATTTAATGATTGTTTATTACGTAGATAGCGGTTGTATGTAGTGGTTTAATCGCCAAGTCGTTACTTACCACCTGTGCAGCCAGTGGCAACATGGTGGCTACACGCTACAACCGACATCATTATTGTTAATGAAGGCTATAATTCAAATACCTGCTGCCGACAATACGATATTTTAAGCTGTTGGCGATAAACTTATTTAAACTCGTGTTAAATATGTTATGATATGGTTCTAGAGAACAGTCAAAATAAAAAGAAAATCTTACTGGAACAGTACATTTTTCCATTATGAAAATCAGCATAAGTCGTTTTTCTACTTGTGCCAAATTTTAACAAAATAGTCAGTATCATCCTTTCCGATGCATAATATTACGTACAAAAGTATTATTATTACTAGTATTTCTTTCATACGTACGAATATTAACTGCTTTGAGATTTAATTGCATATAATTGTATTGTGTGCGACTTTTCTTCTGAAACATAATAATATCTCTAAACAGATTTATGTATCTTGATGAAAAATAATTAGTTATGACTACTTGACCAACCTTGTTACCATCTACAAAACTTTTAATTATAACAAACTAGCGACCCGCCCCGGCGTCGCACGGGAATAAAATATAGCCACTGAAAAAATGATTAAAATCTAGCCTATCACGATCCTTCATGTGGTCTACTTCTTATCTGTGCCAAATAACATAAAAATTGCTCCAGTAGTTCGCGAGATAAACCCTTTCAAATAATTTCCCCCGTTTTTTCCACATTCTCCTATCCTTCCTCAATAAATGGTCTATCTAACATTGAAAGAATTTTTCAAATCGGACCAGTAGTTCCTAGGATTAGCGCGTTCTAGTTAGCCCTTTCAAATAATTTTCCCCGTTTTTTCCACATTTTCCTCTATTTCTTCGCTTCTATTAATTTAAGCGTAATAAAATATAGCCTATAACCTTCCTCGATAAATGGGCTATCTAACACTGAAAGAATCATCAAAATCCGTTGCGTAGTTTTATAAAAATTAAAGGGAACAAAGGGACAAAAGTGACTTTGTTTTGTAATAAGTATAGAAGATTTCATAAATAATTACTTCGCAGTTCGCAGACGTCATTTTTAATCTGTTCTAAAACTTCACTTAACTTTTCTACATTTTTTCGTTGTAGATGGCAGTACTTAAGTAACGCTAAATATTAAATAGTCCTATTAAAAACTTTTATGGCTTTAAGCTATGACGGAAAAATTAAATGCTGACGGGAAAGTTATTAAACGAACTCGGTTCTATGGTAAACTTACTGCTTTATACTTTGACCTCTGGGAATGCAATGGTTCCCCATTTCAAGGCTTATAATTTTTTAAAGTAACCTACTTCGCAACTGCAAATTGGACTACAAAATGTAAAAGACTAGATTCACAAGTTTAACTTTCTTTTATTTAAATAAGCAGGAAAAATGTTCGTTTCAAAAGAATGAAAGTGTAATTTTTCTCATATGGGACTTCGCTTTTTGTCTTCGAATCCACTCATTTAAATATTCTTTTAAACCAGCCAGATTCAAAGTCACGACACAACGTTATTAATTACCTGCGAGAATTTTATTTTTTCTTGGGGTCAAAAAAGAGAAAAACTAAATACTATAATGTAATTTTTTTTAAAACCCCCTTAAAAAGAGTTTTACTTTAAAATTATTAATATCCACAACTCCACTCATCAAAAGCGAAAAAAAATTGAATAAACGCCAACTCGTGTTCGTTGAAAGATAAAATTGTGTCACACGCTCAATATTGAAAAATAAAATGCAGTTAAGTATTCAAGAGTGCAATAAAAAGTCGCAAAGTTTCTCATTTTCCACTTCCCTTTAGAATTTCTCGGCTTTACCTCGTGAGGCAACAGGAAAATGTTACTATTATTATTTTATGAACGTGACACTGCATGAGAGACGTGCATCTCCTCAAATTTCGTGCCAAATTTATGCAATATACAAGGTATGTTCCTGACGAAATTTGACTTGAGTTTTTGGCCTACATTGCTGGCACCTGGCTATTTGAGAAACTGGTGCCTTCTCAAATAGCCTCATTTAAAGGTATCAAATTGAAATAAATTGAGTCCAACGATGGATGTATGGATTACTCAATGATATTATATAAAAAATATCATTGGGATTACTCAATATTTTTAATGCTTCCAGGACTTTTTCGATAAAAGATAGAATGTTGGGGTACTTTATAATTCTAAATTAACAAGTCTGATAATAATAATTACAGTGGAGTCAAATAGTTAATTTAAATTAAATATTAAATAGTGTTTGGTCAAATATTTACTATCTTTGGTATCGTTTAGCAGACTATTAAAACTTTCCTCAAATTCTTTGGTCCAATAGAACTAAATGCAATATAGAAATTTTCGTTCAAAGCTCTGAGCTAAATTAAATTCCACACAATTCAACTTCTACAACTAAATGTTGCTTTTCACCTTCTACTCGCAAGTATGAGATTAGATAAAAGAATGAGAAATATATTAATTTAGATGAAGTTAGGAAGAGTAGTTAGAAAACACTTTCAACTTTTACGATTAAACTTTAACCATTAACTAGCCACGTGCCCAGTTACCTTCGTTTAGCTAAACGCGCAACAATAGTTGTTATGTTAACTTTCCAGTTACAACTTTGGGTTGATGCAGACCGACCACTAGCAACCGCAAGCGGTATATTTTGGCCATCGGAGATTTGTATAATAAAAAAGTGTGTCAGCTCCGACGCATGACTGGAGATTACTCCTTAAGTACGAGTATCTAACCATACGCAAAAAGAGTTTATTCTACTGAAAAAAGATTAATAACATAATATGAAATCAGATGTTCCGGCAATATTATCTACACCCCTTTCTGCCATAGTTATTTCAAAATACTTTTAGTTCACTTTAGCCAGTATAATGATAAAAATTGTAACTTCACAATAACAATATTAATTATTGATATTTATAACAAAAATATCAATATAAGTACATCGACACTGATAGAAACAAACAAGCCCAATAACATATTATAGTATATAGGTATAGTCGCCTATACATTGCCTTGTCAGGATCATTGCCTTGTCAGGAGTTCAGTGCCACTTACGACGGTGTTAAGACAGCGTGCTGTCAAATACCGTCGTGTGTGGCACTACAAGTCAGCAGACTGGGATGGGATGCGGTCGTTTTTTGCATCCTATCCTTGGGGGCACGTGTGCTTCTCGCCGGATGATCCCGACAACACTGCCAACTCTGTTGCCGATGTGGGAATGCAGGGGATGAAACTTTTCATTCCATCCTCTGTAGTGCCAACTGGCGGCAGATTTCGTCCCTAGTTTGGTTCATCCCCCAAAAAAGCTTCTCGCCGGAAGCAGGAGGCTTACCAATCCTGGGCCAACGCAGTGTCTGCTCGGGATTTAAATACCAGCACATATAAAAAGGAGTACAACCTTGCTTCTAGGTCCCTCAAGAAAGAGATTACTCGGGCAAAGCAACAGCACGTCAATAGAATTGGCAAGAGACTTGAGCGCCTCCCCTCGAGAACCCGTGCATTCTGGTCTTTGGCCAAAGCTATTGAAGGAAATTTCTGCAAGCCAACCCTACCATCCCTACACGTAGGAAATGGATCGTTGGCCCAGGACGCAAAAGACAAAGCCGATCTTCTGGGCAAGCTCTTTGCGTCAAACTCGACCCTGGATGACGGGGGGCAGAAACCGCCGACCATACCGCGATGCACGAGCATCATGTCGGATATTCGGTTTCATCAGCGCTCAGTGCGAGAAGCCCTCCGTTCCCTTGATATCCAAAAGTCGAGTGGGCCTGACGGAATCCCGCCTATTGTGTTGAAAAAGTGTGCTCCAGAGTTGGCTCCGGTCTTGACGCGTCTTTTTCGGCTCTCCTATTCCACTGGCATCGTCCCGGCTTCCTGGAAGACAGCCTTGGTGCACCCGATCCCCAAAAAAGGTGATCGCTCAAATCCTTCCAACTACAGACCAATCACTATAACCTCTCTCTTTTCGAAGATAATGGAATCCATTATCAATAGCCAGCTTCTTCGATACTTGGACGGCCAGGGATTACAAAGCGACAAACAATACGGGTTCCGTAAGGGTCGCTCGGCTGGTGATCTCTTGGCGTACCTGACTCATCGTTGGGCTCAGGCGATTGAGTCGAAGGGAGAGGCATTGGCTGTTAGTTTGGACATTGCGAAGGCCTTTGATCGGGTTTGGCATAATGCTCGGAAACTCAGTCTGTTGATGCTGGTGTGCCTCAGGGCTGTGTGCTATCGCCTACTCTATTCTTACTGCATATCAATGACATGTTGCAGACCAACGGCATTCATTGCTATGCGGATGACAGCACAGGTGATGCTGTATATACCGGCTCCCCCAATATTTCTCGGCAAAATGTCACGAACTTGTGTCTAAGGTGGAGAATTAATTGGAGAAGGTCTCTGAATGGGGTAGACGTAACTTGGTCCAATTCAACCCCGCCAAGACACAAGTCTGCGCGTTCACCACTAAAAAGTCACCAATGGTCGTATATCCTCGCTTCGAGGGCACATCTTTAACCATCTCTCCTAGCATTGAGATACTTGGCGTCAACATATCGAGCGAAGTTCAGTTCCGATATCATCTAGAAGGTAAGGCCAAATTAGCCTCGAAGAAGTTTGGTGTTCTTAACAGAGCGAGACAGTACTTCAGTCCGGACCAACGCCTACAACTCTACAAGGCGCAAGTTCGGCCTCATATGGAATACTGTTCTCATCTCTGGGCAGGGGCGCCAAAATACCAACTGCTCCCTCTGGATCGTATCCAACGAAGGGCCGCTCGAATTGTTGATTGCCATAGTGTTTCAAACAGTTTGGACCCCTTGGAATTACGCCGAGATGTAGCTTCGCTCTGCATCCTCTATCTGTTGTATCACGGGGAGTGCTCTGAGGAATTGTTCGGAATCATACCACCTGCAACTTTTCGCCATCGTCCCACGCGAAAAACATACCATCCTCATCACCTTGATGAGTGGCAGTCTTCCACAGTGCGTTTCTCGCGTAACTTTCTACCGCGCACTGTAAAACTCTGGAACGAACTGTCACCAGCAGTATTTCCGGACCTATACGACCTGCAAACCTTCAAGAAAAGAGCGTATTCCCTCTTAAAAGGCCGGCAACGCTCCTGCAGCTCTTCTGATGTTGCAAGTGTCCATGGGCGACGGTAGTTGCTTACCATCAGGTGACCCGTCTGCTCGTTTGCCCCCTTATTTAATAAAAAAAATACCATATGTACGTCTTAATTATAAAGTTAATATACCTATCAGAATATAATATTATATAATAATATAATACAATATTCCGATAGGTATATTACCTTTATGGTCTTAATATACACTCACAGCCAAATTAGAAAGTTGCGCACTAAAGGTGCGCACCAAAAACGTGACACATTTTCGTTACTTGTTAGTAGGTTTTACCCCTCGGATTTTTCTCATACCGGGCGCCTTATAATATATGAAAATCGATTCTTAAGGAGTAAATTCCAATAATCCATACTAATATTATAAATGCGAAAGTGTGTCTGTCTGTCTGTCTGTCTGTTACCTTTTCACGCCTAAACCGCAGAACCGAGTTTGCTGAAATTTGGTATGGGGATACTTTGAGTTCCGGGAAAGGACATAGGATACTTTTTATCCCGGAAAAACCCGTGCGATCAACGAATTTTGGCGCAACGAAGTTGCGGGCGTCATCTAGTAATTAATAATTAATAAGTATATCCGACGTATTTTATTTTATTTTATTTAAAACGTATTAAGTGCTTTCATTATTTTTCGCCATGTCAAAATGATTTAATCAGCATCTGACCAATATTATTAAAAATAGGAAAAGTTTGTATGTTGGAGGAACCGCAACACATTATTTGTATCAACGCAAAAAGTTCATACAAAAAATATTGAGCTCTACACAAAGGCGCAACACGAATTACATAATTTCTAAATAGGATAGATTTAAATACAGAGGAAACTTTATTAATATATTAAAAAATAAAATTTGCGATCGCAAGCGATTAGTTGTGGTTCGTCTGCACCGAGCCTTAATATCTAGAGAATTAATTATACACGTTAACCCGGTTAGTTAAATGACCAAAGTGGGTAACGTCTTAATTGCGAAGCGCCGAAGTTGTATCGTTTAACCCTAAACGCGATATGGGTGTAAGAGGCCCCATAAGTGTAGCTCGGTTATGACTTGTGTCGTTATATCCTCGCATCTTTAGAAGTAATTACCCAGTGTTAGCTTACTCTAGAGTTAAGCTCGGTTTGAATGCATTCGGACGAACGACCGGTTTTTGAATATCATAATTGCGAAAGTGTGTCTGTCTATCTGTTACCTCTTTACGCCCAAAACGCTTAACCGATTTTGCTGAAATTTGGTTTGAGTATACTTTTAGTACCGGGGAAGAACATAGGATACTTTTTATCCCGGAAATATATACTGTTTCCGCGCGATATAAGAGTTTTGGCGCAACAGAGTTATGACCCTCTTCTGGTTTTTATGTGGCCATAATGACATTTTCAAAATTCTAATGCTTTGCTAAATTCTGCTTCGTATTTCGGGAATTCCCGATTCCGGGCGGGTCGCGTGTAATATTATCGTGCTATGAGATACAGCTGTCGGAATACTAACGCGGGCACGTAGACAAATCTCGAGCCTCTCGACCTCCTTCGACTGTCGTACGTCACACTCCACTATACGCCAGGGATATACAACTTTAGGTTTATATTTGTGATACTAATTTTGAAAGGTTGATCATATTATCTTGATTCTATTCATTTAAATAAAAATCAGCCAAGAGCGAGTTGGACTCGCACACGAAGGGTTCCGTACCGTTAGAGAGCAAAAATAGGCCAAAATTGTGTTTTCTGTATGGGAGACTCCCTTAACGTTTTATTTTATTTAAATATTATTATTAATTAGGGAGTGCCTCCGCTGCCGGCGCCGGTTGCCGAAACGGCTGCCGGTGCCGGTTGCTGAAATGGCTGCCGGCGCTGTTTTCCGGACTCCGAAGTTTGCCGAAGTCACGCGATGTTTGCCGAATAGGCTGCCGGCGCCTATTCGGCAAACATCGCTTGTCAAATGACAGAATAATGATCAAAAACATCAGTCTTGAGCTAAAGGACTATGAAAAGTACAAATAATAAGGTCATAAAATATAGTCATATTGTATTGATGCATATTTGAATCCTTTGATCGGGCATTCTTGGAAATGCTACTGTATTCTATTGTTGACGCGATCACCGGTGCTCGTATGGTGATGATGATGCTAATAATTGTGATTTGCATAGTAGCATAATACAATATTTTTGCTTTTTTAAACAGTGCTGAAACTCTCTAATATGTATAAGGAATCTGAAGTTCTGTTCAGTACTTTCGGACGTATACCACGGGGTTTATAACTGTAGCTGTGGTGCAAAATCTTACTTTTTTGAGAAAAGGTAGCTAAGGTAAAGCTAAGCTGAGAAAATGCATCACAAAAAACTAAAATATCCACAGCCGAACAAACAGGTACCTACATAACTAACTTTCACCTTTGGAAGTCGGTAAAGTCGAATATATTAATTGAGATTATAATTATTTCTTTTTAAAATTTGTGTATCGGTACTGGAACCTAGCGCTTTACGCATTATCAACGGCTTCCATTTTGATAACCAGCGCCGGCAGCCGTTGTTTTATATCTCGGCTGCCGGCAGTGTACTTAACGCCGGTTCCCATTACTGATATTTTTTGGGAGCCGGCGCCGGCAGCGGAGGCACTACCTATTAATTGTTATTAAAGTACAATTATATTTAAAGCCTTCGTGAAAGTTTCAAGTGCCTACCTCTTATAATTATTGATTACGAGCAAAAAAGGCCTAAGAAATCACGTTTGTTGTATGGGAGCCCTCCTTAAATATTATTTTTATTTCAGTAAATTTGTTGTTATAGCGGCACCGGAAATACACAATCTGTGAAAGTTTCAGAACTCTAGCTATAGCGGTTCTTGAGATACAGCCTGGAGACAGACAGACGGACAGACAGACGGACAGACAGACATCGAAGTCTCGTGAATATAGGGTCCCGTTTTTACCCTAAAAAAACGAAACTGCAACATTCGTTTTTTCTTAAATACAGTCCATTCCTATCAAAGTAGGGGTTTTTCATGTGAATGTAACGATGTTATATTAAAAGGAAATCGTAATGTATATTAAGTTAGGTAAGGTTCATGAGTATTGACTTTTTTTGTAATTGCCATTTGCCTGTATTTGTCCAGCATAGAGCTCATTCATTGCAATACTGAAAGTAAATTTTTGTTATATTGACCGTTTATATCTTGAAATTATCTCAAGTCAGTAATTCATACTGAAGTTTGTTGGCACCGGGTCCTGGCCCTTAGGCACAGAGCCAATGATATTCAGCGTTTTGGGAAAAATAGAGACGCACTTCGATAACAGCTTAAAACCCCTTAGTAGAATTCATAGTGCGAATTGTCCAAGACATCACAATATATTATAATTAGCGGATTACAAAACGGATTATACAAGTCTTCGACTGATACGTTGAAAAAGTTACATAGACAAAAGCATTATTTTTAAAGGTACTATTTATTCATCCTTCGATCGTGGATTCTTGTAAATCTATGTAATTCTATTGTGTCTGGCTCACCGGTGATGTTATGGGGCTTGATGGGTTGTTTATATACCTTCGTTCAATATTAACTTTAATCTAACATCAATTAAATGAAAAACAATGAAAATTGACTTGAAATTTTCCTCCAAATTTTAATTAATTGATTGGAAGTTTCCGATTAAATTTGAATAGTAACCGAATTTAGGAATCGAGTTACTCAGTTAGCCACATCGATACTAAGCCTGTTTGTGCGCAACAAGCGGTAATGAAGTTTTACCTTTGTTAACTGTTTCTAAGTAATTTCCTCTGTTTCCTATACCGGAAGCGATCGTGACGAGAATAAGTGTTTGCTTATTGTCTGGTTTGTTATGTTTATTGTGGGTGCTATTTAGATTGTCAAGTAAGAATAGTCAATATTATATTTAATTTCAATACCATGTTAAAGCAATAATAGATAAACAGACAAAAAGATTATAATATTTGAAAGAAACTATACTAACGCATTATTTTATAACATTGATACAGCATGGCCTCAAATAAAATAACAATGATGCCATAAAGGGGATTACTCACCGCAAATCCTCGCAAAGACACAGTTTCGTTTGTCAAGACGTCAATTTCTGAAAGTGAAATTTTTGGTATGCGGTCAGAGTAAAATTTCAAAGTCGTGTAAAAAAAAGAAGGTCTCAATTCCGACTCTATACAAACACTCTTTTTTTAAGAGCCTATGCAGTTCAACTGCTGGGCAACCTCCCCCATGGGTTTTCACTTCTTTTGATCTAACGCCACCGTAGGCCATCTTCGCTCGTATATCTGTAGCTCATCGCGCCATCTTTTTAGAGGCTGGCTAACTTTTTTATTATCATTTAATTTTAATATGGAACTTTGTCTCTTCCCAGGTTGCTCCTGCATCCGCTTCTCATCGACCCACGGGAAAGAGCGCGGTATATTCAGCAGTCCTGACTTCCCGCAGCCATACCCTCGGAACCTCTGCCTGCTGTACACCTTCCTCGCCTCCGAGCACCAGATCGTCGAGCTCATGTTCACTGAGTTCGACGTGTATAAGGAGCATGTTGAGTGAGTGATATATATTATTACTAGCTGTCCCGGCAAACGTTTCTTTGCCATATTATTATATAAAGTATATCGCCCGTATTATTGAATTAGTGACTAAATAAGTATGTCACCATGGCAACGTCCATCGCTATCCAGTGACCCGCGTCGCATAAATATTGGTCGTTCTTTATAGACAAAATATAATTTGCAATAAAATAAAATTGCGACTATAATTAAAGATCTAAGCTATCCTATCTCTCAAGTTGGAAAAAAGCTCACATAAAAAAACATTAAAATCGGTTAAGTAGTTTAGGAATCCATCGCGGACAAACATCGTGACAGGAGATTTATATAATATATTGGATGGATAAGGTGTCGCTATAATAGTTTGTACTATAAGGCTTCAGTCTCGCAACCTGCGGGCAGCGGGGCGGGAGCGGCGGCGGCGCGTTCCAAAAGCTTTGTCCACACTGTGCCTTTTTCTGTTCGTCAAGGGCATGCGTTATAGCGCAATCAACTGCGAACGTGAGGCATGCCCGCGACACATGCCCTCTGACCATCCAAAACTTTCACTTTGTTATTTAAAATGACAGTTGGCGTTGCGTTCTTTAACGCATTCAATTATTTAATGCGCAAAAACGAAACTTGAATGAAAGAAGATGACGAAAATTGAAGACGAAAGCGCATAATGTGGACATAGCTAATGTATATGTCGGAACCAACTGGTCAAAATACCCGTTTAGTCATACAGCTAGTCTTTTTACTGAACAACGCCATTTAATCACACGTCTAGCTTTCTAATTGAATATTTGTGTCGCTCATAACGTTTAGCACTACAATTGATTTAGAACCAGCCGTTTGATTGAATTAGTTCAGCGCTCACCACTGCGGTGCTAGTAGTAATATAGATGTATATTATGGATAAGCCGTATATTATGCCGCCGCCGCTCCCGCCCCGCTGCCCGCAGATTTTGAAACTGAAGCTTTAAGCGCAATACACACTGAGCCCGCCGGGCTGCCGATATATGTCGGCAACTTTTTGTCGGCGGTCTAGTTGGCGGCTTCACATAATACAAGTCGGAAAATTTGGTCGGCGGCATGTCGGCGGCTTGAGATGAGAAATTTATTTGGCATTCATTGATTGGTTAGTGATTGCCGCGTGTCTATAGGTTGTGTCGCCGGGCAACTGAGTGCAGGCGTACACAAGCCGCCAACATGTCAGCGGGTAACTCGCGCGGGCGCATGTTGCCGACAACATTCTTTTCATACAGGCCGCCGGGCTTTGTCGGCGGCCCGGCGGGCTCAGTGTGTATTGCGCTTTAGAGATTCATAGGCAGATGGCGGACCTACATTATTTGGACGCGTTACATCAAATCCAGTTGGAAGCATTTCTTTATCTTTATCTAGTGAAGAAGAATATAGGCTCTCAATCATATATTCAGGTGCATCATTTACAAGTAGATAATGCTATGTTGCTTACGCAGTAATACTAAATAAAATTGTAACTTTCATCGTTTATAAGGATAGTGTTTAATATTAAAACTATTTTCACTTGTATTTAATGATGTTGTTAAACTTAATGCAAACTTTATTTTTAAAACATTTTGACTGCATTCTTCAAAATATTTTTTAGTGGCTATAAAATATTTTATTCAGCGTAAGAAATCAGAGTGCGCAGCTACTCCGGCGTTCTCATTATTTTCAGCGAGATTTGAAGTTTCTTAACCTTCAGGTATATTCTAGAATTTCGTTTTAATTATACGCTGCCAGTTTCCCGACGTTTTCTTGTTTATTTATTCAGAAGCCTGTAAAAATTGCCTTTTTGTGATGATTTTAATTGCCCGCTAATATAAAAGTTATCCGTTATTAAAAAAAAATAAAAATCTAATTAAATAAACTGACACTTATAATGAGTTTCATTCAAAAGAAGAAAATGCTGTTCAAATAAATTATAATATAGTTACACTTCAAGAATATGGCCCCAACTTAAACACAACCTAAGGAATCTTCTTTTAATAACATCCAACCACAATATGTTATGTTCGGCATCTTTTTAGATCTGAAGCTTATCAGATATCGGAAAATTTAGGTCGATATTAGATTCCTCAGACCGACTCATAAGAAAAACAACGTCAACCATCCGAAACATTTTATTAACATACTAAACAACTTTCAGGGCATCTTTATTAGGTTTTTTGAGGCCGCATAGTTTACGACAGAACTGCTTATAGTCTATAAAATTGTAGCCATCTTTTTTTATAATCGGTGCTTCGTCTAGCGCGTAATCTGCCTCCTTCTCGGTGAAACGATCGCCCCAGGTCATAAGATCGTGTCGTATCCTGTAAATTATAAATTTAATTTTTATCGACATCATAAATTGCTTTGTTACATAATTTTTGATAAATCAATTTATTGGAACATTTATTTTGTTTCTTTTGTAACGTGGTAAATAAAATATTTGACTTTGGCAAATCGTTTAGAGATTTGACGTCTTTATATCGGTTTTCTTTCTTTTATAACGTTGTAAGGATTTTTGTTCGCATAATCGTACAAAGAATTGACCTCTTTATATCTAAAGTACACAATATTTAATACATCTTATAGATTAAAAGTTTTGTTCCAAATACTCTAAGAGAAACTACTCGAATATATTACAGAATACAAACTCAAGTAATGTTCAGTACAATGTGTACAACTATTAAGGATAATAACTTGAACCTCAAATATACCAAAACATTTGTAATTATTACGCTAAACAGATGCTTCAGACCGTACTGAACTCTGAATATACAAGCTTACATTACTCTGGTAACTTACAACGTAAAGGTCCAAGCCGCGAGATAAGTTAAAAAATGTTAATACTAAAAGTCATAATTTGTATGAAAATTTTTGACTCGGGTTTAGATTTGGACACATTTTATAAAGTTACTAGCTGACTTGGCAAATGTTTTATGCCATATTAGCCCATCCAGCCCCGTACGAGCACCGATGAAAATAATAGATTACAATAGCATTTCCAAGAGTCCCCGATCGAAGGATTAATTATTATGCGCTATTTAGATTAAAAACATATTGGCTGGACATCAGATAGGTACAAAAATTTCATCAAAATCTGTCTAGCTGTTTCGAAAGAGGCTACAAACACCGCCACATGTGAATTCTATACATTAGAAGTAAATACCTTATTTAACCATTAAATTTTTTGTTTATTATTACATTAATACTTACACCAAAGAGGAGAACTATTTACTTTGCAAAATTGAATAACGGCAACACAATATTAATCGACAAAGTAAACTATAAATATCATAGCTAAATAATTACCGTTGTTTGGGACAAAGTTTGTAGAGATTAGTCAAGTTATCCAATACCCACACTTAGCCAAGTTGCTTATTACTTACGTGACGATACGTTATTAATCATACAACTTAGGAGCAACTTTGCGACCAATCTAGACAAGCTAGCTCTTAAACTAATTTTCTATACCTACTATAAATGTTACGTTTTAGGTTTTAGCAACTTTTTGTTTTGTTATTTTGTTTTAATATTTTTATGATTGAATAATGAATTTATGGTATTTTATGTAATATGAGTTTCTTAGGTCTAAAACAAATTGATATTTTATTTGTAAATTTATTTAAGGAAACAGGTGCAGTCGTATAGACGGGTATAGTATCTATTTTAATATAAGTGACATACATAAGACATAATATATATTTTGCTAGACAGAAGACTAGTTATTATTGATAGGTGTTCTCATCTCAAACTTGCCAATGCTATTAAAAATTACTTGTAACAAGTATAGCCTATCAACCGCATGATCAAAGCAGAACAAACGTTAAACGACGTTAGAGCAGGACGCGGCATTCTCGTTCGATTGTTCGAGTCTCGAAACGGTTTCGTAGTAGGCCTTCAGATTTCGAATCCAATTCGAACAGGAATGGTATGGCTATATACCATTCCTGTTCGAATTGGATTCGAAATCTGGAGGCCTACTTAGTTACTCATCCACAGAGGAAATTCGTGGCACCAACCCCAACCATATGGTTTAATTTATGAGCAGTATTGGGTTGGGGATTATACTCTAGTGCGACGGAGTCACAATAGATCCTCATGAGTCGCAGTAACCTCAGGGCTACAGGGACCTGCCTTCTTAAAGAAAAAAAAGGCACTTGTTCATTATTATCTTTTTTTCTAATAAAGAAAGAAAAACCGGCCAACTGCGTGTCGGGCCACGCGCAATATAGGGTTCCGTAATACCGCTAGTTTTTTTTTTAATTTTTGTGTGGTCAATGAATGTACATTTATAACGTATTTTACACTACTAACAACATCATCTCAGTTACTTTCAAAGGAATTTGAACGAAAAGTTCCTTTATACTTCGCCGAATACAGTTGATCGACGATTACTAATAGTCGATCAACTGAAAAGTCTATTACTCAATAACTTATGAAGTCTTCTTAGCCGTGATAGTTTTCCTTTTAAATTCAGCATATTTCCTATTCCCGTGATTTTTTTTCACATTTCCAGAAGCAACCGTTTAGCTGGTAGAAGGGGGGGACACTGGACTCTAACGATTTTTTCCACTTTAAATCTTAATATTTCACCAACGGATCCCTAAATCGGAAAATGATCTATGAACACTCATAATAGTTTTAAAAAACGACACCCTACACGATGGGGTGGACGCGAAAAAAAAATTTCATCCCCGCTTGATGTGTATGGAAGGTACCAACAAAAAAATATATATTTTTAAGATTTTTTGTACCATTTTGTTGCCATTATTAATATGTGCATTTATGCCAAATTACAGCTTTGTAGGTCCTATAGTCTCTGAGCAAAACCGCGGATAGACAGACAGACGGACGGACAGACCGAAACTATAAGGGTTCCTTGTTGACTACGGAACCCTAAAAAAGAATTACCTCTCCTCAGAGATGTAGCCGGTGTTGTGAGTGTCCCACCGAGATAGCGCCTCCACCAGTGTCTCCTCCGAGTCCAGCTCCAACGTCCGGTAGCCCAGCAGGTTCACGAACGCGTCGAAGTCCAGGGGTTCTGATGCCTGAAACGTTCAGAAACAAATCATTCGTAGAGAAAAATCTTTATCCTTCTGGCTTTGATTAAATATCTCTTCTCTTGATTTTAGAAAAAAATGCGGCCCTGTTAGTACAAAACGCTATAACCTGCAACACGTCAACTTGCAAAAATGAGTTTAAAACTTTTTCTCTCAAAGCACATCTTAGGTTACAGCGAAATGGAATATTTTGGTCGAAAATATGAATTTTGTAGGTCCATTCAATAAAAAGCTTACATGAACTAAATTAATTAAGACTATACTGTTACAAAACGATGTTGTGTTGTCATAACAGTGCCAATTATATATTTATTAATTAGCTATTTGCTGATTATGTATTTGTCTTTTTGTGCTATAAATTGAATATGTGACAGAAATTTTTTGGTTGTACGAAATTTAGAGTTTTTGCGCAAGATATAAAATGATGATAAACAACATTGGTTTAATTTAAAGACAGTATAATATTTGGTATAACAAAAATATCTATACATTAGCGCTTTTGGCTCACGTCAAAAACACATGAACCAATAACACACGCCATTGACTACATTAAATCCTGTCAAAACATCTCAGAAATCCATATTATAATATTCTACCAATATCATGTCCTCAGTATTCAAATTCCCAGTAATGGAATTCCGTATTTAATATTGTCTCCAGTCAGTGTGAAGGCTGAAGTTATTTGACGGCAAGTCACGCGCCAGCCACACCACGAAATGGCAACTTTCAATCGAATTACCAACTGTTATATACTACGTAGACATGAGGACGGAAATGAAGTAACGAGGAATTTATTGAGAGCTTAGAAGTAAACTGTCGATGTGATTGTAAATGTAAATGAATATTACAGTACGTGGTGTAAAAACTAAGTGTACTTTAGGGTAAGTGTGTCCCTTATCATTTCCGTGGGAAATGAGCCGACATTATGAATATGCTCATACAATGATTTAAGAAAAAGTTAGTTTTTTGAGCTACTAGGTCGAGGTACTTTAACAGTAAACTCTTACATTTTTTCGGGATAAAAAGTATCAAACATCCTTTCCCGGGGCTCAAAGTATCTTCATACCAAATATTAGCTAAATCGGTTCAGTAGTTTGGGCGTGAAGAGGTAACAGACAGAAACTTTCGCATTTATAATATAAGTATGGATTACTCTTTATAAAAGACTCTTACACACCCTAAAGTATTTTTACTTACTTTTATCACACTCTGTAGACACAACTACAAGACAACAAATATGTCCTCAAAGAAATGTTCAGGTTGCCTCATCGATATAAAAAGCCGCGAATATTTTAAATGTCCAAAATGTGATCAAGCATACGACTTAGAGTGTGCCAACATATCTGTAAAAGAATATCGTTCAATGACTGCTGATCATAGACGAAACTGGAAATGTCCAAAATGTTTAACAACACAACGTAAATGTGGTGACAACTCAAATACCCCTATACGACAGACTATAAATCACAGTGAAAACGACGAAAAATACACAAATAACATCACAGTACGTGCTAAAACATCAACCATTGTTACTACACCATACGTCACCGAAGACCGACTGCGGGATATCCTAAGGCAAGAACTTGGCAAGTTACTACAATCTACAATCAAGGATCTGGTGACTAAAGAACTAACTTTAATAAGTCAACAAATAACAACCTTTCAAGATTCTCTAACATTTTTTAATGATTGCTTCGAAAACTTTAAGAAGGACTTAGAACACAAAACGGCTGTTATTAAAGCACTTCAATCGGATAATGACAAGTTGAAATCTACAGTAAACGAATTATCTGATAGACTATGTAACCTAGAACAAAACATGCGAGAGAGCAACATCGAAATTAATGGGAAATAATAAAACGAGCGAATAAAAAATTACTTAGTGACTGATGATGAGCATACTGTTTTAATAACTTGAGCGGTATGAATTAGAGTAAGCGAAAAATAAACTAAACTTACGACTAATATTGATTTATAATAAAATCCAGAAAGAGCTTACAAAAGTGGATTGTGATTAATCTATTTCAGATATAAAAAATTCTATCCTAACGACTGTATTACTAAGTGAGCGACTGGAAATACATAGCGGGCAACTGCAATATTAAAGACAGATTCAATTTTCTAAGTGAAGTTAGTTATACATTACGAACTACTAAAAAGTTCACTTTGAGCAAACTTTTATGAGCTGCTTTATTAATGATTATTGGTTACTGATATTCTATTTGAGGGTTTATATTTTATATTTTATTTTGAATGTTTTAATGAAAACTACAGATTGCTTAATGCGCGCGAATTCGAACGGGGGCGGGGCGACGAATCGTTGCAGTCAGGTGAGTTGGGCTGCAGACAAATAGCGTTGCGTGTTAACGATTGCAATGCGCTTGCATCACTGTCTCGCACGCAGAATTGTGCGTTTGTGTCTTGATGTGACTCAGCTCCGGTGTCCCGAATTTGCAAACTGTATAGTTATGTTTGCTCTAATATCGACGACAATATAGACATATTCGGTATGACCTACCCAGTTCAGAAACAAACTAATGGGATTTTATAATATTAAAAAGATACATAAACACGCACATTAGGCATCATATCTATTGCACTTTGTTATCTATTGTCATGAAAATATATACACACCGGCAAAATTAGCGGAACATAATAAAATTTTATTTTTTTTGAAAATTAATCGCTGTTTTTTATATATTTATTTATTAATTTAATAATTGATGATTAAAAAATAAAACTTATATAAATTTAGGGCATAAAAACGTGTAAAATTAAACAAATCTGCAAAAATCTAAAATTAAGAAAAATTGAATTGAATTTGAAATTTCAGTAGTAAGTTTTTAAGTTAAATTCTTCATTTTTACTTAAGAAATGCCATGTTAACAGCGTGTAATGCCTTCTATGGATCTGAAGAGAGTCTGGATACGCCATTACATGCTTGCATTTTGATTGTCAATCATTTCCTGTGGGATATTCTTCTACTCCTCCAGTAGCGCCAACTCGAGCTCCTGAACACATTTTGGAGCTGGAGTTTTAATTCGTACCGTTCACCCATTGATGTGCCACACGTTCTCAATCGGATCCACATCCGTAGACCGTGCTGACCTCTCCACCTGGGCTACGCTAGCATCATTTAGGTCATAATGCCCGATTTTTTTACTCTATGAACGCGCAAAAAATTGAAGTTACTACCTAAAACTATGTAAAAGGCACAACATGCAGTTCTAAGATGTCTGTGCTATTGCCCTGTACTGTCAAAGTACCATCATTAACAATCATCAGCTCTGTGCGGACTCCAAATCATATGCAACTCCAAACCATTACGAAGCCTGCATGATATACCACTGTTTCCGTTAAGTTTGATAGTCTATAGCACATAATATTGCTATACTGTGGTCTATAGCGTTCCTTACGATTTATCCACATTCTTTATCGCCTGTCAATAAAATTTACACAGAATTTGCTCCCATCACTGTGCAGCACACGATTTCACTCACTTGTCAAATTTTGATGTTCACGCGCAATCTTAGCCTGGCTCTTTGGTGCCCTGTCTCAAGTTTTGGTGCCCTTGCTGGCACCTTTGAGTTTAATTTAACTTCTTTGAGTCTTCTTCTTACTGTACAATTACTTACAGGTACATCTCGGACCTGTTCCTATAGGTTTCATCTCTGCAAAGCAGTTTAAGGTCGATTTCTTAAGGCTTGTACCCTTACAAAACGGTTATCCTGAACCTTTGCCACCCGATATATGCCTTGTTCTCGTCTCCGAACGTAAGATCCAGTCTCTCTGTAGCGTTGAAATTTACGATGGACCACGAAAGCCGACACACCTAAGGCCTGACTGACCGAACGGTAGGTGTGACCTTTCTCTATCATGGTTACAGCTCTAGCTGTCGTAGATGCTGGAAAATCCACTAATTTTGTATCTAAGCAATGTGTTCTTCCAAAAACCAAACAATCAAATGAGCTGGCATGCCTTGCACCCCGCTAAAAACGCCATTCTTATCAGAAACACTTACAACGTCAATCATCGAAAAACACTTATGGCCTGTTTCACCGCTTCCTGATAAGGTGCCCGATAGGGTTATTTGACAGATTTTCCATACTCCATCTGTCAAATTAAGTGGTGGATAGCCTTATCAGGAAGCGGTGAAACAGGCCCTTAGTAGGGCATAATTGCAATAAAAATCTGTCAACTTGCCAGTTTTGTTCAATATTTTATTTTTTAAATGAGCTTAGAAACTATAAAAAAGGATTTCACACAGCCCGACCCACTTGAATTCAAGTTGTGGCCCTTTTTACTTATGTTCCGCTAATTTTGCCGGTGTGTGTATTATGAATGTTTAAGCACGATTTAAGGTTATTATTATTTATGTTCTTATTTTTATGTAAACAATTTAATTATTTTTTTAACTCTTTATATAATTCATTGAAATGTTATTTTATATTATTATTGTTTCAGTTGCTAAACTAATTTGATAATTTTATTATGTATATTATGATTATTTTGTATCTTTGCCAGTGTTGTGTCACCTATAAAAGTACATGTATCAGGATAGTGTAATTATAATTTGTAGCAGTGATTGTTTAATACATGTACCGCAGGTGTCCTTTTTAAATAAAAAAAATTAAAAATAAAATAAAAACATCTCACGTAAAAGTACTCTGAAAATCGCTGATAAAACTGTACAAAATATAAATTCAAAGCGTAGAATGTTTGCGGAATTTGTCTCAAACCACGAAAAGTACGACATCTTATCTAGCAGACAATTGTTTTTAGTGGGATCGTGCCTCAGAAGTTAAGACCCAGGTGCAATGCTGCCGTGGTATGACTATAATGCCGTTAACTACCAAAACCTACTTTTGAGATAAGAGCAAAAAACGCGGTAAAAATTTAAACGTATGTAACTCCTCAATGGCAAAACCGATTTGAGATCGAAAAGCACCAGAACATACATAAAAGAGATACTTATTATCTATTAATATGTGATCTTTTAAAATTTATTTATTAATTAAAAAAATCCCGTTTTTCGTTTTAGTTCATCTTTAATGTTTCTTTCTTTCTTCTATAATTTGACTTAAATGCCGTTACGTATACCTTAACGGCATTTTAGTGTTTCGTTTCCTAATAAAAACGTTGTCTATCAAAACACTACAAACATTTTCTCATATGTTTAGTTAAAATGTCGTTATAGTACATAACCCTGATTTAGCTTAACATTATGTAACACAGAACTAACTTATGTTAGTCTTTAGTGCTGTTATTGGTATTTTACCGCATTTAAGTCTAGTAAACTACAAAATATATATGAATAACTCCACTCATTGTTCCGCTAAAACGCCGTTACACTATTTACTTTTTACGTTAACGGCGTTATAGCGATAAAAAGCGAAAAATATTGCATTGTGATATTTAACTATACGGAGTTAAAGTAATAAAATATAGGGATCATGTTTTGTAATAAATTAAAACCCAAGTTAGTAAATCACAATATTTATTATGTACTTAATTGAGCATCATAGATAGCTCTATAGTATATTATACTTACAACTAATTTGTATGGACGTTTAGCTCTTTACTTAATACAAATATCACATTAATTAGGTGGGTAAGAGGCACGATAACATTTCAACTTAATAATATTATAATTATTGCCTAATGCAAGACAGCCGTTTTTAAGTCTTTGCGTCTCTAATAAAAACAATACAACTAAATAAAATAAAACTTAATGAAACTACAAAATACAAATCAAGTCAAATGTTATCTTATATATAAAATTCTCGTGTCACAATGTTAGTCCACGAACTCCTCCGAAATGGCTTTACTGATTTTTACCAAATTTTATATATTCAGTAGGTCTGAGAATCGGCTACTGGGTACTTATTATATTGATAAGTGCATTTGTTGAATAAATAATAGTAAATTATTAGAACTCGAGACTGACGACGACCATTGTTTGTGAGACGGGATAGCGATCGACGTTGCCATGGTGACATATTTATTTAGTCACTTCAATAAAATAATACGGGCGAAATTAATACTTTATATGGCAAAGAAACAGGGCTAGTATTATTATATTTCTTATTTGTGCTACTTTCTTTCTTATTCGGCGTTATGCTCATGGTAATCTCAGATTTTTTCTCTGGCTTATCTTTTACCATGCCTAAAATACACACACCGGCAAAATTAGCGGAACATAGCTAAAAAGGGCCACAACTTGAACTTTAGTGGGTCGGGCTGTGTGAAATCCTTTTTTATTGTTTCTAAGCTCATTTAAGAAATAAAATATTGAACAAAACTGGCAAGATGACAGGTTTTTATAGCAATTATGCCCGAATAAGTGTTTTTCGATTATTGACGATGTTAGTGTTCCTGATAAGAATGGCGTTTTAGCGGGGTGCAAGGTATGCTAAGCTCATTTGATTGTTTGGTTTTTAGAAGAACATATTGCTTAGATACAAAATTAGTGATTTATCAGCATCTACGACAGCTAGAGCTGTAACAACGATAGAGAAAGGTCACACCTACCGTTCGGTCAGTCAGGCCTTAGGTGTGTCGGCTTCCGTGGTCTATTGTAACTTTCAACGCTACAGAGAGACTGGATCTTACGTTCGGAGACGAGAACAAGGCAGATATCAGGTGACAATGGTTGAGGATGACCGTTTTGTAAGGAAACAAACCTTAAGAAATCGACCTCAAACTGCTATGCAGACACGAAACCTGTCGGAACAGGTCCGAGATGTATGTGTACAGTAAGAAGAAGACTTAAAGAAGTTAAATTAAACTCAAAAGTGCCAGCAAGGGCACCAAAACTTGAGACAGGACACCGAAGAGCCAGGCTAAGATTTGCGCGTGAACATCAAAATAAGATAAGTGAGTGAAATCTTGAGCTGTACAGTGATGGGAGCAAATTCTATGTATATTTTGTTGACAGGCGACAAATAATGTGGATAAATCGTAAGGAACGCTATAGGCCATCAAACTTAACGGAAACAGTGGCCTATGATGCAGACTTCGTAATGGTTTGGGGTGGCACATGATTTGGAGCCCGCACGGAGCTGATGATTATTGATGATGGTACTTTGACAGCACGGGGCTATAGCACAGACATCCTGGAACTGCATGGTGTGCCTTTTACAAAGTTTTAGGTAGTAACTTCAATTTTATGCGCGTCCATAGAGTAAAAAATCGGGCATTATTACCTAAATGATGCTGGTGTAGCCGGAGAGACCAGCACGGTCTACGGACGTGGATCCGATTGAAGACGTGTGGCACATCAATGGGTGAACGGTACGAGTTTAAAATAAAAGGTCCAAAATGTGTCCAGGAGCTCGAGTTGGCACTACTGGAGGAGTAGGAGAATATCCCACAGGGAATGATTGACAATCAAAATGCAAGCATGGAATGGCGTATCCAGGCCCTCTTGAGATCCATAGAAGGCCATGACACTCTTTTAACATGGCATTTCTTTAATAAAGATGGAAAATTTAACTTAAAAACTTACTACTGAAATTTCAAAGATTTTCTTAATCTTCGATTTTTGCCGTTTTTTTTATAAATTTCACGTTTTTATGCCCTAAGTTTATATAAAATTGATTTTTTAATAATCAATAAATAAATAAATAAACAATTATATAAAAAAAATTGAACAATATTAAAAAAAAATCGAAATTTTGTTATGTTCCGCTAATTTTGCCGGTGTGTTTAGTTTCAGCTCTCCAGCTGGCGATAGTAAAGTTTCTGTAATAAGAAGAAGATATTGTAACATTAATAAATACCAAACAAGTAGTTTATAAAGTAAAAAATGGGCCAAGTGCGAGTCGGACTCACGCACGAAGGGTTCCGTAAGGAAGGGTATAGAGCGAAAATAGTAAAAAAAATGTGTTTTTTGTTTGGGAGCCCAACACGTCGACACACGTCACACGTCCTTTTTCGATAAGCGCCTGCGACGCACTGATTTCACCCCTGACCCCTGACCACGGAACTAGGATCTCACCGGGCGAGATTATTTAACGGCATTATAGCGTATTATTGTGAGATAGCGACACTTAAATCTAATATTTAATTTAAAATATGTTTTATTTTACTTTATAAATGCCGTTACTGGCTCGTAGCGTTCATTGAGTAAAATATAAATGTACTAAATGCTAAGCTATAATGCCGTTAAGACTCGTTAGTCACATTTAAGTCTAATTTTTCACTTTACGGCATTATTGTTTAGCAATTTACATAAAGTCCTGCATTAAAAAAGAGTTACAATAAAATAGTTAAAGTACTTTAATCACTTTACAGTGTACAAAATACCGTATAACGGCAATCTAGTAAAGCAATCACAAGAAAAAAGTATAATAAAAATACAAGTTAATGTACATTAGCGGCTATATTGACTCCCAATATGACTTAACGTCATTTAAGCGTATGACATGCACAAAAAAGGGTTATATAACGGCATTATCATTAATATTATTTCCGAAACTATTCAACTTATCAAAAAACTGCTTATATAGGTCGATAGAGAATTTTTTTCTTATTCATGTACCGTCAAAACCTGAAAATCGACCAAATGTCACTTAACGGCATTTTTGTTATACCACGGCAGCATGGCGCTGCATACAAAGCGAAAGCAAACAGATTACGGTTCGCTACCAAAGTAATGTCCTTTACATTTTATACACTTTCAAAACTAGAGCTTGCACCTGCGGTAGGCACGTGACTTTGGTGCTAGCACAGATTTTGTCGGGAATTTCTGAAGAATTGTATGCGGCATTACACACGTCGGAAATACTACAAAGTTTAATACGAACTTAATATCGTTTAGATATTTTCTAAATATACTTAACTAGCGACCCGCCCCGGCGTCGCACGGGTATAAAATATATAGCCACTGAAAAAAATTATTAAAATCGATAGCCTATCACGATCCTTCATGTGGTCTACTTCTTATCTGTGCCAAATAACATAAAAATTGCTCCAGTAGTTCGCGAGACAAACCCTTTCCAATAATTTCCCCCGTTTTTTTCCACATTCTCCTATTAGTCTTATGGCCTGTTTCACCGCTTCCTGATAAGGTGCCCGATAGGGTTATTTGACAGATTTTCCATACTCCATCTGTCAAATTAAGTGGTGGATAGCCTTATCAGGAAGCGGTGAAACAGGCCCTTAGCGTGATAAAATATAGCTTATAGCCTTTCTCAATAAATGGGCTATCTAACACTGAAAGAATTTTTCAAATTGGACCAGTAGTTCCTAAGATTAGCGCATTCAAGTTAGCCCTTTCAAATAATTTTCCCCGTTTTTTTAACATTTTCCTCTATTTCTTCGCTTCTTTTTATCTTAGCGTGATAAAATATAGCTTATAGCCTTCCTCAATAAATGGGCTATCTAACACTGAAAGAATTTTTCAAATTGGACCAGTAGTTCCTGAGATTAGCGCATTCAAGTTAGCCCTTTCAAATAATTTTCCCCTTTTTTTTAACATTTTCCTCTATTTCTTCGCTTCTTTTAATCTTAGCGTGATAAAATATAGCTTATAACTATCTAACACTGAAAGAATCATCAAAATCAGTTGCGCAGTTTTAAAGATTAAAGGGAACAAAGGGATATGAGGGAAAAAAGCGACTTTGTTTTATAATAAGTATAGATTAATATACATACTGTTATAAATGCAAATGTGTGTCCGTTTGTCTGTTACATGTTTACGCCCAACCTGCTCAACCGATTTTGCTGAAATTTGGTATGGAGATACTTTAAGTCCCAAGTAAGGACATAATATTATGATACTTTTAGAGATTAAATTAAATTTCGGCGCAACAAAGTTGCGGGCGTTATCTACATTTTTCATACTACGTACTCTGATACAAAATTATACTTATATTCAGGTACTCAGTACTCTAAGATAAAATAATATTGTATCTTCACCGTCTGTAATATCTTTTTATTGTAAACCGTTCACTGTTTTTTCATGTGATAGATACCCAGAATATTTGTTACGTTACAACTTTACTTTGCTTTTTTAACTCCTTTAGTCATTTCCCTAAAAAAGGTTTCTCTAGCTACATTTACGTGCCTAAATATCCATTAGGCAATTTCCTGCCAAACACCAGGTTCAGTAAATGAAACTTATGAGTTTAGTAATGATGATAAAGCCGGCCGCACCTTGTAATCACAGATATTAATGGGCCCGGTCGGAAGGTTATTAAGACATTAACCACTCCCTCGCGCCGAAAATTCTTTTTCATATTTTTCAAAATGGCCACCAGTGACAGATTGTTTTTTTTTTTATAGTAGTAACAGAGGTTGTTTCAAGTATGACGTGTCTGTATGTGTATGTGGCATCGTAGCTTGCAAACTACAAATACTAACTTGGTAGCGATTGCTATTTCTTATGCACTTATTTATAATGCAATAAAATCGTAATTCCAACATCTTAATTATTTTTAACAAAAAATTAAAACCGACTTCCAAGGTAAAAACAATAATAACATTAATATGAACTAAAAAGTATTAAATAATTTTTACTATCTAATAGTGCCTTTTTCCGAATTCGACTAAACCTCAACTATTTCTGTACTCAATCTTCATTATTTTGAAGTCGGTACCAGATAGCTGAATCTTCAGTCCTCTGACAGAATATTTAAAATTTTTGGAACTGGCACCGACTTCAAAATTATGAAGATTGAGTACAGAAATAGTTGAGGTTTAGTCGAATTCGGAAAAAGGCACTATTAGATGGTAAAAATTATTTAATACTTTTTAGTTCATATTAATGTTATTATTGTTTTTAGCTTGGAAGTCGGTTTTAATTTTTTGTTAAAAATAATAATAATTTCACTCTTTTTAGTTACACTAGTAGATAAATCTTCGCGTATATTTTACGTATCTTATTACAATTTGTTAAGAGTCACAACTCACACTCACAAAATAATATAATATTATCAGTGAAGTGAACATATTGTGCTAAGTAATTTAACAATTTTAATACTTCAAACCCGAAGCGGTCACCGGCGATTGCGATAACAATAGAAAGGCTATTGTGTCTCGTTTTTCCACGATCGAAGGATCTATCAGATAAAAAATTGTACAAACTTGCATAGGATGTAGCGTAGCATAATATTTAATATTATCATAATTATTGACAGCTGTTCTTGTAATCAAGAATTCAAATCGATAGGTACTTAGTGCACCATCTATCGATTAATAAGTATAACTAATTAAAAATACACTTAATGACTTTGTTTTGTTTAAATGCTCTTTTTAAAATAACTTTATTTTAATTCTATTTGTCTATTAAAATTTTATAAAGTAGTAAAGTATTCGATCTGTATATAAAGTAGTTAGTAAAGTATTCGATATTCTGTCTTCTGCCGCCACGCGCCGCGACGGCGGGGCGTGGGCGGCGACGCCGACCGCCGTGTATTAAAAACAAACAGGTGTTGTTAATTGTTATACAGTACATAATTATTATTAGTATATCCATACCTATGCCTTGTACTATTATCTATTCTGTGCCATGAGACATTGGTGGCCTTAACACGACGTGGTAATGATGATGATGACGATGATGATGATGATGATGATTATGATGATGAATATGAATTGCATAGTAGTTTATGCTTTCTGTTCTTAAAACAACGCCGAAACTCCCAAACGTGTATCTATAAGGAATCAGGAGTTCTCTCAGCATCATCGAAACCATGGTATACCTTGACCCAATATTTGACTTTTTGGTAGCGTATTCTTAGTACACTTCACATAAAACCAAAATCACCATATGTTTCCATATAAATTTCGAGGAGTTTCCTCGATTACTCATGGATCCCATCATCAGGTCACCACCTTTGTGAAAATGGGACCAAATTGGAGTGAAACCTAATATAACAAATCAAAAATTTCGAAAATCGGTTCACAAACGGCGGAGTAATCGTTGAACATACAAAAATAAAAAAAATAAAAATATCCACAGCCGAACATATAACCTCCTCGTTTTTTGGAAGTCGGTTAAAAATAGACTTTAAGTATTTTAACTTTTATTTAATAACTTAACAGAGATTGTTTAGTGCGATGTTCTGTTCTGAAGTATTATATTATACTTATTGTATCTAAAGTTATTGAAAAAAAATATTATGAGAAAAGAGAAATATTAATGTACCTAGATACCAAATTTTAATGGCGTTTTAATGTTTCAATGATTCTGAGTTAACTTCCCCACTCTGAGAGCAAGAAAATATGGACTTCAATTTATGTATAACATAAAATACCTCAGCCATCATTTTCTTGACGGCCTCTTCGTCTATGGTCTCGCCAAGGCTCACGAGGGTCGCTCGCAGATCGTCGAAGTCTATGCAGCCGTCTCCATTCATGTCGAAAAGGAGGAATGCCTAAAACAAATATTTATAGATGACTAGCTGTCCCGGCAAACGTTTCTTTGCCATATTATATAAAGTATATCGCCCGTATTATTTTATTGAATTAGTGACTAAATAAGTGTGTTACCGTGGTCCATGGCAACGTCCATCGCTATCCCGTGAACCGCGTCGCATAAACAATGGTCGCTCTTTATAGACAAATAATTTGCAATAAAATAAAATTGCGACTATAATTATTAAAGATCTAAGCTATCCTATCTCTCAAGTTGGAAAAAGCACACATTTAAAAAAAGAAACATTAAAATCGGTTAAGTAGTTTAGTAATCCATCGCGGACAAACATCGTGACAGGAGATTTATATATATTAGATAGACTAGATATACCTAGTCTATCTAGTCTAATATAATATAAATCTCCTGTCACGATGTTATATATTAGACTAGATAGACCTAGTCTATCTAGTCTAATATATATAAATCTCCTGTCACGATGTTTGTCCGCGATGGATTACTAAACTACTAAACCGATTTTAATGTTGATGATCCAAAATAAGAACACTTTTGACAAAGTTAACGCACTGACTTTACATTTTACATTATTTCTACAAAGAAGTTAAATAGTTAAGTCGGAACTTACTTAATTACTTAGATTTTGACTTACTTACTTAATCCTACTTAGATTTTTAAATTGACAGAAAAGGTGACTATAAATCTCACTCCAAACTCAAAGACATTACACGTTTAGTTTCTCATCAGTGCAGTCCATTAATCTGGTAAGATTGACGCAAAACTGAACGTCTAAGTTCTAACCAGTCGATTGACGGACTGATCATTTCTTTATAATATACTTTTTAGCCATCAAACTGTCATCAATCCAGCGTGACTGACAATACCTACATTTTAAACCCATTTCAACTTGGTTTGTGGTAGAGTTGTACCTTAGTCACAGTTTACACGGTCAATTTTTCATCAATCTGATCCGTCAATCTGATTGACGGAATATTGATGGTTATAAAAAGTTCATATTAAAAATAGGTACGAACAATCCATCAATCCGTGGGTTAGACGATCAAATTTTCGTCAATCTTTACCGGATCGATGGATCAGATTGATGAAAATTTGACCGTGTAACCGGCGACTTACCTCTTTGAGCTCAAATATCTTGTTCTCGTCCAACTCGGCGAGGACGTTAGGCGGTATCTGCAGGGCGTCTCTGGCTCGCGACGCGGACCGGGACCGCGGCACCATCGGAACAGTCAGCTCATCGTTACCATCAGAGAGAATAGTTCTAAAAAACAAATAAAAAAGGCAATAGTTTTTAGGTTTCCGTATTTAATCCTTCGTTCGCGGATTCTTAGAAATCTATAATATAACAATGAAAGGTATCATTATACCAATAACGAAAAGAATTAAATTCAAAACTTTATATCCGATCGGCGGGATTCAAACCCGCGACCTCTGGCTAACCACTGTTCCACAGTCGTCAATTATAATAAAATAAATCCACACAAAGTTAAATTGAAATAAATGGATATTCTTTTAATCCGCAGAAATTTTAATTAAGATAAGCCTTATCTCCTAAATCGCTTTCACGTTCATTCGAAAAATATTTAGACTTGGATGAACAGACATGAAAAATATTTTACCAGCTGTAAAAGGGTCGCGTGTTTTGATAAAACATTACATTTAAAATAGTCGTATTGTGATTCCGTACCCAAAGAGAAAAAATCGGAAAATTGCGAGTAGGACTCGCGCACGAAGAGTTCCGTACATATAGAGCGGTACGAAACTCTTCGTACTAAATATAGGGAAAAAATTGTGTATTTGAGATGAGGTCTGGAGACGGACGGACAGACGAGCAGACAACGAAGTCTTAGTAATAGGGTCCCGTTTTTACCCTTTAGGTACGGACCCCTAAAAACTATATAAACTGACTTCGAAGTAAAAAAAATATAACATTCCTACTTAAAAATCCATTTCAATAATATAAAATAGTTATTAAATATTCCTTACCTCTATTTCAATAAACATTATAGACAATTCCAACTAAGCTACTCAGAAATGCGCGAAGGAAAATTTAATTTGCTTATTCCTTAAGATTTGTCCCACAAAGGAACAGAAGCGTTACTAACGTGACGAATTAATTCGTGAATGCCGTATGAATTTCTCATCTAAGTTAACAAAACAATTCGACATGTATTGCTTCTTCAATTAAATAAACTTTGAAACTAGGCCAAATTAATAATACAAATTGCTAGCAGAAAGCATTTTAGTCGCCCGCAGCTATAGATAATAACAGGCCATAGATTATTATCTATTTATTTGGATATTATGTTATTAGATTATTTACTTAGCAACGAGAACAGTTTGAACTGACTGTTCACAGTTGGATGGACATACTAAAGTTTCTTGCGGTACCTACTTACTACAAAATATAATTCAACAATTTGTAAAAATGACAAGTACAAATTCGCGCCGTTTTCTTTCGATGTTATTTTCAACATAGTGCTTTGCGTATACAATATTATATATAGCTCTACTAATAATATATCTAGACAATTATATTGGCCCAAGAGCCAGCGACAGCAAAAAAACTGAAAGTTTACCTGTTTTGATCCCTATAGAGATAAGAACGACAAGCAACTATGGAGTTTCGGTCGCAGTTACTTTAGGAGGTATCTAATTAGAATTAGACGGTATCAAGTTAACTTTCAGCTTTTATAAAATGGCGAAATTCTGGCTGTCACTGGCTTATACTCTGTAGTGACTAGTGTACATAGCTAATTTTTTTTATAAAAACCTTTTTGGTAAGTTGCCTTTTTGGTCCGTATACACCGCACTCCCAAACACAACACTGTACACCACATACGTACAACACCTGGCCCACCAGTATCGTGCTCACCTCGTAGATTGTTGCCTTTTATGGGACCTAAATGTGAATAGGCCCTAGCCGATCAATTTTACTGTACAATATAATTGAACAATTAATTTGACAATAACATTTGACGTTTAATATTTACCCTAGACCGTCAATAATATTGAACAACACATGATATTGCACAAATTGATCGTCTTAAGGCCAGTTTTGGTCATAATAAAAATGTCTTACTCTCCCGTTGATACCGACTGAAGAAGATTTTCCTTAAACTGCTTGATTTCATCCTGCGTTGCATCCGATTCTCTCTTCTTTTCAGTTTTCACTTTCTATATAAAAAAAAGTTTTTGATTTTTATAATTTTAAATAAGTATTTCTTTTACTGATATCCTGATTTGACGCGCAAATTTAGCAATGGTCGTGAATCAAAATACCAAATAGTTTAATTTTTTTTTAAACTATATTTGATATATTGTATGCGATTAAGAGGATACTAAATTATCTACATTTCGTCATCACTTAGAAATCAAAATACTGAATCACTAAAATCACATTTTTTTAAATAAAAACAGTCGCATATACGCCTCCTTTTTTTTAAAGTTTAGTTATTATTAATATTAAATTACATTCAAAACAAAAAAAAAATCTCGTAAAAAAATAAATGCACAGGTTTTTCGAAGTCGGTTTATAGCACTCACTTTAGGCCGAATCGTCAGCGATACTTCGGGCTCCTCCATGGATTAGCGTGTGATCGTCCTACCGGTGTAAATGTGACTAAAATCCAGCTATTAATACCGGGGATTACGCTGATTGCAGATAAGTGTTCCTCCTAATTAAAATGACGCTGAACTAGGTCACTGGACGCTGCCCCGTTATATACTGGAATCTGGATAGTGGACAGTTGACGCATGTTGTATTTTTAGGGTACAGGTGCTTCATTTATTAGGTAAACTAGGTTGTAATTAAGGAAGCTGAAAACCGCTACAGATGTGTTTACAAATACATCGTACATAAAAATAATATGATCTTGGAAATGAAAATCAGTACAACATTTTCAAATTACAAAAAGAGAGGTATAGTTTTATAAATTGCTAGCGACCCGCCCCGGCGTCGCACGGGTATAAAATATATAGCCACTAAAAAAAATATGCCTATAGCCTTTCTCAATAAATGGGCTATCTAACACTGAAAGAATTTTTCAAAACGGACCAGTAGTTCCTGAGATTAGCGCATTCAAGTTAGCCCTTTCAAATAATTTCCCCCGTTTTTTCCACATTTTCCTCTATTTCTTCGCTCCTATTATTCTTAGCGTGATAAAATATGGCTATATGGCTATAACCTTCCTCGATAAATGGGCTATCTAACACTGAAAGAATCATCAAAATCCGTTGCGTAGTTTTAAAGATTAAAGGGAACAAAGGGAAATGAGGGAAAAAAAGCGACTTTGTTTTATAATAAGTATATAGAAGTGTAAAAATATGTTTGTAATGCTTACATTACCGAGATCATAAACAGCCACTAACTGACTTAAGATGGAATAAATAAATTAAACAATTAATTATTATGACAAAGTAATTTTTACATGTGAGTGAAACTAAGATACTACACGTCAGAGAGTAAACGTATCACGTAGGATATAGTAATTAGCTTAGTTTGATACAATATGTATGTACGTAAGAACGTGTACTTTTAGCCTTAGAAATAATAGAGCGCACTATCTTGGTTTTTAAAAAGTTTTTTAATCTGTAAAACTAATTAAAAGCTACAGATGTAAAGATGATAATATCTAATGGAAAGTCAATATTTTTAAGTAATAAATTAAATTCACGAGGCGAAAGTTTCAAAATATCGATGACAGTAGATGTGATAGGAGATTTAAATTAAGCTCATTATCGAGTCTAGATTGAGTCTAGAGCTAAAGTGCACTTCGGTTGTGATCGGAAAGTCGACTCTCTCGGGTGCTATTACACTGAACTTCCAAAACTTAATAAATATTTTAATACAAGTTCACAAGATTAATTCAATCGAGATTTTCGTTAAATATTTTAGCTGTTTAAATAACGCTATAATATCAGATGTAGAATCACTGTTTTTGACAATAAATATATGATTCATATATTATTATGTGCACATTTTGGTGTTTGTTTTCTTAACCAGGCTCTTAAAGTATTCAGAACCAATTTTGAGGAAATCTGGGATAAAAGAGGTAGAACAACGCGTGGCTCTGACATTAACTTCAGTACCAAAATAATAATAATAATAATAATATCTGACGTGGGAGAGCCATGCTTCGGCACGAATGGGCCGGCTCGAACGGAGAAATACCACGTCCTCACAGAAAACCGGCGTGAAACAGCGCTTGCGCTGTGTTTCGCCGAGTGAGTGAGTTTACCGGAGACCCAATCCCCTACCCTTTTCCCTTCCCTACCCTTCCCTGTTTCCTTACCTACCCTCCCCTATTACCCCTTAAAAGGCCGGCAGCGCACCTGCAGCTCTTCTGATGCTGCGAGAGTCCATGAGCGACGGAAGTTTCTTTCCATCAGGTGACCCGTTTGCTCGTTTGCCCCCTTATTGCATAAAAAAAAATAGCTATGGACGCTTCACACCACGTCAGTCTGGCCCCGTGCTAAGTACCTAAAGGACTTGTGTTACAGGTACCAGACAACGGAAATATATTTAGTACTTTTAAACTATACACATATTTAAGATTTTTATAATATAATACACATATTTATATAATCATATAATGCTCGGCTCGGTTGCCCATCTCATCGCTCTAGTCTAGTCCATTCTTCCTTCCACGTCCAGGCTATTTCACTGTGGAACGCCCTACCTCCGGAAATCAGGTTAAGCTCAACCAGAGGTACGTTCAAACGTAGAGTCCGACTGCTCTATCTAAATAAATTGGCAGAATCATAAGTGTTGTGTATTCTATATTCGAACGCAATTCAAATAATTTGATGTATATTTGACACTGAAAAATAAGCTAGGATTTGTTCGTTGCTTAGGAACCATATATGATATCGTGTGCTCTTCGTAAATAAAATATCTGTATTTTACATAATGCCTTTGGCTCTTTTAATTAGAATCAGATAAAGTAAGTTCCTACAATCCCTATCAAGAAAGCTACCGAAAACTGGCGAGATACGCAACAACATGGCAACAACTGGCGACCGTGACATCATAACTTGCAAAAATGGAAAGGCTTATCAGGGAGAGAGATCAGATACGGAGAGTGCCAGCAAAATAGGTAAAAGAGTCCAATTTCAGAAAGACTTAGCAACCTCAAACTTCCCAAGCTGGAGATATGCAAATTTGACGATCACCCCAAGACGTGGCTCGCTTTTTGGGGTCAATATAAGAATATCCATGAAGACTCCAGCCTGGACATAGAGACAAAGTTCCAGTACCTAACACAGGCAATGAAAGAAGGTACTAAGGCCCGACAACTGGTGGAGAGTAATTACCCGCCCACTAAGGAGGATTATGAAAAGATGAAGCAACCGTCCCGAGCGCAGCGTGCCTGGTAGCAGAAGCAAAAGCTATTGAGCTGTCGTGACCAAAAGAGGCGACCGTGCGTGGAATAATATTAGAAAAGTACGATACGAGATGAGATTGAGGTTATTAATATAATAGAAGAAACTGAGGTCTCAAATAAGACTAGATACCTACTTTTAGTACCACGCATGAAATCGGTAAGTAATAATTATGTAGAAGATGCCGATTTGTAATTTTTGTCGTCGGAAGCTGACTGAACCGGCAAGACTGGACGGTAAAGTACGAGACGCTATCTTACAGGACTCAAAGGGCGAAGAAGATCAAGTTACCGGGCATTTTTATTATTTTTCAATTTAGAAGACAAAACTTATTTTTTTACTTACTTTTATTTTTATGAAGCATTTTTGAAATAGGTTTTGATGATTATTGTGTTATTATAGGATATGCTTATATATTACGCACCTGTTGTCTCCCCCGGGAGTGTGTTGCGTATTGGGCACAAAAGGTTTAAGGTTTATATTAAAGTTTTGCCAAATGTCGAAAAACCTAATTTTAGAACGAAGAGAAAAATTTGTAAGATTCTGTCAGGAATCAGGATTATAAGATAGGATTAAATTTAGGTAGACTTATGTGATAAGGAGAGTTTAGACTTAATCATTTTTTTCGCTAAAGTCTATTGATTAGTTTGCTATTTTTGCGTCCCCCGGAGTGTGTTGTGTATTCTATATTCGAACGCAATTCAAATAATTTGATGTATATTTGACACTGAAAAATAAGCTAGGATTTGTTCGTTGCTTAGGAACCATATATGATATCGTGTGCTCTTCGTAAATAAAATATCTGTATTTTACATAATGCCTTTGGCTCTTCTAATTAGAATCAGATAAAGTAAGTTCCTACAATCCCTATATCAAGAAAGCTACCGAAAACTGGCGAGATACGCAACAATAAGTATAATACAGTATATGTTACTCAATGTTTTATATGGATGTATATATAAACTTATGTAAGTATATAATATGTATATATTGTATAGTATAGCTTATATATCATATCAATCGCCATAGTAGTATTAGTATGTAAATATAATATGTGTAACTTGATTTGTATATTATATTAATATGCCTAGTATTTGTTATTGTCTTTATCAGTATTTATTGTATACTAGCTGGCCCGACAGACGTTGTCCTGTCTTAACGATGATTATATAATTCGAATTGGTATAATTAAGAAAACAATAGATTAAAATAGTATCTTCATGACAAATTTCATCGAAATAGATTAAATAGTTTAAGCTAAAATCATAAAAGTTTATTGTGCTGGAACCGTACATTTTCCGGGAAAAAAAGTATCCCTTGTCCTTTCCCGAGACTCAAAGTATCTCCATACCGAATTTCATAAAAACAGACTGAATAGTTTAGGCGAAAATCATAAAAGTTTATTGTGCGGGAACCGTACATTTTCCGGGACCAAAAGTATCCCTTGTCCTTTCCCGAGACTCAAAGTATCTCCATACCAAAATTCATCAAAATCGATTGAATAGTTTACGCGCAAATCATAAAAGTATATTATGCAGTAACCGTACATTTTTCCGGGATAAAATGTATCCTATGTCCTTTTCCTAGTTCTAAGCTATATCTCCACTAATTTTCAGTCAAATCGGTTTATCCGTTCTTGAAATAAAATATTATTGTGCGGGAACCGTACATTTTCCGGGACCAAAAGTATCCCTTGTCCTTTCCCGAGACTCAAAGTATCTTCATACCAAAATTCATCAAAATCGATTGAATAGTTTAGGCGAAAATCATAAAAATTTATTGTGCGGGAACCGTACATTTTTCCGGGACAAAATGTATCCTATGTCCTTTCCCGAGAGTCAAAGTATCTCCATACCAAAATTCATAAAAATCGATTGAATATTTTACGCGCAAATCATAAATGTATATTGTGCAGTAACCGTACATTTTTCCGGGACAAAATGTATCCTATGTCCTTCTCCTGGCTCTAAACTACCTCCCTGCCAATTTTCAGCTAAATCGGTTCAGCCGTTCTTGAGTTATAAGTGAAGTAACTAACACGACTTTCTTTTATATATATAGATATTTCATTATTTATTTCTTGAATGTCTGTTATTTTTTTTTTCTAAATAGAAAGCACCTGTGTTTTTTTTTTTTTAGTTTTGTCTCTGCTACCACCCAATGGTTGACTGGTAGAAAATGCCCTATGGCATTAAGTCCGCCATTGTACATAGAGTGTAAAATAAATAAATAAATATTTAATACACATCCAGACCCGGGAACATTGAAAAACTTTTTGTTCCGTCGGCGGGATTCGAACCCACGACCCCCGGCTTGAGCTATTAACGCGCTCACCACTGAGCCACAGAGGTCGTCAAATGTCCGGTACCTGTTATATTCAGCAGCAAAACAATAATTATATTGACACCAACTCATTCAAATTTAACAGTTTCAGCTTGAAAAAATCCAGATAAAATTCCGCTAATCATACGAATTTTCCGATCTTTAAACAGCGTCATACAATGCAAATATTGCGATTACTACGACATCCAAAATAACGGCTTTATACCGGCCGGATATATGACACGGATAAAATTATCCAATTTGCTCGAACGATACGCGTTTATTGAACGATTCGTTAATTAATTGTTTTATTAAAACTACACACGTAAAGTTTCTGTATTCGTGGGATTGAGTTTTAAATCTGAGAAAAAGAGATTTACATTGTTATAAGAGATATGTATTTGTATTTCAGCGAGTTTACCCGTCAATTTATCCAGTATAGTTGTATGCTTACAAAAATTAATAATGCATATGATGCTTTTTAAATTTTTTTTTTAACAAACGAGCAAACGGGTCACGGTTATGCGGTAAAAAGAAACTTCCATCGCCCATGGACATTCGCAGCATCAGAAGAGCTGCAGGTGCGTTGCCGGCCTTTTAAGAGGAAATAGGGTATTAGAGGAGGGTAGGGATAGGAAGGGAAGGGAATAGGGGAGTCTAGGGAAGGGAATAGGGTGGGGGATTGGGCCTCCGGTAAACTCACTCACTCGGCGAAACACAGTGCAAGCGCAGTTTCACGCCGGTTTTCTGTGAGAAAGCTTAGAGCCGGTTTTCTGAGATTTAAGCTAGCGAGTCAATAATTGGCAATTGGCATCCTGGTGTATCATTAATTTTCTGTGTGTAGACAACAAAACCATTAAAATAGAGAATGGGTTCCTCTTTTTGTGATGGAAAGAATTGGAAATACCCATAGATTCCAGAAATATTCAGCCTGAAAATCCAAAAAAAAAAACATGGCTTAAGTCTTGTAGCTGTAGTGGTTAAACTTTTGGATTTACGATTCCCAACGGCCTAGCCTAACTTATGAAAACACAGATACATTTCTTTTAATATTTTTTTCGCTACATCCAAAAACCCCAAAGTCGTGCGGCCAACGGCCGCATGCGGCTGGTGACTAAAATCGACCGTGTAAACGCTCAATCGCAAGCGATCGCTTGCTGCGAATACTACTGTGTAGAGAGCGGAGACGCGACATTTTCACGCAGAATGAACTAGTCACAGGCGATTTTTGTAAATGGGGTGGCGATTCGACTTGGACAGGCGACTCGACTGGTGACTTGCCGGGTGACTAAAATCGACCCGTTAGTCACCCGCGTAAATGGGGTGGCGATTCGACTTGGACAGGCGATTCGACTGGTGACTTGCCGGGTGACTAAAATTGACCCGTTAGTCACCCGTGTAAATCGACTTTTACATTATGGAGATGTAATAGACCGACAGAATAAATATCTATGTTTTTATGGTGACAAAAAGGGATTAACATAAATATCTAGTAAATATAATGACATACATTTTCGATCAAACATGTTTTTAGTAAATAATGACGTACTTTTAATGCAGAAATGAAAAAAAAATCGAGTCAAGAACTCTCTTTTAATGTAGAAAAGTTTGCCAAACCTTCTAAATGGGCCAAACCCCCTCTTATGCGATAAAAATCAAATTAAATTAGGCGAGCTTGATATTGAATACACAAAATATTTGCTAAATTTCAGGGACGGAAATATTTTGCCTTTACAAACATCAAATAAAAGGCTTTCATGATGCCTAATAAATT
This sequence comes from Polyommatus icarus, assembly GCA_937595015.1. Lineage (NCBI taxonomy): Eukaryota > Metazoa > Arthropoda > Insecta > Lepidoptera > Lycaenidae > Polyommatus > Polyommatus icarus. The sequence continues at coordinate 6,595,228 of OW569322.1, read as the reverse complement.
ATAATCAACTTCACATTCAAAGGGTATACTTGTTAAAGGTAAGGAAAAGAGTATTTTAATATAAACATGCTTTAATATTAATATTTTATAAGCCGATTTCAGGTTAAGTAATTAGATATATTAACCTTTCCAGACAGTAAACACACGGCTTTTGTGTTTTGGAATCTAAAACAATTTGGTAGCCTTCTAGGAATATATACACAGGAGGATACAGAAGTACCAAGAAGGTCTTTTATGTTCAACCTTCTGAGGATGAAGTGTCCAAAATTAGACATAATTTGGCTACAACCACGTTTTGTTTAGGTACAACAGCCTCAGCTGACAATTTATGTTCACAAATATGATAAATAGGTAAAGTATAATTTGAAATGACGCGCCCCACCACCTTGATGATATAAATTAAAAATGTTGTACCGTGATTCGTGAATACGAGGCAGGGGCGCGTAATTTGACGTGAGATAAGTCCTGCAAGGATGTATTGGCTTGTGAATGTCACTATCAGGTGACATCTAGATGGTGGCCTTTCTGTTTTGTATTCACCCCCCATACGAGAAATCGCACAGATCTATGAAGATGATTTTTCATCTTCATAGTACGATTTCTCACATCAAAATATGATATAAGCATCTTGCTCAATCGCTTTTTGCAGACCGCTGTAGCTCGATAAACAGATCGAGCTGTTGCAAACAACAGCTCGATCTGTTTATCGAGCTAGGTAAGCTATAGTAACCAGTAACCACTTAAACATGGTCCCAGCGGCCGCAATCTAAAAACTCGTCCGGCGCTAAATTAACTTGAATCTATACATATAAAGTGAATTGCAGTGCCTGTCTGTAATTTTGAATTAACAATTTTTAATACACGCATATCCATAGTTTAGTAATATTATTATAAATGCGAAACTGTGTCTGTCTGTCCGTCTGTTACCTCTTCAGTCTTCACGCCCAAACCACAGAATGAATTGTGCTTAAACTTGGTATGAAGATACCTTTAGTCCCGGTAAGGGACATAGGATACTTTTTATTCAGGAAAAATGTGAGGTTCCCGCACGATAAACAAATTTTGATCTAGTAAGTGTATATATATATATATCTACGATACATGCACCAAAATAACATTTTTAAATTTTTTGTCCGTCTGTCTATTTGTTCCGGCTAACCAATGAAATGGCTGGACCGATTTTGACAGGATTTTAATGACAGGCTGATGTAATAAGGAGTTACTAGGGCTACAAAAATTAGAAAAATCTTTTCCAGTACCGCGCGTAGCTTACGCGTATATCACCACTGTTTGGTACTACTAATATATATTCTGTGCCACTGTGCCAACATGCACAGTTGTTGACGCGGACAAAGTCACGGGCAACACCTAGTTCAATATAAATGACGTCGAACACGTTTCACTAAACTGAATTTCCCGTCGAGTTTCTACGATAATAGAGATGAATATTTAAATATTCTAATAAAGTGCGCTTGTGCAGAATTTGTTGCTATATTTCTTAGATAAATGGTTCTGCGAGCAGTTTAACGATTAGGTTGCTTTTAGCGAAGGCTCTGTTGTTTCACTAATAGTGTCCAAGTCTGAATAAAAAAGTCCATATGCTAAACTAAACACGATATTATGAGTTAGGAAACAGCCGTCGCCAGCAGTATTTCCGGACCATCAGTACGACCTACTACAATTCTTCAAGAAGAGAGCGCATTTCCTCTTAAAAGGCTCACAACGCTCTTGGAACTCCATGTTGGTGTCTATGGGCAACAGTAGTTGCTTTCTAACAGGTGACCCGTTTGTTCGTTTGCCCCCTTATCTATACTTATAATAAATTTGGTATAAAAATCCTACCTAAATTTATAATTCGTTAACCAATCGTTACCTAATCAAGAACTCTATTGAAGCAATTAACTCCTACAAAAAAAAACCTGAGAGAATGATCATAAATCTATCATCAACCACTCAATTTGTCTAACATCTCTACATGATGTCAAAGGGAGGTCTACACGATCATAAATATCTAAGCATTCAGCGGGAATTTTTTCAACATTTCTCGTACAAAGGGTAACCCGGAGGAATTAATATGACCGCATAACGTCATACACAATCCCCGAGTAAATTATACTTTGTTAGAGCATATTTTATACGCGGGGTGTGATAGAAGTTATTTTGTACAGCAAATTTTTTTAAACGGTATACCACTCACTTGTATAATATCTCCTGTGTTGCAATATCAGTTTTTTAAACAAGCATTGGTATCTCCTGTATAGTGTCTCCTATTGCCAAGATCGACAGCGGTATTCTACCGCAAAAACCCTTAGAAATTATTTTAGGGTGTGCGCGATAGACATGCTATGTCTTTGGAGTTGGGACCTGTAATGAAGTTAATCAAAAATAAATAGGGAGAGTTATACAGTTCAGTTTCTGATTAGTCATTATGCTGTTGGTCCTATCTCTATAGCTTTCGGCATTCATCATCAACATCATCATCATCATAATTATTATCAGCCTATATTCGTCCACTGCTGGACATATATGTCCAGCAGTGGACGAATGGGCGTTTTGACGCTTTCTGCTGTAGCGTTTGGGAAAACACGCGACGTTGAATCTACGCAAGCAGAAAACTCGCACGTCTGAACGCGCTCTTAAAAGCCATGAAAAACGACTACACGCATTGAATATTATAAATACCCACTGAATTCGAAACCAATGTTAATTCAACCAGAGTTCTTCGATTCAAACGTTTACTTCTATAACTTATTTCAGCACAAACTTTCGGCGTTCAGGTCCGCAAACACTGCTCGAAATAGATAATTGTGCTCGCATTGTAAGGCCGGCAATATTGATATAGGATTTTGTTTGCGCACACACAGGCTACAGCACGTAGCGTTGTTGGTTTAGCGAGTGTTGACCGTACCGCGAACGATTTACGGCGATTGTTTCGGTACACGAATAAACCTAGCCAATAGTACTTGTTGTATTTGTAGGAACGTAAATAAAATGCTTGTTTAGTCTTCGATGTAACGGAGGTTTTCCTAGAAACTTTAGGCAGAGGTTATTTTTTATTGCAATATACTGAGTAAAGACCGAAGAAATAAAGCCGTAAATTATTTACTTTATATATTTTATTGTGACAATCGCAACAGTTTTTGAGATAAAACCTGGTGGCAAACAGAATAATTCTGAGTAAGGTCCCGTTTTTAGTCCTTACGGAATCATAAAGACCCATTCACAATTGAATTATGAAATACCTTTAACTTGTTCCATACAAGACAAATTGTAGAGCGCAAATATTTTTAAAACGTTCGATCTCTATCGCCAATTTTATTATTAAAAAATTGAGGACAGTAAACTGTGATGTTAATAAGAGTAATGAAAACGTTTAAAAAACTATTTTTACTCTCTTTGTTATAGCACACTTTATTTTAGCTCTAGAAATGCATTGCGGTGTAGTTAAAGTACCTCACGGCCTAAATAGCTTAAAACTAGCTCAACGGCTCACTCTCAAAACACGTACCATTTTTCTTGTAGACTAGAATATTTTCTAGAAAAATGCATCACATTTTTTTATTTTTATAGTTGAAAACTTTAGTCAAAAAAACTTAGTATATATTGTGAAATATTTTAAACGTTAAATAAGTAATTTTTTGGTTACTTAAATTATTTCTCAGAGTAAGGAGAGAAGATCTTCTACTTAAACGATATACCCCGTTAAGCCGAAGCCTACTTTTAATAGATTAGCTTTGTGGTAACATTTAGCGTGTCTGTAGAAAAAATTGTACACGTTCTGTGAAACTACAATAGAATCAGGATCAAGTCAAGTTTGATAGATTCAACAGCGAAGTTAGCAAAAAAGTACCCAAGTGTATCCCAAGTTCCATGCTTATGCGTTATTATATCAAATTCCATATTTTTTAGAATATTTTGTGATATCGAATCTGTTCATTGACATAAGAAACAAGATCTTTGAATCTGTTGAACTTTTCAACGTTCCCCGCTTCTATAGTTCGGTCGCGGAGCAGAAATTCCTTAAATTCACGACGTGACTGCACCCCATCAGAAAACACAAACGCATTTCCCAATTTAACAAAGATCTAAATTCAAAAGATGTGCTCGTTTCGGTCGTTAATATGCATCGTGCGATCGCCGGCGGCAAACACCGCGCCAGTCAATACACCGACTAATTGTCGTTCTAACCGGGACACGCCATTATCCGAGTGTAATTGAAAGGGAAATACGCGATATATCAATGTTATTTCGCGTGATGGATTGGATTTCGATAATTCTGACGTTCCGGTGCTTTTCGAAGCGACAAGTTCTGATCTGCGGGTAGTAGTTTTTACAATAATCTGCTAAAACAATATTCGTTGTAAGTTGTTTGATTCTGAGATACGAGAATGAGTTTAAGTGAGTTAATAAAAACACATAGTCATGGTACCTATGTACTTTTAAATTATTCAGAAAATGTGAAAAGTCAAATAAGATACGACAAACGCAAACTCTGTTGATAGAGGCGATTAAGAATTAGATCTTGTTCAAAGTACATACTTAAGGTCTGAAAAGCGCGTAGCATCAAATGCTTATGCCTTTCCAAATACAAAAATATCCTGTATTCTGTTTATATCATTCCTAGTTTAAATTACATGCTTACAAAAATAAGTGATTATATTCTGATGACTGAATATTAAAATTATATTATAATGGCAAAGATCTCGACTCGTGAATAGGCCATACGAGAGAATATAGGTAAATGCTATTTCAGGACAAGGTCTTAAATTAAAAGTCCACTCGCAGTATCTGCACATAATTCTGCTCATATTTATACGAACATATTTCCTCCCGAAGTCCGAGCAACTTCTAAACCGACTTTAAAATTTTTGCAAACGCGTGTTGGTGCATACTCCCCAAGAATTTCATGCACACAAGTGGCTTTTGATTCATTGGCACCGAAGCATATAATATTAGAACTTCCATTTCTATAATTTATTTTCGACTCGTACGAGTACTATTTCCATCTTTTCCGACAAAGCTATTTTTAATCTTATTAAATTTTCAGAGTTTTCCGTTCGCTTTGTTTGTGATGAAATGTTGCATTATTTATTGAAGGTGTAACTATCTTCACACGTTATTCTTATTCTTAAAATAGTCATTTATGGTTTATAAGCTAAGCTAGTTTAAAACTGAATATATAAATGAAATTAGATTAAAATAGAAAAAAGATAATTTCAGAAAGTACTAGTTATGATTGTTTGAACTCAAATTTCATCCCTCAAAATCATCTCATGCCACTAAAATGAAGAAACAAGAATTTTATCTGAAACATCACCAATCTTTGCTACCGTAAACAAAATACAGCTTAAGAGCTGAAATACTTGCAGTGTTGCCAGCTGGACTATATTAAAACAACGTAGAATTTACTAAAGCCGTTACCATTGTAAGGAATTTCAAAGAAGACTATAACGCGCGTTTTGGCTCCACACCAACTATCAACGACACAACTGGGAAATTTTCTTAGTTGATCAGACGCTGTTGTATCTTACGGAAAAGACTGGCTTATACAATTTTAATGAGCGTACATTAGGATGTAGGGATTTGGGGCACCCGCATCCTGCTTATTTTATCTGTATTGAGTAGGGACTACGCCGGATTCATTATGTATTAATCTCCGAAATATACTACTAATCGATGCAACATACAACAGAGATGGCACGGCGCTCAGGCAAACTATAAACATAGCGTAAAATCACTTCTTGTTGGACTTTTATCATAATGATTGTCATTCTTAACACCTTCACTGCGAGTAAAATCTTAAACCTTCGTCTGGTGCGGCGGCGGGCCAAAGTGTGCCCCCAATGATTTTTCAATGGCCTTTCTCGACCCACCAGCACAAGGTTAGATTAAATTACTATAATTTTGCGAAAACATAATGTAGGTGTACAGTTTTTGGACTGTTGGAATAACCTTGAACCCTTGAACACTTAGATGAAATGAACCCCGAAACTTTAGATTTGATTCGCCCCTGAATCTGCCAAACAGGAAATGAGAATTAAACCAGGGAAAGTGGCGGGCCGATATCGACCCGAACCGCACTAGAAAGTATTTTTAGTAGAGATGGGAAAGACGAAAATAAGGGGATATCGAATATATATATTTTTATTAATATATTTAAATTCCTGTCTTTAAAACACAAAGCCCGTTTTTGTTTGCACATTCTGCAGTATGTTTTATTTTTTTTTTAAATTTGTTTTTTGATTCGACACTCCTCATGGTTTCTCCCAGTTTTTCATATCACCCTGCACAATTTCACCGTTTAATGCTCATCTCAAGGACATGAGTTTTTGTTTCCTGCTATCGTGCGTTGTTAATTTTATAAAATGAATAATTATTGTATTTTAAAAAGATAAAACCGACTTCAAAATCGTACGTAATTGGGAATCAAAATTACCTATTTTAAACACTACTGAACCGATTTTGATGAACAGTATTCCCGAAATTAAATAGTACCCCGTACAAAAAAAGAATTACTTTAATCGGACTAGTAGTTCCGAAGATGTGCGAACACAAACATAAAAACATACATGAATATGTATGTCACTTTAGAAATTTGTCACATTTGTTCAGATGCTGATAATATAGAGTAAATCATATCAAAACTAGGCAGTTCTAAAAATAATACATACAATATACAGGTTGAATTGATAACCTTTTTTTGAAGTCGGTTAAAAACGCGACGTACGTCAGCCACGACTTACGATACGGTGCGGTATCGGGTCGCCAACCGCCTGCTTGTACGGCGGGCCGCAATAGGCCCACTGCCGCACTGAGTTGATTTTTGACACCTCCAGTGCGTGGTGGGTCGATAACGACCCGCCATAATTTTTTTATAGGAAAGACCTATAATTTTAAACACACTCTCAAATATATATTTGCCTTTGTCGTACCTTTACAAACACCTGAGATAGTCGTACCGCACCGAGTGAGAGAACATAGTTTTCTTCGTCCGCACCAGCTGAAATTCCGCGGCGGGTCGATTTCGGCCCACCCCGCAGTGAAGGTGTTTAAAGCATGTACCATAGACGTATGGAGCGCTAGTATTGGTCTATCGTATTATGTTTCTACGGGCTATAAGACATTCTGGAAAGACAATAAAAGGTCTACTAGAGACTACCAAGGAAGATAGAAGCGAATAGCTAGGGAATGATTGTTGATCATTGGAAGAAAGGAGGAAGGAAAATAAGGATTTATTATGAGCCTTTTTCTAGAGATTTTATTTCGGAAACATTAATGCTAAATTTTATAGCAAGACAGGATATTAGCTTTAAACAAAAAAACATTTTATATTAATAACGCTTAGGGAACCCCAACCAAATAAAGAATACTTCATATTTTATGAGGCCAGTATTTTTGCTCTTTCCGTTAAAGATGCAATATTTTAAAGAACATTAAAGCGAGCTCTTAAAGAAAATAAGAGATCCCTTTTAAGTGCAAAGTGATATCGTGCTGGTTATAGTTAAATATTACAATTTACACTTCGTAAATGAATGCTCTTAATAATATAATGCTGACACTGGAGTTTATAATATTTCTAAGTTAATAGGACCACTTGCAATTTTAGTAAGGACGTATTTTGATGTGAAAAATATAATATCTAGATTATATTTTCGTCTATCAAAAACGAAATGTAATTCGGTTCTTGTAGTAAATAAATAGTACTTAAATAAATATTGGTAGATCCACCTGAAATTGAAAGTCTTTTAGCTGATATAAAACCTGAAGGCGCCCCGGGTTCAGACTTGCTATCACCCTTCCTGATAAGGTACATTAAACCTACCATCGTAACACCACTGACACATATTTGCAACCTTAGAATAGAATCTGGCATGTTCCCCGACTGCTGGAAGACCGCTATAGTGCGCCCAATCCACAAATCTGGCTCAAAAGATAAAATTGAAAATTATCGTCCAATCTCCCTACTACCTATACTTTCGAAAATTTTGGAAAAGGCGATAAACAAGAGGCTCGTAGACTATCTGGAAAAAAAAGGGTTAATATCTGACCGGCAATTCGGTTTCAGAAAAGGTCGTTGCACTGAGGATGCCGTGGGAATGTTGACTTCCACTGTAGCCGGAATCCTGGACGAAGGGAACAGGAGCATTGGGGTATTCCTGGACCTTGCTAAAGCCTTTGACACAGTTTCGATTCCACTGCTACTTCGTAAACTTGAAGGCTTTGGCATACGAGGTAACGCCCTCTCGTGGTTTAAAAGCTACCTTAGCAATAGACGGCAAAGGTTAAAACTTGGGATCTTTCTGAGTGAGGAAGAAAATAACACTTTCGGTCTCCCACAAGGTAGCATACTCTCCCCTACCCTATTTACCCTTTACATGAATGGAATCCTAGAACTTAACATTCCTAATGCAGAAATAATTTGCTACGCGGACGATACAGTTGTAATTTTTCGAGGTGAATGTTGGCGTAGTACCTTCTGTGCTGCAGAAAGGGGTATGGTTATAATAAACAAGTGGCTCAACCAAAACCTCCTCTCTCTTAACACAGCTAAATCAAAGGTTCTATTTTTTCACATAACTGAAGCCACCAAGCCCATAGATAAACCCATAAGGTTACACCGCGAAAATTGTCCTATCTTATTTTTCCCTCTCCTACAAAAATGCAGCTGTGAAAGCATCGCTCGTGCCACGTCAATCAAATATCTGGGCGTTGAGGTGGACGAGAAACTCACATTTAAACCGCATATATTATCCGTGGCCAAGAAAACCCGCAAAATAATATTTATAATAAAATCCCTTAGACCAGTTGCGAGCTTACACGTCAAAAAACTGGTTTATTCCGCGCTCTGTCAATCTCTCTTACAGTACTGTATCGGTATTTGGGGAGGTGCTGCCAAATCGCACATGATTACGCTAGAACGAGCCCAACGCGCTGTAATCAAAGTCGCTCTTGGAAAGCCCCGGCGTTGCCCAACGGCTGAATTGCTTCAAGAGTTTAATGTCCTTAGTGTGAGACAGCTCTTCGTCCTACGTTCTTTAATAAAATACACAGGAATGGGCGCTAATGCAACTTTGCCTCGTACTGTCTTCGCGTCGAGATTACCCCCCTATATCCACGATTTCGTTCGTTCGTCTGTAGCGTCAGATCAAAATATCCCGATAGAATCCTTAGATAAAAATTCACCACACTGTAGCAAATTATGGCTTCTATCCAAAAACTATGAGGAAACCGAAAAAATTGTGGAAGTCCGTAACCTGAAGAGATAAAGTAAGTCTTACATCTGACACGAACGCGCAAACACTAAATCACTCACACACATATCCACAGACACACGCACACACCCACACACACACACACGCACGCACACACACACACAGACACACACACACACACACACACACACACACCCACCCACACACCACACACACCTGAAACTTTTACATTATTAATAAGTACCTACTCACCTATCCACTGCATCTATCCCCTTTATTTATTTTATTAGGAACTATGAATGTGTATAATTGTATTTTTCTATTAACTATAATTTAAATGTCACACACCCTCCACTATTTACTTGATAAATATTCCTGATAAATGGAAATGTAATCTTAAATGGAAAATTTTCAACCCTATTAACTAATGTATGGGTATTATGGGAAAATCAATAATTATCTGTAACTTCTCAAAATGACATGCTAAAATAGTTGTAGTCTATGTTTTTGTTTGGTTTTTGTTAAGACGTAACTAGATCAAACCCCGAAAGCGCGTCTAGCTGCTTCTTGTGAAATGAATACTGTAAAACTAGGACCACCAAGATACAGGCTTTGCCTAGTTTGGTGTCCACAGTTAGATCACAATTGTACAACCTTATCTTATGTTTTACAAAGTATTATGTTAAGTCTTGTGTTATTATTAATTATTATGTATCAATCTTTGCTGTAATTCTGTTCTATGTATTGTTGTGGTGGGTAACAAATAAATAAATAAATAAATATGTGCAATCTTTGTCTAATGGCCATAACATCTTTACTAATGATAGAAATAGTATTCGAATTTCGATTATTATGCGATATTTACATGTAAATTCTATTGTATATAATATTACTAGCGACCCGCCCCGGCGTCGCATGGGTATAAAATATATATAGCCACTGAAAAATGATTAAAATCGATAGCCTAGTATGATCCTTCACGTGGTCTACTTCTTATCTGTACCAAATAACATAAAAATTTCTCCAATAGTTCGCGAGATAAACCCTTTCATATAATTTCCCCCCTTTTTTCCACATTCTCCTATCAGTCTCAGCGTGATAAAATATAGCCTACAGCCTTTCTTAATAAATGGGCTATCTAACACTGAAATAATTTTTCAAATCGGACCAGTAGTTCCTGAGATTAGCGCGTTCAAGTTAACCTTTTTAATTATTATTAATTTTCCCCGTTTTTTTCCACGTTTTTCTCTATTTCTTTTTAATTTTTTAATTTCTTTTTAATTTTTAAAACTATGCAACGAATTTTGATGATTCTTTCAGTGTTAGCCCATATATCGAGGAAGGCTATAGGCTATATCTTATCACGCTGAGACTAATAGGACTGTGTTCCTATTAGTCTCAGCGTGATAAGATATAGCCTATAGCCTTCCTCGATATATGGGCTATCTAACACTGAAAGAATCATCAAAATTCGTTACATAGTTTTAAAAATTAAAAAGAACAAAGGGACATGAGGGAAAAAAGCGACTTTGTTTATAATATATATAGATTGTACCCTGTTTAATAAGAAATAATAACAATAATTTTGTAACAGTTCCTTCTCCGTATAAAATATAATTTTATTACAAGAATAGTTCAGATGGATTTAATTTCTCGTAGAAATTAAATCCATAATTGTTTCAGTATGCACAATTTTCTTGCTCACTCAGCGTGAATGGTGAACTATTTTCTCCAATCCATTCTCTGTTCAGTGAACAATCGAAGTCACTGAACAGGTATTCAAAGAGATTTCCAAAGATCCATTTAGTCATTTCGACACTTAAATATTTTAACGTCACAAACATAGATATGACATTATGTAAGTTTACGACATAGTGCATCAAAAATGTGATAAAAAAATATCATGTAGAGAATACCTATAATGATTAACTATCTTAAAAATAAAACTTAAACAAACAAGAAAACAAAAAGCCTAAAATTTATACACAACAATATACCAAAGAACTCTCTAAAAGATTCCCTGAATTATAATATTATCTTCATCTGAATTCAAGGAATCTTAAACCACTGGAACTATTTGTTACATGACATTATTATGTAGACATAACTTCCTAATTTTCCACATTGTTGCTGCTCGTCGCGTCAAGTTTGATTGAAAATTCGCAGCATTCCTCAACTCAACTATTTACATTTAGAGTGTCAATATCATTTTAATCTTAATATTAATAACCATAGATTAGGTATTGGCCTTGCTTTGCTTCAAAGCCAGTAATCATAAATCTATATTGTTAATAACCTAAAAACTTACAAGGCAATTTGTCGCTTAAAATCAAAGCCATCGAATGTTATACTTGAGTGACATTTCGCTGGCCCCGGGCAATAAAGTGGTAAACGCCGGTTACGCCCTTTTTAATGTTATTCGAGTTTTGGCTTCTCTGAGTATCGGTCTATCACCCCAATTTTTTTCATATTTTTAAATTAATATTTAGGTATAATAAATGTCAATTACAGCTTTATTGCACGGAAAATTCTCTTAAAACTAAAAATGCACATAACTAAACATAACACAAAAAACTGGTGAACATCTTAACACTACGTATCTAAGCAAAGAATAAGAGTATTGAATTTAACCACGTTATAGGTAATAAGCATATTACAACATATTACGCCGTACTAGCTATTACGCCTTTCTTCCCGGATTTTTTTTGTAATCCCGGCGCCGTACGGTCATGTTACGCTGTACGCCTGCATCCCTTTGAATCCTACGCATGCTTTCTAGTATCGTTTACGTAAACTTATTAGCACAGGAAATTCAAACTTTTGACCTAGGAATAGTTCGCATAGATCTGAAAATTTGTGGTGATGTTAAGTATACCATTATAAATAAAACCTCAAAAGACCCCGACAATCCCCTTGTTCTAAAAAAATATTTAATGTCAAATGTACAAAAATGTGGTTTTATTCCGTTTTGTTTCAAAAGGTAAATCGTATAAAAAAATAATGTAAGACAAGATTGTTGATCATTAAAAACTCTATAAAAAATTATATCACTTCTATTTATACGACTTACCATTCGTTATAAATAGTGGGTCAAAGTTTGGGAAAATCATATAAATCATTTTGTTATGAAGTAGAAAAATTATTTGTTTATGTTTTTTGTTCGAAAAATCAAAAAAAAATCTGCGTTGGATAGTCTCTTTATTGAGGAAAGCTTGAGGCTATATAAAATTACGCTGCGACCTATAAGAGCGAGGAATCTGAGGAAAATGTGGAAAAATTGGGAAAAATATTTTAAAGTGCTTATCTCACGAACTACTGAATAATTTTTATGATATTTGGCACAGATATAGAGTATACCACAATGAGGGACATAGGAAATTTTATTTGCAGGAAAACGTACGGTTCCTGTTAATTCCTAATTGACGTGGGCAGAGCCACGTGGAACGTCTACTATATACGAGGGCTGTTTGAAAAGTTCTCCCTGACATACTTCTGCATGACTTATAATGCGTATAACTTATACCACATATGGAACCATTCCTAACTATCCTAAAACCCACGCTTTTTGTAGATTGCTTTGTTAGGAAAAAAAATTGAACACCCATCTACGCCAAGTCAGAAGAAATCTGAAGACGCGCGTATTCAAGCATTTGGATTCGGAAAATTGGACTTTAACACGAAATCTGTCATTCTAAATAAGTCTTGTTTATCTTTATAGATGTGTACAATGATTTTAAAAAGCAATTTAACAGTGTAAATAGTAGGTTATTAAAAATGAGCCTAACCCAGTAGCTAAAAATCGGTAATTTGTGAAGAAAACGCCTAAAATTTCGAAAATTGTTATAATTTCGGAATGAATAAAATTATAACAGTCAGCAGGATAAAGTTGCTGTTTCAAAATTTTATAATATTTGTTTATAACAATATTATAAAGATACAAAAAAGGTATTTGCGAAACCGGTGCCGCGATTGCTGACAAAAATCAAAGCGCCAATATTTTGTACTAAAGAGATTCAAATTATATTTATTTTAAATAGTTGAGTTATTTATTAGTATAATTTTATGATTGTTAAGCGAAATAATATTATCCTACTATTTTTAATGAGGATTGAAGATTGGGCCATAGAGAAATCTTCTTGATAAAGTGTTACAAATTAAGGCCATTCTTTTTGATAAGGAGTAAATGCTACCAAATTATTCTTATTTTCTATAACTTCAGTAAATTTAAAAATGATAATAGTAATTTCTTAGGTTTCTTCCATACAAATATTGTGCAGTAGCGCACTATTCGTTGTTGGCAACGCAGATGCTGGGCGCGCCTTTACAAGGCTTTCTATAAAAATAAATTGATGTGTAAAATTAATTGCATTTTTAGTTTAGACTTAGTAGCAGCATGTAGCAGTAATATTATATTTCTTTTTAAAAGTCAATTACATAATATTATTATAAGGAACAGAAATATTAACATTACTACGAGATAAGACGTAGTTGAACTCAGGGATTGTGCGGTTTCCCAAATTTTAATATTTAATTAAAAGTATGTCACTTCATAGGTTTTTTTAAGTGATTATCATATACAATTTAATTAAATAAAAAATTGGTAAAAACACATAAAGATACGTATTAATTTCATAGACTTCCGTCCAAAACGTTAAAAATCACATTATAAACTCAGTCCATTACAATGATTACATAAAAATATGATTCATTGATAGGATTCTAAAATAGCGATTAGAGGATAATACAGCCAAGCTTTGGCTGTAAGATTTCCCAGAAGAAGGTGGTAATCGGCTGGTACGCTCGAAATCTAAAGCGACAAATACGTCGTATTATATTCTTACAGTCGTGAAACTCAGAGGTTTGGTGTGTCAATAAAGTCATTAACAATGTTGCAATTGAAATAATATCGATTATTATATTTTGTATTATACATTTTGTCAATTAGTTCAATGAATATTTACACTATTACAAATATTTTTATATGGTTAGATTGGTAAAAAAATTAGCTTCCATATGACACTTCAAATGCTTGTTTTGGACCACTGTACGCTTCACTATAAGCAAATTAGCTTATTTTGTCTCTCCTGAACAAAACTAATTTTGATATTACGCCTTTATTGCCCGGGGCCAGCGATTTGTTTTACTTTCATTCAAGTCACCCTCCAAGTGCATAAATATTTTTGCTCTGCCTTAATATCTGCCATACAAGCTACGGTCTACCGGAGAGGTCCACCTGTGCAGGTATGCCTGCGAAGGCAGACCGGAATGTGTGTGAGAATAGACCTGTGCAGTTTTTTGTACCTGTGCAGGCGACCGGAGCAAAATCGAAAATCAATTCTTTCGTCCGACACCTGCCAGGTGCACACACACACACACACACATAACTGCACATGTAACTTCTCCGGTAGATCGTATAGCGTGAATGGCTTACATTAAATGTTCTGTCTACTCTGCTGAAATGCTTTTAGCGAGGATGCAAAGCAAATGTCAATAAAAACGCCAGCGATAGTTTTGATTTCGGCCACATGCAAAATGATAGTTATTTAATGGTGTGAAACTTGAGAGTTAAATTGCTGTCTCCCAAGCAGCAGTTAACTTGAGTGAAGCTTTTAAGCAATAAACGTGTTGCGTGAGAAACGCTCACGCAACCCAGTTTACGCAAGCATTTAGCAGGTTATACTACTTTTATTTAACCGCTACAAATCGCTTACAAACCCTTATTTTCAATACTGCAAACGCGGAACGCAAGCTCGAGAGCTTGCATTGCGAACTCTGCACTGTTTATCTTCAGATTGTTATCTCAAAGAATATATTCCAATGTTATGATTTTCCACTTTAAAGCCTGGCCTATTAATTATTTTACGAGCATACGTATTTGAAAGGTCTGCAATAAATATTACATTTTCTTATGTTTCTGTAAAAATCATAAAAATCCTTATTATTGAAGCAACATTAATTTACCTGCCTGATATGAGGCTATTTATTTCACGGCCAAAATAAACAATAGCGTACAATGTACATATTACGTAGGTATTGGCTGGCTCTTTTAAATTTTGAAGAAAAATAATGCTAATTTTTTTGCGATGTTTTATGCTTGATCCCGTTTTTGCATCGGTGTCCCCTAATAATTTTATAAGAAAATCTGAAAAATTCTTCTACTAATAAAATATAATATTATATGTACCATCGAGGAAATTGTTTCCTTGGCATTTGATGGACCGACGTCATGTGGTCGGCTTACCTATGTCAATTCAATGTTAGCTGTGATCTTTTGCATGGCTTTGACCAACGCAACCAAATTACTTAAGTCCGCCATCTGCCTAGAAATCAACTTCCTGATAGTACATAAGTTCGTTTCTATGTTTCCATTAAAATATATTGTACAAGTACCCAACCGTAAATGGTTAGGTTAGGTCTACTAAAACAATCGAGGGTAGGCATACAAAGGAATTAGTAACAAATTTGGACGCTCACCGCAAATGACTTTGCAGTCTTGGCACAGAAGGTCTATCTAAGACGTTCGAGTTAACTACAACTAATGGTTTAATCAGACTTAATCACGATGGTCAGAATGAAAGATTACTACGCAAAATCTCCTAAGCCACTACTGAATTCACGGGTGTTTTTTGGGGTATTTTCTGAAAAATAAATCTAAAGCAGTTGTGGATTAAACATTAAACAAACATTGGGGTATTATCTGAAGAATAAAGCTGCTGTAGGTTAAAACAACTAGCCTGCAAGAGTTTCAGACTGCTATTTTTGTATCGTCAGAAAATTCCTAAAAGATGGTCGTAGATAATTATTATTTTATGGATTGCCAGGATATGTCTTCTCTGAAAGAAAGTTGGGAGTAATGAATTTTTTAAGGTACCCTACGTGTATATTAGCTATAATGCGATAACGAAATAGGTACTACATATTTGTCTATTGACTTCCTTTTAAGTCCCTTTTTAGGATTCCGTAGTTAACAAAAAACCCTTATAGTTTCGGTCTGTTCGTCCGTCTGTCTGTCCATCTGTCTGTCTGTCCGCGGTTTTGCTCAGAGACTATAGGACCTACAAAGCTGTAATTTGGCGTGAATGCACATATTAATAATGGCAACAAAATGGTACATAAAATCTTAAAAAAACTGGCCAAGTGCATGTCGAGCCACGCGCAATATAGGGTTCAGTAGTACCGCTATTTTCTTAAAATTTGTGTATGGTTAATGAATGTACATTTATAACGTGTTTTACACTACTAACAACATCATCTCAGTTGCTTTCAAAGGAATTTGAACGATAAGTTCCTTTATACTTCGCCGAAAACATTTTTTTTTTGATCGACTATTACTCAATAACTTATGAAGTTTTTTTAGCCGTGATAGTTTTCCTTTTAAATTCACCATATTTCGTACTCCCGTGAATTTTTTTACATTTTCAGAAGCTACCGTTTAGCTGGTAGAAGGGAGGGACACTGGACTCTAACGATTTTTTCCACTTTAAAACTTAATATTTCACAAACGGATCCCTAAATCGGAAAATGATCTACGGATACTCATAATACTTTTAAAAAACCTATCTAACGACACCCTACATGATGGGGTGGACGCAAAAAAAAATTTTCATTCCCGCTTGATGTGTATGGAAGGTACCATCAAAAAAATATTTTTGAAGATTTCATGTACCATTTTGTTGCCATCATTAATATGTGCATTCATGCCAAATTACAACTTAGTAGGTCCTACAGTCTCTGAGCAAAACCGCGGACAGACAGACAGACAGACGGACAGACGGACGGACAGACCGAAATTATAAGGGTTCCTTGTTGACTACGGAACCCTAAAAATATTTTTTTTTATGGTAGCTTCCATACACATCAAGCGGGGATGAAATTTTTTTTGTCGCGTCCGCCCCATCGTGTGGGATGTCGTTGGATAGGTTTTTTTAAACTATTATGAGTATTCATAGATCATTTTCCGATTTAAGGATCCGTTTGTGAAATAAGTAGAAAAAATCGTTAGAGTCCAGTGTCCCCCCCTTCTACCAGCTAAACGGTTGCTTCTGGAAATGTGAAAAAAAATCACGGGAGTAGGAAATATGCTGAATTTAAAAGGAAAACTATCACGGCTAAGAAGACTTTATATGTTATTGAGTAATCGATCAACTAAAAAAATGTATTCGGCGAAGTATAAAGGAACATTTCGTTAAAATTCCTTTTAAAGTAACTGAGATGATGTTGTTAGTAGTGTAAAACACGTTATAAATGTACATTCATTGACCACACAAAAATTAATAAAAAAAACTAGCGGTATGAATTATGACGGAACCCTATATTGCGCGTGGCCCGACACGCACTTGGCCGGTTTTTTTATTGGTAGCTTACGTGTATTGTAGATAAATAATAAATGACTGGTTATAACCAAGACACTTTATAAAATATTATTTATTTGATGACTTATTTTTTACTATCTCTTCCTTCAGCAAGATAACATCGTGAGTGAAAAGGACAGGTAGCAATAGGTAGGAAGGACCGTATTTTTAGTCACCCAGCTCTACATGTATTTCAAAGACTTGGTCCAATTCAACCCCGCCAAGACACAAGTCTGCGCGTTCACCACTAAAAAGTCACCAACGGTCGTATATACTCGTTTCGAGGGCACATCTTTAACCATCTCCCCTAGCATTGAGATACTTGGCGTCAACATATCGAGCGAAGTCCAGTTCCGATATTATCTAGAGGGTAAGGCCAAATTAGCCTCGAAGTAGCTTGGTGTTCTTAACAGAGCGAGACAGTACTTCAGTCCGGACCAACGCCTACAACTCTACAAGGCGCAGGTTCGGCCTCATATGGAATATTGTTCTCATCTCTGGGCAGGAGCGCCAAAATACCAACTGCTCCCTCTGGATCGTATCCAACGAAGGGCCGCTCGAATTGTTGACTGCCATAGTGTTTCAAACAGCTTGGACCCCTTGGAATTACGCCGAGATGTAGCTTGCATACGCCGAGAAGTATGCAGAGTGTGCATCCTCTATCGGTTGTATCACGGGGAGTGCTCTGCTCTGCATACCACCTGCAACTTTTCGCCATCGTCCCACGCGAAAAACATAAAAATAAAATAAAAAAATAAAAATCGTTTTATTTCTGAATAAATTTGAATCAAATGTTTTCAGAACGTTGAGCTACATGTTGCCTACCACCGGTTCGGGAACTAACCCGGCGAGAAGAACCGGCGTAAGAAACTCGCACGGGGCCACTTTTTACTAAAAAAGTGGAAAATTAGTCTTTTAAAAAATAAAATTTACAATGTAAATAACTTAATCTAATACATTATAGAAAGTCAACATGAATTGTAAGTCACATATAATAAATGTAGAAGCAGCAGCAAGCAGCCATCCTACTCCCAAGATGTGCCATCGTTTAGGAAATCATTGACCGTATAGTAGGCTTTGGCACACAAACGTTCTTTAATTACTTTTTTAAATTTATTAATTGATAGATTTTGAACGTTTTTCGGAATTTTATTGTAAAGGCGTATACATTGACCTTTAAAAGATTTACTTATTTTGCTAAGTCTGATCACTGGCATTTCCAGCTTGTGCCTATTTCTAGTGTTTCTACCGTGACTATCACCTTTAGTTTTAAATTTAGTTAGATTCTTTCTAACATACAACACATTATCCAAAATGTATTGAGAAGCAACAGTTAGAATACCAATTTCTTTAAACTTTTCTCTCAGAGATTCAAAAGCTGACATTTTATAAATTGAGCGTATAGCTCGCTTCTGCAGCACAAAAATTGTATTGATGTCGGCAGCGTTTCCCCATAAAATGATACCGTAAGTCATTCTACTGTGAAAATCACTAAAATAAACTAGTCTTGCCGTGTCTTCATCAGAAATTTCCCTAATTTTTCTAACTGCATATGCTGCAGAACTGAGCTTACCTGCAAGGTTAGCAATATGAGGACCCCACTGTAATTTACTATCTAATGTAATGCCTAAGAATATAGTGGAGTCCACCAAATTCATTTTCTCATCATTTAATAGTAAATTGGTTTGAACTTGCCTAACATTGGGCAAAGTCAATTTTAAACATTTGGTTTTCTTAGAGTTTAAAAGTAAGTTATTAACATTAAACCAATGTACTATTTTTGAGAGAGTACTATTCACCTCGTCGTAATTTGTCTGCCGTCGCTTCACTTTAAAAATAAGTGAAGTGTCATCAGCAAAAAGTACTATCTCATTATCCTTAACTAGATAAGGTAAGTCATTAATAAAGATGAGAAAAAGAAATGGTCCTAAAATAGATCCCTGTGGTACACCTAATTCTATTTTGGTCCCATTGGATCTTTTACTATTAACTTCAACCCTTTGAGTCCTATTTTTGAGGTAAGAAGTCAAAAGGCTGAGTTCTGAGTCCCTTATGCCATAGTGGTGCAATTTTCTGACCAAAGTAGCATGCTCGACACAGTCAAATGCCTTAGAGAGGTCACAAAAAATACCTAAGGCATCTTGTGACTCCTCCCAAGCCTCAAATATGTTACAAAGAAGACCGATACCAGCATCCGTTGTGGAACGACCCTTAGTAAAACCGTATTGGTTATTGTGTAATAAATTATTTAAATTAAAATGTAACAGTAATTGTTGTAAAATAATTTTTTCAAATATTTTACTAAGAGTCGGACGTACCGTACCATCCTCTCCTACCATCCTCATCACCTTGATGAGTGGCAGTCTTTCACAGTGCGTTTTTCGCGTAACTTTCTGCCGCGCACTGTAAAACTCTGGAATGAACTGTCACCAGCAGTATTTCCGGACCTATACGACCTGCAAACCTTCAAGAAAAGAGCGTATTCCCTCTTAAAAGGCCGGCAACGCACCTGCACCTCTTCTGATGTTGCAAGTGTGCATGGGCGACGGTAGTTGCTTACCATCAGGTGACCCGTTTGCTCGTTTGCCCCCTTATTTTCTAAAAAAAAATATCTTTAAAATAACTTTATCACAAAGATTTTTTAATTACAAGAATACGATACCCTAATAATTATTCCACACGTCTAACGTCACGACTTATTAAATTCAAAACCAAAGGTACTGGGGTGGCCTAATTCGTCGGTTTATGAAATTTAACAGGTGTATAATTGATGAAGGTTGTAATAGGCAACCAGACCCCGTATTATAAATTTATATTATGTATTTAGTATAATTTCTCAGTATTAATTATTCTGAGACTCTTTGGGTTAACAATTTGTGTTTCTAATAATGACAGGTAACAGGTTATATAGGAAACAGTGTGTGAGTGAAATAACGTTATTTTTTGTCGAGTATTGTGTCTGGGCGTCTACCATGAGGATGAAAATTCAATATTTCGGCCGTATAATTGGGCTGTTTTTAACCATGAAGTACATTCGTTTGTAAGTTCGTACCGATCGAAGATAAAGTGACGTTTCTTGCATCAAACCCTTACCATGAGCGCCTTTTAGACGTCCGAAGATTTGAATTTGACAGCCGATTTCTCGGGCATTTACTGTCAAAATCTACGGTAACAAAATAGATACCTTTTGATTATCGGAAGCATTAAAAAAGTGTTAAAACCAGTGATTAAGGTGTGATATTATATTAGCATGTGATTTTACTTAAATTAAACTATATTTATGATATCATAAGATTGTATTTTAGTGTAGAATGATGAAATTGTAATTGTACTGTGTACATATTACAGATATTATGGAATACCACTTGGAGCGCAGAAGATCCCATTAAGCAATACTTTCTAATACCAAAGGTGTGTAGCCGAGAATAAACTCAGTCAGGAATTATTTCGCGCACTTTCTGAGAAGATCGTGACTTTTTAGCGCCCCAAAATTAATACAAATTAATAGAGGAAGCCAGCAGGCACAGACTGGCGGTCTTTCACTATTGCAATGCAACTTACTTAGTCAAAACTCAAAAGGCACAGGCAAGAATAATTCTGCAAAATACACAGTAATTAACCTAGTCAGCTACAGGTAAAAAGCATACAATTATTATCCTACTTACAACTTTTGTGACTGCACTTTTAATATACTAAATTATACTTTTGAATTATTTTTTTATTTCAGGTAAAATACCAGTATACTTTAAGTATAAAGTATTGCCATAATATATACTAAAAGTTAGATGTCATACCCAGAAGAATGTTTATCAAAAACAATATTATGCAATGTCTCTGTCGCAGTATGATAGATAAATTATAGGCGTAATATAGCCATATCCCTAGGGATATACTTATATGCTATAATGCATCCAAACGCATCAAAACCCCAACCTCCACACTGCACTGTTACAATCATTTCACTAAACTTAATCCAGTAACATGAATATTATTATCACTAAACTTATGTAAACTCAACCGTATCATAATAATTATGTTTCCAGGAATATAGTAATGAATAGCTTGCATAAAACTATATTGTAATCCCTAGGAATATGACTATATTATTTATTATTAGCTAGTAAAATTATGACATGAATATTGTATTGAATTATTTATTTTATGCTCTGGCTATCATAGACTAAGGAAAATATAGGTCTCTGATGCTATATTATAACAGTTAAAAGTACTTATATAAATAAGTATGTAATGGTTAACTAACGGTTTATCTTGTGACCAATAATGAAATAGGAATGTATCTTTATCAAGACTATATTGTTAGCATTAGCACCAATGAATTTGTATTTTGTATGCTTTTATAGTATTAGTTAAAAGTGTTGATCATAAGAAAGATTATAAGTGTAACATCAAAATGTACCACCACCTAAGAAGCAAATAAAGAATATGAAAGAAATAACTTTATTAATTATTGAGATCATTACTTTGAAATAATATGCAATTACTAATTAATATAAAACTTTAAATACAAAAAACTTTAAATCTTCATTGATAACCATAATTGGTTATTCTGGACTGGAAATAACTAAATAAATAAAGGCAACAGAAGTAATATTTATTACCTATTAGTATTTTATGTATAGCTATGCCACAGCAATAGATTTTATAACTTTCATTTTAGACTGATAAATTTTCAATAAAAGAAGGTTATCAATAATAATTATTTTAATCTTGCCACAATATTATTATAAAATATAAGTGGTATTGCGGCAAATTTGCAGCAACACTTCCACAACACACATTCCCAAAATATCAGATATTTCATTCATCAAGTTCTCCTGTAAGCCTGCAAGCTATCTGCTACAATGCACTTCTTTTTCTACATTTCCTCTTCCAGGTGGATCAATACTTCAACTCCCAAGCGGCCACATGCCACCGCAATAACAATAGAATATAAGCTATTGTGTCTGGTATTTCCACGATCGAGGTATTAATAATTATACTTCTGGATTTTCTTTAAAAATCCTCATTCTCCTTTCCTTACTGGAATGTGTAGCTGAAAACAAAAAGAAAAACATTTTATTTACAAGCACTTTAATATACTTACTCCTTTTGTTCAATTACTTTCTTGATTGTTATAAAGTACCTAGTTAAAGGTCACTAATAAAATAAATGTTGCAAAAGTTCCCTTTTTAGATTTAGTCACACTTAAGACAGAATATTTATTATAATAAGAGGAAGGAACTTTGACTTTAATTAACTCATCAAGCCCCATAAGGACACCGGTGACCGCGATAAAAATATAATAACAATAGATTTCCAAGAATCCGTGATCGAAGGATTAATAGCTATCCTATCGATATTCCTTTATTTATTAATGTTGAATCAAAATATAATAATACTGTGTGGATCAAACTAAGAAAAAAATTCAATAACTGTAAGGGAGATCGCAGACGGCACACTTTTTGTGTGATTGAGTGAGGTGCACATACATTCTGCATGGCCGCACCATTATCTCCTGAGATATTTCAGTTGATATCTTGGTAATTAGTTAATAATGTAAGCTCATAATATTGTGTACTTACAGTGTTGAGTAGAAGGTTGTTGCATAGGAGCTGTTGTAGCCGTCCACCAACTGGAGTTCAGAGGTTCTACAATAATAGTTTTAATTAATATATTATGTATAAAAATGAGTTAATTTGTAAATTAACATTATTAAATGTGGTGTAGATATTTTATTTGATATATATTTATGGATATTATGATGATCTATATAATGATAAAAATTAACAACTTGAGAATAGCTGAACCAATTTCCCAAATTTTAGTCTTGAAATACTTGTTGAAGTCCAGGGATGGTTTGTGTGGTAAGAAATAATGAAAAATTGCGAGTAAAATAATAAAAACGACATTTTTATCAGAAGTGATACAAAGTTCACTGGGTCATCTAGTTTTATTATAAAAATAAGATCATGTTAGATGTCAATCTATGTAGATCTTATTTACAAATCTTAAATATTGTTTTACGATAATTATATTAACTGATATCACTTTATAACTATTGTAATTGTTATTGATTGTCATTTTTAAGCAAAACTTACCCTTTGCCATTGTGGCACAGTTCTAGTAAAACTTGCAAAGTATTACGGGTGCATATTCCTCCCCAAGGTGTAAACCTATATTCCACGCTCGCAGTCGTCAATCATACGGATTTCATCTCAAGAAATCTTCAACGCTTTGGGACGAGCGGCTTATTGAATAGTTTGATAGTATTTAGGAGGCAAGCAACTTGCAAAAGTCCACTTTAACAGCTTACGTATGACTTCCACATTCCGTATTATAAAACAGTAAAACTTTTTCTACGAAATAATAAACTAATCTAGACTTTTCAACTCTTTCGCAACTTTGTTTGTTTACAACACACAATATCATAGATCATACAAAATGTCAAATTCTTTACATGTCAAATTGTTTTTTTTTTGCAGTCATAGGCACAGCAATCGGTATGTACAGCCTAAATTAATTATGTTTTATCGAAATAATAAAAGATTTAAATGATTTATTACTTTAAAACACTTTACAATCCATTTAGAATGTTATTCTTAATATTTAACGTTTGATAAAAGGATATTTCCAACAAGAACGAATGTAAATCAAGAGCGCTTTTTCTTCACTATCGTTCGTTCCCGAAGATTGTCACGTGATTTCAATACATGTTAGCTAGTTCCGATGTAACTTCGTAGTAACCTAATGGCCAAATCTTCGTTAATTGTTTCGTTCGGTCCGAAGATTTGAATGTGTCTTTTGATGGTAGAGCCAAAATGTTTTTGAAATTTCGCAATTAGAAAGAACGAAAATTAACAAAAGTATCTTGGTTAAGCACCCTGTTCCTGTCGCCAAATAACCTAAAATTTTTAAGGTTGCTTGCTAATTTTCGCAACATAAATAAACTTTTATCAAACACATAGTATTTATATTTATACATATCTAGCCTTTAGTGTTATTCGTCAATCAATTATTTGTTATCTGCCTAATTTAAACTTTATGCGATTTGCTAAAATTATAGTAATGTCAGAAAGCTTGATGGTTAGTTGGATAAACAGTTTTCGCTGAAATTAATTATTTAAATAGTAGCAAGTATTAATGCTTTAAAATAACACAAGCAATTCTAAAGATCACTCTGCAGTAAGTACAGACTTAACTCTTTACTGAAAATTTACTTGAGAGGTGTCAAGAACACTCGGATGGAACGAAGTTATTTCTTAATATTATGTACAAAAAAATGTATACACTCAACAAAAAAAAGAGACAGAGTGTCGAAAGTGTCGTTACAACTTTTCGCCTAGCCCCCTTTCGCAACGCGCGACAAGGAACTTCGTTCCAAAAACACTGAAAGTAAACTCACTGAAAGTAATAATTATCCATCAACTGAGCAACTGCAGTAAATTTCTCGTAATATAAAAGTATTTATTTAGCGGCTAAGCCCTTTAAAGTCTGATGGAGCTGCAGATTCCCGACTTTATCCCTTGTCACTGACAGGATTTACTTTAATTTTCTAACGGGAAATGTTCGCTGCGATGATTTTTAAGTCTCATTAGTGGAGTTTTTCGACGGTGTTGCAAAGAGTTAATGCACATGACATGTTTTGGATTGAGTTTTAAAAATGCTCCACTAAAAACCTTTGTTGGTACATTATTATTGATTCACTAAACATAGGTGTAACTTATCAAGCTATTTTGTGATATTAGTATTTTTCCTGCGGTTCCGCTTGGATGGCGCATAAAATAGGTACCTAGAATCTCCCGCGGTTCAAACTTACAGCTACGTGTTCCGCTCTAGGTATTTCTTTGCCTTTGATTCAAATTGATCGCAAAGTTTTGAAGCATATTCGATTAAAATAAAACTTTTCTTTTAATATTTGAATAAACTCATATAGCCACTTAATATAAAACTATAAAGTTTGAAGCATCTTAAAATCAGATGGGGCTAACCGAGTCGCGAGGCAAATTCACAAATCACTCCCCTAATTTGATAACGATCAATTATAAGAACGTCTCAATATTCCCCTCAATATTTCCAATAGCACCAACTCATCATGATTAATCGAGAACGCCACGCTTGCTCCTTTAATTGGTTCGGCAAGAAAACTCCGAATTTTTCCAAGTACTATTATCCACTCAAATTAGTTCCCCGAGGAAGTCATTAATATCAATCAACGGTGCTTTGTGGGCAAACGCCGTATCGAGGAGTCAAAATTTTGTGTAGCCTTTGTTGTTTGGTCTCCATTATATCGTAAAGAGGTTAAGTATCTTTGTACGATTTTCTGACAGTCACGAGTACTACAAGCACCTACAAGTGATGTTTGGCGTGCATGAGTCATGCGGGCGTAGATGGAACAGCTATCACGTAAAATACGATGTAATGATTTGGCCACTATGACGGCTGTATAATGCAATTATCAAGAAAAGGATTTTTTTATAAAAATATTAAAAAGTGTATTCGGAAAAGAAACTAAACTTATAAAATTATTATACTAATGACACAGAAAAGTAATGAAAAAATTCGAATTGCGTATATTTTAATTAAAAAGGGATAACGTTCCAAGAATGCTTATCTATTTTCACCTCATTTCCCAAGAGGGGTTTACAGATAAAACCCGAGTTTTTATTAAAAATATCTTTCTTTTTTTACTCGGACAAACCGGCTTCATCTAAATTGTTACGGACACCTGAAAAGGGTAAAGGGACAATAAATTCCTCTTCAGCTGAGCCTAAATGGTTTTACTTCTGATTCTTTATCAATCAACCTTTGAAGAAATAAATATATCTACATGCTTTATAACGCCTGGGACAGTAAACTTTGTCGTTATTTTTAACAAGTTTTTAAGTCGGATTGCTTTTTAGCATATCCGATTTTATGCTAATGTGGAGCATGCCAAAGAAAACTGTTACAGTGCCAGTAAATTAGAAAATATCGAGAAAAAATTGTAATGTTATGTGTAACATAATGACTCCACAATTGAAATTGTTTGATCCTACAATTTGACCAGCGTGACTGTTGGAACGTGTGAAGTAGGCAATACACATTGAGACAATCCGATTTGAAACATTTCTCAGGGTTATTTGATTATGGCTTAATATAATGTTGATGTTCATAGTTTAATTGCAAAACTTTATATGCTCACTCGAAGTTGAATGATTTTTAACTGGCTGAGCAAAGACAAACTTCGGTCGCCTGGGGCTTTCAACATACGTATAGTGAATTGTTAATAATCCAATTGAACCTGACTTTGGAATTCGTTCCAGAAGGAAAAGAGAATATTAACTATCTATTATTAATGCCGATCTAATTTGTTAATAGAATTCTCATCGCAAAGGTTTTTTTTTGTTTTCTATAGCTATGTTATTTATATAATAATTTACATATTTTTTGAAATTTTAACCAGTCGGGAAACGTTGATAAAATAAATTTTATCAAGACTAAATCTTAACCAATTATCAAAGCTATATTTATATTGGTTTAAGCTGTAAAATCAGGATACACGACAAACAGCAGAGAAAATATTAGCTATAGCCTATAGGTACGGCTACGGAATGCCTCTCGCGTCGACGGTGCAGGCGGAAATATTTTGCCCAGGAATCCGCTTACATACCCTACGCTACTTCAGATTTAGCTGGTCGACTCTTACCTTACATAGAAACATTTAATAGATAACCATATATTTTATACTTCACGGATCAATCTTTGCTCTGAGTTTGGATACTAGAAAATTAAATCAAATCATTTATTTCGGGCATCAAAGGCCCATATAACAAATACCTTAAAACTAACATACATATTTTATGTATACTTAAAAAACTAACACTATCACGTTTTGCCGGCGACGTTTTTTTTTTTAAACCGTTTATTCCAAATAAAATACAAAATTGGCTTAAACTAGTTTCCCGCCAAACTAAAAAGTTTATTGGCGGGTACGCGCTCTTAACATAATTACCAATAAATTTATCAATACACAAAACTAATATATATCACTAAAACTAAATTATATGATAAACTTCAAACCGTATCACTTATTTAGCTATATTTCTTGTCTTATAATCGCATACTAATACACAAATAATTAACAGCATCTATTTATCTCTTTATCATGTTACAACAAAGCAAAAATAAACAAAAATATATTATGTTTTCAGCTATAATCAATAAAAATAAGAAAATCTAATATAATGTATATAAATATGTGTGATTTTGGAACAGTTAAATTTACCTTGCATTCTACTTTTTTAGAATCTCACCGTCATACTCGGTGTTTATTTAGTTTTGAAGTTATTAATAACCTTCAAATTTAATGAAGAGTTTGACAGACAGTATGTCTTATATATATATATATATATATATATATATATATATATATATATATATATATATATAAGACATACTGTCTGTCAAACTCTTCAAAATCTAATATAATGTATATAAATATGTGTGATTTTGGAACAGTTAACCTTGCATTCTACTTTTTTAGAATCTCACCGTCATACTCGGTGTTTATTTAGTTTTTAAGTTATTAATAACCTTCAAATTTAATGAAGAGTTTGATAGACAGTATATATATATATATATATATATATAATAGCAGCAATATATATATATATATATATATATATATATATATATATATTACTTTATTACATTTAAGTAATTAATGTTACACTTTGAGTGCGGTATTAAGTGCTATTATCTATTTATCATATATGTATTTTGACATAATATTTACTAAAGTTCCTCTAATAACATAGTTTTTAAGTTCTTTTTCAGCATGCCAACACTAACCTTAGGATATTGATTCAACCAAAGAAGTCTATTAAAAATTATAGGTATTAGATATTTGTTCGTCCTTTCCCCATAGTAATTAGTAATTTGTGGTTGGACTAGCTTTCCACAAGTAATTTTCCTAGTATTATGCGTATGTGTAACTGTTTCTTTATACTTTTTTTCATAGTAATGCTCAATACTTATTAAATACTCTACTTTTTTATGTACTGGTAATAAATTACATTTTTTAAATAATAAATCATAATTTTTGTTACATTCAAGTTTTTCTGTTTTGCTTACTAAATATTTAATGAGTCTAACCTGTAAATTTTTAATCTTACTTAAATGTGTGTTGAAAGTACGGCCATAAACAATAAGACCATAGTTCACTAATGACTCAGCTAGAGCGTTATAAACAACTAATAATGTATGTTTACTTACTATTTTACTTAAATAATAAAATCTTCCTAATAGCGACCTAAGTTTATTACAGATTTCATTTACGTGCGTTATCCAACTAAAATTTACATCAACGTAAAGTCCTAAATATTTAAATGAGTTAACATATTCTATAGTTCGACACGAACAATTAATTTTATTGTTATGTAAGCACTCATATGTGTGGCCCACGATAGCAATATCATGCAGCTGTATCATTTTGGCCGAACGATTATAGGGTGAGCGTATATGCATGCACTTAGTTTTTGACAGGTTAAGTATAATTCCATTATCATGCGCCCACTTGGTGATGTTTTCAAAATCTTGTTGTACATTGTTTTTTGCCTCTGTGATATTTTTAGACGCATATATTATACACATATCATCAGCGTACATAAAATCTTTGCATTTTTCTACAACATTAGCCACACTATTGACGTGCATGATGTACCCGTTGGGCCCGCATACCGATCCGGTGGGAACACCGAGCGTCACGGCCACCTCCTCGCCCGTCTCCCCGCACACCATAGTCTGTATCGTTCTACCGGATAAATACTCCCTAAACCACTCCTTAACTGGACCGCGGATCCCACACTCGTCCATCGCCTGTAGAAGGGTATTATGGTCTAGAGTGTCGAATGCTTTTTTATAGTCGATGAACAATGCGATCAGCTGTTTACCGGAGTCGAGACATTGGTTAATGTGGTCGGCGAAACGTTCGAGGGCGGTCACGGTGCTGCGGCCTTTCCGGAAGCCATATTGAGTATCAGATAGTATCTTATGTTTTTCCAAAAAATCTGATACGTGACTCGCTTCGTTCCGGAGTCTCCCCCGGAACCTCCGATAGACAACATCCACTCCGGCGCCTTGAAAGTCGACAGAAGATTCGTCGGTACTCTCACCACAAAGGAGAGAAAAAAGGCAGGCTAAGAGCTAGCACGCACTACGACTTTTTGCCGCGTGATTATTTTCACCAACCGATAAAAATTCAAATAAAATGTCACTCCAGGTTTGCTCTTGTACCATCGAAGGAATGGGCATTGTCCAAAAAAAATGACATGTACTTTTTATATTTTTTTTCGTTAAAATAGGGTATTTTAAGAATATAAATTAAATAATTTTGAAATTCATTGACTAGTTTTTTCTCAATAAATTTTTAAAGTTTCGCTCTGACGTCATCATCGGCGGCCAATTGACCTC
The DNA here is from genome assembly GCA_937595015.1 of Polyommatus icarus. Lineage (NCBI taxonomy): Eukaryota > Metazoa > Arthropoda > Insecta > Lepidoptera > Lycaenidae > Polyommatus > Polyommatus icarus. Next base: position 6,565,215 of record OW569322.1, on the reverse strand, counting down.
TGCAGTATGTTTTTTTTCCTTTCAATCTTATTTATAATGGCTGGTTCGTCAAATGCAAGTTATCATTATGTGAAAGCTGATACAAGAAGCTTACCAAAAGTTCGAAACGTAATGTTGGTCGAATTTATTGCTAATTTAACGCCATTGAAGGTCAAACTAAGGTCAAACATATTTGTTCAAAAATATAAGTAACTAATGGGTATTTTTTTCGTTTATATACAGAAAAACGATCACTGACCTTATTCCTCGAAATGTTTTTGTAATGAGCAAAATTAAAAAAAAATGGACAATCCCCATTGATTCATAGGCAGATGACATGCATTTGCGCATTCCGCGTGTGATGAGGGAGATCCTGACGCGGATATGTGGGACTCGCTCGAAAGCCCTACCCACTAAAACTTGGCGGTGCGCCCTCTCTCCGACGGCGGAGCCACGGGTACGACACCGCGACCGCAGCTCCACCAGCGGTCGTCTGCCTAGTGGTCGGCAGACCCCTCTTCGGAGGGGCGATTACTCGCCCCCCAGGCCAAACAGAGGCCCCAGTGAGGGCTTGTCTAGGCCATTCCTCTCCTTTTCGTCGCGATGCGCGGGAGCACGTTGCGCATCACGACTCTCGCGGGGGCTCGGTGCAATGCCATCACCCTGAGCTCCCCATCTATGGCGGGAGGTTGTCGCCGTTGTGGGCGCGACGTCTCCGCCTGGGCCGTCTTCTAGGGTCAAGCGCCTCCCTTTCTCTCGTGCGCTCGGCCTCTTCCTGGGCAGTCATCACCTCCTCTGCGAAGTGTACGACCGCCCTCCACTCTTCTTCACTGCACAGCATCGAGCGGATCAGTGCTGGCAGTGAGATGTCATTGCCAATGACAGCCCTGAGGGCCGCCCGTTGTCCACTCCAGGAGGGGACAGGCCGTCAGGGTATGCTCAGCCGTGTCCCTATCCGCGTCGCAGTGATGGCACCTTGGTGTTTCCTCTCTTCCGACGATTTCGCATAGGTACCGACCGAAGGCAGATGACAGACCTACATCATGTGGTTGTTTTATGCCAATTCAATGCTAGTCGTGATCTGTCGGCTGAATTTGACATAATGCGACCAAATAGGTCGATACGTAGGTTCGCCATCTGCCTATGAATCAATTTCTTCGATGGTACAATTCGTTGCCACACTGGCCAGGTTGTTGTCGTTGGTAGTGCAAAAACTGTTTTGGCTACTGTTTCCTGAGAACAGCTATTCAGGAAACAGCTACCAGATGCAAGAAGTTCCTTTAACAATAATTGACAATAATAATATTATATTTTAGACCTTTTATTATAGCAGTATTATAATCTAATCTAAGACACACGTAAAGCATTAACAGTCCTATTATTCACATAGAAGAATGAGAACAAACAGCAATAAATATATAGAATAGGTGAAGTAATTTTAGAAAAGCGTGGGTTGTCATGATATATGAGCTAGGTAGCCAAGTAAATATTTCCAATTCGTTCTAATGTACCGACTAGTTGTAACAATACTTTTATCGGGAATACATTTTTATTATTGCTGATATTTTCTTGGAACTAGTAAGTCTTACTAGCTTGATATAGTAAGATTTATTTTAATGTACCAAGTAAATATGACAAGCAATCCCTGTTCTTTTATACTCATCCGAAGTCTCCAATTCCATGAATCCAAGACTGTAAAGAAAGCCCTTTGCTAAGCGTGTGCTAGTACTGTGTTAAACAAGTTTCAAATGATTTTCTCAAAAACAACAAATGATCAAATTGCAGTAATTAGGACTCCAAAAGCTGATTAAATTCCTAGAAAGTCTGCGGGGACTGGTCCCTCTTTAATTAAAATATTTTGGCTGTATCAAAGGCTGCTAAGATAACTCAGATTACAACCCTAAACACAGCTTTAGTCCTACATGGAATTGAACCTTTCATCCGAAAACAGTTATTTTAATTTAAGTCTAAGGAGGCACGATATTACTTGATAGAATTGATCTATTCAGCGTCGACCGTTCTCACTGGCTTAATAATGTCCTTATTCTGAAAGGGATACCCATTACCCACATAAATTTACATGGATTCTATCAGGCCTCGTATGACCGGGAGGTGTTGAGACGAAGGGGCATAAATTGGCCCCTGTGTGAGACCATCTGCGATAAAGCCTGGGGTTATGGCGTATTGAAATCAATGGATGATATTTATTGGAGATCCACTCCGAACCCTCGGCAGTCTCATAAAAAATTGCAAGCCAAGATGACCCCTAAGTGTTTATAAAAGGGTCTCATGTTGAGGATGAAAAGGGCAAATGGTCCCTTATAAACACTGACCAATAACGGATGTATGACATGAGATAAGGACTTTTGATTTGCCCTTTTTTAATTTATTCCGGAGTTTATGAAAGGACTTCTATTTGAACGTATTATGCTTTATATTTTCAGTCCTGTTTTCTGAAAAGAGCGCCTTCGTTTTGACTACTAATAATAATAATAATTATAATAATATTTATTATGTAGAAATAAAAAATTAATAATAATTTCATCATAATGATGGAAGACGTGAGTAGAAAAATCGAACAAGTAATATTTCGTAACATACGGACAATACCTCATTTTTTTCTCTAATTATTTTAATAAAACTTGTAACTTACCTGCTTCAAATCCTAGCTAATATATCTGGCTACACATATACTTCATAGTTTTTCTATTTCAAATAATTAGGCCCTAATGCCTTCATTTAAGCAAAAAAAAGGGGGAGGTTTTTTCATGTTACTTACCTTATTTTTCCACTCACGTCTTGCATTATTTCTTATGCATAATATTCCTGAAACATAATACTTGATGTAAAATGATAATTCCGCACTACACATACAACGGTATCATAAAATAAAGCTACGTGGAATCCTACAATTTCCCATTGCAGTCAATACGATTTTATTTCAATATCAAACGCTAGTAATGTATGCATTTCGCTGAAAGGCAGTCTTATTGAGCGAGGCGTTTATTCGGAGTGGTCTTAAATCATCGTCTATTGAATAATAGGCTTCGGAAAGATGTCGATGAAAAGGCACGGCTTTTGGCCGGTCGATTTGTTTTATTTAGGGTCAGGTAGAGTCTGCAAAAGTACTTTTATTACTCAATAATTTTTTGTAGTTTTATATTTTATTTTTTTCTTATTTTGATTTATTGCTAGCTTTAAATTTTGTGATGTCACACCTTTGGTCCCAGCAGAAAACCAGTGCAGCAGACTGGAAGTTCTGCTAATGCTGAGCTGGGTCCAGTTTTGATGTCACACAATTTAATATTATTGTAATTTTGTGTTCTTTATTATTATTCTTTTTTGGATATTTTTGTAATAATTTAATATTGTGTTGTGTGATTGTCAAAATAAACTTTTCTTATTCTTATTCAATATCTTTGAAGTGAAAGCGGCGTTGTCCACATTTTTGGGATTCGTAAAAAATGGAGCAGACCGCTGTGGCGTGGCGTAGAAGAGAAAGTAATATTTCTATGTAATAATAATGACTGTCTTTACCTACTGTTTCCTTTTTACTGCTACTGGCACTCTTGGAGTTCAACCCGCTGTTAAGCTATTGCATAGCTTGTTATAGCGGACGCGGCAAAGAATCAAGAAATTCCGTAACGAAAATAAACCTAACTCGAGTGCAACAAGTATTTATTTTGAAATGAACGATAGCCACCGCCAATAGTCATGAGCAGTTCAGCAGTAGAAGCTACACGTGATGCTCCTCTAGTGTGGCGAGTTACGTTCATGCTCCATACAATCTGATCACTGGAAAAAACCCGACATAAGCATTGTGTTGAGTGAGCTTGGTTTTCTGTTACATGTTGTTTGTCTCGTTAAGCCGGCCCATTAGTTTTAAAATGTATGGTATCAATTTCCATTAGGAAAATATAATAATTTTCCCAGAATCTACATATTTTATTTTAAACAGCTCTATTATATTTTTAAACTATTCTAACAAAATATAGACACATCATAATTATTACAATTTAGACCTAATAAAAGAATATATTATTTTCTACTATTATAGTTTCTTATTATTTTCAATATGACTTTGTACCTCATTAGACATTATAATATTCTCTCACGCTAAAAACTCTCATGTTGGAAATAAGATGACGATGAATATTATACTAATTTAACCATCTCAACTTTTCAAGTAGGTAACAAGAAATTGTATTTTAATTTTTAATATTCGTAATGAAATCGTTCATACTTTTACCTGCTTTTACAGCTCGGATAAAAGTAATAGTCCAAGATCCAATGACAGCCAGACTTTCTTCATTTTTTAAAAGCTGAAAGTTTTCCTTTATATGACTTCAATCCATACTTAATATTATAAATGCGAAAGTCCGTCTGTCTGTCTATTACCTCTTCACGCCCCAACCGCTGAACCGATTTTGATGAAATTTAGTATGGTAATACTTTGAGTTCCGGGAAAGGACATAGGATAATTTTATGCTGGAAAAATGTACGGTTCTCGCGCAATAAACAAGTTTTGGCGCAACGGAGTATAGGTATTAAAGGAGGACTATGAAAATACCCAATAGAGGTAAGAACAACAGACTATAGACTTTCAGTCGCGGTTTCTTGGGAGGTATTTAGTTCTAAGGGTCTACTAGTCGAAGGTTAGTTTAGCAAATTCCATAGTTGATGGTCGTTCTCACTTCTATAGGGGATGTGTACAGCCGGCTTAAAGGTGGCTTTCGGATCCCGAGCGACCGCGACCGAAAAAATTCAAACGTTCTCGATGTTTGATTGTTTGTCTCTTCATCTCTATTGATCCTAACAAGATATACATTTTTTCTCGTGTATATATCTGTCGTCAAAATCTATCGACAATATATTACACACGAGAGTGAGATATCTCATTGTACGCGCATGCTAGTGCGGCAGGAAAACTTTAACTTTTATAACTGACGAAAGTCGGCTGCCCCTAGCTCTTAGTCTATAGGGCACGGGACGAACAAATGTAGCGTGATGATTGAATTTGCGAGCTACATTTACATTTCTGATTTATACTTGGAATTAATCAGAGTCAAATGAAATTTTATAACATAGTTATTCCTGGGTCGGCTCTAACGGAAAAATTTAATTATAATAACTATTATTATGATCACTTTTAATACTTTTCTCACCCGTATGTTCTTTTCCGGGATTCAATGTCCTACTCTCAGTAACTACTCTAGTAAGTCGTACTCAAAAACCTATACCAAAATTCAGCACAATCGGGCCAGTTATTAAGTTGTGAAGAGGTAACAGACAGACACTCACTTACGTATTTATGATATTAGTTGGTAAGGTTATTAATTAGTAAGTTAGATCTAATATTTTCATTTCCACCCAACGCATTCACAAAGCCACGCAAAGACAATAACTCCGCACCTCATACATCAGTATTGGTGAAAGCGTCAATTCGTTGGCGCCACGTGTGGGTATATTTATGGGCAAATTACAGTCGGGCTCGGCATTACTGATGCGGTCTAAAATATCACCCACCTCACTAAATCACGAAGGTAGCAGTTGATTTACATTTCCCAGGTGTGCCAAATTTGGGATAAAGTGTGTTAAAGTAGTTTGTAATTACGTTTTTATGAAGAGTTTGTAGCGTTACTGGCAAGTTTGAAGTATAATGAACGCGGAAGTTTTTCTGTTCTTTCTGTTCTCTCAACCGCTGAACCCAATAAAAATTGGCAAGGAGACATTTAGCCTGGGGAAAGGACACAGGATAGTAATTGCTATCCTATATCGTAATGAGTTTGAACTTTTATTTTAAGCAGTAAACTTTAAAGTCTGCATTACAACTTCATTCAAAATGTACTATCAGAGAAGTTGATTCCTAGGCAGATGGGGGACCTACGTAGTTTGGTCGCGTTACGTCAAACCCAGCCGACAGATCACAATTAACATTGAACTGACATGATCCGACCAAATGACGTTGGTCTCTCAACTGCCTAGGGATCAATTTCCTCGATGGTATAGAATATTTTATTGCACGAACATTTTTATCTTTTAAGGGCGCATTTTCATTATTCGTTAACTCGTGCGATATACAGCATACGGGGAGTCTTTGACAACTAATGGCGCATTTTGATTGGTCGAGGCTCGCGTTTCAGAAATCTTCCGCACCCCGCATGCGGGCCCTATCGACCAGTGAAAATACGCCATTAATAGCATTGTTGATTGCTTAAAATCTAAGGCAATCAAAAGCACTACTGATTAGATGAACTTCTGTCAAACATCTCAAAAACTGGGCATAAAGGAACACTTAAAACCTTGTTCAATACAAGGCAGATAAACTGTATCACAATGACCTTTTTTTTTCATGACCTTCGAACAGACCGCTGAATTGTAAATTTTCTTCCTCGTTGTATTTGCCTAAGCTTGCAGTGAGGCAAATAAGTATGGTCACGTATTGTGCTCTACAATGTAATGAACTAATAACAAATATCTAAGTTTTAAAGCAACGGAATTTACTGGTCAACATCGATTTAAATTTAACTAAACATTTTTAATGTAACAACAAACAATATGTAAAAAAGTAAGTAAATAAATAAATAAAATATTTGTAATTAAGTTAATAATATTAATTCGTCTATGTACAAAAACAATAAAAAACTGAAAGTAGTTATTATTTACATCGAAATTCTGGAAATATTTAATTATTAGGTCAGGATTCTTTAGTATAATTTCACACCTCAGCTGATTAATTCGTTAAAATTAAACACATAAGGTGGGTCGCAATAAATAACAACACATCCCAACCGCGCATAAATTCAAGTCATCTACAACATTTTCGTCAACATGTGGATGAGAAACACGAAATTCGCGTTAATCGTTTTGATATTCTTAGATAGTATTTAGAGTATATTTAGTCAGGATGGTAAGTGATATTTCGGTGCATTTAGCTAGTATATATTTAAGTGCGCATTGCGGAAATATTAATCAAATGCGATTCAGAATTGCAGGCGAGATTACAGTCATGTTTCAAAGATGACAGCGACGTCATCATTCGGGATCAACGGCTCGTCCGACCGGGTCACACTGGCCCTGTTATATTTCATGCTTGCATTTCGTATATAAACATTAATATAATATCTGTTATGCTCAAAGACCGAAACCGCTCAATGAGCGAAAAAATAGCTCACAACGCGTTGTGGTCACAGTGAAACAGCCACGACGCGAAATTCGCGTCGTGGCTCTAATGAAAACGGCCATGGCGGGTTCTGGCAATCATAAAAAGACCATAACGCGAAATTCGTGTCGTGGCCGATATTCTATTCGTTTTTCTTGATTTGTTCTTGATTGATTAATCGTGGTATGTAAGATTATAATATTTGAATTACCACGCGTACGCGTACCTACTACAAAATTTTAATAATATTAGTACGGATATTATGGAACCATGGATATTTTATAAATAATAATGATAAACGCGCTATGCAGTGATTTAGTAAAAGAAAAAATATTTTGTAGTACGCGTGGTAATTCAAATATTATAATCTTCGATACCACGATTAATCAATCAAGAACAAATCAAGAAAAACGATAAGAATATCAGCCACGACACGAATTTCGCGTAATGGTCTTTTTGTGATTGCCAGAACGCGTCGTGGCCGTTTTCATTAGAGCCACGACGCGAATTTCGCGTTGCGGCTGTTTCACTGTGACCACAACCGCCACCGCTCACTGAGCGATTTCGGTCTTTGAGCGTAACATATCCATACTTATATTATAAATGCGTAAGTCTGACTGTTATCTCTTGACGCCCAAAAGCAATGGGCAAACAATTTTGCCAAAGGTATGAGATGCTAATGTCAGTTCAATTCAGAGTTCTTTGTGTCCTGGAAAAATACATACAATACTTTTTATCCCGGAAAAATGTATGGTTCCCGGGAATAACCTAATTATGGCACATCAGGCCTCATCTTGTTTGCCCATCTCTATACTTATTATAAAATGAAGTCTTTTTGAAGAAGTTTTTTTCCCTCATGTCCCTTTGTTCCCATTAATCTTTAAAACTACGCAACGGATTTTGATGATTATTTCAGTGTTAGATAGCCCATTTATCGAGCCCATTATATATTTTATTCCCGTGCGACGCCGGGGCGGGTTGCTAGTGTATAATATACCCGCACATGGCGCAAACGAATTGATACTTTCGCCAATGAATTGAGGATGTAGATTATTGTTTTTGCGTTGTTTGCTTTGTGAATGCGTTAGGCGGAAAATACAAATATTAGCTAAGAACCATAAATTAATATAAAGTACCTTGTATCAATTAGACACAGGGAACATATTTGTGGTCTTAACAAAATGCTTATCAAACACTCTTTGAAGTGGACCAGAGTGCTGTTTGTATAAACACCTGTAAATTACTACAGAAAAAAGTAGAATGTAGATGATTATTTCGCATGGAACAGCCTGTCTCTAGTTTCTTTCATCTGGTTCTTCAGGTACGTAACACGGGACCAGACTGACGTGGTGTGAAGTTAAAGTCCATAGATATTATTATACAAAAAAATCCACCGTAATCACCTCCCACTTGTTGGCGGCGATTGATCACCAATGCTTGTCAGAAACTGGTGACGAGGCGATAATTATGTGGGGCAGAGACGACTGTCGCCGATTGAGATGGGTCGCCCTTAATAATGGTGTCAGACCCAATGAAAGATATCCGATGAGATTACACTCGTGTATACTTAGCCTAAAGAGGTATCTGTAATCTATGTCCTTATGTATAACATGTTATAAATTACGCATAGCAAAAAACTTTTTTTTTTCTATTCGGCAATAGTTCTTAGTAATCTATGTATTTTTACATAACAACGATAAAAGTGATTCTTCTGTAAATCGGATCAGATCGTTCTGTATTCAAAACGGAGACTGTGTTAATAGTTGAAAAACAATTTTAACAGTCCCATAAAAATGCTATTCCCTGATGATATAGCTAACGAATGGTTTGGACTTTTACTTTTTACAGTCTTTCATAATTAAAGTAGTAAGTTTGGACTCTGTGGGTAATGTACAGTTGTATTCGACAAACCTAAGACCACTTTAACATGATCAAAGCTACAGTTATCATGAAATTCAAAGGTCTATTTGTCGTCACCGATACCGCGTGCAGGTCTGTTACAAATAGCCCAATCTAAAATAGCTTTGACCCAAGCCAGACTCATAATTTTATACCAGACTTTGGATATAATTCGAGATAGCTTTGGATAATCGTAAGTTTAATGTGCAGTAAACGTAAATGTTACGTTAGTACAGTAAAAAATAATGATTCATGAGGTAGAGAAGATGAAAACTTGTTAGGAGACTTATTATTATTATAATACATCTTATATATAAAATTCTCGTGTCACAATGTTAGGACTTACCGTAGGTACTCCTCCGAAACGGATTAACAGATTTTTACAAAATTTTATATTATGCATGTTCAGTAGGTCTGAGAATCGGCTACTGGCTACTTTAATCCATACTAATATTATAAATGTGAAAGTGTTTCTGTCTGTTACCTCTTCACGCTCAAACCACTGAACCGATTTTGTTGAAATTTGGCATGGAGATACTTTGAGTCCCGGGATTAAGGACAAAGGATACTTTTTGTCCCGGAAAAATGTACGGTTCCCGCGCGATAAACGAGTTTTGGCACAACGAAGTTGCGGGCGTCTTCCAGTATTTTATAATTTAATACAATATTTTAATCAGCACCATTCACTCAATTTTTATAGATTATCCAAAGGTATATATTTAAATTAAATAATATATTTGTTACATTTGAATATCTAAATGTAGTTTTACTTTAAAGTGAAAATGGATCTCACGTTTAATGTGTGTAAAAGGTCGGTATTCAATTTGAACAGAACCATCCGGAATACATTGTAACCGCGAAAACTATGTGTCGAAAATCAATATGTAACTTTCTAATAATTAGACCAAATAAATTAGTAATGAGGAACAATTAATTATTCAAGATATTCACATTTGTTTACTTAAAAACCTTTTTATTATACTGAAATGAAAATTTCTCCAGAACAAATAAGCTAAGTTTAGAAACTTAAAATTGACCAAGTAGTTTCAAACTTCTGCAATGCAAACTCAGAATCAAATCTTCCTTATTTTTAATATCGATCTACTGATCCACTTATCCTCAAAAACTATGGCACTTCGTAGCGGTAGGAAAAACTTTGCGGATGCAATCATTTATTTACAATAAAGTTATTTGCTCATTTCCAAGGCCCAAATTCTCGTTCCCTCGATTTTCATTCCCGAACTGTCCAGGCAGATATTTTGCATCCGATCTATTGCAAAGTTTAGAAACATAATGTATGGGATTTGACAAAATGCATCGTAAACAAAAGTCACATCCCATACATTTGATTTCGAATTTCGGCGAGGAAATAATCAAATGCATCTTGACTAAACTTGGCCACCTCGCTCAATGTGTGCACGACCGGGAGAGACAAAGGCTGGATTTATTTGCACAGGCCCAAACGCGCGGTTTGGTGACTACGCCTACGCAGACTACGACATTACAAACAATGTATGTAAAGATTTATTTTAATAGCGGCGCGGTCGAGCATTAACCTTTTGCATTTGCTTGTCATCACAGTGTAGCCAACAAAACGCGCGTTCGCGCATATACATCCAGGCTAAGAATCGATCTGAGATTCGAGCTACGAGGATTGGGCCCCAGGCCAGGGACCGCAGGCCACAAATTACACACGAAATAGTAATTATCTCGGTCGAATATATCTGCGATCTTAAATACGTTTAATGAGCGCTTATTGCGCCAATTTGTGCACTATTATGTATGACTGTTTTAATTGCATTATATTTTCCTCTACAAATAAGCTTCCGTGATTTAGTGGTTTAATTCTTGCTCTGGGCTTGAAAATTGTGGGATCGCTTCCCGCGATGAACGGAAAAAAACGTTGTTGCAAAATTTTGTGATCAATGTGATCAACTGATCGCGTGATGGTTTAACAAATTAGATGATCCATGACCATGCGTGGATGTAGGTACAAATATTGTACTTAAAAGTTTCATAGAAAAGATTATTAAAATTTTCATATAAAATTATATTGTTCTTTTCCTTTAAGCACTACAAGTAAAAGTTGATGCAAGTTTTAAGTGTAGTTGCTTTTTTTTCTTTAAAAGTTGGTGCTTTCAACGATGACAATAATAAAATGATTTTCTATTTTATAGGTAAAATTATTATTATTATTATAGAAATTGATCATCCTAAAGTTTTCTAATAGCTCTTGTTTATGGAAGTTAGTCTTACCAGCGATAAAAAATGATAATCGAGTTTGCATGAAAAAGAAACTCATTAATATTCTAGCAATCATACAATGATGAGTACTTACATCTTCCATCTTCTGTTATTAAAAAAGCTCTGTTTAGAACTCAGACCAAATAATTTAATTATTAATTTTTATTACATCGACAGTCAACACCTATCATATTGTCATGAGCTCTCTGTCCCACACAAAACTCTGTCCCACTCGCATCACATCGCACATATCTGAGGCAAAACGCATAAATAACTATATTGCGATGTGAATTCGCTGCTATGTGTGGTAGCCCTAAACTAAAACTGTTTCAATAACTTACCTGTTTCGAATTTTGAATCTCGAATTAAACCTGCCCAAACTAAAGCCAATTTTCAATAACCTGTTAATTTGAATTTTCTTTCCAGCTGCGCCCGCGGCGACTACGTGAAGGTCTACTGGGAGGTGCAAGGCCCGGGCCCTCCTGGGGCCATCAACGAGCGGTCGGACGCGTCCCGGGTGCTCTGCGGGGGCCGCGCAGACACGCCCCCCGCGTTATACTCTCCCGGACCGGCCCTGGTACTGGAGTTCCAAACTGGATCCCGCGGGAATGCCACGGGATTTACCGGGACTTACAACTTCATTGACAGACGTGAGTAGTTTTTTTTAAATATTGAGTTATAAGATCAGGGCATTCGCCAAGGAATGGTTAAACTAGGTCAGCTATTCTTAAAGTGTGTTCTGCGGAGTTTTGGGGCTCCACAAAGGCCTTGTAGGGGGGACCCATACATTACAAAGCCTGCGAGGTAAAGTGAGCGATACAAAATTTATTTTAGAAAAATGCTGTCAGATACCAGCATGGAGACAATTTAATCAATTTAGAAGAAACATACTTTTTTGGGCGACCAACAAAAATGACACTTTTTAAAAGGGTTTCGTGACCAAAAAAGTTTGACAACTGCTGAATAATTAGGTTATTCTCTGTCATGATAAAACTGCGATGATAATACGTCAAGGACCAAAATATATTTTTAATACTTACTTCATATTTTTATCGTAGCTTCACAACGGCCATTCTCCTTACAGTTGGTTATATGGAAAATTAATGAATAAAGTATATTAACACAACATTTTCAATGCAAAATGATTTTGGTAATCGAATTAATGTTATATGAATTCAAATTCCCTGTTGACCTACAGTACGTCTAGGGTTAAATAATTACTACACGAAATAGCACTTCGGGTCCAACTCCTATTCAACCTAAGAACTAGTCTAGATCTGTATTTGACTACGTAACTTTATTACTTCCCAAAGACGGTAAAGGACTAACAACCGAGCTGCAATTCCGCTATTTGTTTATCAAAGCTACCTCCTGTTTGTAACTTTCTACTAATGATACTGCTTTAGGATCTTCTCTATTAGTAGGGACTCTACTGAGTAGTCACATCCATACTTCCTTACTAATATTATAAATGTGAGTGAGTCTGTATGTCCGCCTGTCTGGCTGTCTATTACCTCTTCAACCGTTGAACCGATTTTGCTGTTTGTCATGGATACTTTGAGTCCGGGGAAATTTCATAGGATACCTTCGACCCTGGAGAAATGTACGATTCCTACGCGATAAACGAATTTTGAATCGAAACGTCATCTAGTAAATTATAACCAGAAAAGCGTTCATAAACGACACGCATAGTATTTTTTCGCTCAGGGCCGGGACACAAAAACACGATACGACGCGACGTGGTGTCGTGTAGAAACACGATACGACGTCGTGGGTTCCCACGACGCGACGACGTGTCGTGTTTTTGTGTCCCGGCTCTTACCCTCTAGGATAGCCGATAGAGTAATAGGATTTCGATAGTAATGCAAGAATCGATACCCTTACATGGAATTACTCTTTCTCGCATGACCGATTCCCAAAAAAATTATGTGTTTGTCTACTACCTTATTGACAATGTAACCTAGGGAACTGCAGGCACTCCACAATCTACATGTGAAGCTTTTGCATATATTTTATTGCGAGTTATAAGCGCGGCAAACGAATCAAGAAATTCCGTAACGAAAAAACCCCACTCCGACCGTCACGGTGTTTGTGTGCGTGCGACTAGACGTATGCAAATTATAATTATTGCATAAGACGATAAAAAAGTGCAATAGCTTAACCGTGACAGTCTCCGAGTGCTACTACATATTTTTTTTAGGTTCACTATCGCCAACACAAAGTGGTGACAAACCATGTATAAAACCTAACAGCTGCAACTGAAATGTAAAGGAATTACGTATGTATTGGCGTTATACCTATAAAGAGCAAGCGCTGGTGCCAAGTGGGCTCATGCCAGAGGAACATCAACTTGACTTGGCATCTGTTCCTTATATTCTCTTTGTGCCTAAAAAGGACAACCTAATGGAAAGATCGTCTGCATAATATATAACGACGCAAGATTATTTCGAGGCGTTTTTATATCACTATTTTCTCTACACAAAGAGACATTCTTGAAAATAAATATACAAGTTAAGTGAAACGAGAAATGTAAAGCAAAAGTAAAACATAACATAGCTTTAAATTTTGCCTACGATCAATTATTGTCTATCTGATAATATTCTTTCACTGATCTTACAGTGCCACATTATAACCTCCTCCTTTTTGGAAGTCAGATTAATCCCGTTACTCATGTTAATTAAAAAAATGGATATTAATATCAGCTGTATACCTTTACTTACCTATGTCCTGTTTAGCATGATAATGAAAATTCAAAGACACCAACGCTGTTTTTTTAAATTTACCAGGAATAAAATTAACACGTGCAGAAAATAAGTGCTTAAGGATTACGAAGCTTTCAAAGAAATCCAAAATATTTTTTCAAGCTTCAGCATTATTTAGTGGGAGGTTTTATTAAAAGACGATTAAGTACCGATTTCTCGAAACTGGCTCATAACTTTTGATATTTAAATTACTCCGATGGCCTACTTTTTGAAGAAGAAAAACTTCTTGGTCCACTTCATTTTAGAAAGAATCCAGGCGTTATTATGTCAAAATTTCCAACCATATTTTATCCCTTTCAATTCTTCCGGCTTTTTTACTAACGTCGTAATTCGGCGGATTATGGCCGTAATATTTTATTGGCTTTTTGCTAAGGTATTGTACTTTTTAATAAGTGGCAAAACGTAAGCAGACATTAAAATAAAAATAAAATATTTGCTGCCGAACATAATATAACCTCCTTATTTCGATGTCAGCTAAAAAGCTAAAAATAAAAATTTTAATAGTAAAAAATAAAAATAGACTTAAAGTACACGTGTAAATGATTTTATTCTTGAAAACTTGACTGATAAAGAAACGCTATTGTCACCGAAGGTGTGGGTCCTTTGTCACCTATCACTACTTATTGAACTGATGATAATAATCCATACTATTATTGTAAATGCGAAAGTCTGTATGTCAGTCTGGATGTCTGTTACTTCCTCACGCGGCACGCCTAAACTACTGAACTGATTTTGCAAGGTATGGGAATACTTTGAGTCCCGGGGAAAGGTTGAATAGTTTATATCCCGGAAAATGTACGGTTCCCGCGCGATAATTCAATTTCGGCGCAACGGCGTTATCTAGCAGTGAATATTACGATAATTTTTTTAAATTTTAGAATCTGTGAGTGGCTAAGTAAAAAGAACGATAATTATTGCGCTATAAATAGTATCGGACAACTTTACTCATATCCTCTTGCTCGTATTTATTACTCCCTGCCAGGGAGTCCCTCAGTTTAATCTGATTTTGTGAGGTTTATTTGCGCACTTATTAATTAGTTTAAACTAGGGCAATTTGTTACTATTTCAAACTCTCCTCGTATATGACATTCACATGTCACAGAAAATACATTCTTCGAATTTTACACTCTGTTAAAATAGATACGTTAAAATTTTACCGTTAATTGTATACTAACAGTTTACTAATTACGAGTATGTTATATTTAAAATAAGCATATAAACAAGCAACGGGTCGAACTCAGGGGGTGCCGGCACAAGTGAAAACATACTTACACAGCTGGGGTTAATTCAGACCGCAAGTCGCAACGCAACGCGACGCGTTGATGCATTTCAAAATTTGTACTGAATTGACCGATTTTAATTGCGTGAGACGTCTTGTAGATCTATCAAATCCATATAAATTTAGAAACGCTTCTACGCGTCGCGTTGCGGGCTGAATTAATCATAATTCATGGCATTCAGGGCATGCATCATAGCGCAGTCAACATCGCATGTGAGGCATGCCCGCAACGCATGCACTCTGACCGTGTCCAAAACTTTCGCTTTGTTCTTTTTTTTCTGGAATTTCTTATGACCAATTATGGCGCACGTACCTATTCCAACCAGTTAAAATGTTATCGTTTTGTCTTTGTTCAGTTGCAGTGTCTGTCAGAACTATCTGACAGACACTGCAACTGAACAAAAATGACGATGATGGCGTTGCGTTCGTTGACGCATTCAACATTATTGAATGCGCCAATACGAAAGTTGTATGAAAAAAGATGACGAAAATTGAAGATGAAAGTGCACAGTGTGGATATAGCTATAAGAAGTGTTCTTGCACGCGGTAGAAAGAGATAATATTTTCTTTTCTACGTCTCACTTCTCTCCCTCCGGTCTTATGATTTTCGAGCAGGTCACAATATGTCCTAACACTAATTTGTAATTTTTTTCACCCATCATAAAATGAACAACGTGGATAAAAAAAATTTTCACTCCAAAATTCACAAGCCACTTCGTAAAGGCGCTTCGACGTAGCATCGTAGGTATGATTTTAATCGTTTAATCGATGACTCAATCGATAAATATAAAAAAGTTTCGGCATTAGTCTCGATATTCCTATAATAGATAAGATAGGAAAGCCGTGGAATTTCACGCGCCAGTGCCTGATTTCATTGTCCTTTATCTAAAGCCTCTAAGACGATAAAATGTGTCAGAGCGATCAAAGTTGAGCCCACTTCGTAACTTTAATATAGGACTCTTTAGGGTCGTCTATGACCGGCGTAAATATTTACGTCGACAAACTTCTGGGTAGGATTTGTTGGGGTTAATACATATAAAAAAAATTGCTTGTACGCGACAAGTGAAATAAAAAAATTCTGCATGCAGTAAAACAATTTAATGAGATTTTTCCTTATGTACCATCGAAGAAATTGATTCATAGGCAGTTCACGGATCTACGTCATTTGATCAGACTGTGTCAATTCAATATATTAGCCAATGATATTCAACTAAATAGTTTTTTTTATATAATATCATTGATATTAGCTGATCTGACGGCTGAGCTTGATTTGAGATAAACTACGATAACATGGCGCGCCCCTCCAAAATTCAAAACGTTTGTAGTGCGTTGTCTTGCGCGGTCGGCTAGTTATGATTAGTTGACCAACAAATCTTGGTAATAAGTGACATTAAGTGAAATATTACGAGTACTGGTTGATTGGTTGAATACCTACTATATACAAACTCTGTCATAAGGATGTGACTACACACATTAAAACAGTAATTTGGAGGGGCGCGCCATGTTATCGTAGTTTATCTCTACTTATTTTTAATATAAATTAATAAATATTTTCAAATCAACCTGTATTGAAAATATCGATTTCGGATCAAAATGCTCATTAAAGTACAAACTTACCAGGGGAACTTAAAACCGAATCCGTTGACAATGCAGAAAACAGACTTAAAGCATGTTACAATGTAAACTAGCAAAAAAAAATTTAATTGCAATTATCCTACACTAATAACTACAACAAAATTACCTTAGCTTATTACAAAAACAAAACGGCAGCACGTAAAATATCAAAATATGATTCTCCTTTGTTGTGAATTATGTTTGCGCTGCATTCTGTTTCAGTGGCTTCGTAAATTAGAATTAGGAGAGCTGATGCTAAAATAGTTCAGGTATTCCATGATAATTTGGAATTTGAAAAGAGACCAGTGGATAATTGAAAAACATGATCCCTTGTCTATGACGTGTAGCTTTTTTTAATTTTATACGCTGTATTCTTATTAGCAATGAAATTACTTTTTCCGGCTCTCGGTTTTGAGTAGCTGTTTTGAGTTCCATTTTCACGGGTTTGTCTATTGCTGAAAATTTTATATATTACCTACTGCATTTTTATTACTACCAGAGACTAGACATATTTTTGTCTATGTTACTACTGTACCCTTAGGAAATAATGTTATTCATAATAACTTTTGCATACATGGAAGGTAGAAAACACTACGACCGACTCTAGGGATTTCAATTGAAAACAACTTTCGTCTTTAGCGTATAAATTGATAGATCATACAAAAGTTTCCGACTATTTACAAGAGGCGGAGTTTCAAAATATTTTGATCCAAGTTGGCCTTGTAGAGTTGCATTATCAACAGACACCCTTTTTTTAACGGATCATTAATATAACCAAAGAGGATGTAAACTGTATACTACGTAACAAGAGGTCCGACTTAGAAGAAAAAAAATTAACGTCCGTTATTTTTTAATTTGAAACTGAAGTTAAAGTTTTTAAGTGCAAAACCTTTCACTCTAAACATACCAAAAAAAAAATGAAATAAAAAAGAAATGAGCTCAAATAAATGTTTTATTTCATTAAAAATTATTGTCCGTAGCTAAATAAATAGGCTTATAAGGTAAATTAAACAATAAAACAGATTTAATCCACATGCTTTTGTTGATTTCTATTATTCAGTATTATAATATTACAGTACAGTTTTATGAGTTTTATTTATAAATATAATAGAATAGCTGTCTATGCTACTCTACTAACTACTTGATTGGCTTATACAGTAATCTCTATATAGGGAGGGGATTAGAGCTGCGCGTCCACCAGGTCGGAATCGGGACGTACGCGACGGTGCGGACGGCGCGTCGTGTCGTCATATATTTGTCAGGCGCAGAATGACGTTCCAGTACTTCTAGCGCAGTTCACAGTAGTCAGTACCATACATACAAAGCAACAAATCCGTCCGCTGCGTTCCTACGCTCCGATTCCGATCCAGTGGACGCGTACCTTTATATATATGTTACGCTCAAAGACCGAAAACGCTCAGTGAGCGAAAAAAGAGCTCACAACGCGTTGTGGTCATAGTGAAACAGCCACGACGCGAAATTCGCGTCGTGGCCCTAATGAAAACGGCCACGACGCGTTCTGGCAATCATAAAAAGACCACAAAGCGAAATTCATGTCGTGGCTGATTTGTTATTCGTTTTTCTTGATTGATTTATCGTCCATAGGTATGGAAGATTATATATTTGGATTACCACGCGTACTATAAAATATATTTTCTTTTACTAAATCACTGCATAATATATTTATCAGCATTATTTAGAAAATATGCATAATTCTATACTAATTACTATCCGTACTTAATATTATTAGTTATTACTGTCTGTCTGTCTAGCGCAAGTCGCAACGGAGTTGCGGGCATCAACTATTAGTATTATATTTAAATTATATAAATTAAAATCTATATCTTCTTATATATAAAAATGGATTTTCAAATGTGTTAGTCGCGCTAAAACTCGAAAACGGCTGAACGGATTGGGCTGATTTTTGTCTTAAAATATTCGTAGAAGTCCAGGGAAGGTTTTAAAGTGACACAAAGTTCACTGGGACAGCTAGTAAAACTATATTTTTATTATTTATTGAGATCAGATTACTTTATTATATTAAAAAAAAAACAACATTAAGCATATTAAGTAAAAATTACTGAACACAAAATAATAGTGTTAATATTTTGTCAATAATACTTATAATTCACATAAAACGATTAGGGATTTTAAATTAAGCTATTGCATTTATGATAATATTATTATGGTAAGAACGGAGGTAAAATGTTCAGAACGCGTTATGGTCTTTTTGTAATTGCCAGAACGCGTCGTGGCCGTTTTTATTAGAGCCACAACGCGAATTTCGCGTCGTGGCTGTTTCACTGTAACCACAACGCGTTGTGGGCTATTTTTTCGCTCACTGAGCGATTTCGGTCTTTGAGCGTAACATATACACACTTAAGTATCATTACTTTGTTCTGCTACACCCTGTATACGACAGCTGAAATCTATCACGCGGGCTCAGGCCAGCTGCATACCACCTCACTTGATCAGAGGATTTTTCCTTGGTGGCCGTACCACTCATAATCCCATACCTTCCTTCTCCTAAATACCTTCCTTCCATCATACCTTCCTTCTCCTAAAATGTTGCAAACTAGTATAGGGACCTAAAAATCTGAAATTAATTAAACATTTTTCATTTACTACATTTCCATACAGTTCACATAAATTATTAAAGTACAGTTAATCTAATCTCACAATTTCTAAATTAACTGCATACTGAAATACATTATAATATTTTCTATGAAATAATAATCTATCTTTTTCATATATTATAGTTTAAGTTGTAAATTAATGTACAAATATGCAAATAATACTACGACATACTTTGTATTAAAACATGGTATGAAATAGGTATGTTTTGCTTCAATTTATCAATTTACGGTTACATTTACATTTTACAATGGCTTACCTTTCGTTTTTCAATAATTAATCCACTTAATTTACAATTTTTGTATGAGTTCCTACAAATGATTTTCACAAAATGAAAATCGAACTTTGAGTTTTAAACTCCTTCTTCGTCTTTTTTCTCATGTAGTTTATATTCTTTATGGTCTTTTTTATCAGCCAATCACAGTCGACCTTGCACAAATCAAGCACAGATTAGGTGATTGGGTACAGTTGCTACGTTTAAATTTGGAATCCAATTTTTTTTTTGTTCGAACTTGCGTCCACCTGAATATAACTCAATTTTGTACACAAAGACTTAACCAGTACCACAGTATAGCAATATATAATATATCCCTACAGTAGTGAAACGAATGTACTTGCGCAGAGCAACGGAGGGGTACCCGCGGGGAAGCGGGCGGCGCGGACCCGCGTACACAAACTCGCGGAGTTTGTGTACCTGCCGCGCAGGGGTGACGTTGGCGCGTTGTCTACGAATTTTGTGTTGTAATTATTGTAAAACGATAACTTATCTTATAAACATGGGATATTATAAGGTTTCAGACTTCAGTGTACGGATGTAAATCTGATTAAAAAACAAAAAGGGTTTAAATTTTTATAAATATCGGCTCACAGCTGTTAACACTAATATTGTGTTGATCTTGGCGGCATTTATTTGCATCTCTGTTTAATTGTAACTCACGTTGTAAAAAGTGTAACTTGAAGAGAAACAATATAGAATACATTAAAAATTTGTCAAATACCCTGTTACAACTTACATACTAATTAGTACCTACCTAGCGAGGTACACAGGGCCACACATCAAGTGTAACATGTTGACCTTTGGACCGCCCTTACCGCGCACGTAATATGAGCGAGTTTTGAAGCGTTTCTGAGTTCTGTTACACCTGATGTGTGACGGCCTGGCGGGTGGCCTACCGTACCTACCAATTATGTGATTTATAAATAATTATTGGATATTTTATAGAATGCGTCTTCATTATTTTAATCCTTCGATCGTGGAGTCTTGAAAATCTATTGTTATTATATTGTGTCTCGCTCACCGGTGAGCTTATGGGGCTTGATGGGTGAATTAAATTTTTAAATAGAGAACTAAATCATCTAAAAATAAAGTTTCACGTAAATATCTGGCAGTACGACTTATGTAAATATAACACGCTGATTATAATAATATCTATGGACGCTTCACACCACGTCAGTCTGGCCCCGTGCTAAGTACCTGAAGGACTTGTGCTACAGGTACCAGACAAAGGAAATATATTTAATACGTTTATAATATACAATATACATGTATTTAAGATTTTTTATTATATCATACACATATTTAATACACATCCATGACCCAGGAACAATGAAAAACTTTTTTGTTGCGTCGGCGGGATTCGAACCCGCGACCCCCGGCTTGAGTTGCCACACAATCTAACCATTGAGCCACGAAGGTCGTCAAATTTATACAGATTATATATTATATGATAACATTACAAGCACAATATTTTATTTTTATTTTATTTCCCGTTTCGTGGCAACCCTGGCATATCTGCTCGGTACCTACACCGGTGGCGGCATCGTGCGACATCAAAGGCGTTTCGTTACTGTAGGGATATAATATTGCTATACTGTGCCAGTACACCGGCTGACACCGGGGATTATATTGGCCTGACAAGTCATCTGTCAACGTCAATATGCCACATTGGCTGAATGTTAAAAATGCCCAAATTATCCCATTATGTCACGATCAATCTCCGGATTTTTCGTGTTGATGGTTTGATTTTGTAGCATGTCGCCTTAGGGCTGGCGCGCACTACGACTTTATGTCGCGCAATTATTTTGCCGCCCTGTAAAAATTCAAATAAAATCCACACGCGAAAAACATACCATCCTCATCAGTCATCGCCTTGAAGAGTGGCAGTCTTCCACCGTGCGTTTTTCGCGTAACTTTCTGCTGCGTACTGTAAAAATATTGGGTGAACTGTCACCAGCAGTATTTCCGTAACAATACGACCTGCAAATCTTCCAGAAGAGAGCCTATTCCGTCTTAAAAGGCCGGCAACGCACCAGCAGCTCTTCTGATGTTGCGAGTGTCCATGGGCAACGTAACGTTGCTTTCCATCAGGTGACCCGTTTGCTCTTTTGCCCCCTTATCTTATAAAAAAATGGCAAGGCAGTTACAGTAAACGCTCTCTCGGATTAACCCTCAGGCCATATTGCATCCTAAAAATAAAGAAGAAAAAAAGCTGTATGAGAAACCTATAGTCTTCAATGCCTAAAAATATCTAAACCAAAATCAGTTTTCAGGATCTAAATGTTCAATTTGATTCAATAATCATGTATAATCGATACAAATGGAAGTTAATTAAATAGCAAAAGTGTAGCTGAAATTATTGCTGCATGAAATCTGAATTCAGTTCCCACCGCATCCGAAACCGAACCGGTAATCCGGAGCAGCTGAGTTGTTGTTTGTACATTTTACGTTTAAACAACTTTACCTTTAATTACATAATGATTTTGACTATCGGTATTTTCATTACTTCCTTTTGAAGTTAAGGGCCTGTTTCACCACTTTCTGATAAAATGTCGAATACCTAGGCTATTCACAGCTTTTTTGCCAAATTCTCCATTATTCATTTGTCAAGTTAAGTGATGGAAAGCCTATTCGGCATTTATTAGGAAGTGGTGAAACAAGCCTTAAATGTTATTAATCTATTTATAAAGGAGGATAACGTGAAAAATCTTTATTAAAAAAATTGACTAAGCAGTAATAATTGTTTACGAAGAACATAATATTGGTCGTTGTGTAAGTCCGTCATATTTTTAACAGCTAAAAGTTATTTCCCCACTTTGTTTCTAATCTAATATTTATAAATCTCCTGTCACGATGTTTGTCCGCGATGGATTCCTTAACTACTTAACCGATTTTAATGTTTTTCTTTTAAATGTGTGCTTTTTCCAACTTGAGAAATAGGATAGCTTAGATCCTTAATTATAGTCGCAATTTTATTTTATTGCAAATAATTTTTCTATAAAGAGCGACCATTGTTTATGCGACGCGGGTCACTGGATAGCGATGGACGTTGTCATGGTGACATACTTATTTAGTCACTAATTCAATAAAATAATACGGGCGATATACTTTATATATAATATGGCAAAGAAACGTTTGCCGGGACAGCTAGTATATTATAATAATATATTACGATTCCATATTCACAAATGAATATGCGATCTCTCATATTTTACATCCCTCTACATAACTATCCCAAACTTATCTGACTACAAAAACATGGGCCCTGTAAAACTCACTTTTGTCTGAGTTAATATTGTTATAGACCCTAAAATGATTAATGAGGGTCAACCCTATTGTTTTGATTATTTCCCCATCCAAATTAATGCTTTTTCATTGTAAATTTGATTTCTATTGTGTTTTACCATAGCGAACAAATTGTGCAAATTTGAACGTGATGTGTCTTATTTAGCTTTATTGTTTGTGATCTTTTGTTCCTTAAATTCGGTTCATCATGTTTAACAATAGCTGGACCCTGACATCTGGACCTTTAGCCAAAATTATAAAGCGATTTTACTATGGCTAATTACGACCACAAAATTCGAGCACAAAAATGTTGTGGATTTTGACATCAATATTATTTTAGTATATCTAGTCAAGATGTCAAATTGTATGCACTTGTTTTAACAGTCCCGCTTGGAAATTATCCACGACTTTTTCTGATAGGCATTTTTAGGTGAATACGTTTATGGACATTTTCATCAGGAGTTCACATCACAGTCTATTAATATTTTTATTCCAATATTGTTTTTACTTGAGCTTTAATACTATTCCAACTAATTAGTTTTATCTTGTAAAAGTTGCTAATTACAAACCTAATTAGACAAGTTAATAACGATTTAGTTCCAAAGTGACGATAACGAAAACAAAATAATATAAGTATCTCTGTATAGATATTTTTAAGAGAATTTAAAAATATGGATCATAAATTATTGTATGTTGAATACAGCTTAATATAGTTTTCCAAGCTTTAATCCCTGTCTATCCGATTTAATAAAATACTTGTTAGTGATAGTATTTTCATTTTATAACTTATATTGCGAACAATTTTATTAAAACTTTTGAGACCTAAAAAAGTATTAGAACTAATAATATATTTCTTAACTTTATCTCACAAATTAAGCCTAGAAGAAGTAAAATAAACGCACTAATTGTTATTAAAATAATACTAAGTTATTAAAAGAGAACTAAATTAATTAGCCAAGAGATAAGGATACTCTAAAAACATTTCTAATATACAGGGTGTCAAAAGACCGCTTCCGATAACTTCGTGGGGTTGTTATAGGGCATGAGATATATCCATTGGTGCAAGTAATTTTCTTTAAATCGACAGTTTTTAAAATAGTCAAAATTTTCAAATTATAATAAAATAAAAAAAATTAAAAAAATATTATAAATTATTTTTCTATGTGGTTTATTATCATGTTTAAAAGGTATTAATTATAAAAAAATTCAAAATTAAAATTAAAAAAAAAAAAATTAAATAAAAAAAAAATACATTTTCGTAATCAGAAAATGTAGTATAATCATACCCCAAAGTTATCGGAAGCGGTCTTTTGACACCCGTATAGGTAGATGGGCAAATAAAAATGAATATTTCACGTTCGTGATTACTGTATTGGTCAATTATGAGCCGCATACTTGCTTCAAAATGACTCTGACAGGGCCTTTATTCCAACAGCATAAGGATCATTCTTGAATGAACTCCGAGGTCAACTCCACATCAAAGTCACCCCAAAGGCCTGTAACTCATTACGTGGCATTAAAGTGTTAAGGCGATTCAATAGAAAACTTCCCGAACTCATAACACCGCTTACAGTTAACCCTATAATTACTTTGACTTTTTCAACTTCAAAGTTTTTGAATTGCGGCTTTTGACCGCCGAAGGGTTATTAATTAGATTTTATTTTTAAGTATACGCATGTAGGAAAAGAAAGACGATTTTGCGTTCTTTTTGATTAAGTAAGATTCTTACCTCTTGAAAATGTACTAGAGGCGTAGATTTATACCAAATAAAGGTCATAATATTTTTTTACTACTTATACTTTCATCTTTCTTTCTTTTTCTTCTTTTTTGGCAACTTGACACAAAGGATGTGTATGTTGTGCCACAGACAAGGTAAAAAGGTAAGGAATATGGCGGGAAAACCATATTCCTCCTATTATAATTTTCATCATCGTTTTCATGTATCGTCAGGTCTAAAGTCTAGTCAATGTCTAAGTAAAAGTCAATACAGTCAAGGAGTCAAGTCGGTCGATTCAGTAAAGTGGTAGACGCTTTACTGAAACTTTCGATGGAGTTTTGGAGGGAACACAAAATAGCACGTTTCTGGATATTACATCACTTTCCTACACTTGTGCATCTAATGGTTAATATTCTACCAATATTACACATTAAAAACCCAGCTAACACAATTTTAGGAAAATAATACAAAAACACAACAACACTCTTTCACATGCCCGCCAAAACTCCTACTTTCATCTTTCAACAATATTATGGTCTACACAATTCCTTCTTCTTCTCCTTAGTTCTTTCTCACTTTACGTAGAGTTGGCTCTTTTGCGCCAAGAAATTCTATCTTGGGTTGTCGGATTTAGGCAATTTACTTACAGCGAGTGTTTTGGTCATACAGCAGGCTTAGCACGGTCACCAGTGGTTTCTTTCTATGAAAGAATAGACGAAGTGATAGTTAGACAAAGGTAATCCCCCATCTGTCAGATTCCTTACTTCCCGTTTCTAGTGTTGTTATACTGAACCTGCTGATCAACAATATGGTCTACTAAACATTTTCTGAAACAGACCTCCATTTTTACAACCGTGCTTTTTATTAGGTAGTCGAATTTTATAAAACCCATACAAAATAAGTCAATTGTTTTCATTAATTGTCTGCTAAACGTTATCAGCTTAATACATAAACAGTTAAACGCTTCGGTTGCAATAAATTGTATTTAGTACAACATTAAGATTGTCCCAACAATGGAGGATGGCGAATAAATATTTCGGCTTGCTTTGTTTTTCTTAATTGGGTATGTTCCTGTCAGAAGCCAAAGTGTTTTTCTATGCAGGTTAATATTTTTAAATAAGGTAACTAAATGAAGACTTTATGTTCATTTAGAATTATTCTTGCTTGTGTAAAAATAAGCAGGGTTTTATCGCGGCAAGGCATGTAAAAGATGATTTTAATTCAATCAATGTCGTATCTTTTAAGTCAGAAAAGCTAATGACTTGAAAATGTACCTTCGATTTTTTAAATTGGGATTAAACCTTTTGCGATGTAAGCTCGACCTGTACTGTTTTATCGCGGCAAGGCATGTAAAAGATGATTTTAATTCAATCAATGTCGTATCTTTTAAGTCAGAAAAGCTAATGACTTGAAAATGTACCTTTGATTTTTTAAATTGGGATTAAACCTTTTGCGATATAAGCTCGACCTGTACCGGCATTTTCGGTGAAAAGCCATTCTACGAGTGCTTATGTAATTATCGATCATACGCGATAAAAGGTTTGCAACCCCTGACCAGTTCAAAGGTCAGTGAACTTATTTCACAGGGAGCCGTACTTATTATCCCTTTCATATTATTTATTGAGAGTATAATGTTATGTAATTGCAATATAATATTATGTTTGACTTTTTTCTCTTAAAAAGTTATTTACTGAAGCGGCAATTAGACAAGAAGGGAAAATTAGACGTTTATAGTACTGAATACCAGTATCTGTATCTATCTTATTATCACCTGCAGGCTTAGCATGACAATAATAGAAACGGGAAAGAATGGACATACTGACGGATTTCCTTTATCTATCCCTATTCTTCTGTAGAAAGAAACCATTTCCAAGGTGACTATGCTAAGCCTGCTTGGGTTGAAGGTTTTATTATTCGTAGGTTGAAACTGTACACAATAAAGGTTAAAATCAAAAGTTTAGTATGACAATATGTCTATTTGGTATCTCTTTTATATGAAAAGAATACGGTATAGAGACGTTTTCCCGATAAAATACAAAATGGGTTTTACGTAGGAAGTACAAACATTTTTTACAAGTAAAAATTAAAATAATACATAGAAATTACACCTGCGGTATAAAGAAAAATACATTGCACTATCAGAGAAGTTGATTCCCAGGCAGATGGGGGACCTACGTAGTTTGGTCGCGTTACGTCAAACCCAGCCGACAGATAACAATTTTAACATATTGACATGATCCGATCAAATGACGTTGGTCTGTCAACTGCCTAGGAATCGATTTCTGGTCCATATTGACGTCATCACCGTATGTGCGATGATTAATTATTTAAACATCGGCGCTAATTCACTACACGCTTTTAGGATTAAATTAATGTGTGAATGATCATTTCCATCCGAGATTTACGTAGGGTAGTCCCATAAAAATACTCATCCGTCACCGTAGGTAATATTGGCTGGAGTCCAACGGAGGCGTGAGTACTAAATCGTAAGGAAAAAAGATAAATTATTCCACTCGTAAACGTTCCGGATCGAAATGAAAACTTCTTGGGACTTTTTCACATAGTTTCCAGGTTACCTAGTTATTGTTCGGATCGTGAAATAATGCATTTATTTTGATATTAGGTGACCGACTGGTTGAATTGCTGCAAAGTTCTTTTATTGCTCGGGAACTCTACATTTTCCGGGGACTCTAAGTATGTCCATGCCTGATTTCAGCAAAATCGGTTCAGCGGTTTGTGCGTGAAAAGGTAACAGACAGACAGATAGGCCGACGGACTGACAGACATACTTTTGCATTTATAATATTAGTATGGATTCGGAGTATTGCTGTAATCATTTTATCAGGAACTATTTCAACAAAAATATAGTCGAGGTTCTAAAATTACACTTAAAAGTATTTTTCTTATTTAACCCTTGACGAAAACGAAGGGGTGTAATGAATTTGACGACACTTTCTGTCTGTGTTTATGTCTGGCCGTGCCATTGTAGCATCCAAATGGGTAGGCCGATTTTGTCTAGTTTTATTTTGTATGAAAGTTGACATGATTATAAGTGGATTATTAATTATTATATTTCATCAATTACTTATCATTGCAGTCAATCAACCACCCAGTCGGTCAACCAATCTGCTGACAAATCCACCAGTCAACTGAGTCAGTCAACCGTTAGTCAGACCAGTCCCAGTCGTAGTCCATAATTGCATTAACGCATGATTAGTCCATTAACATATATCGATGTAACAAGCTAGTATGTTAGGAGTATGTTAGGTGGCATATGCGATGCATAAATCGAAGCGAATTATGCACGCAACGCAGTCATTTCAAATTGCAATGCCGAGTAATATTCAAATCGCACTGGACTACTGCAAATTAATCTTATGTTATAATTTATCTGAAACTAGGTGACGGCCGCAACTCCGATGCTTAGAAAATCGTTAACTGAGCGGGAACCCTACACTTTTCCGGGAAAAAAAGTATCCTATGTCTTTTCCCATACCAGGACTCAAAGTATCTCCACATCAAGCAGCGATTTGGGCGTAAAGATGTAACAGACATACAGACTCACTTTCGCATTTATAATACGGGTATGGAATAAAAAGATTAGCCCTCTTACTAATAAACGTTGTATAAGCTTTGAATAGTTATACAGTGTTTTGTTCCTGTCACACAAGTGACATTTTTAATTGGAATGAAGAAGACAAAACACTGTATAACTATTCAAAGCTTATACAGCGTTTATTAGTAAGGGGGATAAAGTATTATATCCCGGAAAAATGTGCGGTTGCTACGCGATAACGAATTTTGGCGCATCGGAGTTGCGTCCGTCATCCAGTCCTATAATAATGTTTTGGAACGTGGCTGAAATTAGAATGAAACGATAACCGTTGTTTCATGCCAGTTTTCTATGAGGCCGTAGTCCAGACTCTAGCAGATTCATTCTAACAGACTTCCCCACATCTATTCTTCCATACCCGTATTATAAATGCGGAAGTGAGTCTGTCTGTATGTCTGTTACATCTTTACGCCCAAATCGCTGAATTTGCTGCTTGATGTGGAGATACTTTGAGTCCTGGGGAGGTTTCCGCTCAGTTAACGATTTTCTAAGCATCGGAGTTGCGGCCGTCACCTAGTTTCAGATAAATTATAACATAAGATTAATTTGAAATTTGATATGGAGATACTTTGAGTCCCGGACAAGGACATAGGATACTTCCTATGTCCTTGTCCGGGACTCAAAGTATCTCCATACCAAATTTCAGCAAAATCGATTCAGCGGTTTACGTGCGAAGAGGTAATAGACAGACAGACACACTTTCGCATTTTTATATTAGTATGGATTGTAATGCCATAAAGTAGTAAGAAATATTTCGCTAACCCCAATACAAAGTGCAGTGCTACACAAAATAGAACAATAGCCACGTTTCTGGATGTCCGTACCACGTTTCAAACGAAAAATGATTGATGAGAGCAAACGATGGAGCAGTTCGAACTATTGCAGTTCTCATTTCGGTACATTGACGCGAGTTTGTTGCTGGGTCGTTTAAAGAGGTCGGACTGTTCGTAGACCATTATCTAGTTCATTCCAATGTATGTGCGCCGGTCAGGTTGGTTTGCCGTCAATCCGATCTAACGGATCGGCCTTGGGTTAATCCTCAAGCAGACAGGAAATCTACTAGAATACATCTAACAGAATGACATAAATATTTTCACGACCCTAAGAGCTGGTTTACACGTATTAAGTAGATAAGTAGTTAACTAAATTTTAACCTATAGCGTGTAAACACACAATTTAGTAGTAAGTAGCAAGTTAAAATTTAGTTCAGTACTAAACAAGGAAATTTGAATTTTGACTATTTTCTGTTAAGTTGGCAGGCGGGGCTTGTCACTTGACACATTTTGGGCAGGCACTTCAAATTAAGTTAAAATTTAGTTACTACTTATCTACTTAATACGTGTAAACCAGCCATAAGTTTGCCGAGCTTCATACTAAACAGAACTGACAATAACAAACAAATCAGGAAAAATAAATCACGACAGACATCAGTATAAGTATATCCTATTGAAATGCACTGAAGCCAAACATTTTCATACAAATGGTTGCAAGCGATTGTACCATTATCATATAGATGGATTGATCTTTTGCGTTCGCCCACGTTATAGCAGTAACGAAAACTTACCTCCTGTCAACTGTATCGGAAAAGATTTCTCGCGCTAACTTGCGAGAGTTTTGTATAGCGTCGCGTCTTTAGCAGTATAGGATAATAATATTATTGTGAATTATTGCGCTAAACTTTGTATATCACGCGGTATATCCGTACATTTTCCGGAATAAAAAGTATCTCTATTATTTTACCGGTTTAGGCGTGAAGAGACAGACAAATACATTATCGCATTTATATATTAGTTGGATAATATTAAAAGATATTGTAATGATAGCTTTTTCAAAACAACCCGGACTTAGTCGCGATACCTTTACATAAAGGAAAACAATGATTCTTAGAGACACTTATGTAAGTGCAACTTGTTGAAACGATGTAAATTGTTGCTGTTCACTTAAGTTTTAGTATTTACGTTACGTTTTACTTTGCTCAATTATATTACAACAACAAACCTGTGGTGATACCAAAAATATGTTAAGAAAACCTGCAACATTTTCAGTTCCCATATCCTGCTTGTCGTACAAAACATTACAGAGAAAACTCCGACTATAATTTCAGAGAATGTTATCAAACTAAAATTATTTTCGTAACTATCCAACTTCGGACGTTTCTAACAAGTGAGGATGCTGATTGCCTCTAATCAGCAACAAAACTTTTTCTTCCCGAAGATCTATCTCAAAATAAAACTTGCACTAGTTCTTTGGCGGGGGATTCTGCGCTCTATATTTTTAATGGTAAGGCGGTTTCTTCGGTGGCCGCAGTCTTTCTACAGTCAACCTAGACAAATGTTTGTTGAGGACTTTCCGCACCTGTGTTCGGGCTATATATCTCTGCCAAAAGATTACATTCCTCGGAGTACTGACACTGATCGAAGGAAATGTAGAATTCAGTTGACTTCTTCGACTACGGATATGATGTTTATTTAATACGATTCCAAATTTAAAAGCTTGTGAACTGTAGTTTTTGATTTTGTACTCGTGTTCTTAAATATCTTATGTGTAAACGTCGCTTAGGATCCTTACACTGGTACTGTATTTTGAATGAGCCATTTTAATTTGGAACTGCAGGAACACCGTGGTTTAATGTTAATTTATTTTGTAATAAATAAAGTTAATTTTTCACTCGTTACTTCACTTAGGCACACTTTATACTCAGCTGTATCTTATAGCTTCAAAATGTTTAAGTCGATTAATAGAAAAAAAAACAATTAAATAATATTAGTCGAGGATTTTAAGTAAAAATAGTAATCCAAAATGCTTTCAACTGAAATTTTTGCTCAAATCCTTATAAAGTTAACCTGACTATTGGACGAGGAGCTCGTGCAAATCCCTTAAAAACCTGAAATGGACTGGACAGCTGAAGGGGGATCAAACGGGACTGTAGGGCTTACCCTCACCAGGCTTGCATAATAAAACTATAGACGCCTCCTTAGTCCAGTGGTTTGAGCGTGGACCTTGACTCGGAGTTTGTGGGTTTGGTTCCCGCGTTAGAAACATGTTATTTCCAAGTTTGGTTACGATAATGCAGGCTTATCACCAGATTGTCTGACAAGGTAAGATGATCCATGCGTCGGATGCGCATGTAAAAGACTACTTTTTTATGGTTGGAGGATGTTTTGACTGAGTATTCGTATTTACATAATTTTTTGAGGATTGTATTAAAATTAAATTTAGATTCTATTTAGATCATAAGTTTGTTATGGTTAAACACTATAGTAATTAAAGCATGATTTTTTATATTTAAAAATATTTCCACGCCCTAGAGGCAGAAATTGTGAACTATAAAAATAATAATAACAAGAACATTGTAACCAATTTCTCGAAAATAAAGAATTACTTACTTACTTTGACAACGAAGTCTATACACGGGACTCGTTCACGCCCTAAATCATTTATCATTTAGTTTTGTTACAACCTGTATATAGTCGCATTTACAAAAATTAGAAAGGATGACTTATCAGTTTCTACTACAAAGTTATCGGAAGGTCAAAGTCAAGGTTGTGGCCATGGCTAATCGCTTTTCCTATTCAACTATTGAAACCACACAATACAAAACACCTCAGTGAATTGATTTTTCGCGAATAATAGTGATTATTTTCACACATCCGTCCTATAACGGTTTTTTAATGTTGGATGATGAAATTCTCTGAAAATGAAAAAACCGGCCAAGGGTGAGTCGGACTTATAGGGTTCCGTACATTTAAAGTGACGCCGCATTAAAGTAAAAAACTGTGTAGGATACGTTTTAGATTGCCTGTTTTCTAGAGGCCGCGTTTCCACATAGAAAACGAGAAATGGAACAGCAAGAAATGGAAAAGTCGTAAGCGACAAAATGGTTTTTGTCGCGTAATTTAAAAGCCATGCATAAACGTTTATGCTATGGACAAATTAAAGTGTATGCTTGAACCAATCTATGTACAAATTTTGGATGCTTATATCACTCTCCTCTGTTGGCAACATTGGAATACCTTTTTTACAGAGGTCTTTTTGATTGATTATTCTGTGTTATAAAAGTTGACCAATCGTGTTATGCTATGGGTAATTCAAAGACAAAGACATGATGAATACTGGCAATGAACTTTAATTTCTTAGCTTTAGTCATTGCTGAGAAAAATCGATATTGCTACAGCCAAATTATCAAGGCGTTGCCTTAATTATAAAGGAGCGTAAAGAGGCAACAAGGTGCGTTTCTTATATTATGTCCTTCTATTTTGTTTTTACTATTTATTTGTTGTTATAGCGGCAACAACAAGACAATTTTTACTGCCTAACTATTGCGGTTCTTAAAAATATATTATACATACATCTTGGTAACAGACATACGGACAGACAACGAAGTTCTAGTTACCGATTTTACACGTTTAGGTACAGAAAACAAAAAATTAAGGTAAGCAAATAATAAACTGAAAAACTGAATAAATCTTTTATTACATCTTGCAAAGAGTATTCTTCTTTGTATAGTGTGTAGGACGCTAAAAGTATATTCTTCTTAATCTTCTTGACACGATTACTGATTATTTGATGTTTTCAAGCTCTCGATCTGAAAAGAGAGATTTTTGTATGTTAGTTAATTGTATTAGTTATTACGTTATCTTAACAAAGTGTGTTATTAGCGGCGAATCTACTGTAGTAATGTTCGATGTTGCCCGGAACTAAGTAGCGCCGAAATTTATTTAAAACAAAAGAATTGTTTCGGGATAAAAATTAGGTAATCTCTTTCTTTTGTTACTCAAAATTAATTGTATTTTGTATTGACAAAAATCTAACTAAATTCTAAATTTCCTCTAAATTGGTTAACACTTAACGTTAAGATATTCGAGCGCCTTCGATCGCGGATTCTTGGAAATCTATTGTTATTCTATTGTTGTCGCGTTCACCGGTGAGTTTATAGGGGTTGATAGGTTAATAATATTTCTAAACGTTTACCGCAACTTCGTTCTCGCAGAAGTTAGTTAATCGCGGTGACCGTACATTTTTCTGATATAAAATATTGGTTCTCCATTACCAGACTTAAAGTTTTTGCTTATCAAAAACGGTTCAGATACTTAAACATGAACAAATAAAAGACAGACTTTAAAATCATATAATGTTAGAACTTAAAATTATTATGATAGCTATCAGAGAAGTTGATTCATAGGCAAATGGTGTACCTACGTAATTTGGTCGTGTTATGATACCCGTCCGACAGATCACAGCTAATAGGTATTCACACAATCCGACCAATTGAGGCTCTTAACTGCCTATGAATCAACTTTTTCGATGATACTAACAAAGAAGTTGATTCCTAGGCAGATTGGAGGACGTACGTAATTTGGCCGCGTTTTGTTAAACCCAGCAGATGGACATGAGAGACGACATGTTGACATAATCCGACCAAATGACGGTGCGCCATCTGCATATGAACACTAATAGCTACATGTCCACACTAGGCGCTTTCGTCTTCAATTTTCGTCATCTTTTCATTCAATAATTGAATGCGTCAACGAACGCAACGCCAACATTGTCATTTTTGAAGTTTTGGATACGGTCTGCTTTGCGGGCATGCCTCACGTTCGCTGCTGACTGCGCTATAACGCATGCCCTTGATGAACAGAAAAAGGCACAGTGTGGACAGATCTAATAGTACACAATATAAAGTTGTTAAGTATATCTTACCTGTTTGTTAATGTTGTCGACGAGTTCATTGAAGTTCTTCTTAATGTTATCCGGGTTCAGTATTTCGCCGGCCTTCTCACTGATTTCCTTGCCAAACTCGCCCAGCGTGTCCTGGATCTTCTTGAGACCATCCTGGGCTGAATCCCCTGCGTCGGAAGCATCGCGTTTCACGAACGCATGAATCTGTTCGAAGTATCAAAAATCTAAATCAAAATATTTATTAACCGACTTCAGAAAAGGAGGTTATCAATTCGACGCGTATGCATGTAATATTTCCAGAACTGCTCAGTTATAGATTAACATATTTTGTATAATATGTTAATCTATAACAGCTTCTGAACAAATGTGCCAAATTTCAAAAGTGTATGTAAGTATGTATGTATGTATGTATGTAAGTATGTATGTTTTATGTTTGTGCACATAATTATATCTCTGGAACCACAAGTTCAATTTTAGTGATTCTTTTTTTAATGTACTAGGTATCGTTCAACTTAGGGAATACTGCAAGTTTCATTAAAATCGGTTCAGTAGTTTTTTAGATAGGAAATTTTAATTCTTAATTACGTACAAAGATTTTAAGTCGGTTTAATTTTTTTTTAAAAATTGTTATTTCTAAATAGATTAACAAAGTTAACACTTTTAGAACGTCTACCATGGGGCCTATCACCGGTTCGGGAACTAACCCGGCGAGAAGAACTGGCGTAAGAAACTCGCACGGGGCGACCTTTTACCATCAAGGTGTTTTTTTTTTTATATACCTATTTTTTTCACCTTTTTGGTAAAAGGTCGCCCCGTACGAGTTTCTTACACCGGTTCTTCTCGCCGGATTAGTTAGGTAGGTTATGTATTATAGGTAACCTTTGCCTTGCGTGATAGAAGAAATGAAACAATATCAAGAATTACGGAAGATAGTACTAGCACGGTTTTTTTAGAATCGAGTGATAAAAATTTCGTTTCACTTCTTGAAGAGGTATGTAGAAAAGTGAGTGGGTAATCATCTATGTGCCACACCCACATTTTTTTATTGAATTATGAGTACAGTCTTGTTCTAAATGATCTAAAGAATGACTGCATTCATAACTCAATACGTACTTTTGTGGGATGATACACAAACGTTTAACAACGTCCATATATCGTTGGTAAAGTATGCCGTGTGGGCCAGATTTATAATCAATCAAATCGGCCTACAGGAATTGGCCTCCAGATACTAATTTAAACAAAATACCAAAAATAAAATACCGACACGACACATTACAGCCAAGAACACTCAATCAGATCAGTTAACAGTCCCATTCCAAAATTATTATCCAACGTTCAAAATATTATGCCCTAAAATTTACATCGAAATCATTCCATACGGGAGGTACATTAAAGTCCCATGCCTAACATTTTTCCTCAAAACTATGCCCAAAAATACAATGAATTTTGACCCAAATATGATTTTTACATTACCACATCGCGTTGTGTCCCAAAAGTAACAATGATACTCACACAGCTAATAAAGCACAGGGCCAGGAGAAGGATCAATAGCTTGTTCATGATAACGACCTTTCAATACAACAACCAACTGTATACTGGTCTGCTAGTGACCGCTGCGCGTATATAGGGTGACGATATTTGCGCTCCTTATCGGAGGTCATAGTTCAACTAATTTGCTTGTTATTATCTAGTTGGTAGACGGAAACAATTAATTCCCTTTGATATTTTTGCCCCTGGAAGGTAGGGGAACGTGCCTAAACTGCGTGACTGTGTTCGTCGTTAATTATTGTTAACTGGGAAATTGCGTTCGATAATCTGGGTGAGCGAAGCGAGCCCTAGTATATCCCACAACCTGAACATTTTGCGGTACACTTTACGGAAAAACTCTCGCGCCTACGAGTATTGATTTGTGCTTTAGCATAGTAATTTTTATAATTCATATATGTTTTCTATATTATGTAGATGTGTTATAATTAGTCATTCAAGGTGTGACGATGCGAGCCCTCACAAAGCTTTTCAGGGTAAGGGCTACTAGCGCCTGTGTGCAAAAAAAAAGGATTTTGGCGCCTCTTTAGGCAAATTTTTTGGGTCCTTGGTTTTGGTGCCCCCAAAAACGTGACACATTTTTTCGTTACTTGTTTAATAGGTTTTACCCCTCGGATTTTTCTCATACCGGGCGCCTTATATATATGAAAATCGATTCTTAAGGAGTAAACTCCAAAATAATAATATAATATACCAAAGTATAATTCTTAGATAAGTGATTGGTCTCGCATTCAGCGCTACGACGTCGTTGCGCCGAGCGCGAGACCAATCATTTATTTAAGGTATAATTTCCAGATTCTTATAATTTCAACCTATATTTTTTATTGATAATACTAGCAACCCGCCCCAGCGTCGCACGGGTATAAAGTATAATATAGCTACTGAAAAAAATGATTAAAATCGATAGCCTAATGATCCTTCACGTGGTCTACTTCTTATCTGTGCCAAATAACATAAAATTGCTCCAGTAGTTCGCGAGATAAGCCCTTTCACATAATTTCCCCCGTTTTCCAAATTCTCCTATCAGTATTAGCGTGATAAAATATAGCCACCCTTCCTCAATAAATGGGCTATCTGACACTGAAAGAATTTTTCAAATCCGACAGTTCCTGAGATTAGCGCGTTAAAGTTAGCCCTTTCAAATAATTTTCGCCGTTTTTTCCACATTTTCCTGTATTTCTTCGCTCCTATTAGTCTTAGCGTGATAAAATATAGCCCATAACCTTCCTCGATAAATGAGCTATCTAACACTGAAAGAATCATCAAAATCCGTTGCGTAGTTTTAAACATTAAATGGAACAAAGGGACATGAGGGGAAAAAAGCGACTTTTTAACCGACTTCCAAAAAACGAGGAGGTTATGTGTTCGGCTGTGGATATATATTTTTTTATTTTTATTTTTTTTGTATGTTCAACGATTACTCCGCCGTTTGTGAACCGATTTTCAAAATTTTTGTTTTGTTGTATTAGGTTTCACTCCAATTTGGTCCCATTTTCACAAAAGTGGTGACCTGATGATGGGATCCATGAGTAATCGAGGGAACTCCTCGAAATTTATATGGAAACATATGGTGATTTTAGTTTTATGTGAAGTGTACTAAGAATACGCTACCAAAAAGTCAAATATTGGGTCAAGGTATACCATGGTTTCGATGATGCTGAGAGAACTCCTGATTCCTTATAGATACACGTTTGGGAGTTTCGGCGTTGTTTTAAGAACAGAAAGCATAAACTACTATGCAATTCATATTCATCATCATAATCATCATCATCATCATCGTCATCATCATCATTACCACGTCGTGTTAAGGCCACCAATGTCTCATGGCACAGAATAGATAATAGTACAAGGCATAGGTATGGATATACTAATAATAATAATTATGCACTGTATAACAACACCTGCTTGTTTTTAATACGCCGCGGTCGGCGTCGCTGCCCCGCGCCGCCGCGCGGCGCATGGCGGCAGAATACAGAATATCGAATACTTTACTAACTACTTTATATACAGATCGAATACTTTACTACTTTATAAAATTTTAATAGACAAATAGAATTAAAATAAAGTTATTTTAAAAAGAGCATTTAAACAAAACAAAGTCATCAAGTGTCTTTTTAATTAGTTATACTTATTAATCGATAGATGGTGCACTAAGTACCTATCGATTTGAATTCTTGATTACAAGAACAGCTGTCAATAATTATGATAATATTAAATATTATGCTACGCTACATCCTATGCAAGTTTGTACAATTTTTTATCTGATAGATCCTTCGATCGTGGAAAAATGAGACACAATAGCCTTTCTATTGTTATCGCAATCGCCAGTGACCGCTTCGGGCTTGAAGTATTAAAATTGTTAAATTACTTAGCACAATATGTTCACTTCACTGATAATATTATATTATTTTGTGAGTGTGAGTTGTGACTCTTAACAAATTGTAATAAGATACTTAAAATATACGCGAAGATTTACCTACTAGTGTAACTAAAAAGAGTGAAATTATTATTATTTTTAACAAAAAATTATAACCGACTTCCAAGGTAAAAACAATAATAACATTAATATGAACTAAAAAGTATTAAATAATTTTTACTATCTAATAGTGCCTTTTTCCGAATTCGGCTAAACCTCAACTATTTATGTACTCAATCTTCATAATTTTGAAGTCGGTGCCAGTTCCAAAAATTTTAAATATTCTGTCAGAGGACTGAAGATTCAGCTATCTGGTACCGACTTCAAAATAATGAAGATTGAGTACAGAAATAGTTGAGGTTTAGCCGAATTCGGAAAAAGGCACTATTAGATAGTAAAAATTATTTAATACTTTTTAGTTCATATTAATGTTATTATTGTTTTTATTTTATAATCAGTATAGAATACATCTAAAGTTTTCATGTAGGTAAAGTAGTAACCAAACATCTAAAACCTTCGAAATATGCTTATCTATACATATAATAAAATCGTAGGAAAGTCAATTGTTTACATTGAATATTTTTGAAAAATAATACTTGGGGCGTGATGTAATATGCTAACGTGGACGCAGTCGCGAGCACCAGCTAGTTAACGAAAATTAATATATTAAAATTTCTTCGAGCGCGAGACCAATCATTTATTTAAGGTATAATTTCCAGATTCTTATAATGTTAACCTTTATTTTTTATTGAAAATATACATCTAAAGTTTTCATGTAAAAATAGTAACCAAACACCTAAAACCTTCGAAATATGCTAATGAACGAAATATAAGTATTAAAATCTCTTCCCATTCATAAAAGTTTTTGATCATATACAATATTATTTACGTGTAGCTAACTCGGTATTAAGTATTCTGTGTGTGTATGTTATAATATGAGCATAATCGGTTATATTTTTGTGATAATAATAATTGATTATACAAAGCCATTGAGATGTACAAAGCTCATAATCACAATCATAACTGCGTTTTTTTTTCAATTCGACGCGCATGATAATGACAAAGGTGGTTTTGTCTATGCCTCTAGTAAATGCAGTCCTTGAATGCAGTTTTATATTTATAGCAATATAAAACAATCTTATAATATTGTTATATTATTTACCTTAATATTACTGTCATTATAATAATTAACGGATTAATAATAAGAAAAGTAAGATAGCTGTTAATCATTCACAATCGAAAACAGCCGATTTGTTACTTTTCGACCTTCTTTGTTGACAAGTGGTTAACTGGATCTGTCTTTGACATAGATATTTCTATATTGGACTATACCTACGAATAATAAAAACGACTACGCACAATATAACATTGTCTGAATTAGAGAACGTACCCAAACTACGTGTAGTCACAGTCAGGGGCTTAAAAATAGATTTTAATGCCCCCCAAACATAGAACAAGTTGTATATTAAAATAACCTCCCTTTTATGAAGTCGATTAAAAAATAAAGTGACTTCAAAATTGTACTTAAAATTCCCTATCTCCAAAACTACTGAACCGATTTTGATGAAACTTGCACAATTCCCTAAGTTGAACAATACTTAGTACAACAAAAAATAACTCCTTAAATCAGACTTGTATTTCCGGAGATATAATGAACAAAAGCATACATACATAGACATACGAACACTATTGAAATTGGTACATTTGCTCAGACCTGTCTTTGAAGTCGGTTAAAAAAGCGAAACCTACTCTTTGAAGTACATTCTACTCACCTCCCTAAATAAAAGAATACATTCCATGCGCTTACTTATTAATAACCTCCACATCTACAACAAATCACCCGTTTTCATCGCTATAAACATAATTTTAATTTCCTTGTCCTCTGTTGCATTTTATATTAATTTATTATTGTTTTATTCTAAAACTTATTTATACTTTTATCTACTTAGAGTTATTATAACTTTTTTACAATAATAATGGTTCTTAATTGCCTAAACTTATACCACCAAAATACTAGGGGGCTACGAACAAAAACTCATGTCTTTAAAAGAAACCTGCTTTTACACTCTTATGATGCTATCTCGCTTACTGAGACATGGCTCCTTGACGGCCTGTGTAACAATGAGCTCTTTGATGATAGGTATATAGTTTGGCGCAGAGATAGAAATTACTCTATTACAGGTGAAAAGTTCGGTGGAGGTGTACTTTTTGCCGTGAATAAGAAATTTAAGGCAGTCGAAAGGCCTGAATGGTCTTCTACAGCAGAAGACTTATGGGTTACCCTAAGTACGAAAACCGTTAATAATAAAATGCATAAAACACATTTTTGTACAGTCTATCTCTGTGGTGCTAATCGTGGCAATTCCTTTAACGAACAGCTCCGAAACTTCACAGAAAAATTATCATTTATTGTTAACTCCTGTCCCAATGACACATTTGTAGTTATGGGTGATTTCAACTTAAGTCATATTGTTTGGTCCCCCTCAGACAAATCTCCACAGTTATGTACCGCTACTGGTGAATCTCAAACTTATTTCCTAGACACTTTAACTGAATGTAATCTTCTACAATACAACTTTTCCCTTAACACTAAGGGCAGGTTACTAGATCTTGTATTATCAAATTCGGTCTGCTCGGTCTCTGCTTGTGACTCACCTTTAGTTCCGGAGGACATGCACCACAAGTCACTAGATATCGACTTGAGCTATTATAATACAGAGCTACTAGAAAACAACATGCAAACAAAATATTTGTATGCGTCAGGTGACTTCGACAGTATTTGTTTGGAACTTGATGGAATCGACTGGAGTAACCACCTAGCCAAGGACTCTCTGGAAGACGCTGTAGCCTTCTTCTATGGCTGCTTGCGCGATCTTATAGACAAATATATACCAAAAATAACTGTTAAGAATTCCACCAAGTTTCCTCCCTGGTACAGCCCCGCGCTTAAAAAAATTCTGAAAGAAAAATTAAAACATCTACGCAAATTTCGTATATACGGCAGCACTGCAGATTACGATGCATTCTGCCTACTTCGTAAAAGAGCAAAAATGTTAGAAAGTAGTTGTTATGAATTGTACATTCAAAGGTGTGAAGATTCAATACTGAAAGACCCAAAACACTTTTGGTCATTTATTAAAAACAACAAAGGTGACACTACAGGCGTACCTTCCTCATTGACATACAATGGACAAACAGCCAACACTGGACCAGATGCTTGCTTTCTCTTTTCCTCTTATTTTGACAGTAACTTCCTTGCCCCATCTCAAAACAATAATACATCTAGTATCAACCCTAACCTAATGGCTAATAATTTCTCCTTGAGTGACATCCGAATAACTTCCGACATTGTACAAGGTCTCTTAAAAAATGTTAACCTTAAAAAGGGTATGGGGCCCGATAACATTCCTGCTATTTTGATCCATCGTTGCTCGAACTCCCTTACCCAACCTCTTACAATATTATTTAATCGCTCCGTCGCAGAGGGCGTTGTTCCTAAAATCTGGAAGTCTGCTTTTATATCGCCAATTTTCAAGGGTGGCAACCGGTCAGATGTCAAGAATTACAGGCCTATCTCGAAATTATGTATCTTTGCCAAGTTGTTTGAACGTATAATTTATAACAACGTTTACAGTTTCTGCTCTAAAATGTTCATAAATGAACAACACGGTTTCCTAAAGAATCGTTCAACTACATCTAACTTGTTGACATTTGTTGATTATGTTACTGAAACCATGGACTCGGGAGGGCAATTGGATGCTATTTTTACGGATTATAGCAAAGCATTTGACCGCATAGACCATTCCTTACTACTCCAGAAACTTTACCATGCTGGAATCCACGGCAATCTTTATAGGTGGTTTGTTTCCTATATAGAAAATAGAACTCAGGCTGTGGTTCTTAACGGTTTTTCTTCAGCATGGAGTAATGTACCTTCGGGTGTGCCTCAGGGGTCTCTTCTAGGGCCCCTCCTATTTAACATCTTTATAAACGACATTAAGGCGTGTTTTCAGCATTCTCAATTTCTTTTGTATGCAGATGATATGAAAGTGTATAGATCTATCTATAACATATCAGACTGTCAACTGTTGCAGGAGGATATATACAGACTTGAGGAGTATTGTTGTGTAAATAATTTGGATCTCAATGTGTCTAAATGTTCCTCTATGACTTTTTAGCCGCTCGTCGAAAGCAACATCTTTCCCCTACAAACTAAAGGGACTAAAGCTGAAAAGTGTGACAGAGATTCGTGATCTTGGTATCATACACGACTCAAAATTATCTTACAATAAACACCTGGACCACATCTTAAATAAAGCTAATAAGTCACTAGGATTTATTCTCAGAATGAGCTCACAATTTAAAAATATAAAGATATTAAAAATTCTCTTCTGTTCTTATGTACGTAGTTCCCTCGAATATTGCTCTGAAATCTGGAATCCCCAATACGCTGTTCATATAAATAGGCTAGAATCGATTCAAAAAAGATTTTTAAAACATCTACAATTTAAATGCAATACATACGATCCTTCATATGAATTGAGATCCAAAAGATTTCACCTTCTCCCTCTTTTCGAAAGACGACGTATCTCGGATATCCTTTTCCTACTCAAAACTATTCAAAACAAAATTGACACCCCATTACTCCTTTCTAAAATTTCTCTAAAGGTACCAACAAGGTCAGTCCGTGTCCAGACTCCCCTGTATGTCCCATTCTGCAAAACAAATTACCGAAGAAACTCCTTTATCATTAGATCTTCAAAATTGATTAACAGCTTGAATGATACTCCAGAACTTGATTTTGATTTGTTCATAACTTCACCTTCTGCCTTGAAACAAAAGTTGACACAGCACTGGTTCGATGCGATTCTCTGATTATTATCTGCTTATTTTTTGCTTTCTTTTTCTCCTGTTCCAACTAAATTTTTTATCATCCATTAATTATTTGCTTTGTATTTATTAGTATTAAGTTGCAAGTTATTTGTTCTCTATTTCTTATGTAGTTATCTGTATGTGAAAACATATAAATGGTGCTCTGATACCTACTATGAACATGTAAATTAGTATTATATCACTGTTTGTTTTCCAAATAAAATAAAATAAAATAAAATAAAATGTTTATCGCTTGTAGTTCAAAGAGTAGGTTTCGCTTTTTTAACCGACTTCAAAGACAGGTCTGAGCAAATGTACCAATTTCAATAGTGTTCGTATGTCTATGTATGTATGCTTTTGTTCATTATATCTCCGGAAATACAAGTCTGATTTAAGGAGTTATTTTTTGTTGTACTAAGTATTGTTCAACTTAGGGAATTGTGCAAGTTTCATCAAAATCGGTTCAGTAGTTTTGGAGATAGGGAATTTTAAGTACAATTTTGAAGTCACTTTATTTTTTAATCGACTTCATAAAAGGGAGGTTATTTTAATATACAACTTGTTCTATGTTTGGGGGGCGTTAAAATCTATTTTTAAGCCCCTGACTGTGACTACACGTAGTTTGGGTACGTTCTCTAATTCAGACAATGTTATATTGTGCGTAGTCGTTTTTATTATTCGTAGGTATAGTCCAATATAGAAATATCTATGTCAAAGACAGATCCAGTTAACCACTTGTCAACAAAGAAGGTCGAAAAGTAACAAATCGGCTGTTTTCGATTGTGAATGATTAACAGCTATCTTACTTTTCTTATTATTAATCCGTTAATTATTATAATGACAGTAATATTAAGGTAAATAATATAACAATATTATAAGATTGTTTTATATTGCTATAAATATAAAACTGCATTCAAGGACTGCATTTACTAGAGGCATAGACAAAACCACCTTTGTCATTATCATGCGCGTCGAATTGAAAAAAAAACGCAGTTATGATTGTGATTATGAGCTTTGTACATCTCAATGGCTTTGTATAATCAATTATTATTATCACAAAAATATAACCGATTATGCTCATATTATAACATACACACACAGAATACTTAATACCGAGTTAGCTACACGTAAATAATATTGTATATGATCAAAAACTTTTATGAATGGGAAGAGATTTTAATACTTATATTTCGTTCATTAGCATATTTCGAAGGTTTTAGGTGTTTGGTTACTATTTTTACATGAAAACTTTAGATGTATATTTTCAATAAAAAATAAAGGTTAACATTATAAGAATCTGGAAATTATACCTTAAATAAATGATTGGTCTCGCGCTCGAAGAAATTTTAATATATTAATTTTCGTTAACTAGCTGGTGCTCGCGACTGCGTCCACGTTAGCATATTACATCACGCCCCAAGTATTATTTTTCAAAAATATTCAATGTAAACAATTGACTTTCCTACGATTTTATTATATGTATAGATAAGCATATTTCGAAGGTTTTAGATGTTTGGTTACTACTTTACCTACATGAAAACTTTAGATGTATTCTATACTGATTATAAAATAAAAACAATAATAACATT
Source organism: Polyommatus icarus (assembly GCA_937595015.1). Classification (NCBI taxonomy): domain Eukaryota; kingdom Metazoa; phylum Arthropoda; class Insecta; order Lepidoptera; family Lycaenidae; genus Polyommatus; species Polyommatus icarus. The sequence goes on along the minus strand of OW569322.1, from coordinate 6,520,649 downwards.
AATATGAACTAAAAAGTATTAAATAATTTTTACTATCTAATAGTGCCTTTTTCCGAATTCGGCTAAACCTCAACTATTTCTGTACTCAATCTTCATTATTTTGAAGTCGGTACCAGATAGCTGAATCTTCAGTCCTCTGACAGAATATTTAAAATTTTTGGAACTGGCACCGACTTCAAAATTATGAAGATTGAGTACATAAATAGTTGAGGTTTAGCCGAATTCGGAAAAAGGCACTATTAGATAGTAAAAATTATTTAATACTTTTTAGTTCATATTAATGTTATTATTGTTTTTACCTTGGAAGTCGGTTATAATTTTTTGTTAAAAATAATAATAATTTCACTCTTTTTAGTTACACTAGTAGGTAAATCTTCGCGTATATTTTAAGTATCTTATTACAATTTGTTAAGAGTCACAACTCACACTCACAAAATAATATAATATTATCAGTGAAGTGAACATATTGTGCTAAGTAATTTAACAATTTTAATACTTCAAGCCCGAAGCGGTCACTGGCGATTGCGATAACAATAGAAAGGGTATTGTGTCTCATTTTTCCACGATCGAAGGATCTATCAGATAAAAAATTTTACAAACTTGCATAGGATGTAGCGTAGCATAATATTTAATATTATCATAATTATTGACAGCTGTTCTTGTAATCAAGAATTCAAATCGATAGGTACTTAGTGCACCATCTATCGATTAATAAGTATAACTAATTAAAAAGACACTTGATGACTTTGTTTTGTTTAAATGCTCTTTTTAAAATAACTTTATTTTAATTCTATTTGTCTATTAAAATTTTATAAAGTAGTAAAGTATTCGATCTGTATATAAAGTAGTTAGTAAAGTATTCGATATTCTGTATTCTGCCGCCATGCGCCGCGCGGCGGCGCGGGGCAGCGACGCCGACCGCGGCGTATTAAAAACAAGCAGGTGTTGTTATACAGTGCATAATTATTATTATTAGTATATCCATACCTATGCCTTGTACTATTATCTATTCTGTGCCATGAGACATTGGTGGCCTTAACACGACGTGGTAATGATGATGATGACGATGATGATGATGATGATTATGATGATGAATATGAATTGCATAGTAGTTTATGCTTTCTGTTCTTAAAACAACGCCGAAACTCCCAAACGTGTATCTATAAGGAATCAGGAGTTCTCTCAGCATCATCGAAACCATGGTATACCTTGACCCAATATTTGACTTTTTGGTAGCGTATTCTTAGTACACTTCACATAAAACTAAAATCACCATATGTTTCCATATAAATTTCGAGGAGTTCCCTCGATTACTCATGGATCCCATCATCAGGTCACCACTTTTGTGAAAATGGGACCAAATTGGAGTGAAACCTAATACAACAAAACAAAAATTTTGAAAATCGGTTCACAAACGGCGGAGTAATCGTTGAACATACAAAAAAAATAAAAATAAAAAAATATATATCCACAGCCGAACACATAACCTCCTCGTTTTTTGGAAGTCGGTTAAAAAGTCGCTTTTTTCCCCTCATGTCCCTTTGTTCCATTTAATGTTTAAAACTACGCAACGGATTTTGATGATTCTTTCAGTGTTAGATAGCTCATTTATCGAGGAAGGTTATGGGCTATATTTTATCACGCTAAGACTAATAGGAGCGAAGAAATACAGGAAAATGTGGAAAAAACGGCGAAAATTATTTGAAAGGGCTAACTTGAACGCGCTAATCTCAGGAACTGTCGGATTTGAAAAATTCTTTCAGTGTCAGATAGCCCATTTATTGAGGAAGGGTGGCTATATTTTATCACGCTAATACTGATAGGAGAATTTGGAAAACGGGGGAAATTATGTGAAAGGGCTTATCTCGCGAACTACTGGAGCAATTTTATGTTATTTGGCACAGATAAGAAGTAGACCACGTGAAGGATCATTAGGCTATCGATTTTAATCATTTTTTTCAGTAGCTATATTATACTTTATACCCGTGCGACGCTGGGGCGGGTTGCTAGTATTATCAATAAAAAATATAGGTTGAAATTATAAGAATCTGGAAATTATACCTTAAATAAATGATTGGTCTCGCGCTCGGCGCAACGACGTCGTAGCGCTGAATGCGAGACCAATCACTTATCTAAGAATTATACTTTGGTATATTATATTATTATTTTGGAGTTTACTCCTTAAGAATCGATTTTCATATATATAAGGCGCCCGGTATGAGAAAAATCCGAGGGGTAAAACCTATTAAACAAGTAACGAAAAAATGTGTCACGTTTTTGGAATCATCGGACATCGGAATATTATATTAATTATAATAATTATATTATTGGAGTTTACTCCTTAAGAATCGATTTTCATATATATATATATAGCCAGTATAATGATAAAAATTATAACTTCACAATAACAATATTGTTATAATTTTTATCATTATACTGGCTAAAGTGAACTAAGAGTATTTTGAAATAACTATGGCAGAAAGGGGTGTAGATAATATTTCCGGAACATCTGATTTCATATTATGATATTAATCATTTTTCAGTTGAATAAACTCTTTTTGCGTACTCGCACTTAAAGAGTAAACTCCAGTCGTGCGTCGGAGCTGACACACTTTTCTCACTTTTTTTTATTCAAGTTTCGAGCAACAATGACAAAATAATGCAAACATAGACAATTTATATGTGCAAAGTACCGGCAGCGTTGTCACGGTGATACCTCTGACCTTTCCACCAATGATGTCAGGTTCAAACTTTGTGGTAAAATAGCTCTGAATGGATTGTAGAGCCCTGCATTCGACTCACGTAGCGGCTAATCCGGTGGATATTCAGATACAAAAGCTGCATGTGATCAGATATCAAAAATTCTTTATGCAAAACTGACATATTTTCTCCTAAATATTAATTTATTTTGGTGCCGTATACATACAACAAAACTTAGTAATACTTTATGGGGAAACTCGTGACGCTGGGGCGCTTGCCCTTACAAGATTTGGTCTTTCGGCGCTGCTATTTTCACAGTGAACTCTCTACAAGGAACTCATACACTACTGAAGGATATATCACTTAGTTTTGATACATCCTGTATATTAATACCACACATAAATAGTAATAATAGCCGTGTAGGATCTACTACCTTCTGTACTACCAACAGCTACTCGAGACCAGGCATGTAAAAGCTTAGCAGCGCCATTTAATCGGGCGCACGCACATATTCTTTTACACGATATTAATATGTATAATGTAGTTCAACCAAGATTTGGTGATTTCTATAAATAAAATTCTATTACTGTTTACTGTATACTGTTTTCTTTGGTCAGTTTGCGCCCCCTCCCCCCTCCCCATCCCCCTCCCCCTAAATACATAAAGCAAATACACTCAAAGCATACCATTAGCGGCTCGTTAATTATTCACGTGGCGAGCTTTACACTCTACTACTACTAATAGACTAGAAAAGGTTTCCTGGACCTTTAGCCAACATGCTAAATCAAGCTTCATTGTCGAAATTAGAAAACAAATATTACATATTATATTAAAATAAAAATTTATAAGTATTCTGTAATGTTCGCTTTACATTATTCCAATCAATCAACCAACGTAAACAGGTATTGGGACTGCACTGGAATGGTGTGAAAATTGCATTCCAGTGCCCGTTTACATTATACCAGCAGCAATTGAGAGCTGGATTGGATTACTGGATTGAAATGTATAGCCTCTTAAAATGATAATTTTGTGCCTCGTGTTAAATCCAGTAATTTTATAAATTCAATCTTCCAATCGGCATAAAATCTTTCAAGATAAATTAATATAAAATCATTTTGTTCAATCACAAAAAATAAGTATTATTAAATATTGGTATTTTATTCGCGCTAAGTCTTATAAGTGTCTATTCTATCCAGTATATAAACGTCCGAATGTTAAGTTATAATGAGGGTAATATCTTCGCTCGCTCTTTTCGACGAATTCTTTGTTTAAATTTTCTTTGCAACAGCCAAGTACAATTTAAAGAGGTTTCAAGTTTTCTATAAAAATGCCAAGGGACATTATTCAGCTAAGCGAGAGCTTATGAGCTTAAAGCTAAGATAGAATAAGCTGAAGCTTAAATAACAAGTCCCGTTATAGCTGGATTACAGCATGACAAGTCTGTTAGCTTTTATTTAATTTTCTTTTTCTAATATTTTTTAAGAAAAGTGTCGATTATATTAAATGCATTTGCTTACTGCAAGACGTACAGTTCTAGGCAAAACTTTGCCTCTTTCATATTTTCTAAGGTAGCCATAGTATAGGATTGAAGTATAAAATTATTCTACTGTCAAGTTAAAATATGGAAATTACCTGATGCAATAAATTCGCATAATATAATATCATAACAGAAGACAAATTGTCGCTCAGCGACTCGGCACTTTATTATGTTCTTGCCCTTTTTGATTAAAAATACAGGGACAATAAAGACTTTACTTTTCCAATGTACCAGGCATTGGAAAAGTAACGAGATAAACAAAGACAAGAGTAGACCTTAAGGCTGGCTGATTTTCCGTATTCGATTTTCGAATTCGTTTTCCGTACTCGAAAATCTGAATGCATATAATCAGTAGAAAATACATAAACTGACGTACCCATTCGTTTTTTTCCGAACGGAACGAATTCCGTACGTACATTTCGAGTGCGAGCTAGCGCGTTCGCAAGTGAAGAAAAACGAACGTTTGCGCTAGTCTCACGGAATCTCAAATTAAAATTCCATATTAGGAAATAGAATAAGGAAAACGTGTATAATATGTGGCCAGCCTAAATAGGCAAATCAATACATACTCTACGCAAGTATCTATCTAATCAAGTAAAGTAAGTTTACAGGAGAGAAATCGAAACAACCGTCAAACCATTTGCTTTTAATTAAACATAAATAAACTTAAATAATGAGAATTTTAATAACCTGATTAATATTTCTTTGACGTTGGCGCCGTTAAGTCGTTGACCTGAAAAAGATAAAGTTTATCATTTAGGCAAAAAATGTCAGGATTACTCAACAATTTTTAATCAATTTTTTTTATATTTTTCTATGATACTGACATTAATGAAGTATACTTAATAATTTTAGAAAATTGCAGTGTTTGTTGTCAAACTTAACAAAAACGGCTAGAATCGTTTAATGAAATGTTGTGACCTGGTGGTTCCAAGAATCGGCCAACATCATAGCCCTAAATGTTGGCCAAAACTTAGCTAAAATTCGTCTTTAGCCGTAATTTCATTTGAAGGCGTTCTACGGTCGAACGTGACTGTTTTAGCCTGAACATAAACTAATATTAGAGTTGGTCACCAGGTGGAGGGTGTGTGTCCCTTATAAAGAGTTCACTGCGAAAGTAGCAGCACTGAAAGACTTTTTGCAGCTTTTGACGTGTATGTTTGTATGAGAAATGCTCCAACGTCATGAAAATACCCATACAATTAAAAGGGCATCCACTTTCAAAGTGAACTATAGGTGTTTAATATTATGTGATCGAATTAAAAGTATTAAAACTTAAACATGTTGTTTATTACAAATTAATACAACTGTGTCACAATTTATAATTTTCATCTTGTCTTCTAGCTAGAATGGTCTCTGGGCGGACCCCGCTCCGCGTGGCCATAGACTATCATATATGACATCCCCCCTTTTTATCTTAACATGAACCAGTTTACTTTAATCTTTAAACATGGCAAAACTTACACACTAATAATTATTCTTCTACATAGTCTTTCAGATACACAGGTTTTCTTATTGTTCTACCTGCACGAGTGTATACCCTATTTTCAGGTCGGCTACTCACTACCACATTATTACCACTGCTACTATTATTACAATCAAAATCATTACTCAACATCAAGTCTCTCATATCTCTTACATCAGTATCCTGTTTTACACTGAACTTATTTTTACAATGATTAATGTATTTCTTATTTCTAGTTACTACACTTCCATCCTCCCTTTTTATTAAATAAGATCTATATCCCTTATCCATAACTAGCTGACCTGGAATCCAAGTTTTCTCTGGTCTATTTTGATACATAACATTTTCACCTGGCTTAAATGGCTTTCTTACTTTACAAGTTTTATTATAATTAGTTATAGATTTCAACTTATTTTGTAGAACTTTCTCATATGGGTTCACAACTAATTTTCGTTTCAAATGCTCTAAAACACATGGAACTGAGGTACGGAGAATTCTTGACATTAATAATTCAGATGGACTACAATCTAATCCTGCTAACGGTGTTGTTCTATAATTTAACAGTGCTAAATCAAAATCTGTGTTGCTGTTCTGACATTTTTTCATAATATTTTTTACTATCCCTACAGCTTTTTCACTAAACCCATTGGACTGTGGATACCTGGGACTAGAAAATATTAACTCTATATCAAATGAATTAGCAAATTGCTTAAATGTGTAACTTGCAAACGGCATGTTATCACTCACAATGTATTTAGGTATGCCATGAGTGGCAAATATGGACTTTAGTTTAGTAATTACACTTTCTGCAGTTTTGTCTAACAATGGTTTCACTTCTATCCAATTAGAAAAATAATCCACTACTACAATATAGTCTTTTTGATTAAAATACAAGATATCCATTCCTACCTTATGAAATGGCAAAGGAGGAACTTCATGAGGTATGAGTGGTTCTTTTGTATTATTCGGTCTATACTTATCACATGTACTACACTTTAAAATGAAATTTTCAATGTCACTGTTTAATCCTGGCCAGTAAACTAACTTCCTTGCTCTTTTCTTACACTTAACTATACCAACATGTCCTGTATGTAAACTAACTAATACACTTTTCCTCAAACTATTAGGAACTATTACTTTATCCTTAAAATATACTAAATTGTCCTTGACATGTAAATCAAATCTTATTCTATATAAGTGTTTCAATTCCTGACTATTTATTTGCTTATCACTATTAGGAAATTTACTATTATACCAGTTAATTACCTGCAATAATATTTTATCTTTCATGGTTTCAACTTTAAGTTCTTTCAATTTTTTATCTGTAATTGACAATTCGGTCTCAAAACTATGCACAATTTCCTGTAAAGTTGGCTCATCTTTTGAATTATTTTGAATAAAATTTCTTGACAGATAATCCGCTATAAACATTTTACTTCCTGGCACGTATTTAATTTCTATATCATATTTAATCAATTTTAATACCATTCTCTGTAACCTAGTACTAATCTTACTTATATCTTTCTTTATAATTGCTACTAACGGCTTATGATCCGTTTCAACAATTATTCTACGCCCATACACAAACTGATGATACTTTTCTACACTTGCACAAATTGCGAAGAGTTCTTTTTCAATAGGTGCCCACCTAGCCTGACATTCTGTATAAGATCTTGAGTAAAAGGATATTGGCTTGTTATTTTGTAACAAACATGCGCCCATTCCTAAATTAGAACTATCTGTTTGCAAAGTCACTACACCTTCACCTTGTAATATAGCTAATGTTGGTGCACAACTTAACATTTCTTTTAGCTTATTGAATGCTAACTCTTGTGGCTCACCCCAACACCAAACAATATTTTTCTTTAACAATTCTCTGAGTGGAAAGGTTACATTTGAATAATTTGGAATAAATTTAGACAAATAATTAGTCATTCCTAAAAATTTCTGCAATTGTTTTACATTTGTGGGTGAATTTAATTCTAATATAGCTTTAATGTTGTCTGAATCAACTTGTATGCCAGATTTCGACACTATTAATCCAACATACTTTACATGATCTAATTTGTACTGTAACTTATTACTGTTAAATTTGACATTATGTTTCTTAGCCCTTTCTATTACCTTATTTAAAATTAAATCATGTTCTTCTCTATTTTTACCTGCTATTATAATATCATCAAAATATACTTCTACTCCCTCTATATCTCCAAATATCTGTGTATTTATTTTTTGCATAACCTCAGGGGCTGATGAAATACCAAAAGGAAGTCTTAAGAACTTATAACATCCAAAAGGTGTTCCAAATGAGCAACAATTATCCGGGTCATCTAAGCATATTTGAAAAAATCCATCTTTTAAGTCTAAGACTGTAAAAACTTCTTTACCCGCTAGTCTATTATATATTTCTTCCGCTGATGGTATTAAATATCTCTCTCTAACAATACACCTATTTAATTCTTTAGGATCTAAGCAAAGTCTTAATGTGTTATTTGGTTTTTCAACAATTACTAAATTATTTAACCATAATGTCGGTTTTGCAATCTTTTTTATATACCCATTATTTTCATATTTATCTAAAGTTTCTTTTAATTTGTTTTTAATGCTTTCAGGAACCCTCCTAATAGGCCTTATGACAGGTTCAGCATTTTCAATTAATTTTAACTTATATGTACCTATGCAACCTGTTCCAGTGAAAATACACTTATTTTTATTAACAAAGTTTTCTTTTTCATTTACCTGTAAACTATCAACTTTACTAACTAAGTTCAATCTTATACAATCCGGTAGCCCAATAACTGGCTGTACAGGTAAGTCTATTACTGTAAAAACTAAATCAACTTGTTTGTTTCTAACTAAACATGACAATTCAATATTACCTCTTGGCGTAATTTTTTGTCCACTGTAAACTACAAGTACTCTATTACATTCATTTAACTTTAAATTCTTTAAACTACTTATATTTTTTAACAAAGAAAACGGCAAAGTGTTACAATCTGCTCCTGTATCCAACTTAAAGGATATGTTAGTCTTACCAATTACTATGTTTTCTTTCCATTGTAATAAGGAAATGTTATGTTGTTTTACACTATCTAAATGATACTCTTCGTTTTCTTCATTACCATTAGCTTCTTGTAGTTCATATATTTTCTTTTGTTTCCTTTCTATTGGCTTCATATTCCTTGTTTTTTCATTCCTGTATCTGCACATAGCTGCAAAGTGATTTTCTTTCTTGCATGCCGCACATCTTTTCCCAAATGCCGGACACTCCTTAATTTTATGTGTTTTTCCACATTTCTTACAATTTTCTATTAACTTTGTATTCCATTCTTTTTCCTTCCTGTATTTTATTGCAAATAATTCTTTTTCTTCCTTTTCTGTTAGTACTTTTAGATCACCTTTTCCTACTTCTGCTGTTATACAGAATTGTATAATATCTTGTAATTTAGGGTCTTGCATTCTCAGCATACTTTCTTTCAGACCTTTGTCTTTTATACCTACTATAATCATCATTACTATCATTCTATCTTCCATTTTATCCCATTCACATAACTTGCCTTGAAGTTGCACTCTTGTAATAAAATGGTTTACTGACTCACCATCCTCTTGTCGTATGTTTAAAAACTGAAACGTGTTCAAGAGTGTGGCTTTTCTCGGTTTCGTATATTTTTGATATTCCAACAATAATTTTTCTAAAGTAATTTCTCCTTTTTTAAACGAAAACGTTTCATATACGTCAATGGCTTCCTGGCCTGCCGCATTTAAGAATATTGCGATTTTTCTACTTTCTTCCTCTTGTTTTAACCCAGCTGCTTCAATGTATATTTCAAAATTACGTTTGAACTGCGTAAAATTTTCTTTTTCTCCTGTTAATATAAGCCCTCTAGGCGGCCGAACGCCCTCCATTTTGTGGCGTCGCCTGTTTTTTATTCCTCGTTTGATTTTACTATTATAATCTTTCTTTAGCTGGTTTTTTCCTTTTCACCTGACACCATGTTTAATATTATGTGATCGAATTAAAAGTATTAAAACTTAAACATGTTGTTTATTACAAATTAATACAACTGTGTCACAATTTATAATTTTCATCTTGTCTTCTAGCTAGAATGGTCTCTGGGCGGACCCCGCTCCGCGTGGCCATAGACTATCATATATGACAATAGGTGATCAACTATACAGTGAACCCTGTGAACACAGTTCATAGTACACACCCTACAATATTATCACTTCAGGACCGACATGTCTTGAGATAAACGTCCTATAAATAAAACAGAAAAAAAATCACTTTGTTTTGTTACATGATAACATTAAAATACATACCGCTTTAGTGATCCTATTCAGGTTATCACCAACTGCCGTGAACACCGGTTCTAGAGCCTGCGTGTTGACCTGGTCAACTGTCTTCGCCATCATCTGGTCAAGGCACTTCCTCATCTCGTCCAGGGCACGTTGGAAGGCATCTAGCAAATCAGTGCTAATCTTCTGCTTATCTTGCTCGTTTATCACGAAGGCGTTTATCTGTGGAAAAAAACGATACTAATGTTATAAATGTGAAAGTGTGTCTGTCTGTCTGCCTGTCTGTTGCCTCTTCACGCCCAAACCACTCTACCAATTTTATGAAATTTGGTGTGGAGATACCTTGAGGCCCGAGAAAGGACGTAAGATACTTGTTATTCCAGAAAAATGTACGAATCTCGCGTGACAAACGTTAAAGTCGTCATCTAGTTGTATGAATTGTTTCTTGTTTTGGTCGTCAGTTTATCCAGTGGGACAAACTGACGACTGAGCCAAACCAACAAACAACCAAACTGAGCGAGTGCGCTCAGGAGATGTCTTAGCAAAGTTTAAATGAGTCAGAGTGTGAACCGATCCCAGATTCGTGGTACTAGAAATAGTCCCCTTATTTCAGGCTTAACAAAATTTCATTTTTTTTATTTGTATCTGCTCTTCATTAAAAATAACCAAGAACTTTTTTATAAAATACTACAAACCAAGTTATTGTTTTCTCTGAAATTCAAAATCACAGCATAAACTGCAATTGCGATAGATTTATTATTAGTTTGTTATCGTTTGCATAATATATTTTTATACCTTACTCGAAATAGTAACACCTTCTTATCCCTATCGGACAAAAATATATCAAGGGATACTTACATTATTTGCCATCACGATAATACATATCAGTAAGCAAATTTTCGGCTCCATTGCGGCTACCAAATGATCGCAAAAAACTTTTCGCACTGACGACCAATTCCGGCCTTGCGATATTTATGTGTCGCTCTATGTACTCAAGGATGTGAAGATCAAAACAAATGTTTGTAGAAGGACGCTAATAATCCTTTGAATACTGCTAACAAAACATAGGTACTATTAAGTACCCTGTAAACGATCAAATTGTTTGTCAAATTTTACGTGTTTGTCAAACAATTTGATAGTGTACAGCTTTGTTTGAAGCGTTTGTCAAATATTCTACTATACGTGTTTGAACTGTTTGAAGAAAATTTGGATTGGCGTAGTGTTTGACAAACGTGTTTGAACGTGTTCCGCTGTATTTGTCAAACAAGATCTCATGATCTGAAACCTATTCTAGCTAATTGTTTGACAAGCTTGTTTGATGCACGTTTGTTCGTCTGCGCTGCTGTTTGATGAAAACGTAAATTACATCAAACATGTTTGTCAAACAAATTTGATCGTTAACAGGGTACTTTAGAGCAGGGCTCGAAAACGTTATTTTTAATAATGGGTCTCTGGGAGAATGATGCTATGAGGGAGGCTCAAGAAAGAGATGACGACCTTCGGCACATCATCACATGGAAGAAACGCGGTGACGTAAAACCAATCTGGAGTGAGGTTGCACCCACTGGCGCTGTCACTAAGGCATACTGGGCGCAATGGGACAGTCTTATACTTCAAAATGGAATACTTTACCGGAAATGGGAGAAGACTAACGGCAGAGAGTTCCATCTTCAGATAGTTGTCCCAAGGACGAGAGTACCAGATGTTCTCCGTGAAATACACGATGGCGTATCAGGAGGTCATCTAGGTGTCAAGAGGACGTTAACAAAAGTGCGAGAACGATTCTACTGGTTGCATTGTCGAGATGATGTGCAGGATTGGTGCCGCAAATGTACTACTTGCGCTGCAGTGAAGGGACCACAGACAAGGAGCCGTGGGAACTGCGCTTGTATAATGTTGGCGCACCGTGGGAACGAATTGCAGTTGACGTAGCTGGGCCATTTCCTGTAACGGAATCGGGAAACAAGTATTTTATGGTGGTCATGGATTACTTCACAAAATGGCCCGAAGTGTTCGCCATACCAAACCAGGAAGCTACAACAGTTGCTTCTAAGCTAGTCGAAGAAGTGATATCCCGCTTTGGTGTGCCTCTAGAAATCCATTCCGATCAGGGCAGGAATTTCGAATCACAGGTCTTCCAGGAAGTGTGCCGAGTTTTGGGAATGCATAAAACGAGAACCACCGCGTACCATCCACAGTCTGATGGAATGGTGGAGAGATTTAACCAAACCCTTGAGAGGCATTTGGCGAAACTGGTGGATGACAAACAAAAGGATTGGGACAAGTATATACCGCTCTTCCTTCTGTCGTACCGTACCGCCGAGCATGAGAGCATAAGAGTGGTTTTACGTCACCGCGTTTCTTCCATGTGATGATGTGCCGAAGGTCGTCATCTCTTTCTTGAGCCTCCCTCATAGCATCATTCTCCCAGAGACCCATTATTAAAAATAACGTTTTCGAGCCCTGCTCTAAAGTACCCTGTTAACGATCAAATTTGTTTGACAAACATGTTTGATGTAATTTACGTTTTCATCAAACAGCAGCGCAGACGAACAAACGTGCATCAAACAAGCTTGTCAAACAATTAGCTAGAATAGGTTTCAGATCATGAGATCTTGTTTGACAAATACAGCGGAACACGTTCAAACACGTTTGTCAAACACTACGCCAATCCAAATTTTCTTCAAACAGTTCAAGATCAGTTCAGAGAAGAGTGTTTGTGATTGTTTGTGTGTTTGTGAGTGTTTGTGGGTGCTTGTGGGTGATCATGTGTATTTGTGAGTGCTTGTGAGTGTTCGTGTGTGTTTGTGAGTGTTCGTGTGTGTTTGTGAGTGTTTGTGGGTGCTTGTGAGTGCTTGTGAGTGTTCGTGGATGTTTGTGGGTGTTCGTGAGTGCTTGTGGTTATTCGAGTGTGTTTGTGAGTGTTCGTGGGTGTTCGTGGGTGTTTGTAGGTGATCGTGTGTGTTTGTGAGTGTTCGTGGGTGTTTGTGGGTGTTCGTGTGTGTTTGTGTGTGTTTGTGGGTGCTTGTGGGTGATCGTGTGTGTTTGTGAGTGTTTGTGAGTGTTCGTGGGTGTTTGTGGACGATTGTGAGTGTTTATGATTGTTCGTGTGTGTTTGTGAGTGTTTGTGGGTGCTTGTGGGTGATCATGTGTGTTTGTGAGTGCTTGTGAGTGTTCGTATGTGTTCGTGGGTGATCGTGTGTGTTTGTGACTGTTCGTGGGTGTTTGTGGGTGTTCGTGTGTGTTTGTGTCCGCCATCCAACACCAACACCAACGTCCAACATCCAACTCCAACGTCCAACACCAACGTCCAACACCAACACCAACGTCCAACACCAACATCAACGTCCAACGTCCAGCACCAACACCAATACCAACACCAACACCATCGCCAACACCAACATCTAACGTCCAACGTCCAACATCAACACCAACGTCCAACGTCCAATGCCAACACCAACACCAATACCAACACCAAACTCCAACGTCCAACACCAACACCAACGTCCAACACCAGCGTCCAACACCAACACCAACGTCTAACGTCCAACACCAACACCAACGTCCAACGTCAAACGCCCAACAAACTTCGTCCAAACACCAATACCAACGCCAACACCAACGCCAACGTCCAACACCAACGTCCAACACCAACACCAACGTCCAACGTCCAACACCAACACCAACGTCCAACACCAGCGTCCAACACCAACACCAACGTCTAAGGTCCAACACCAACACCAACGTCCAACGTCCGACGCCAAAACCATTACCAACGCCAACGCAAACACCAACGCCAACGACCAACACCAACGTCCAACACCAACACCAACGTCCAACGTCCAACATCCAACGTACAATGCCCAACAACCCACATCCAACGCCAACACCAACGTTCAACGTCCAACACCAACACCAATGTCCAACACCAACACCAACACCAACGTCCAACGCCAACACCAATACCAACGCCAACGCCAACACCAAACTCCAACGTCCAACACCAACACCAACGTCCAACGTCCAGCGTGCAACACCAACACCAACGTCCAACGTCCAACACCAACGTCCAACGTCCAACACCAGCGTCCAACACCAACACCATCGCCAACACCAACATCCAACGTCCAATGTCCAACACCAACACCAACGTCCAACACCAACACCAACGTCCAACGTCCAACGTCCAACGTCCAACACCAACACCAACGTCCAACACTAACACCAACGTCCATCACCAACGTCCAACACCAACACCAACGTCCAACGTCCAACGCCCAACAACCGACGTCTAAACACCAACACCAACGTCCAACGTACAAACACCAACACCATCGCCAACACCAACACCAACGTCCAACGCCCAACAACCGACGTCCAAACACCAACACCAACGTCCAACGTCCAAACACCAACACCATCGCCAACACCAACATCCAACGTCCAACGTCCAACACCAACGTCCAACGTCCAACGCCAACCCCAACGTCCAACGTACAAACACCAACACCATCGCCAACACCAACATCCAACGTCCAACGTCCAACACCAACACCAACGTCCAGCACCAACACCAATACCAACACCAACACCATCGCCAACACCAACATCTAACGTCCAACGTCCAACATCAACACCAACGTCCAACGTCCAACACCTACACCAATACCAACACCATACTCCAACGTCCAACACCAACACCAACGTCCAACACCAGCGTCCAACACCAACACCAACGTCCAACGTCCAACACCAACACCAACGTCCAACGTCCGACGCCAACACCATTACCAACGCCTACGCAAACACCAACGCCAACGTCCAACACCAACGTCCAACACCAACACCAACGTCCAACATCCAACGTCCAATGTCCAACGCCCAACAACCCACATCCAACGCCAACACCAACGTCCAACGTCCAACACCAACACCAACATCCAACACCAACACCAGCGTCCAACACCAACGTCCAACACCAACACTAGCGTCCAACACCAACACCAACGTCCAACACCAACGTCCAACGCCAACACCAATACCAACGCTAACGCCAACTCCAAACTCCAACGTCCAACACCAACACCAACGTCCAACGTCCAGCGTCCAACACCAACACCAACGTTCAACACCAACACCAACGTCCAACGCCCAACAAACTTCGTCCAAATACCAACACCAACGTCCAACGTCCAAACACCAATACCAACGCCAACACCAACGCCAACGTCCAACACCAACGTCCAACACCAACACCAACGTCCAACGTCCAACATCCAACGTCCAACGTCCAACGCCAAACAACCGACATCCAACACCAACACCAACGTCCAACGTCCAACACCAACGTCCAACACCAGCGTCCAACACCAACACCAACGTCCAACGTCCAACACCAACACCAACACCAACGTCCAACACCAGCGTCCAACACCAACACCAACGTCCAACTTCCAACACCAACACCAACGTCCAACACCAACGTCCAACACCAACGTCCAACACCAACACCAACGTCCAACGTCCAACGCCCAACAACGTCCAACGTTCTGTGCCACTTACGACGGTGTTAAGACAGCGTGCTGTCAAATACCGTCGTGTGTGGCACTACAAGTCAGCAGACTGGGATGGGATGCGGTCGTTTTTTGCATCCTATCCTTGGGGGCACGTGTGCTTCTCGCCGGATGATCCCGACAACACTGCCAACTCTGTTGCCGATGTGGTAGTGCAGGGGATGGAACTTTTCATTCCATCCTCTGTAGTGCCAACTGGCGGCAGATTTCGTCCCTGGTTTGGTTCATCCCCCAAAAAAGCTTCTCGCCGGAAGCAGGAGGCTTACCAATCCTGGGCCAACGCAGTGTCTGCTCGGGATTTAAATACCAGCGCATATAAAAAGGAGTACAACCTTGCTTCTAGGTCCCTCAAGAAAGAGATTACTCGGGCAAAGCAACAGCACGTCAATAGAATTGGCAAGAGACTTGAGCGCCTCCCCTCGGGAACCCGTGCATTCTGGTCTCTGGCCAAAGCTATTGAAGGAAATTTCTGCAAGCCAACCCTACCATCCCTACACGTAGGAAATGGGTCATTGGCCCAGGACGCAAAAGACAAAGCCGATCTTCTGGGCAAGCTCTTTGCGTCAAACTCGACCCTGGATGACGGGGGGCAGAAACCGCCGACCATACCGCGATGCACGAGCATCATGTCGGATATTCGGTTTCATCAGCGCTCAGTGCGAAAAGCCCTCCGTTCCCTTGATATCCAAAAGTCGAGTGGGCCTGACGGGATCCCGCCTATTGTGTTGAAAAAGTGTGCTCCAGAGTTGGCTCCGGTCTTGACGCGTCTTTTTCGGCTCTCCTATTCCACTGGCATCGTCCCGGCTTCCTGGAAGACAGCCTTGGTGCACCCGATCCCCAAAAAAGGTGATCGCTCAAATCCTTCCAACTACAGGCCAATCGCTATAACCTCTCTCTTTTCGAAGATAATGGAATCCATTATCAATAGCCAGCTTCTTCGATACTTGGACGGCCAGGGATTACTAAGCGACAAACAATACGGGTTCCGTAAGGGTCGCTCGGCTGGTGATCTCTTGGCGTACCTGACTCATCGTTGGGCTCAGGCAATTGAGTCGAAGGGAGAGGCATTGGCTGTTAGTTTGGACATTGCGAAGGCCTTTGATCGGGTTTGGCATAAAGCGCTGCTATCAAAGCTTCCATCATACGGGCTGCCTGAGAAATTATGTAAGTGGGTCACTGGTTTCTTGGCAGACAGAAGCATAAAGGTCGTAGTTGACGGCGAATGCTCGGAAACTCAGTCTGTTGATGCTGGTGTGCCTCAGGGCTGTGTGCTATCGCCTACTCTATTCTTACTGCATATCAATGACATGTTGCAGACCAGCGGCATTCATTGCTATGCGGATGACAGTACAGGTGATGCTGTCTATACCGGCTCCCCTAATATTTCTCGGCAAAATGTCACTGAGAGTCGAAACAAACTTGTGTCTAAGGTGGAGAATTCATTGGAGAAGGTCTCTGAATGGGGTAGACGTAACTTGCTCCAATTCAACCCCGCCAAGACACAAGTCTGCGCGTTCACCACTAAAAAGTCACCAATGGTCGTATATCCTCGCTTCGAGGGCACATCTTTAACCATCTCTCCTAGCATTGAGATACTTGGCGTCAACATATCGAGCGAAGTTCAGTTCCGATATCATCTAGAGGGTAAGGCCAAATTAGCCTCGAAGAAGCTTGGTGTTCTTAACAGAGCGAGACAGTACTTCAGTCCGGACCAACGCCTACAACTCTACAAGGCGCAAGTTCGGCCTCATATGGAATACTGTTCTCATCTCTGGGCAGGGGCGCCAAAATACCAACTGCTCCCTCTGGATCGTATCCAACGTAGGGCCGCGCGAATTGTTGATTGCCATAGTGTTTCAAACAGCTTGGACCCCTTGGAATTGCGCCGAGATGTAGCTTCGCTCTGCATCCTCTATCGGTTATATCACGGGGAGTGCTCTGAGGAATTGTTCGGAATCATACCACCTGCAACTTTTCGCCATCGTCCCACGCGAAAAACATACCATCCTCATCACCTTGATGAGTGGCAGTCTTCCACAGTGCGTTTCTCGCGTAACTTTCTACCGCGCACTGTAAAACTCTGGAACGAACTGTCACCAGCAGTATTTCCGGACCTATATGACCTGCAAACCTTCAAGAAAAGAGCGTATTCCCTCTTAAAAGGCCGGCAACGCTCCTGCAACTCTTCTGATGTTGCAAGTGTCCATGGGCGACGGTAGTTGCTTACCATCAGGTGACCCGTCTGCTCGTTTGCCCCCTTATTTAATAAAAAAAAAAAAAAAAAAACCGACGTCCAAACACCAACACCAACGTCCAACGTCCAAACACCAACACCGTGATATAACCGATAGAGGATGCAGAGCGAACCTACATCTCGGCGTAATTCCAAGGGGTCCAAGCTGTTTGAAACACTATGGCAATCAACAATTCGAGCGGCCCTTCGTTGAATACGATCCAGAGGGAGCAGTTGGTATTTTGGCGCCCCTGCCCAGAGATGAGAACAATATTCCATATGAGGCCTTGTAGAGTTGTAAGCGTTGGTCCGGACTGAAGTACTGTCTCGCTTTTAATTATTACTTAATTTTAATCATTACTTAATTGTAATCATTACTTAATTTTAATCATTACTTAATTTTAATTATTACTTTATTTTAATTATCACATTTAATTTTAATCCATATTTAATTTTAAATGTTACTTAATTATTATAATTATTACTAATTTTAATTATTATTTAATTTTAAATATTACTTAATTTTAATTATCATTTAATTTTAATTTCAATGTTACAACACTAGTAACTCTCCGGTTGGAGAGTTACTAGTGTTGTAACATTGAACTTGTCTTACGCGTTTTGTATGGTTTTTCGATCAACACGAAAATCTGGCGCGAGTTTCACAGTTTTTACCGATTTTTGCTTTTTTGCTCGATATCAATAACGATAATAGGTAGGCTCTTGAAATTTATCATAGAGTCCTTGACTATATGAGTTCTCTATTAATTAATAAAACCAATAAAAAATTAATAAATTTAATCCCATAGAAAAAACACAATTATTGACCTTATTTTGCTCTGTAACGGTACGGAACCCTGTATGAGTGAGTCCGACTCGCACTTGGTCTATAATTGCCTCGGCGTGCTCGCCGCAAACGAATGCCCGAAAAATAATAGTTAATTTTGTTATATATTTAGCTTTTCGAGCAAACGGGAAAAACGGTTTAAAGACGTTTTAAGGATCAAAAACGAAAAAATCATAACGTTCTCAAATAGTGTTCCTAATAGCGTTCTGTTCCGAATGAAAACGAAATATAACGTTCTTTAGGTACTTAAGGCGATAACGTTTCGAAAAATATAACGTTTTTCGAGCCCTGACTTTAGAGTAGTTGATTCATATGCAGATGTTGGACCAACGTAGTTTCGTCGAGTTATGTCAAACCCAGCCGACAGATCACTACTTACATTGAATTGACATAATCCGACCAAATCCGACATAATCCGACCACGTAGATCCTTCAAATGTCTATGAATCAATTTCTTTGTTGGTACCTACAGCAAAACTTATTGACCTCTCGGTAGTATTAGCCCATCAAGCCCCGTACGAGCATCGATGATCGCGACAACAACAGAATACAACGGCATTTCCGAGAATCTCCGATCGAAGGATTAATATTCGTTTTAAATGACAAACGAGTATAAGTATGTCAAATCTTGAAATCCAGTAGGGAATATTATCACGCTGACTGCTATGTAAACTTAGGAACAAAAATAATATCAGGAAAGGGTTAAGAAAACCTTTTGATGTATCACGTATTACGTATCGAGAGTTGGCTCGATTCTCACCAGTCGGAATTCCCTTGAAGCTCATTTTTATCTTGCGCATTGAGGCACTTAGGATTAAGCCCCTGGACTCAGAGGCAATTCTTAAAATTCAAATGAAGTTTCGATCACTCGGCTCGGGCCTCATTTATCGATCGTTATTGTTGTGTTTTGAGTATTTTACTCTAAGGCCAACTTGCAACAATCCGAGTTAAAAGTTAGGTGTTTAAATGTCAATTTCTTCGGTCACAAGTATGAGAAAGAATATTATATTAAACCCAGGGTTAACTTAAACCTCTGCGGTCGTGTATCATGCGTTTCCCGTAGTCCCACCTTCAGGAGCAGGAACACCGTTGGGGTTTTAGTGGGTAGTCCCGGGTGCGTCTTCCGTCCGCCCCGGGGAGTCCCACATACCCCAGGCCCCGGGGATGCGTAAACGCATTCCCACACGCAAAAAAAAGAGGGTTAACTTAAACCTATACTACACTACTACAGGCTACAGCATCTTGGACTAAGGTACTTAAAAAAGTAGAAAATTAAAATATTATCATTTTACTTAATACATATGTAACAATAGTCATCACAAGAGCAAGATACTCGCGTGCCTTGAACGTGATAGGGCATATATCACTATTCCAAGATATCTAGAGTTAAATAAACAGCATTGTGTACTTTGTTAGGTCATAGTACAAGTTCTAATCTGCCCTGGCCTTCTTATCGGTAAGCAAATAATGTCCTGTTTACTCTAGGTTCTGTTCTGACATAATGTATTACTATAGTCAAAGTAAAATAAGTTGGCCACAGCGGTCATTGAACTTTTCAGTCTAGGAGCTATATGAAAAATGCTGGCATTGTATTCAGTTAACTTAAGAATTATTATTTTTAACAAAAAATTAAAACCGGCTTCCAAGGTAAAAACAATATTAACATTAATATGAACTAAAAAGTATTAAATAATTTTTGCTATCTAATAGTGCCTTTTTCCGAATTCGGCTAAACCTCAACTATTTCTGTACTCAATCTTCATTATTTTGTCGGTACCAGATAGCTGAATCTTCAGTCCTCTGACAGAATATTTGAAACTTTTGGAACTGGCACCGACTTCAAAATTATGAAGATTGAGTACAGAAATAGTTGAGGTTTAGCCGAATTCGGAAAAAGGCACTATTAGATAGCAAAAATTATTTAATACTTTTTAGTTCATATTAATGTTAATATTGTTTTTACCTTGGAAGTCGGTTTTAATTTTTTGTTAAAAATAATAATAATTTTACTCTTTTTAGTTACACTAGTAGGTAAACCTTTGCGTATATTTTACGTATCTTATTACAATTTGTTAAGAGTCACAGTTCACACTCACAAAATAATATATTATCAGTGAAGTGAACATATTGTGCTAAGTAATTTAACAATTTTGTCACCTGGCCGGCACAGGGACAATAAAAAGGAAGAGATAAATAAAAAAAAATTAACAAATAACAAATTTATTTAAATAATAATTAGTTAGTCAGCGGGGAGCGGGGAACGCGGGTACGAAACTTAGCCTCGGTCTATTTCTCAGTCTTTAGCTCTCGGGTTTAGGGACACGACACTTATCTGGGGACAGGCAGCGACTTGTGGGACTCTAGCTCCTCAAGTCTCCGTGATCCCCGTAACAGGTGCAGCGTCGATGGCCAGGTGTTGGTGGCAGTGTTCGGGATCCCGTATGTGGCGGCAAGTTCGGTGTGTGGCGTCAGATGGCGTGTCAGCCAGACGGCATGGACGGGACGTGGTCGACTCCAGGCGACCACGGAGCAGAGAAATTTCTCCAAGCTTAGCACGAGGAGTTGCTCCGAACGTCGAAGAGAAGTTGCTCAGAGCGTAGCAGAGTTGCTCCGGTCGTAAACACCCCTGGAATATTCGAAAAGAGACTTAGAGGAGGATTCACGCTGTTGACCCCCGAAGCACGTGTTCTTCACCCGAAGATTTCGAGCACGTGGTTGCAGGGTCCATCACAAAACATTAAAAAACAATGATTAAAAAAAGAATTTAGAAAATATCAACATACAGTTAAAAAGCAAAAGGTTATTGAACTTGTGACACTGACATTTAAAACTAGGTCAGGGCCAATTTTGTGATAACAACAAAGAAAACCATGAAAATAATTTGACCACGGTGAAAGAGTTAATATTAAAAAGTTAATAATGTAAATAAAGATCCACTTTACAAAATAGGAAGTTAGCTAAACACGTGGTCCATTACAAAAGCTAATTTTACAATATAGACAAATCCATAACGTTGTGATTTTCGCCACAATAATAACCAAATACAGAATTAAACTGAATTTACAATAAAAGGTATTAAAAGACAAGAAACTTGGGAAATCCTACAAACACAACACTAAATACGCACTCACCAAAAACGGGGGTCAATGACTCCTACATTTTGATAATGGAGTAAAGGAACGAAGAAGCAAATCCGCGGCTTAAAAAGGCCGGCGGTTTTATTTTTTAACTGTCACGTTGACAGTCGGCGGAGCTAAGGCGTATATCCGGAGGGCTCGTGCAAAAAGGTACTTCATTAATATTTATCAAATAAAATATTGAAAACTATATAAAGTTACTTTATAATATTTAAATAGACAAATAGAATTGAAATCAATTAAAATAAAGTTATTTTAAAAAAGGATTTAAACAAAACAGACAGCAAGTGCCGGTCTAGTTCCGTACTATTATTAATAGATGGCGCGCTATGTATCGATTTGTTTAATTGATTTCAAGAACAGCTGATGAATAAGAAAAGGAGAAGGAGATATTAATAATTTATAAGAAGCTACGCTACAATTTTAATACGTCAAACCCCAAGCGGTCACCGGCGATTGCGATAACAATAGAAAGGCTATTGTGTCTCGTTTTTCCACGATCGAAGGATCTATCAGATAAAAAATTGTATAAACTTGCATAGGATGTAGCGTAGCTACTCATCTAATATATATAAAATTCTCGTGTCACAGTTTTCGTTGCCATACTCCTCGGAAACGGCTTGACCGATTCTCATGAAATTATGTGAGCATATTGTGAGGATATTGGTCTGAGAATCGGCCAACATCTATTTTTCATACCAACAATTATTTATATGGCAAAACAACGTTTGCCGGGACAGCTAGTAATATAATATAATATTATCATAATTATTGACAGCTGTTCTTGTAATCAAGAATTCAATTTCAAATCAATTCAAATCGATACTTAGTGCGCCATCTATCGATTAATAAGTATAACTAATTAAAAAGACACTTATTGACTTTGTTTTGTTTAAATGCTCTTTTTAAAATAACTTTATTTTAATTCTATATTTTGTCTATTAAAATTTTATAAAGTAGTTAGTATAGTATTCGATCTGTATATAAAGTAGTAAAATATATTCGATCTGTCGTCTTCCGCCACGCGCCGCGAGGCGGCGCCGCGATACCGTCGCCTCCGCGGCGCTGACCGCCGTGTATATTTAAACAAAGTGTTGTTATACAGTATAAAATTATTATTATTATTAGTATATCCACACCTATGCCTTGTACTATTATCTATTCTGTGCCATGAGACATTGGTGACCTTAACACGACGTGGTAATGATGAAGACGATGATGATGATGATGATGATGATGATGATGATTATGATGATGAATATGAGTTGCATAGTAGCATATGTTTAAAATTTAGTTTATTATTATTTTTAGCAATATTTATAATAGTTGAACACCACCACACACTTGAGTGTGTGGTGGTGTTCAACCTTCATTTACTTAAAGGTGGAAGTGTATTTCGCGGAATATTGCTAAAAATAATAATAAACTAAATTTTAAGCTATGGATTTCCGCAAAGTAACGCCTGATTCCATTAAATAGTAGCATATGCTTTCTGTTCTTAAAACAACGCCGAAACTCCCAAACGTGTATCTATAAGGAGTCAGGAGTTCTCTCAGCATCTTCGAAACCATGGTATACCTTGACCCAATATTTGACTTTTTGGTAGCATATTCTTAGTACACTTCACATAAAACCAAAATCACCATATGTTTCCATATACATTTCGAGGAGTTCCCTCGATTACTCCTGGATCCCATCATCAGGTCACCATTTTTGTGAACATGGTACCAAATTGAAGTAAAACCAAATACAACAAAGCAAAAATTTCGAAAATCGGTTCACAAACGGCGGAGTAATCGTTGAACATACAAAAATAAAAAAAAAATAAAAAAATATATATCCACAGCCGAACATATAACCTCCTCGTTTTTTGGAAGTCGGTTAAAAAAATTAAACTCTTTTAAAGGCACAGACTACTTCAGATTCATCGGAAAATCTTGATTGTCTAGCTATGAGCTCGAAGTTATATACTTTATACTCTGTTCTCATCGAATACTGTAATGTTCTAATCGACAATATAATATTATGATAAGTTTTTGACAGGGGGTGAATGACCGCTACGAACAGTATTCGGCAATACAAGAATAATTGTATGCACTAGGCAGGCCATGACTGACGAAAAACAGCATTCCCATTGGTCGAATAAATTGACAATGTAACGTATTTATTTCTTTTCTCGATACAAAGCGAAAAAGAAAGGTAGTTTAGTAGTATGAGTTACAATTAATACGTTGTTAATGTCATTATAAGTGCCTAAAATGTCATAGTCAATAGGATGTCGATTTACTATCAAAATGGTTTATGCACACACGACATAAAAAATCTAGCAATTTTTATCGTGTGTTAAAAGCTTTAAACGATTTCCAATGAAAAGTTAACATAGAGTGTTGCTTTGCACCTGGCTAGCAAAATTCATGCAATTTTACTCAGAATATTTGAATATTCAACAGTTGACTACAGCCGGCCCGAGAGTCTGGATTAGTTCGTGATTTTCTAAACGTTGAAAGCTTATGCGCGTCAAACATGATAGAGGAAACGCAAAACAGTCCAAAATGTGAGACGAAAAAAAATTTAAAATAATAATAATAATATCTATGGACGCTTCACTCCACGTCAGTCTGGCCCCGTGCTAAGTACCTGAAGGGGTTGTGTTACGGGTACCAGACAACGGAAATATATTTAATATTTTTATACTATACATATATTTTAAGATTTTTATTATAAGATACACATATTAATAAATACGTGACATCCATGACCCAGGAACCGTGTAAACTTTTTGTTCCGTCGGCGGGATTCGAACCCGCAACCCCCAGCTTAAGCTACCAACAGCCCACCAAGTACCAACTGAGCCGCAGAGAGGTTATCCTTTTAAATATGGAGCCACAGAGGTTATTCTTAACCTATCAAGCCCCATAAGGATACCGGTGACCGCGACAACAACAGAATAACAATAGATTTCCAAGAATCCGCGATCGAAGGATTAATAATATTATGGTAAAATCGTAATAAAACTTATAAAAATATTTTATTGGGAAAATACAATTAGAATTTAGAAACATTAAAGTCATTGTACAACAAAATATTTAATTAAAATACATGATTTCTCTTG
This sequence comes from Polyommatus icarus, assembly GCA_937595015.1. Classification (NCBI taxonomy): domain Eukaryota; kingdom Metazoa; phylum Arthropoda; class Insecta; order Lepidoptera; family Lycaenidae; genus Polyommatus; species Polyommatus icarus. The sequence continues at coordinate 6,495,749 of OW569322.1, read as the reverse complement.
ATTGTAATGTTTTATGCCATATAAATCGAAAACTATCGAGACAGAGTCAAGAGGCTTAAAACTCGGAAACAAAATATTATGATATAACTGGCAAATCGATGTAGGTGGTATCTTGATATATATTTATTTATCTCATATTATGTAACTAGTCATTACGTGACAACAATACTGTAAAATTAATTTGTTTTTTCTTCGGCTGATGTTTTAGTTGTAGTTGTTGTGGTTGTTGTTGTATCTGGAATCGACACTGGAACCGGTTTTGGATTAGCATCTTTGGAGCCTTTTGTTGTTGATGAAGTCTTGCTAGAATCGTCAGGAACCAATTGAATAATCATTTCGTCGGCACAGGAATCATCGGAGTCTTCACTGTCACTGGTATCGAAGCCAAACTGCAAAAAATTTAGATAAATTATATTACCAGTCCAAAACCAATATATAAGTAAACCTTAACTTGTATTTTTTATGTAAAGACGTTCAACGAAATAATGGAATTAAATTAAAATATCTGGTTACATTTTTAAAACAATTTATTTTGTCAACTGAAAATATTTTAAGTAATATAATCAAAATCTTAATACTGTTAATATAAGTTCGCAATAGTGACTAGTCTTTTGTAGTGATTTACAAATGTATGAAATATGCGCCAAAAATAATGTATAGAAGTTTCAAGTAGTCAAGGTGTTTTATTATTTGTAGCAATTTAGAAGCAACTATCGAAGTTGGTGCTAAGCTAACGTCTTTAACTAAATCCAAAGCTTCCGTTGTAATAGGAGTAGTATAGTAAGTAGTATAGTAAGTAGTATAGTAGTTGAAGTAACGTCCTCGAAATCCACCGTTTCAGTGGCGATATAATCAGCTTATATAGTAAACACTATATCCTCGTGATTGGTAAACGTGATTGGTGTCAAAGTGTTCACTGCTTCAGTTAGTACTGTTTCCGTTGGCATGTAACTTGCATATGAAGAATCTTGTATGGTTGATTCTGAAGTATTTATTGTTTCAATTGAACTATCTGTATTTGTTGTAAAAGTATTCACTATTTCAGTCTTCATGTCACTAGTGTATATAGATTCCTCTGTAATTGATACCGGAGCGTCTTTTGAATCGTCTATTTTTGTTGTAAAAATAACATCTTCATAATTTTCTGTCGTTGTGGGCAAAGTAACTTCTTCTAAGCTATGTGTAGTTGATTGATTGAATCCTGCAGTTGTTGGTAAAGGTTTATCAGAATTTTCTGTATATTTCGTTAATGAAGTAAAATTTGGATTAAGGATTAAAAGTACGAATACAAATTTAGAACTATCTGAACTTGTTAGCAAATGGTTGATTTTAGGTATCTGTGGTCTAATTAGTGGACCTTTTAACTTCCACTCAATATTTATTTCCTCGTCAAAGGTATCCACAAAACTCCCATAGTATTTATCACCAAAATTAAAACCGATACCACCCATAAAATCATCAATAGAATCATCATTTGATACATCATCTTCTGTCATCCACTGAGCGAATATTTTATCGTAATAAGACGAGTCTTCTGCATTTACGAAAATATTTTCATTAGTGTTGTCATTTGGATCATATTTTAAATAATCACTGGAATTACTATCGGCGTATTCTGGCTTTATTCTTTTAAAGCCATAGATTTCTACAGAACTGTCGTAGAAATCGTGGTCATCGAAATAGTTACTGAGATTTTCTCTGAATTCATCGTTGTTAATATGATCGTCAGAATAATCCATGGAATGATCCTTCGAATTGGCATAAGAATTAGTTGTGGATAGATCTATGGAATCATCACTGATGTTACTAATGGACTCATCTTTGAAATCGTCATCAGAAAAGTTGTTGGAATCGTCATCGTCAGCTATCCACCGGGCAAACATTTCATTGCTGTAGATGTCTTCAGCACTTTCTTTGACGTCCTTATTTGAACTGTCATTAGAATCCGAGCCCAACTGAAAGAAGTTTAAGATAAAAAACATTAGTCTTCTTAGCTCATAGCTGAAGTTTATTTTTAAAGCTATCTTTGCCACGATGCTATGTACCAGGCGAAGAAGCAGGATGAATCCAAAAAAAACCGGCCAAGTGCGAGTCGGACTCGCGCACCGAGGGTTCCGTACAAACAAGATTCTAGGTCGACTGGAAGTACCCTTTAGGTTTTGATTCCCTTGCGAGTACTTGCGAGTTTCAAAATATGCAGCTTAAATTGCTGTTTCTTTTGATTGCGTTGACATAGAAGTTTGATTTTGTTACAGCTTAAAGGTATTATAGACCTGAGTATTTGGTATGAATTTCAATTTAATACCTCTACGCGTTTATGAGGAAATGGGTAGTAAGTTTAAAATTATTAAAAAAAAAAATATTATGTGATGTAACTAAAAATTTATGGTTTTCGTAATTTTTCCTTTATCTATGCTATAAGACGTTGCTTCGTACCAAATTTCAAGATTCTGAGTTCACGGGAAGCACCCTGTAGGTTTTGATTCCCTTGCAAGTGTCGAAAATTTGCGGCATAAACGGCTGTATCTTTTGATTGCGTTGGCTTAGAAGTTTGATTTTTTCACAGCTTCAAGGGACAGTAGACCTGAGTAATTGATATAAATTTCAGCTTCATACCTCCACGCGTTCCTGAGAAAAAGGGTCTTGACAGACGGACAGACGGACAACAAAGTGATCCTATAAGGGTTCCGTTTTTTTCCTTTTGAGGTACGGAACCCTAAAAATAGTCAAAATATTTTTCTATGGCCTTACATAACCTTCAATTGAAGGTTAGGAATAGAATAAGTTCACAAACCTTTGACATTGAACTTTCTTGTTTATTGATTGTATTATCAGCAAAGTGTGGTCTAAGTCATCTTAGTAGATATAATGAAATCGAAATTGAAATCCGCCGTCATTAATTAATGACGGCGGATTATGTTCTCATGTACTAATGTATCTACTAAGATGACTTAGACCACACTTTGCTGATAATACAATCAGTAAACAAGAAATTTCAATGTCAAAGGTTTGTGAACTTATTCTATTCGCGATGTGTTATCATCTTTGTAAGTAGTTTGTAAGCAATTAGCATTTTATCTCGCACCATTATATTCGCTCCTTGTATGAGGAAATTATATTATGAAATTGTTTTTTAATATGTGCAATAAGAGTAGGTTTATAAGTTTATAAGCAGACTCCGAAAGTTTGAGAAAAATAACTATGATATGTTAATTGATGCAAGGCACGATAGCCAATTACGGTCGAATACGAATGATGCATAGAAATTTATTGTCTATGAGTTATGACGGTAAAACAAAAAAGTTTGACTTCAGTAACATTCAGGTGTCTCAAAATCATGTCGCTATCTAGCTGTCAAATATCACTTCTCTACATTCTACGTATTGTAATTTCTATCGTCATGTTACTAAAATACTATATACTGTACCTGTAAGTTCTCAAATCCCTCTAAGAAACTTTTTATTCCTTGGGATAGGTAAACTCACAAAAAACAAACGTAGGATATAGAGATGAACTACGATAACATGGCGCGCCCCTCCAAATGACTGTTTCAATGTGTGTAGTCACATCCTTATGAAAGAGTTTGTATGTAGTACGTATTCAACCAATCAACCAGTACTCGTAATTGTCACTTATTACCAAGATTTGTTGGTCAACTAATCAAAACTAGCCAACCGCGCAAGAGCACTTCAAACATTTTGAATTTTGGAGCGGCGCGCTATGTTATCGTAGTTTATCTCTACCATCCAATTTACCTACATTGTTATTTGTTAATACAGAAAGATCTACAAATAGCTATTATCAAATCATAAAACTCTCATTACCATAAACTTATTAGGTTATTTTGATAACTTTTCACTGGATATTTCCAGTGAAAAGTTATCAAAATATATCCCGTTGCCTACGAGTAAAACAACCCAATGTTACAACTTTTGAAGCATATTGTACTCGTGTCTCCACATATCCTACCATATTAATACACGGTTGTATACTTATGGATTATTCAGGGAGTCCCAAGTGGAGTCCTTAACAAAATCAATAGAACAAACAAAGTGTGTCCCGGGTTAAGCCGTGTGTACACTGTACGCGACTGCGAAGTGTCCGCTGTGTGTTTAGCACTTTATCGCCAACTTAGCAGCTATACAATAAGGATTTGAGCCGCTTATTTCTCAGATAGCTTCATAAGTACTAAGTATCACAATACCAAGAGAACACAATACATATTATAATAAATATGAAAGTGTGTCTGTCTGTATGTCTGTTACCTCTCCATGTTCAAACCACTAAACCGATTTTTCTGAAATTTGGCATGAATATACTTTGAGTCCCAGGAGAGAACATAGGATAGTTTTTATCTCTGAAAAATGTACGGATTGCGCGTGATAAACGAATTTTGGCGCAACGGAGTCATTTAGTTGTAAATAAAACTGTACCCCGTTTGAAATGAAAATTTTAAGGCCGTCCCCCGAGCAAACGACCTTGGCCATACATTTGCCGCGTTGCCGAGATCGCGCCAAAACCCTATTATTTTTACTTATCTTAGTTCAAAATTGTCCTAAAAAAATTTAAAACGACAAATATGTAGTTTATGATATTGTCGATCTATTGGCGTGAGTTTCAAATAAAAGTAATTTGTAAATCCTGAGGAGATGCTGAATGTATGCTTGAATTTTAACAAATTGGTATTACTTTGGAAGCTGATATCATGAGTATAAGAAACAAAAATAGAAAATTTAAAACGACAAAAGGAATGTTGATATACTGAAGATTATTCCTGTATTTTTATTATAACTTTGTAGCTTTCAGATTATGAGTTTATAAGGTTTTAAATACGGTCAATTACGGAATCTCCGGACGGAACGCCCTTAACTCCACGATTATTATAATCTACGTCGGTGTCTCCATCTGCGCTCCACTGTATCAGGCAAATACAACCAATATATAAAAGAATTAGGATAAATTTCAGTATAGTTTCGTCAATGAAAGGACAGTAGTTTTGCTACGACTTACATACCTAAGATCGAGGTATCTAAAACCTATTTGAGTTACTGACCTCATTTTGGAACTATCATATTATTTATCTCTATATTTATTTTGCTCTCAATATCAATGGGTTTCATCAGTAGATCTAAAACTCTAGTTCAGTACAATTTTTTTTCATTTATACATAATGCTACAAAACTAAACTTGATAATAACCCGTGACCCCCCCGCTTGAGCTACAAACACAGCCACAAAGCCACAGAGGTCGTCAATAACTTGTTATAAACTTTCATCAACAATTTAATACTTTAAAGGATGTGTATCTGGGTTGCATCGAACATAATATTGTTCATGATTTCCCGCGTGGCAGACACAATAATTAATCACAGGATCCCAAGATGGCGCGATCACTTTATTTGCAGTCACTTTTCCCGCGTAAACTCCATCATCCATACTAATATTATAAATGCGAAAGTGCATGTATGTCTATACCCTCTTCACGCCCAAACCGTTGAAACGATTTTGCTGAAAATGGAGATACTTTGCTTCCGAGAGAGCGGACATAGAATATTTTTTATCCCGAAAAATGGTTCCCGCGCGATAAACGAATTTTGGCGCAACGTAGTTGCGGGCGTTATCTAGTTAAGCAATAAATAATAATAATAATTTTGGGAGAGCCATGCTTCGGCACGAATGGGCCTGCTCGACCGGAGAAATACCACGTCCTCACAAGAAAACCGGCGTGAAACAGCGCTTGCGCTGTGTTTCGCCGAGTGAGTGAGTTTACCGGAGGCCCAATCCCCTACCCTTTTCCCTTCCCTACCCTTCCCTATTTCCTTCCCTACCCTCCCCTATTACCCCTTAAAAGGCCGGCAACGCACCTGCAGCTCTTCTGATGCTGCGAGTGTCCATGGGCGACGGAAGTTGCTTTCCATCAGGTGACCCGTTTGCTCGTTTGCCCCCTTATTGCATAAAAAAATAGTAGGCACTATACCTACATTACTTTGTAGAATTAGAAAAAAGTCTTACGAGGAAGTTTATAAACGGCCAAAGGACCTCCAGGGCCTGGTTGATGTCCTCCTCGTATCCCTCCATCTCCTTGATCCACGGGGGTGACAGCTTCGACTCATGGTCGCCAGCGTTGGCGTGAGCCTCACTGCTCTTCTTCAGAACCACTCCTGGGTCACCCGACGGCTTGCAGTGAGCCTTTTAAAAATATAATAATAAAAATAAATCTTTATTTTCCACAACAATCTATAGGCTAATTTACAATTATTATGCTGTCGTACATTAGGAAGTGAGGAGCTGGTGTCTGAAGCATATTAGTTGACAAGTCAATAATAATAAGACCTGCTTGAGGCAATGTGCTATATAATTTGATGGTCAATCAGGATAATGCTCTGTACGTTTCTAGTATAAAAAAGTAGTGTGATATTTTATAATAAAAACCATTTATTTACTTTTTTATTAAAAAGCTAGTGACTCGACCAGGCGTCGCACGGGTACAAAATATATAGCCACTGAAAAAATGATTAAAATCGATAGCCTATGATCCTTCACGTAGTCTACTTCTTATCTGTGCCAAATAACATAATAATTGCTCCAGTAGTTGCCGAGATAAGCCCTTTCCAAAATATCACACATCTTTTAACTTACTTGCTCTTGTTTTGTTATTAAAACAAGAGCAAGTAAGTTATAAGATGACGAGATAACGAGTTTTAAAAGAAACAAAAAGTAGTCAAAATGTGCGGTCCAATTTTGACTCTACAATTTTTATTCAAGTATTGATAAAAGTCAAACAAGTTCAGCAATTTATCTTTTAAGCCAAAACAACTTTTCGTACATGCACCTGGATATTCCTTTTCACTGTACAAATTGGGCGTAGTTTCTTAGCACGATCTAAGCCCTGGATTTAGAACTACGTGCAACATTTCCTTGAAATCAAGTTTCGAGAACAGCCTGGCTTAGTTGTTCCACTGACATTTGGCGCTATATTTAGACCTGACGACCGGCTGGCTTAAACACGTGACTTTTAGACACATTTAGGGTAAAAGTTAACCCTGGGTTAAATAATATGGTATCTCCTTGCTCATTTATGAGGAACGACAGCTGATAATATAATGATATGATAACAAACATGAATTAACTGTAACTTAGACCGGCCCTAAAGTGCTTCAATTAACTAAAGTGTTGTTAAATATATAATGTACTAGCTGTCCCGGCAAACGTTTCTTTGCCATATTTAATATAAAGTATATCGCCCGTATTATTTTATTGAATTAGTGACTAAATAAGTATGTCACCATGGCAACGTCCATCGCTATCCCGTGACCCGCGTCGCATAAACAATGGTCGCTCAAATGGTAGACAAATAATTTGCAATAAAATAAAATTGCGATTATAATTAAAGACCTAAGCTACCCTATCTCTCAAGTTGAAAAAAAACACACATTTAAAAAAATAAAACATTAAAATCGGTTAAGTAGTTTAGGAATCCATCGCGGACAAACATCGTGACAGGAGATTTATATATATTAGATTAAATATTTTAATTATATACTAAGAATCGGTGTTTATTGACTATTCAAAGACGTCGAAAACCCACTGATCTAAAAAGCGTTAAATTAATATTTTCGCTTAATATTTTCGCACATGCGAAATTTTTCTACGTGCGAATATATTATTTAAAGCTATAATCATGCATAAGAATGACTGTTAATTTTTCACATTAGGTGAAATCAAAATATGTTAGTGGATATACATACTTTAGCCATACATAATATTAATATTATAATGGTGATAGTTCGTGAAATATTTTTGTACATAGGTACAATATTTTAACCGAATCGTGTTAATGAAAAAAATGTTTTGAAGCTCTTTTGAAATACACAAAATGTTGTAGTGTTTTATCATTAAAATTAATTGTGTTTTATAGGTCACTGGCTTCATATATAAAAAAAAGTATTTTTTGCATTATGTGAACTAATAGTGTTACAATTAAATAATTAAGTAAACTTATGGTTGCAGTTTATGTAAAGTGTTGTTTCTCTTAGCAACAAAATATTATATTCTTTACCATAATAAACCTATTTCAAAATCATGTAAACTAAAACTTACTTGTACCCATGTAAGAATTAACTGTGTAAAAGTATCCCGTAAAGTAGACGTTACATTTTTATAATTGCAGTCGTAAAAGAAACTTACCGTACACGCAAGAGTGGCGAGCACAAAAAACAATACGGCCATGTTTAATTGAGGCAAACAAGTAACCCGTACCTTGTTCTGAATAATATATATTGTAGAAAACCTCTGCAGTGTCACGTTTCAGAAAAATTATCGCCGTAATCGTCGAATAAAGATGCTAAATGTATGTTTTATTGTAGCTAAAATGTAACTATCATTGGTTTTGCTCGTTTATTTGCTTACTGTGAGTCTGTAAGATCAATATAGTATGTGTACTTGTTTTCCTGACTAGAATATACTTATTTTTCGAATAATATCCAATTAATAATTAATTTTCTGTAGATTTCGGCATAAACTCCATTTAAGTACTCCATTTTCTGTAATAATTTTGATTATATTAAATTAAAGTCTCTGTTTTCACACTTTCTATATGTACTTCAAATAGAGTCTATCCGACTGCTTATTCGATAAATAATTGTAACATTATTTTAGAATTCCCTCCAGCTAAATAACATACGTAAACATGTTCAAACGTTTTCTAATGTACACAAATGGAAAACTTATAAACTAGTTCTACATTTTTTGCCTCCGATGAAAGGCATAATTCATTTGAAACCGATGCGATGAAATATTAATTCTTATTAAATCCTTGATGAGGCGTTTGAATAAAATGGAAGGCTCACGCGATGAGTCCTGACCCAGAAACTGGGGCATATCAAGCACAGGCTTAGTGTGATATAAGGTGAAAACACACTGCAGTCAGCGCCGCGCGGAGAGCGGATTTATTGTACTAACAGAGGAATGACAAGTAGTTTGAGCGTGTTTATGATCATTTCTGGTGTGTTTTACTCGCCTAGGATCATTTAAAAAGGCTCATTAATAATATCTGCTAGGCAGTCAGATCATAATGATTCATATAGAGCAGCACGAGTCGGCGCATGAGTACCGGAAACTATTCCACCTCAATTTTTTTATGCGATCCTCTTCAAATTGCCCTCCTGATGATATAAATGCATGTTGCTATGGTGCATCCCGGTGCCATATTGTTTGAACAAACATTGTTTAAACAATTGCCAGGAATTGTTATTTTTTCACCGGACTTATTTTATATTCTTTATTGAAATACCAATAAAAAGGTTCTATGACTTTGACCATATGATTGTACCTGAGTTATAACAATTAAACCAGCAACAAAAATGAAATGTAAGTAACTCGAAAGTTTCATGTTATTCATATTCATGTACTAATTTATTTTATCATTTTTTAATATTATATACTTTATATTAAATGCGAAAGTATCTCTGTCTGTCTGTCTCGCTTTCACGCCAAAACTAATGAACCGATTGTAATAAAATTTTGTACACAGTTAGTCTAGAGCCTGAGAAAGGACATAGGCTACATTTTTATAAGACAAAAATGTATTATGTATCTAATTTCCATGGAAATATCGATGAAAATGAATTCACATTGCATTTCTAATATATAACAATAGATGGCGTTTTTATTTATTTTAGCTTAGCACACATGTGAATGCAAATGAACTTTCATTGTAATTCCAATACGTGACAACAGATGGCGTTTTTTTTGTTTCTTCATAACAGAACGTACTCATATATTATAATAGTTTAGAAAACATAGTTTTTAATTTATATCCACACTAATATTACAATTTATGCGAAAATATCTCTTTTTGTCCGTTTGTCTGTCTGTTTTGCTTTCACGCCAAAACTACTAAACCGATACCGCTGCTTACCCTATGTCAAAAACCTGTACATGCCTGTGGGGGGCTCCCATACAAGAAACGTGATTTTTTGGCCTTTTTTGCTCGTAATCAATAATTGTAACAGCTAGGCACTTGAAAATTTCACAAAATCCCTAATTATATTTGTACTTTAATAATTAATAACAAAATTAAAATAAAGTAAAATATGTTTAAGGGGGGCTCCCATACAAAAAAACACAATTTTTTGTCTACTTTTGCTAAGATAAAAAAAGATATAAACAATGAATTGTTTTTAAATCTCTATTAAATATATTTTTAGCTATTATGTAGAGAAAAAAAAATATGTAACTTAGACATTATTTTCTTTTTTAATATATTTTTCATGGGTCAAAAGTACCCAAATTTGAGATTTTTCGAATCTTTAAAAATTTATACCTTTAAAAATATTAACTTTATCGTGAAAAGTCATAGGACCTTTTTTATTGGTATTTTAATAAAGAATATAAAAAATTGTCCGGTTAAAAAATAACAATTCCTTGCAATTGTTTAAACAATGTTTGTTTAAACAATATGGCACCGGGATGCATCAAGGCAACATGTATTTATATCATCAGGAGGGCAATTTGAAGAGGATCGCATAAAAAAATTGAGGTGGAATAGTTTCCGGTACTCATGCGCCGACTCGTGCTGCTAGTATGGTGTTGAGGGAATTATAAAACTATTTCTCAAGTGACCCTTTACAATAATTATGGCGGCTATAATTCTGATTTGATTCAAGAGCTGAAATAGCCTTTCATAATTGTAGAATCTATACGGCTTGTCTAAATTGAGTTCGCGAGGTATCATTAATTATTTCTTTTTGGTCGTGAGAGCAACACAACCATTATCTTTGAAGTATACAACACTGTACAGTGTACACCAAAGTTCGCGTCTTGGGCGGCACCGCACAACGCATGGTGCGTTGCCGCCAGTGTGTAATGTCACGTGTATATCGCCTAAGTTTGTTTAACGTGTAGTGATAAAAGTACTGCATGAAAATATGAACACGCTTCTGCTTAGTGCGTTTTAAAAATACAGAAGTACCTAAAACAATGTACAAAAATTCTAAACTAAAACAATGCAACTTAATAGAAACGGGCACGTTTTGGGATAGAAACTTGCCATGTACAGAATATAACAAATACATCCATCCATTGCCTAATATAATATAAGTTTCATGCATAGTCGTTTTAACTGTAATGATTTAGTTTTGCTGTGGGCTTACTTAACCCAAATTTTTTAACTTTTGATTACTGTAATTATGTCAAAAAGTTGACAAAACAAAACGAAGTTTAAAAGCTGTTTACATCGTGCCTGCATTGCTAATTGGCGCACACTTAGTTAATTACTTTGTTTTAATTACAGCTGAATAAACATTTGCTCTGATAATGACAATTAATTCACTGCATATACTAATTTAATTATTGTTTGCTGTTGATCATTGGTCAAATATGGTGGTAACTCAGTAGATAGACACTACCTTTTTTCCTTATAATACACAGATTTTCAGCTGTTTCGGTCTCTGCAGAATTCCTTAGGCAGTGTCAGGTTAACATCACGAGACCATTTGTCACAGTTTTTTGATCAGAAGCCCCAAAATTTTATAAGTCATAACAATGGGATAACGTCTCTATCTAGTGTATCTACAAGATAGCAAAAAGTTATCTAAAAAAATGGCATCTACAATCTACATACTTTATTCAAAATATGTAAATAAAAACCATTAAAATTTTTGGAACGAAGTTCCTTATCCCGCATTCGGCGTAAATCTGAAGGCTAGACAGAACGATATTTGACTTTGATTTGACCTCGAAACTTTTTTATTAGTACCTGCATTTTAGGGGCAGATGGCGTTGATATCGTTTCGTCGTATTCCTGTGCGTCAACTAGATGGCGTTTTTTAAAAATAAACAGCGACGCGTTGAGAGTATTCCTGGGCGTCAATAGATGGCGATTTTTTTTTTCGAGTCGAGAGAGTTTTGTATACAAATTATATTTTGCGAGTGTATAATATAATTTGTATACAGGTTTTTTGAACATAAATAAATAACTTTGTTCCATTCGGGTGTCCCTTGACACCTCCCAAGTTTTTATTTAAAATGCAGATAAACTTTTCACTCAACCAAATTTACACCCATACGATTGAAAATCTTTCTTGACAGACCATCGGATGATCATCATGCATTGTCCTTAAAAATATAACTTGTCCCAAAACGCGCATTTCTAACTAGGAAATAACATTCTATTTTGTCTCAAAGCGGGAATTAAACCTACGACCTCTGAGTCAAAACTCAAGAGCAAAGATCAAGAAAACCACTGAACCACGAAGGCTTTCATCTTTTAAGGTACTTCTGTACTTAGCTATTATATTATAACATTCAATTTTACTGTACCAAATCCCTATTTACATAGTGTTGAGACATGTTTTCTTGGTTCTCGCAAGTTTACACAGTAGCTAACATCTTTGCAAATATAAACTTTGTATTGAAAAATCAAATCATGTTTTCTGTCTATCTTTTCTATTGTTTCACGTATGTATTACTTACATACTTGTCTAAGTACCCCCTTATGAATAAAAACGAGAAATATTATACTAAAGCCATGTTTTATGGTTTTCTGCACAAATATATTTTTACTATTCAAAACTCATTTAAAAAAACTTCAATTGATTTTTTTTATTATTGCTTGCAATGACGTTGCGGCTAATTCCTTTTCTTGCGCGAAAGCCGTAGAAATATTTTGCGGAATAAAACTAAAGTTACGTTCTATCTTGGGTCTCAAAATGTCACATACTTATTAAAGTCCGTTCAGCGGCTTATTATAGGTATCAGTCACACAAACAGACATACACACATCTGCATTTGTCTATCTATATAAATTAAAAAGAAATTTAAATTTCGTAAGTCTCGCTAAAACTCGGGAGCGGATCTACCGATTTAGCAAATTTTTTTCTCAAATTTTTCGTGGAACTCCAGGGAAAAATTAGGAGGGAAGAGATACGAAGTTCACCGGAGTCATATTCTAGTTAGAGGGAAGATATACGAAGGTCATCTTGTTAGTATTAAATTGTAGAATCGTTCATTAGACGCATCATTACTCATAGTATATTAGCATATTATGTCACCGTAATTATGTTAGTGTATGCGTTCCGAGCGACGGATTACCGCATTGTGAACTTGACACACGTCATTAGGGTTAGTGCACGCCAGGACGCGAAGTGGTGCCGATTTTTAACCGCCTTCCAAAAAGGAGGAGGTTTAATGTTCGGCTGTGGATATTTTTTTAGATTCAAAATTATAATTAATTATATATCTTTCTTTGCACTTTTAATATGTTAAAGTATAACACTATTTGCAAAACTGTTTATATTATACCGTGAACTTATCAGCTCTAAGTGATTATTATTATAAAATAACAATCTTATCTTTATTATTTAAAAACTATTTCCAGGAGCGACCGCAAAATGTTCCCGTAATAATATTATACCTACCTAGATCGCGAAATTCGTTTATCGCGCCGCAACCTAAGTTTTTCTGAGATCAAAATAATATGTTTTTTTTCGGTACTAAGTTTATCTAAATAAAGAATAAAAATCCTTACATGATTACGAATAATTAATCCTTCAGGCCCCGCGCGAGCACCGGTGATCGCGACAACAAAAGAATATAATGGGAATTCCTAGAACCTCCGATCGATGTATTAAAATCCTTATATTTTGTTAAATGAGGTTACAAACAGTCATTTCCATTTACATAATACATTCTCATTTAATTAAGGACTGCCTGGTGAAGAAATTTCTAAGCATTTCTTACCTGGATATTTTTCCTCTTAGTATAATAATGTTTTTTATACCTTTTCTCCGATATATTTCTGAAGTCTCTAGAATCTTTATCAGTGCAAAACACGTAATAGGCCGATCTCCTCCGCGATAAGATATGACCTGACACATATTCTCACAACATGAAAATTCGAAAGAACTATATGAATTGGATATCAAAGGCTTACTTTGACACGTCTTTGAAGGCACGCCTACGGGAATTGGCATAAAGTAGACTATATTAATATTATGATACTTCTTGTTTACTACATGATATTTTATATAATTACTAGCTGCCCCGGCAAACGTTGCTTTGCCAAAATATATTTGCCATATTATTTTATTGAAGTGACTAAATAAGTATGTCACCATGGCAACGTCGATTGCTATCCCATCGCACAAACTTAACGCGGGATTATAGGCGACTGACATTTTAGAATTTGAGACAAACTAGCTCAATAGATGGCGCTCGAAAGGTACATATTTACATATTAAGCCGTGGTCGATTTTAGTATTTTCAGAAATAATGTGCTTATCAATATATAAAGTACCCAGTAGCCGATTCTCAGACCTACTGAATACGAGTATGCATATAAAATTTGGTAAAAATCAGTAAAGCCGTTTCGGAGGAGTTCGTGGACTAACATTGTGACACGAGAATTTTATATATAAGATGATGCATATTATATTATTACTATAATATTAATGTGTAGTAACAATCCCAAGTAAAAAGATACCTATTCACGTAAAATTATGCCAAAGGATAAAAACGATAACGATTAAAAAAGAAAAGCTGTCTAGCGATTTATACATAATCGTTATTTGATCAACTTTCCTTGCGGTTCCGCAAGAAAAGCTAGAAATCTCGCAAGAACTGTACATTCTTCCACAAAAAAGTCATTTCCCGTAGTCTGCTCTATATCTGTATAAAATAGCACAGAGTCGGTCCAATAGTTCGTGACATTAATCCGTCGATCACCAATTCCTGGAAATCTTTTGTTATCGCGGCCCATGTGGGCCTTACGGGGCTTGATGGGTTAACGCGTTCAAAATAACAAACTACTTCAGATTTTTAAAATTACTAGATTATCGCACGGTAACCGTACATTTTTCTGGGATAAAAAGTAACCTATGTCCTGTCCCGGTTCTCAACGTATTTCCGTACCAAATTTCAGCCAAATCAGTTCAGTGGTTTGGGCGTTAAGAGGTAACAGACAGACAGACACACTTTCGCGTTAATAATATTAGTATGGATAATACAAAAGACATGAAATGTAGTAGGCTCTATAAAGTTACCCTAACTTTGATATGGTGATCTCTATAGGTAGACCAGCCACATACAAGGTGCCATCAAAGATCTAGCTCATTTTCTACCTAAATTCACAACAAACAGAAGACAGGATAAAAGCTTTTACCCGAGTTAGCCTAAAATGGAAACGTATTCGGAATGTATTATGACTTCCATTACCTAAATGTTGTATGTTCGGTCGCTCAGATTTTTTTGCTTTGACATAAAAATCATACGCGAGATGGCAAAGAGAAAATAAATTCTTCATTGCCTGTAATAATATTTTGTTTATCTTATATTTTTTTGCTTAGCAATATATTTTTATCTTTACGGCCCGTTGGCAAAATTGCCTACAGAATGACAATTAACTACGGTTCACTTATAAAACGTGATAAAGTAATATTAAAATATATAAGATAGACTTTCTGTTACTAGTTACTTATTAACTGTCTTATTAGTGTATTTAAACTGTCTTGCTGCCGCACTCAAAGAAATATATTAATTACTTAACTATAATTAAATGAAGATTTTGACGCAACATGCCAACATTATATTTTATCGAACTCTTCATTTAATTAAAGTTAAGTAATAATCATTATTCATCTCCGAGTAAGGCAGTAAGTACGTATTACCTTACATTGATAACTTTCAGAAAAGCGTCATGAAACCGTTTGTTTCTCATAGTTTGAAAAAACAGCAGTAAATCCATCAATGAAAATTAATTACTCGATGTTTATGAAATCAGTTTTTATTGTACCTAAATGTTTGACACGATTGAAAAGAAATAAGTAAAGTTCGGTTAAAATCTCAACGCTAAAATCTGCGTAAAAGAATTAAATATTTAGTTTAACTTTAAACTTCGTACTTTGAAAAGAAAAACAAACATGTCGAGACTTTCAAGTATCGTTAAAATACTTTACGAACGAAATGTTTTACAGTTACAATAAAACTTCCGTTGAAGTTGAGAACATACGAAAAACTAAGTATACAATTTTTCATTATAAGTTCCATAAAGGTTTCAGTATTGAAACAGAAGTAATAAAAACTTATTTCGCAGTACAGATATTGTTCCTTTAGTTTTTCAGAACATTTACAAAGCTTTGTTTTAGTTTCTTGTTTTTACAGTGGGTTGCTAATAGTGAGGGAGCCCTAGAACAATTTTTTTTATTACTAACAAGCTAATTTTTTGTGAGTAGCTTCATTTTGATAAGACAAACAACTTTTTTATCTGCGAAAAATCTTGAAAGTGGTAGCTAACAGAGATAGAAAGGATTTCATACTTTGATTTGATGGTCCTAAAATATGGATTGTTCTATTTGTAAGACAATGTTACTCCTAAATTATATAACTATTAACCTACCAATATACAAAAAATCTGCTGGTTAGGGTTCCGTTTTAGGGTTCTGTAATCAACAAAACTTGGTTGACTACTGTACGGTGTTAGTAATCAACAAAATAATAATAAACCCGTACTATACGCTTTCTTTTTTCCGTAGAAATTCTGTACTCCTGTTCTCACGTTTGTAGTATTTATCAATGTACTATTAACAGAATTCATAGGAAGATTACGGACCTAAGTGATTTGGTCGCATTATGTCAAACCCCGCCGATTTGAGTAGAGATAAACTACGATAGCATGGCGCGCCCCTCCAAATTACTGTTTCAGTGTGTGTAGGATATGACATCCTTATGAAAGAGTTTGTATGTAGGTAGTAAGTATCCAACCAGTACACGTAATATTTCGCTTAACGTTATTACCAATATTTGTTGGTCAACTATAACTAGCCGACCTTGCAAGACAACGCACTTCAAACATTTTGACAACGCATTTTAAACGTTTTGAATTTTGGAGGGGCGCGCCATGTTATCGTAGTTTATCTCTACGTCTTATACATTCGCCATCAATGTTTTAAACATTGGTATTCCGTCTTACACATCTAGGTAGTATTAGAAAAAAAAATTCATACGCAGACGGCGGGACCTACTCGGGTTTTTTTTTTTTTTTTTTTCTCTCTAGTTCCCCCTTACGTAATAAGGGACAATTCCTACAATTTTCATTTCTTTTGTACATTTGCATTTTTTAAAATAGTAATACATGTGTTATTTATACATATTTGTGTTTTTATATACATTTAAATTTTACATTGCTGTCTTATTACATTTACAATTTTCCACAATTTTCATTCTTAACTCTCTATTTCATACTTATATTTCTCATTATTATACATTTACTATATTTATACATTTGCAATTTTTAACAATAATTTTTACATTCAATTTACACGATTTCTTATTTTAGTATTTTACATGATACATATCTTTCTTAGGTATATTACAGGTTTCAGTTCGAGCAGAGAATCGGAATTCAATACATGGTACATTATTTCTTTTGGTGCAGGTCTCAGTTCGAGCGGATCATCGTTGATTTTTTAATGTCAGTGTAGGTAAATACAACAATTAATTATAACTCATTCAGCCGGAGTGGCCTACTCGGGTTAGTCCGCTGAGCTTGACATAACCTGCCCAAATTACGTAAGTACATACGCAACACCAGTGGTTGTAACAAGATCATTACTGGGTGTTAATAAAAAATCAATATGGTTTTACTAAGGGTCGATCCACAACGGATGCAGGTATAGGTCTTCTTGATAGTATATTTGAAGCATGGGAGGACTCGCAGGATGCCCTAGGGGTTTTTTGCGACCTCTTCAAGGCTTTTGACTGTGTTGAGCATGCTACATTGATCAGGAAATTGCACCACTATGGCATTAGGGACTCAGCACTCGACCTTTTGACATCTTACCACAAAAATAGAACTCAAAGGGTTGACATTAATAGTAAAAGGTCCAATGGGACCAAAATAGAATTAGGCGTCCCACAGAGATCCATTTTAGGTCCATTCCTTTTTCTCATCTACATAAACGACTTACCTTATCTTGTTAAGGATAATGATAATGAGATAGTACTTTTTGCTGATGACACTTCACTTATTTTTAAAGTGAAGCGACAACAGTCAAATTACGACAAGGTAAATAGTGCTCTCTCAAAAATAGTACATTGGTTTAACGTTAATAACTTACTTCTAAATTCTAAGAAAACTTTAAACATACAACAATAAGAAATTTTAAACATTTAGTTTAAAATTTACTTTGCCCAATGTTAGGCAAGTTAAAACCAATATACTATTAAATGATAAGAAGATAGATTTGGTGGACTCCACTGTATTCTTAGGCATTACACTAGATAGTAAACTACAGTGGGGTCCTCATATTGCTAATCTTGCAGATAGGCTCAGTTCTGCAGCATACGCACAGCAAGACTAGTTTATTTCAGTTATTTTCATAGTAGAATGTCGTATGGCATCCTCTTATGGGGAAACGCTGCCGACATTAATACGATTTTTGTGCTGCAGAAGCGAGCTATACGTTCAATTTATAAAATGTCAGCTTTTGAATCTCTGAGAGAAAAGTTTAAAGAAATTGGTATTCTAACTGTTGCTTCTCAATACATTTTGGATAATGTTTTATATGTTAGAAAGAATCTTAGTAAATTTACAACCAAAAGTGACATTCACGGAAGAAACACTAGAAATAAGTACAAACTAGAAATACCGGTGATCAGACTTGGTAAAGTTAGTAAATCTTTTAAAAGTCAATGTGTACGCCTTTACAATAAAATCCCAGAAAACGTTCAAAATCTTTCCATTAATAAATTTAAAAAAGTAGTCAAAGAACGTTTGTTTGCCAAAGCCTATTATAAGGTCAATGATTTCATAAACGACGGCACATCTTGGGAGTAGGATGGCTGCTTGCAAGGCTACTTCTACATTATTTTATGACTTACAATTATGTATGTATGTTGACATTGTATAATTTTAAGTTACAGAATTGTAAACTTTATTTTAAAAGATTAATTTTTTTCTCACTTTTTTTGGTAAATAAAGTGGGCCCCCTGCGAGTTTCTTACGCCGGTTCTTCTCGCCGGGTTAGTTCCCGAACCGGTGGTAGGCATCATGTAGACTTTCAGAAAATTTTTGCAAAAATTTATTCTGAACAAATAAATTTGAGTTTGAGTTTTGAGTTTGACATACTTTAGGGCAAACTTTGAGTAGGGGAGCGAGGGGCACGTTGTTACAGGGGTAAGAAGTTACACGCGTTTTTTACCGGGATTTTAAACTCTTTGGTAGACATGATTGTACTCATTTGTTTCCTTATAACATCGTGCATTATATAAAAACAATCAATGACCCACCAAGCGCTGAGCTGCTAGGTTGTGAGCATGTGTCCCGATTTCAATCAAGTAAGTAAACCGGCGTGAAATAGCGCTTGCGCTGTGTTTCGCCGAGTGAGTGAGTTTACCGGAGGCCCAATCCCCTACCCTTTTCCCTTCCCTACTCTCTCCTATTTCCTTCCCTACCCTTCCCTATTCCCTTCCCTACCCTCCCCTCCCCTATTACTCCTTAAAAGGCCGGCAACGCACCTGCAGCTCTTCTGATGCTGCGAGTGTCCATGGGCGACGGAAGTTGCTTTCCATCAGGTGACCCGTTTGCTCGTTTGCCCCCTTATTTCATTTAAAAAAAAAGTAAAAAAATCTTTTACGAAATGTTTGATTCCTGATGACTATATTTTTTATTTTGTCAAACCTTTAATTTACAATATTGTTTTATTCTACTATCGATATCCATTAATAATAACTTCAATTTATATTTAAAAACGTGCCATGGGGCAAGTAGTTACAAATGTTTGGGGTAAGTTGTTACGTACAAATATGTTACCTCAAAAATATTACCATATCTGGTATTGTACCATTCGTTTTCCTATTTTAAGAACTCGACATATTCTTTATTTTTTTCCAGGATGAGAAACTATAAAAGAAAAACAGAACGAGATACAACTAGTTAAGAAGTTTATGAATCTGCTGCATCAGAAAAGCTCAAATAATGACCATCATTAGACATTACAATTACTCATAAATATTAGAAGACTGTATAAAGTGATCTCTATTGTTTATATCGTTTTGAAATACTAATCAAAAAATATGTATCACTGATGATTTTTTTATTTATCTACCGTAACATCGTGCCCCGATGATGTAACAACTAGCCCCAATTCCGGGGTAAGATGCTACAATCTACTTGTTTTGTTAAACTCTCCATTGTGAAAAAATTACATAAGTTTTAATAATTTTTTTAATCATAATTTTATAGCTAAATATACATACTAACATTTCAAGTAATCAAACGTATAATTTATTTGATAGCTTTTGTCATATTAACAACTATCTAAAAATTGTAACAACGTGCCCCCCGCTACCCTACTTTAATATTTGTTCGCACGTATACGTGACATCAACTTTTAACTCAATGGCTCATCCTGAATTCGTAAGCGAATCTGACCCTTAATTTTTATTTTTCCTGGTGGTAGTACAAATAGTTGTTCGCAACAACATTGCACCGAAATTGATGAAATTCAAAATCGTTTCAGCGTGAAGATATAACAGATTGACAGACAGACAGCCTATAACTTACGGTTCATAAAGGACTTTAAGATTTTTTAACAGCGCAATTCCTTAAAACAGGATTTAAATTACCAAAATTATATCAGTAATTGTAAGTATGTAATGCATCAGCAAATAATTTATGCTGGATCGATCAAGGAATTAATTTTCACTCAATTTGGACAAATAAGCAGAATATGTGTACAAATCCATACTTCCATACTCCATACTAATATTATAAATGCGAAAGTGTGTCTGTCTGTCTGTTAACTCTTCACGCCCAAACCGCTGAACCGATTTCGCTGAAACTTGGCATGGAGATACTTTGAGTCCCGAGAAAGGTCATAGGATAGTTTTATCCCGGAAAATGTACGGTTTCCGTGCGATAAACTAATTTTGGCGCAACGGAGTAGCGGGCTTCCTCTAGTAAAACTATATCTTTTCGGAAATGTTTAACATTTCGATACGTCAACCGATCACCGCAGCTGCTCAGAAGCTGTTTAATTAATAATTTCCGGTTGAACAGCCGACCGTCAATTAATGAAATGGATAAGTTGATTGGATATTAACATACTCTTCATGGAAATGGTAACCACAGTTTCATATTATGATGATTAAATCAGTTTTTAATACTTTTTTCTCAATCTGCAACTACTATAATGGCTTGCTCTAATCTAAGACTTAAGTCTTTTCGGCTTTTATTTCTACTTCCGGAAACAATAATTATGTTTTCCATAAAATACATTTTTTGTACCTATTTTGTAAGATATCAGTTATCACAGGGAATTAATGTTCGAGTAGTTACGTAATACTCTACGTAAATGCGATTTTTGATATTAGTATTTTTTCACTTTATCTGTTTTTCTTTTGCGGAAAAACTATAATATAACGGAGTTTGATGACAATGTATTTGATAATAGTTTTATCTCTCTTGTACATAGTCTACGTAGGCTACTTTTATCTCAAAATAGTTGAGTGTTACCGTAGAATATTAACGCTCTTACAGTCGTGGCCAAAACCTAAAAGGCGATGATTCATACATTTCTCTCAATAAAAGCGAATTTACCGTGTCGACTGTGCATTTGTCTTCCACAGGTGCGATGCAATAACACGTACAGTGATAAGAAAATCGCCATTCCAATGTATTGTGAATTGTGCCGCTCTGAATTGTAAAATTGCACAAACAAAGCAGTTTATTAACGTTAAAACTGTTGACGACCTCTGTGGCTCAATTGGTTGAGTGTGTGGCAGCTCAAGCCGGGGGTCGCGGGTTCGAATCCCGCCGACGGAACAAAAAAGTTTTCAATGTTCCCGGGTCTGAATGTGTATTAGTATTATATATTATAGTATTAAATATGTGTATGATATAATAAAAATCTTAATAAATAGTATAAAAGTATTGAATATATTTCCGTTGTCTGGTACCTGTAACACAAGTCCTTCAGGTACTTAGGACGGGGCCAGACTGACGTGGTGTGAAGCGTCCATAGATAATTATATATTATTATTCAGAGATGGCGATTCGTAGGTTCATCGACCGGTGTATTTTTTTTATAAAATAAGGTGGCAAACGAGCTAATAGGTAACCCGATGGAAAGCAACTAGCGTCGCCCACTTGGAACCATAGAAGAGCTACAGGTGCGTTGCCGGCCTTTTAAGAGGGAATACGCTCTGTTCTTGAAGGTTTGCAGGTCTTATATACCGCTGGCAACGGAATGTTGGCCTATAATATGTCAGTTTCTGGCCTATATGGTGTTACCTGCATTCAGATACGCTGCTCCTCGGGTTTTTTAGCCTGATAGATATTTCCGGCAATTTATTCGCACATAAAAATCTGTGCATGTGCATCTGCAAAGAACAATTTTTACTATGCCATTTTGTCGCAGTAAAAATTTATCTTTTCTGGTTCTGAAAGTATATCCACGAATATCCAGATCAACTCATCACTTTGATCCTAAAGTAACAGAAATGCTCACTTTCAGAGTTATGATATTAACTTTTAATAGTACCTATCCCGGATAAATTGATCACGAAAAGCAATTACTTTAGACCTGTAACCGCCAAGGCACTGGTAACAAAATGATTGATATTTGCGTTGCTCAAAAACAGCGATGTAATTTTTTACAACTAAATCGATACTTAATATTATAACAACGAAAGTGTGTATGTCTTAATATTACTTCTTCACGTTAAACCATTGAATCGATTTTGTTGTTTCATAATATTATGGAGATACTTCGAGTCCCGAAGAACTTGATACGCGAAAGGACATAGGATACATTTAAATAAATAATAAATGAATATCGCAACAGAGTTGCAGGCATCATCAAGTACAAAAATATCAATCTATCCGCCGACTAAATCCAAACCGTACAGATAGCTTCAGAACAATATATGCGTACAAAATAGTTTTCCAATATCACAGTTTTGATCGGTGTGGGGGAGTTTTCATTAGTTTTTCAATAAAGCCAGCCCGCCGGGATCTGAAATAGAATTAATGTGGCTTCAATAGTCAGAAAAACTTTGTTTCAAAACTCGTCAGGGCGATTCAGATGTTAAGTAAGACTTGATTTATTCCCGACATGAATTGACCCAATTTTTTGAGTCCTGATTAGTGATTCAGAGTTTAAATTGCAACGAATATTAGTTAGGGAAAAAGTATCAGCTGTACTTCTGTCTACTGAAATTATATTATTATGTTCAAATTATGTTATGAGAAAACCTTATGCGTTAGGTCTTAAAGTTGGCTTGATGGATGGCGAGCGATTTAACGAATGTGTAGAGCGTCAAAATTGGTAATTTTCGCCCATGAGTTATGAATGACTTATGACTGACTGCGTCGATTTTGCGTGCCATAGAGATCTTTTTGCAAACACTAGATACTTTAACCACTGAATCAATTTAAATGAAAAAGAAACGAAAAAACTTGAGGATAGTTTTGTCACGGCGGAATTGACGATCTATGTGCGATCTATATACGTCATTTTGTGGATGAAAAAATTTGAAAACCACCTCTAAGCCAAAGGCTATAGAGAAGTAACATAATACAAACCAGTGCAACTTATTTTAGTTAGAAATTTTTTAAAATACTTCTTGAAAAGATAGTTCAATAATAATTATGAATTATTAGCTAGGTACCATGCTACGTATAGCTACATAATTAATATAGTGTAATATTTGTTTGCAAAAACACGCATCAATGTGCTCGGCTCGTAACAATGTTTTACTCAAAATGAAAATATTATTACACTCATGTTCAAGTGGAAAATGTTGTAAGATGTTTGATAAAACGGAAGGGAGCTGTAATCGGATATGTGTGTTAACATGACGCGTGTAAGGCCATATGCAGCTATTTTGAAGAGTTATTGTTTTTAAAGCTCATAGCATCTGATACTAATATTATAAATTATGCTTAGCACAAACCTACGCGTCAGTGACGGAGCGTCGAGTTGCGTCAAGTTGTCAAATGTGTTTTTTGTATATAAAACTGACTGAAATTTGACAACTTGACGCAACTCAACTGACTCTACACTCCATCACTGACGCGTAGGTTTATGCTAAGCTAATGCTTTAATAAGCTTAAGAGTATCTGTCTGTTACCTGTTCACGCCATAAAGTTAATATACTGTTACGTGCTAGGGTTCGATGATTCGGAGAGAAAGACCTGGTGACTCTCTTGAAGACTTTATTCACAAACACTAGCTCACACTAATCACTAAGTCCAAACACTAAGCACTATCACTGTCACTCACTAGTGATCACTTGTTCTCGCTTCGAAGTCGCCTCGAAGATCGCTCAAATGAAACTGAACTGCTGGGCCGTCTACCTGCGCTTATTTATATGGGCAATCGAGCCCTAGTCTGTACATTCGCTTAAACACGTAAACAACCTTGTTTACTTGAATCATTTGTTTACGCAAACATGTGTGGAATGTTCGAGCATACAATCGTATTCTTGTATCGATTAGAGAATTCGTCTGCGTTTTCTCTACATGTTGCGCTAGCTTGACGCTAGATGGCACTATGTGTCCTTTTACCTATTGGAATAGAGCAAAAATCTCGAGCTGTCAAACGAAACCAAAATTGGTTTTCATCTGTGTGAAAAATATGTGTACGTTTAGGGAGATCGCACAAAGTCTGTCGTCTGCGATCTCCCATACACTTACACAAGCATGATTGAACATAAATTCTATGAGATTAAATTGTCAACGTTGCGGCACGTGCCGACTGGACGTCAAATTATTATTATTTTTAACAAAAAATTAAAACCGACTTCCAAAGTAAAAACAATAATAACATTAATATGAACTAAAAAGTATTAAATAATTTTTACTATCTAATAGTGCCTTTTTCCGAATTCGGCTAAACCTCAACTATTTCTGTACTCAATCTTCATTATTTTGAAGTCGGTACCAGATAGCTGAATCTTCAGTCCTCTGACAGAATATTTGAAACTTTTGGAACAGGCACCGACTTCAAAATTATGAAGATTGAGTACAGAAATAGTTGAGGTTTAGCCGAATTCGGAAAAAGGCACTATAAGATAGTAAAAATTATTCAATACTTTTTAGTTCATATTAATGTTATTATTGTTTTTACCTTGGAAGTCGGTTTTAATTTTTTGTTAAAAATAATAATAATTTCACTCTTTTTAGTTACACTTGTACGTAAACCTTCGCGTATAGTTTACGTATTTTATTACAATTTGTTAAGTGTTGAGATTTGTAAACTTTATATTTTCTAAGAAAGTTTAGTTCCGCAATTCAACAACAGATGTCGTTGTTAAGCATTTGCATCGCGGTATCGCTTACTCGACAGCATTTGATATAACTAATTCGCTACAATAAATTTTTTCTTCTCGCTCACACTCACTGTTTGTCTTGATTGATATTACGCCAGAGGGATTAACGTCCCAGGGTAACCCTACAGAACCATAAGACCAGTTTTAGGCGTATGACGTCTTTTCTTTACATTAAGAGTCACAACTCACACTCACAAAATAATATATAATAAAACAGTGAAGTGAACAGTAGTTAGTAAAGTATTCGATCTGTATAATATAAAGTAGTAAAATATTCGATCTGTCGTCTGTCGCCACGCGCCGCCCGCGCGACACCGTCGCCTCTGCAGCGCCGACCGCCGTGTATTAAACAAACAGGTGTTGTTATGTAACAATACATAATTATTATTACGAGTTAGTATATCCATACCTATGCCTTGTACTACTATCTATTCTGTGCCATGAGACATTGGTGACCTTAACACGACGTGGTAATGATGATCATGATTATGATTATCATGATGAATATTAATTGCAAAGTAGCATATGCTTTCTGTTCTTAAAACAACGCCGAAACTCCCAAACGTGTATCTATAAGGAGTCAGGAGTTCTCTCAGCATCTTCGAAACCATGGTATACCTTGACCCAATATTTGACTTTTTTGTAGCATATTCTTAGTACACTTCACATAAAACCAAAATCACCATATGTCCATATAAATTTCGAGGAGTTCCCTCGATTACTCATGGATCCGATCATCAGGTCACCACTTTTGTGAACATGGTACCAAATTGGAGTGAAACCTAATACAACAAAACAAAAATTTCGAAAATCGGTTCACAAACGGCGGAGTAATCGTTGAACATACAAAAATAAAAATAAAAAAAATATCCACAGCCGAACATAATATAACCTCCTCGTTTTTTGGAAATCGGTTAAAAAAGAGTGCTGCTGTCATGTATCACACGTCTCTGTTTACCACGCGTGTTACTGATAGTGGCATCTCTCTTGCTCAGGCCTTTGTTTCTCTATTCCGCTAGGTATATTAACTTTATGGTTCATGCCCAAACCACTGAATCGATTTTGTTGAAATTTGCTATG
This sequence comes from Polyommatus icarus, assembly GCA_937595015.1. Taxonomy (NCBI): domain Eukaryota; kingdom Metazoa; phylum Arthropoda; class Insecta; order Lepidoptera; family Lycaenidae; genus Polyommatus; species Polyommatus icarus. The sequence continues at coordinate 6,469,341 of OW569322.1, read as the reverse complement.
GGAGTAGTCGCGAGTCCCTGGAAAGAACATAGGACACTTTTTGACACAAAAATGTACGGTTAACGCGCGATAAACGAATTTTGGCGAGCATCATCTAGTGGTTCCCAACCTGAGGGTAATTATCCCCGCGGAGGTAAAATAGCTATTCTTAAGGGGTAACAGAGGTGGTACCTAAAATAAATTAATTGGCAGAAAAAAATTATAAACTCTGTACATTTTGGAGAAAAACAGCTACGGAATACCCTATTATTGCAGACAGAGATCTGAAAATGTTGGTACTCGTACCGTTAGCTACCACTTGTTACTCTAACAGGCTAAAGGGGTAGCAGCTCTAAAAAGGTTGGGAACCACTGATTCTAGCATAATGTAAAATTTGTTTTGGGATAGGTAAAATATTTTGAACTCGTAGCAGGACCCACGATTGATCAACGACACCCGAACAGAAGATATGGCCGTCGCGCGTCGGCGTGGCATAGAAGTTGGAAGTTACGTCCTCACTCTTTCGCGCGGTGAAAATATACGCCTGCTTCAGCTGTTTCGTTATAACTTTTACCGGCACTCTCGGATTGCAACCTGTTTTTATACCTACTTTATTTCCAGCCTATTACTCAAGCATAAGAGCCATCAATAGACTAGTTTTAAACAAAGGAATGTGATCACCGTCTATTATTAAAAAGGAAATGGACATAAAAGAAATCCACCAAGAACCGTACAATCAATTACATATATATGTCGGATGAGTCAATAGTACGGAAGTTATTTGATGAAACGCAAACGTCACAATATGGCGTTTCGACGGAGTCTAGTCTGAAGTTCGTGCAATCGACGTGGTGGGGCGGTGGAAGGGGACGAGCTTGGCGTCTGACGTCGAGCGACCACTTCTCTACCAGTCGTTGTGCGGAACACAAGTCTAGAAACTGTCTAACGTTTCGTTATAATCTGTGACTCTACCTAGTGATTTCAAAAAGTCATTAATTATAGTGAAAGTGACTTCAATATAGTGAAGAGTGATATTCTGATTTTGTTATTTAATTTTCCTAATAAACGTTTTAATCAGTTGTTTGTGATAAATTAGTCTCCTTGCTGCTCGTTCCATCGCCTATAAGCAATGTCGGCCAACGATTCCGGACCATCTAATTCTTCTGATCCGATATATAAAAGAAATCGTTAAATTCTAACATGAGGTTTGATATTGGTGCAGCGGTGATTAGAACGCACAATATTCGTATCGATATTTAGAATTTGAACAACTATTATGTGTTAGGTTTTTATGATGAGACTCTGCAAAATCTGTGCCTTATCTAACTAGATGACGTCTGCAATACGGTTGCGCCAAAATTTTATCGAGGTGGGTACATTTTATTCCGGGATAAAAAGTATCCTTTGTCCTTACCCGGGACTCGAAGCATCTCCATACTGAATTTCAGCAAAATCGGTTCAGCGGTTTGGGCGTGAAGAGGTAACATGCAGACAGACGGACAAACAAACAGACTGGCAGATAGACACACTTTCGTATTTATAATATTAGTATGGATATTTTAAGCTACCGGTATAATAGCCTGTAGCTAGTAGGTAAAGATCAATTGCTCAAAACATTATAATCTACTATTCGTAACTCCATAAAAACAAAATCAACAAAACCCAATAAAACGGCAGCTCAATATCTGCTAGATCAAACTGTAATAATTTCGGATAGAACCATCGAAATCACTTGTGAAACCGAAGTTCCGAAGTTCCGAAGTACGAAGTTAGACGGAACTGTTATTTACCTATTTATGGAACTTCTGTCCAATCAAGGGGAGAATAAACTTTTATTTTGCGGAAGTTTCCACGGATTTTCCTTCTATAAATTCATTACTGGTTAATATTTTGCAGATTTTCTGGTGAAAGTTAATAAACGTGTTGTTATTTGTATTCTCTTCTTATATTAAACTCTCATTAATTTCTTCAGAATATTTATTGTGATTGTACTTTTGATAAAATAAGTTTCAATATTAACTGAGAAGTCCATCCATCAGTCTAAAGACTCCTTTTTATGATTGCCATCATGGCTGCCGACTTGATTTGAAAGATGTGCATCGACGGTTGCCTTGGGCGATCGTAGACGAATACTCTACACGTTTGACAATATTGGTCCATCATTTGCCAACGTGGAGATACCCCATAACCTTTTTTGATATCGCGAAATGCTTTCATCCCTGGCATATTGTGGAAATCCGAAGTATGTGCGACTCTCCAGGCGCGAAGCCAACTTACTAAAACCCTATGGCACTACACTCCCCGCTTATGCCAAAGTTACGGGAACGATGGTCGATGAGACCCACCGCAGTTCTGCGGAAAAATATTGTCAAGAAACGCTTTGACTGCGATATATTATGCGGTTGATGATAATAAAAACAATAATAATTTAAAAAATCTAATTGGGTATCATTGATATACACTTTTTGAACGTAGAACCTACAATGATACCATGGGGTCACCCAAGGTGCACTGATTATGATGGTGATGAATTGTTCCAGGTCTATTCGAGACGGAGGGTGTTCGTATACCCGGCACCGCCTGCGATTACCAGTTCGGGAGGTCAGGGAACAGACCAACACACGGCCGCCTCTACAGCCCTCGGTACCCCTCCGCGTATCCTAGCAACGTGAGGTGTTCATATCACTTCCATGCCAGGTGAGGTTATTCAATCACTCAATCAATTATTTTGACATAGTGATAAATCAATAAATCATTTTTATTATCATGATAAACAAGCGGTAAACTACCTGATGGAAGCTTTTTCTCTTAGTTTTCTAAAGATGCAACAACAATAATCTCTACTATGTTGAAGCTAGATTGAATTAGATTCGTACTTTTTTAGATCTAGTTTTTAACTGACTTCCAAAAAGGAGGAGGTTATATTATGTTCGGTTATGGATATTTTTTTTTGTATGTTCAATGATTACTCCGCCGTTTGTGAACCGATTTTCACAATTTTTATCTAGTGCCATTTAATTTAAATACCTAAATACTAAATAGTAAAAATGTTTCTATCAAACAGTTAAAAATTCAATTCTTATCTAATCTAATCTAATAAAAATTGACAGACAGAATAATGTGACGACGAAAACGAATTTTATATAAATGCTCCAAAGCACTCTCCTTATTAAATTTCGATCTAATTTTTTTATAATTTTTATAGAAATGAAACGTATACTATGATTTTCTTATATTTCAGACCGAAGGATCGAATCAAAGTGGTTTTTGAAGAAATCTCATTACAGAAAGGGGATATAAGGTAATTCTTTTAAATATTTTATTTTTCTCTTTTTTATTTTCTTAGATTAATCCACCAGAGCTTTATATTTTTATCTCTCCTTTATAGCCAGGGAGTGAAGGGTACCGTTTTAGGGTACCGTAGTCAACCAAGTTTTGTTGATTACAGAACTCTAAAACGGAACCCTAACCAGCTGATGTTTTGTATATTGGTAGATTAATAGTAATTTAATTTAAGAGTAACATTGTCCTACAAATAGAACGATCCATATTTTAGGACGACGAACGATCCATATTAAAGTATGTAATCCTTCTAACTCTGTTAGCTACCACTTTCAAGATTTTTCGCAGATAAAAATACTGTTTGTCTTATCAAAATGAAGCTACTCACAAAAAATTAGCTTTATACTCGTAGTAATAAAAAAAATTGTTCTAGGGATCCCTGACTATAATTAAGGGCGAATCCAAACGAGCGTAATTTGTAAGTTGTGAGTCGCAGAATTTCGATTCGGCAGAATTCTGCTGCATTCAGTTTCATACAAAAGTCCTGTTTGATTCACATGAGCGTAATTTTGTGAGTTATGAAATTTTGTATGAAAAGATATTCTGCGACTCACAACTCACAAATGACTCTCGTTTGGCTTCACTCGGCGGTTTTGGCCCATGACTAAAATTGGAATATACTGTAAAATGTCACTAGAATGACAAATGATTTACACTTCTGTATCAACCAAGTGATGTTTTGCATGAGGCTCGGCTTTACGCTTAGTGTCTCGAACTCTCGAGCACCACCGAATTGACGCTGGAAAAAAAACATTGCCGCCGAATCGCTGCCGAACTTACACCCGACCTGTAAGTTCGGTTGTACGTTATAACGCGACATAATTTCGGTATGGTGTGTATCACTCATCAGTAATTTAAAATACATTGCAGGCGTAATCAAGCCGAACTTCGGCCGAGTATTTTCGGCCTAGTGTGTCTAGACACTAAACACTTGCGTCATGTGGAGTAACATGAGCATTTTTTCCTCTATTATACTTTCATATCTACGCTTCTATGACAGTGTGATCAACGCGCTAAAACATCTTTATATCAACCTAATTTCAACTCCGAAGTAATTTTCCTTGCAACAAACAAGAACACTAAAAATTAAAGCCTAATTGCAAAAACCCAATCTAAATTGGACATAATCACGAAATAGCGTAAACTTTGTTAGCGAAAACCAGGAAAATATTTTATGGCTGAAAATCAACGGTTGTTTACATTGTTAACTATAAACCGCAATAAGGTTTGTAAAAATAAACTGGACTGGAAAATTTCGCGCCACATTGTCAGCGCCGACACAAATTGGATTACAGGTTTTGATACTTTGTACATGCTTTAGGGTTCCGTATGGAAAAAGTATTTGATATTAGGGTCGATTCTGACCGCGACGTGTAGGTGCATTTCTAAGTTTGTACTAATTTGACAGACTTCAATTGCGTGAAACGTTATGCAAGACATATTGAAATCATTGACCCTTAGGGTCAATTCAGACCACAACATCATGACGCGTAGGTGCATTTTGTAAAATTTTACTGATTTGACAATTGACAGATCTCAATTGCGTGAGACGTCTTGTAAATCTGTCAAATCCATACATTAGAAACGCATCTACGCGTCGCGTTGCGGTCGTTCTAATGCCCGGGACACACGAGGCTAGTTTTTCAAGCTAGGATAGCAAGCTAGTTTTTTACCAAACTGTCCTGGCTTGCTGACCTAGCTTGGAGCATGCTAGTTCTGTTTTACAAATGAAGATAGTTTTGTCCACACACAGCCAGAAGTACTAGCTTGCTAGCTTACTAACACTAGCTTGCTATCCTGGCTTGAAAAACTAGCCTCGTGTGTCCCGGGCATTACTGTAAGCATGTGCAGTGATGGTAGCGTCGCGTCTGTGGTAGCGTCCATCCAACCATTTTTGGCATTTCACTGGTCATCACCGAATGCACACTGCAATGACAAGTATTAATTTTGTATTGGTGTTTAGCCCTTGTCCAATATGTTGAAGGTTTAGGCACAAGACAGAACATTGTTTATCTATGTCCTATGACATAGAGCGAATCCAATAACGAATCTCTGTAATTTTTATCTGTAACCACCACAAATCTTCTTTCACCTCCAATACTTTTAATTTTAAAAAATCAACCTTCAAAACATTTCAAAAATAATCCACAAAATTAAAAAGTAACACGGAACCCTGATAACAATTCGCAAAACACAATTGACAGTTTTTTGGCTCGCTGTCCGTACTTTGTGTTCTCTAAAATATTTTCGGAAGAATGGGATGTGAAGGCTAGATTTGATCACAGTATTTTTTCCCATCGAAATGGTTGTACTTTGGTTTTCTTTGTGTTTTTGGGGTTTGTAAACATTTGGGTTACATGGAATCGAATTCACTGTTACAAGTTACTATACGTCTTGTACATACGTCTATATGGTCAACGGTAAAATAGTATATTGTATAGTGTGACTATCTATACAACCTATATACTCTATGTATACAGGATTTCAAGAATTTGTACGTACGTGTACCGGGAGGAAAGATACGTCTTGACACTTTCATGAAAAAAAGATTCGCCATCTATGCAATTTTTTCTAGAAAATAATTTTTGTTTCCCAAAGTTTTTGGATGCCCACACACTGTAAGGAGTAATTGTGATTTTTTGTATGGCCTCTGACCCCAAAAATTCTACAAAAATCTATAATTTTGGCCTGTTTTATTGTATTCAAATTATTTGGTATGAAGACACACAGTTTCACAGTTAAAAATAATAGTACAAGACATGGCAATGATTTTTTATTTTAAAATTCAAAGTTTTGCACTACAAATAGTAGCAAATAATGATAAAAGTTGTAACCTTAATACACTAGAATCTAGAGTCTAGAGACTAGCACTTAGCGCTATAAAACTCAGTCTCAGCTCAATTTCAATTTAAACTTGGTTAGTTTGCAAATGAAGATTGACGAATTTCCGCTCGGAAATATTTTCGACTGGAACTTGGTGACAATTACAAAGCTTCTTTAGGCATTCTTTGGTAATATGGATTTTGGTTTTCTAATCAACATAATAATATGACGTTTTATATCCCAAAAATTAACAGCGACCATAATATAATATTAAGAAAATCTCTTGCAATTGGTTCTTCTTTTCCATAACATTGCATGATATTGTATTTATTGACTTATATATTGTACGAAAATCTTGATAATATTATATTATACGAGGTAGGTAAATACTAAACATAAACAAGGGCAGAAATATAATTGGCGTTATACAGTTAAATTTTTTACAGGAGTTCACGTTGATTGGTTAATGTTTTGACGGAATCCAATAAAAAGAGCGTAATATATACATCCAAAGTATCCGTATCAGAAGTGAAATATTATTATTTCGATCCCCTTTTTCAAGACGCGATTTTGAAATTTCACTTTTAGGCTCACTATTTTATACCGGCGCGGAATTGAATGGAAGCGACTTTTTGCAACGAAACTGTACATATACACAATAAATAGTATAACCTTCGATCACTTATATATTATGTGATCGAAGAGTATAATATAACACACAAATTAATACGAGCCAAAAAAAATCGACTCGCGCCTTCAGCGGATTCTCCGGTTTTTCTCGAATGAGGCAAAATTGAAGGTTCCATACTATTCCGCGGCGGTGTAAATAAAAATGTTTTACTTTAAAACTTATGCCAAAAAAAACTTAGAAACCTTTAATGCAGTTAATTTCAATTTGAACAAAATGATTGTAAACTATTCCGCGCCGTAACGGCGGAATGGGCTCGTCAGATCGATAGTATCTGGTAATTAAATGATGAGCAGCGCTGTTTAATTAATGAGCTGGAGTAACGCCTGATTAACTCGCGCATTCGCCGCTGTATTTTAGAAATCAGTATAATTTCCCTAAATTCAGCGCCCACAATGTAACGATAGTTTCATTGTAGATGTTACCTGCCACTTTGTTGCTGAAATTATTTTCTAAACCTAATACAACAAAACAAAAATTTCGAAAATCGGTTCACAAACGGCGGAGTAATCGTTGAACATACAAAAAAAACCACAGCCGAACATATAACCTCCTATTTTTTTGGAAGTCGGTTAAAAAACTGCGATGTGATACCACAAAATTTTGAACCATCCTTAATTTTGTAGGTGTACCCAATTGAGTACAGCGGCGGTAAATGGGTTAACCTGAAGAAATAACAGACAGACGAACAGACACTTTCGTATATTTATAATGTTAGTAAGGATAGATAAAACAATACGTATACTATACTGTACTCGGCGAAACATGGCAGCTGTAGCGGTCATAGACTGTTTGTCAAAATCTTGTGCATTTTCTGTATAAGCCGCGGTTTATATAGATTGTATAGAAAATTACAAGTATTTGACAGGGAGTCAATGACCGCTACCCCCATGTTTCGACGAGTACAGTATATATATTTTTTATAAGCCAATTTGGCGGTGATATCACAAACACGGTCAAAACACGACACTCGCTAATAAAACTGACAATTTTAGCTATATATCCCAAATTATCCAAACTTGTATAGAGAACTATGAACTTTATATAATTACTGAAGCGAACTTTATAATAAGTTAGGTCTAATTCGCGCGAAGTTTTGTCTAACGAAACATCGCTGGGAACTGTCCCGAGTTAACATTTCCGTTAAAATTGTTAATTGAGATAAACGTACTGTAAAGTCATGTTTGATAACTTTATAGCACATTTGTCTCGAGAGACTCTAATAAAGTAATGAACAAAAATAAATGAATCATTGTAGAAGTTTAATAACAAATAATATTTACACGAAAAATAATTTATTGAAAGTTAAACGAAGAAATTGGTATCTATAACTAGAGGTATTTTTCCTTTATTTCATTAGCTTGTTTCTCTTCATTAGCATATTTTCAATTTAAGTGTATTATGGCAAAACAACTTTCCCAGGTTAGTTTGAAATAAATATAATATAATTATTTCTAGCTTAAATGTAATTATTGAGAAGTTAACGTAATTACATAGCATTGAAGTTATAATTATAAAGCCTAGAATTAATTATATGAAATTAGTATAGTAGCGAATACTAAATAACCTGTAGTAACATATTATTATAATATACGAATGTATCGTAATTAATTGAATTTATGTTATTATATTTCCAACCCTTAATACCGCAATATTGTTTTAGAGTATAATTTAATTATAATTATGACCGGAACAATAGTTTAATCAAATGGAATGACCTGCGACCGAACGAAATATGTTAGTTAAATATCATGTGTATATTATACACCCTTAAGTATTTTTTAAACTAAGTTTAACTAATTCATAATATATAAGGGTGTATAATACCAGAGACAAGATTTATATTATTATTATTGGTCCCTTTAATATGTATTACTTATAGAGATCGCTTTAAAAATATAGCAGCGCGGAAAGAGTAACTTTTTTTCAACTTTTGTTTGGGCCCCCCTTAATTATTAATTTTATTTAAATTTTATAATTTAATATAAAAGTAAGTACACATATAATTGGGATTTTTGTGAAAATTTATAGTGTCTATAATTATAATTATTGCTATTATGGATTACGAGCCAAAAAGACCAAAAACATATCGTTTCATGTATGGGAGCCCCCCTTAAATATTAACTTTATTTTGTTTTAGTATTTGTTGTTATAGCGACACTAGAAACACATAATTTGTAAAAATTTCGGAAGTCTAGCTATAGCGGTTCTTGAGTTACAGCCTGGAGACAGACAGACAGACGGACAGACATCGAAGTCTCAGTAATAGGTTCCCGTTTTTACCCTTTGTACCCTAAAAAGTAATTTCAGTGCTGGTACTTTCACTGCGCACTGTGTGTGGGGGGGGGGGGCTCATATACACCCTGAAGTATTATCAGTTACTTTTGTTACACCTTGTATCAATGTACAGCTAGCATGATTTCATCCTATAAGCTACTAAAGCTGAATTACTCATGATTTCATCCTATAAGCTTCTAAAGGCTTACTCTACGGTATATTTATACTCTGATAAAAGCTCCTTTTGTGCTTTACGCCTTTAACTAAACCTTCTTTTCCAGTTGCCTGCGGCGCGCGGACATTATCAAAGTGTTCGACGGCAGGGACGCGACGGCGCCGGCCATCGCGATGCTCTGTAATGAGCTTACCGGTGAGCTTTGTGAGCTTTTGTAGCATTAGCACTTAGCTTTTGTACCTATGAAGAAAGTGTAATGCTACTTTTTCTCCACGTGTAAAAACACGTATGCGTGTTTTTTACGAAATTATTGAATTTAACGAAGCTTTGCATTTTAACCGACTCTTAAACCCAAGAACAGCGGGAAACCTAAATACCTGTTTGGCAGATATGTTGAAAATATATTTTTTTCAAGATTAAATTAATATTCAACACGTAGTCTTCTAAACTGCTACTACCATGAATCGCGCTAGCGAAGTTTACAAAAAATAGCGCGTCTTGTTTAAACGTATAAAATGACTTCAGCGGGCTTCGGCCTGCGCCCAGCATAGCACGTCTCTCGAACGGAAGATCTTCCTTTAAAGCGTTTACACATTCCAACAAGTCTTACTTCAGCACTCAGAGACGAATGTTAATTACTTTATTACCGTATTTGAACGAAAATATTGTCATAAGCTAGTCATAAGCTATACATGATAAAAATAAAGTTTAAAAAACTAAAACCCGACTACTAAAACGCGCTCTAAAAAGTATGAAACAAGAAAATAGTTTATAGGGATATGGAAATGTTTAAAGGATAGCCGTGGTCGTATGTATGCCCATTTATTATCTATAATTAATGAATCTGTTTTGCTATAATAGTAGGTGGCATACGACCACGGCTATCCTTTAAACATTTCCATATCCCTATAAACTATTTTCTTGTTTCATACTTTTTAGAGCGCGTTTTAGTAATCGGGTTTTAGTTTTTTAAACTTTATTTTTATTTCCATTATTTTGGGGCGATAAATTTCTTAACCTTCCCAACTCCTCAAATGATCTACGACCATATTAAGAACATTTTATAATTTATTTGTTTCTAGTGAGCAAATGAAATTGTAGTTATTTATTGTTTCACTAGCTGTTGCCCGCGACTCCATCCGCGTTAGCATAGCATAATAACGGAGATGGTTAATTTTCCCCTTTTTATGGTCCCTTACTCAAAGGGTAAAAACGGGACCCGATGACAAAGATAAAATATCAGCCTGTCCGTTTGTCCATATCCAGGCTGTATCTCAAGAACCACGCTCAACACTAACTAGGGTGAAGGACTACATGGTAATTAAATGTTACTCAAAAAGTATATCTTTAGTTTAGGATACAATAATTTCACTTTCAATTTATAACTTTGCTCCTGAAACAGGACAATTAAAATTCAACACTAACGACACGATTACAATTTCAGGAGGGGGGGGGGGGGTTTAAGATACTACATGGTAATTAAATGATACTCAAAAAGTATATATTTAGTTTAGGGTACAATAATTTCCAGCGCAGGGTGAAGGTATATAATTAATTGTTGTTTCATATTGTATTGAAGTGATATCATGAATTCATGCAATAATCAGGTGATTGCAAGCAAACCCGAGGGAAATACCTAATAAAATTTATATATTTGAGATGTGCTAACAAAGTTCTTTCATTTGATACCCCACACAACATAGTCAGGAAAAAAAATGTTCTATATTTTAATTGCCCTAGATGGCGCTATAGTAAATTTTACGTAAAGTCATGTAGATTTAATTTAGGGTACAATAATTTCCAGCCGAGGGTGAAGGTATATATAATTAATTGTTGTTTCATATTGTATTGAAATGATATCATGAATTCATGCAATAATCAGGTGATTGCAAGCAAACCCGAAGAAAATACCTAATAAAATTTATATATTTGAAATGTGCTAACAAAGTTCTTTCATTTGATACCCCACACAACATAGTCAGGAAATATTATTTTTTTTGTTCTATACTTTAAGTGCCCTAGATGGCGCTATAGTCAATTTTACGTAAAGCCATGTAGCCTATAACCAGCGGACAGCCGAGACGCTTCCAATAACACCTCAGTTGTCTAAATAGGACAAATAGTTTTAAAGTTACGAGGGAACAGACAAACATCCATACCCACATACATACATACATGCAGGTACACATACATACAGGTCAAAATCATAACCCTCCTTTTTGCTTCGCCGTAGTCGGGTAAAAATATATTTCATAGCGGGCCCCTAGGACCTACAGTTGGACGATCAATTGTTTTATTGCGCAATATCACGTATTGAACAATTTTATTGACCGTCAAGTCCAGGGTTTATATATTTTAAGTTTTAACGCGACCGCCTTTATTGTAGGTGTAGGGGCTGCTGAGTACGTTAGTTTGAAATTCCGTACTATCAACAGAGACCAGACATACTATATTTTCCTTAGTCTATGGTACTATTCAAAGACATTGAATATTTCATTTAACATTTTCTTCTTTCAGGCTACGAAGTACTGTCCACCGGTCCCTCACTGCTGCTGCAGTTCACCGCCAACTCCGCGACACCTGGCCAGGGGTTCGCCGCCACCTACCACTTCCAACCACCGCCGGATTCCACTGCTGCAGGTATTGAGTTGCGGGGTTTATGCAAGGTGTTGAGTTAGTTGGAGAGATAGAACGAGGTATTGAGCTGTTGGTTGTTAGGAAGCTAAGACTTACCTAAGATATTGAATTGGTTGCGGTGGATTCACCAAGCCTAGACAGGGTTTTTACAAGTTTTAGAATTGTAGCGGAGACTTTGCGCGATGCCCGATCTAAGAGGGGCGAGCCGGGCATTTGCCCAGAGTGGCAAAAAATGAGGGGCGGAAAAAATATAGACCTATTTAGCAATCCACCACTCAATTTTGAAAATTCTATGCTAAAACTTATTTCAAATTGGATAGTATATCCTTTTCGTTCCCAAGCGGTCGCATGAGACCGCAAGAACAAAAGATTTCCAAGAATCCGCGATCGAGGTGATATTTTAGTAGATAGGATATTTAAGTAGTTTACTTAAATATTCCCCTCATCATCCCCTAACAAATCTAGCTCATCATTTATATGGTTTTCTGATGTTGTTTAACGTGGGAGAGCCATGCTTCGGCACGAATGGGCCGGCTCGACCGGAGAAATACCACGTCCTCACAGAAAACCGGCGTGAAACAGCGCTTGCGCTGTGTTTCGCCGAGTGAGTGAGTTTACCGGAGGCCCAATCCCCTACCCTTTTCCCTTCCCTACCCTCCCCTATTTCCTTCTCTACCCTCCCCTATTACCCCTTAAAAGGCCGGCAACGCACCTGCAGCTCTTCTGATGCTGCGAGTGTCCATGGGCGACGGAAGTTGCTTTCCATCAGGTGACCTGTTTGCTCGTTTGCCCCCTTATTGCATAAAAAAAAGATCCATAGGCAGATGGCGGACCTACGCATTTTGGTCGCGTCATGTCAAACCCAGATGATAGAATATGACAACTTACATAATGATCCGACCAAGTGACAAAGGTCCATCAACTGACTATGAATCAATTTCTTCGATGGCACCTAAAGGGCGACGAAAATTATCTTTGCCCGGAGTGGCTAAATAGCTAGATCGGGCCCTGATTATGCAAGGTATTGATTGTAAAAGTGCCGGATAAAGCAAACAATCCTGTCGGCTCTCAATCATGTCTGCCGCGCTAGAATTAGATAATGGTACCAACATCTATAATTCCTGTCCTACTCTTTCTTTCTCACTTCTACTGGCACTGCCAGAATAACAAACCATAGTTTTTTGTTATTTGTTTTGCATAGACAAAGTTCTCTCTCCCATGTACAAATATTTAACTAGGCACCTATTAAACCAACATAATATGTACTGCATAATGTACTCGGTTACACACATATGTTCCGGGTGACAATAATATTTGCTGCGCCGAATACATTATGAATAGGAATGCTGGCATGCCTCCAGGCTTGGAGTTAGTCATTCTAATAGCTTATAACTCGCTGTGAGCTATGACGACTTCATACACAGCGGCTTAGTAAGAATTTTCATAAATAACGTGACTTAAATGTGACGGGAGAAAATGCGGTAGACGTGTTTTGTTTGGTCAGGATTCAGGATATTTGAACGCTGTGAAGCATTTGTGTATATATATATATATATATATATATATATATATATATATATATATATATATATATATATATATATATATATATATATATATATATATATATATATATATATATATATATATATATATATATATATATATATATATATATATATATATATATAGTATGTGTGCAGTCATGTTCTTCAGATCATATTTTAGAACAAGACTGCATTCTTGGTTGTTAGTTGTACAAAAATATGGGTTAATACACAAAAAAGCTTAACAGCGACCATATTTTCTACTAGCCTAATAATTAAAATCCTTAATCCCTACACCTTCGTTTTTACAGGGTGATAATAATAGATAGAGAGGGTTTCTTAGATTCGGAAGTGTAATGAGTATTCATTCTGCAGTCTCAAAACGAAATAAATTAGCTGACAAGCCCCCGATATTATGGTACTATTAAAAAGCGCCATCTACGGACATACCTAAGAACTAAATTATGTTACATCGCTTAAAGTTGTTTTTATTATTACCACAAGATGGCGCGTTTTATATAATTTATTTTTAAGAGCTAAGCTAAAATCATACGTTTTAAGTAATTATTAATCTTCTGAAATCTAAATTATTATAAATTTTTAATTCTATGGGTTTTTATGGCAATATTTTGTTGCGTTTTCGCCCAAAAAATATTTTTTTGTGTAAAAGTGACATCTATATTTTTTCTTCCACACCAAATGGAACTGGTCCAACCTGATGACGAAGTAGTTCCTACCCCACCGCTAGATGGCGCTAACTCCTTATTTATTTTTCAGACTCGGATCGCCTGCTGAAGTTGAGCTTCGGGAAAGCCTTCGAATCCCTCGGCCCTGAAGTCAGCGCAACAAGTAAGTGGTCTTACAGTTCTACTTTACGGATATCGAAAATCCAGACTTTTTAAAAACTTTCATGATTTATAGCGGAAGAATGCGACGGGTTTTGTTAAAGTTGAAAACTATAGCTTTCGGATAATATACGAGTATCTTGGATTTGAAGAAAAAAATCGAATTTCATTCTCATCTTGGACTTATGTACATGTTTATAATATTGCTGCTGAAAATTAACAAGAAGTTAATGCTTAAAAGTTGTTTTTTCAATTTTGTTAAGAGCACTTGTTTGGATCTAGGTTTTTTTTAATTAACCCTGGGTTAAATATTAATTATGGGTTAAGAGACGCAGACATGCAAGTGAGCCTTATGCAGGTAAGTACTAAGTAGTCATAATAATTAATGCAACCTATTAACAAGGAATCAGCTATTGATTAAGCTACGAGAGGTTCATTTAATAACCAGATAAATTAAATACACGCAAGTTATACCTAACAAGGTAAATAAACCTTGTCAGCTTACCTTTAATAATATAAAATAAAATGTCATAATAAGTTGTCGCGGCTGTCGCGGTAAGCCTTTAACCAATTTAAATGTCCGACTGATATTTATTGAGTTTTTCAATAAAATCGACGGTCTCTACGTATAAAGCGACATGTCAAAAGTAGTGGTTTTCAGGAGAGCGTTTTTAAGATTTAAAGTATTACTGTTGAATAAAGAGCTGCATTGATGTAATCGTCTAACACGTTCCTCGCAGGAAGAAAAAAGTATTTCATCCCAATTTGCGACTGCCAAATTGACTACAGAACACCTTATCAATTCTATACTAATATTATACAGCTGAGATTTGTTTATTTGAACGCCCTAATCTCAGGAACTACTTATCCGATTTGGAAATTCCTTCAGTGTTAGATAGCTCATTAATTGAGAAAGGCTATACGTTATAAATTATAGCCTATGATTAATAGGAGCAAAGAAACAGGGGAAAATGTGAAAAAAACGGGGGAAATAATTTGAAATCTTAACTTACAAACTCTATTGGATCAAAAAAATAGCCTATAAATTTTTTTAATTTCTAGGTTAATCATGCACCGATGTCACTTTAGATTTTTAATATGAGCTTTTCCGGAATTTTTTTCAAGCCCTTCTTAACTCGACAACCAAGCGATACTGCGTTGTGGAGGGAGTCCATCTATCAAGTGAACAAGGAGTGTTCTTAATAGTTTTTAATTAATTTTGTATGATTTATTAGCGTTTTTAATACTGTTTTATATAAAATAAATAACATTCATATTCATAATTAAATAACTATATATCAGACTTCGCTTTCTATCTGTCGTCCGTTTGTCTATCACCAAGCTATATCTCAAGAACCGCAATAGTAAAAAATTTCACAAATTACGTTATTTTGTTGGCGATATTTAAATATAGTAAAATTAAAATAAAATAAATGATTATTGTGGGGCCTCGTACAACAAACGCGATTTTTTTTGCTCTATATCGATAATGGTAAGGTCAAGATGGTTGTTTATCATGAAAAGAAGCCTCAGCCTCCGTTGCAACTATTATTTCACGTTGCTGATTATTTATAACACTCAGATGCTCATATTTTAATTGAATTTGTGCCACGAGTCCCACTGAAAAAGAACTAAAGTCTCATAATAACTGAACGTAAATGGCAACAAGTATATAAACAATTCGCTACCTTAGAGGTAGAAATGGACATGTACGACATGACGCGGAATGGCGTGTAATTTTCAACGCGGTACAAGACGGTAAGTATAGATGTCCCTATATACAACAGTAAAATCTAATACAACGCCCAACTTGTCCTCATTTACGTCTTTTTATCTTTGGAATTACTTGTGATAGAAAAATAATAATAATGTAGGAATATGCGTCTCATTATACGGAAATACAAGATGCAATAAAAAAATTTTGCTATTTTGGACATGACCTTTTATACGTAGGGACCGTCGAAATGTTTGCGAGAACGAAGAAGTGTACCTTGATTCTACTATGTCACAATGCGACGTTAATGCAGCTGCAGCCTCGTTCGATCCAGTCAGTTTCTCTTTAAAATACAAAATAGTAACTACCTACATGAAAACTACTACAAACTAAGATATATTGTGATTTACGATACCTAAGTATAAAATTTGTGAGAAAGAGAATATCTATTAGAGTTAAGACTATTAGTATAATACTATAGAATATAGATAGCTAACGCAAACTGTATCGAACAAGAAACGAAGCTGAATTTACGTGGAAGAATCAAGGTACTGGAGGCAAAGCGTATACTCTGGTCTAAATACTTTTTTCCTTGCAATATCTTATTTTGTTTCCCTCGGTCGTTTAAATATATCGTACTATATAACCTATTTAAAAGTGAAAAGAAGAGTAGGCATGCAACTACTGGATAGACAATAAGGTGTCTATTAGGGTCAATTCAGACCGTAACGCGACGCGTAGATGCATTTCTTAGCGCGTGTTCAAACCAAACTGACTTTACGCCGCCGATTGTGAGCAGGCTCACTGTGAGCCCCAGTGTGAACGTGAAAATATACGGTACCGAATGTCCGCGCCTACGCCTAGCGTAATGGGGTATTGTCGGTTAGGTGTGAACGAAAAAGTGAATATTATATATGGAAATAAAATAAACTGCGTAACGTTCGCTCACATTCGGCGGTTCACAGTCGGTTTGGTGTGAACAAGGCCTTAATTTGTATGGGTTTGTCAGATTTGCAACACGTCTCACGCAAATCGAAATTGAAATCTGTCAGTTCAGTACAAAGGAAATGCATCTAGTAGGTTGCGGTCTGAATTGACCCTAAGGCATATTCTAAATTCTAATAGTCTATTAAGTACCTCTAGTACAAATACTAAACGTAATATTATAAGAGTGAGACTACGCAGAATTATGACCGTCATTAATTCTCGGTGTGTAAAAATTGTTACATCTTGTTGTTATATTTTGTGATGAGCTGTCTCTATTGTGGCGTGGATTCAATTCCACAACAGCTGTTCGAGGTTAAACGACAATTGACACACACCGATAAGGCACATTAATTAAAATGTATACAAAGGTATTAAAAGTACCATAGATGTACAAACTTCAAGAATTGTCGGAGATAGCTATTTCATGAGTATGGACGCGTAGCTAGTAGCAACAAGCAATAATATACATTAGACACACAATAATAATCCATAGCAATTAGCAATATTATTAAAGTGTGTATCTCTGGTTTTTTTTTTAGATTTTGTTGAAATTTTGTATGGAGATACTTTCGGTCCCGGAAAAGGATCCCAGGAAAGTGTACGGTTCCCGCGCGACAAACGAATTTTGACGCAACGGAATTGCGGGCGTCATCTATACAAATATTATAAATGCGAAAGTATCTCTGTCTGTCTGTCTGTCTGTCTGTCTCGCTTTCACGCCAAAACTACTGAACCGATTGTAATGAAATTTTGTACACAAATAGTCTAAAGCCTGAGAAAGGACATAGGCTACTTTTTAACTAGGAAAAGGGTGTGAAAATGCGTAAATTTGTTCAAATTAAGTTAGTTCCAAAAGTTCATAACCGATGGCGCTAAGGGTCGCCTACATCGCGCTATCGCTTGCTCATAAGTCTTTCTATAAGAGGTGGCACCATCTTGAGTTGGTTTTTTTTTCGGTTCTTTCGATTGTTATATAATATATAATAGTAATCTGCGTTATACACGTTATTTGTGTTACGTAGTATACAGTTTACATCCTCTTTGGTTATTAATTGTTAACTCACAACTCAGTAGTCAGTACTTTATCTAATCAGTGACATAACTTTAAACCTACCAATGATAAATATAGGTGTACCAGAATCTGATGGCAAAAAGTGAGAAAATAAATTGACTAGCAATAGCGGGGTAATAGGAATAAAACATTTTATCATTTTTATTCCTTCAGCGGCTTTAGGCTTATATTGTGTGTAAAACATGCAAATATAAAAATTTGTCCAATCATCAAGGATAGTTTTTGAAAATTTGCTGTCAAAAATTGCCATCAGATTCTGGTAGACCTATAGTTTATGGGTAAAGGCTAAAGCTAAAGTTGTGTAATGGGGGGCTAAATAAGCTTTAAATTTGGTATAAATAAATTTTACTTAATTTAAAAAAATGAAATATTATGTGCACACTGCACAGCTGTTTTTGGATATTATGATTTAAGGGGTACCAGGGTTTTAAAAAGCTTTTAAATTTGACACCAATTTTGTTGACACCGCGCTCTATAAGCTGAAGTCCACGCGGACGAAGTCGCGGGCAACAGCTAGTCTAGTATAACCACAAGCATAACATAAAATAGCCGCTAAAGCACTGCTTTTGAAGTAGCAATAACCAGTAGGGTTTACAAAGGAAACCCGAAAGGAAGCAGTATTGTGTCGACCCTTTGCCGCTGACATGTTACTACGACACAGTTTTCGACTCCGTGATTTCACTTCCATGTATTCTGGACTTTGCAAAATTGCTACTTTAACCTAAGTTTAACATAATATTTTGTACTTTCAAAAGATTTCTGTCAATCTGACCTTAATTGCTAAAAATATATTGTACAAGTAAATGTTGTTATTGAACTAGATAAAAGCCGAGATTTGTGAGGGCTCGCGTCGTCATCTCTTGACAGATTGATGATAACACACATTTAAAAAAAACTATTTTAAAGCACAAATCAATAGGCGTGATAGTTTTCCTGTAAAGTGTAACACAAAATATTCAGGTTGTGGGATATACTAGGGCAGGGGATGGGGAAGGCTTGATCCGGCCCGAGACCATCAAACAAAAATCAAGAGAATATTTCGTATTGTTAGTTGTTAGTAAATAAAAGTTTCATTTAATTACAATTTATAATTTATTTTTTATTCCAACACTTATTTTGTAATATTTGCACAATAAATTAGTGTTTCAGAAAATACATAATATCAATATTTTTATTTCAGTAAGTAATAACTAATAATTAACATAGTCAAAACTGCAACAACTTGGCCCGCCATATACTTTGCTAGGATTATATTGGCACACGAAGGAAAAAGTTTCCCCATCCCTGTACTAGGGCTTGCTTCGCTCGCCCTGACGACCTTTCAGCAAAATCGGTTCTGTGGTTTGGACGTGAAGAAGTAACCGACAGACGGTCACATTTTTGTATTATAATATTAGTATTAAATATGGATGTACCTATGGATTTATTGTTATTTTTAACGCTTAATCCTTTGATCGGGGATTCTCGGAAATTCTATTGTATTCTATTGTTGTCGCGATCACCGGTGCTCGTATGGGGCTTGATGGGTTAATAAATATCCCGAAAAAATATACGTTCCCCGCCCTATAAACGAATGTTGGCGGAACGGAGTTACATCTAGTATTTTATTATTTTACTCGCTACATTATAATCTAACGTTTTTTACAATTTCCCGGACATCTACACCTTCGTAACTCTACAAATGATCACAGTCGATATCCGGGCCTTCATTAAATCCTGTGGCAAACATATTTTACGTCCAACTGACGTTTCATTTTAGTCCAGTTTTAAACTATAAATGACTTTTTGTTGTTATGGCAAAGTTGATTATAAATTCTAGTGTAATTAGAATTCTGATTGCATATTGAAGTGATTTCGGTCGGAGACTGAATGGCCTAATTTAAATCTTACATAATATGAAATTCCCGTGTTGGTTCCCAAGTTCCTAAAGGCTAGACCGATTGTGTTGTAATTTTGTTTTATTTTTGACGTGACAACGTCTTATAATTCGATATGGGCTGCGCGCACGAAAAAACATGACGCAATATGCGCCTTACCTCGCTCTGAGGCGTTCCATTTAAGGCTATGACGTTGTCACGTTCAACTATCTTCAGTAAACCGACTTCACAGACAACCGAGTTCGAGTCGAGTTCGGGTCGAGTTCAAGTCGAGTTCGGGTCGAGTTCGAGTCGAGTTCGAGTCGAGTTCGAGTCGAGTTCGAGTCGAGTTCGAGTCGAGTTCGAGTCGAGTTCGAGTCGAGTTCGAGTCGAGTTCGAGTCGAGTTCGAGTTCGAGTTCGACACAAAACACTACTCTCCAACCGTCTTTTTGAAGTGAAAACTTCTTTAGCGGCGATGAGCACTGTTGTGGGATGGGTAAAAACTGTGAAACTCACGTCAGATTCTCGTGCTGATCGAAAAACCGTAAGACGGTTGGAGAGTAGTGTTATAACTTGTAACATCGAAATCGATTGTTTTTTTTTCGATTATCGATCATTTAAAAATCGATTTTCATAAAAAATGGGTTAAAAATTTAATCGATTGTCAGGGTTTCGATTAATCAAAAAAATCGATTTTTTAAAAATTGGTTTTCATAAAAAATGGGTTAAAAAATAATGCACTACGTTAATAATCAAGTTTTCTCTTCCGCCAGCACTCCCGGAGTGCAACCCGTCTTTTTTTTATTCTCGAAATAACGTTGTAGTATACCAAACAGCGCACAGTCTTTTTTTATGCGCAAGGGAAACCCTTTATGGGTGCCCCGGGTTGGGGGTGTGCCTCAGTTAAGCTGAAGCACCCCGGGGGTACGTGGGACTCCCGGCGAGAAGCGCCAGGCTTACCCACTAAAACCACCTGTGGTTTGCCTTCAGCCGTATACGGAAGGATGTCCTGGATCTGTCTAACACAGGACTCCCTCCACGACCAGCCGGTCTACCTCAAAAGGGACCGAAGTTAGTTAACACTTAGGCAAACTAAGGCGTTCCCCTCGGCGCAAATAGCGCACAGTCCTGAATCGCGCTATCGCAGTTTTTCTTGAGATCGGCGTCTTTATGACAACGTCTGAAATAACTTCAATATTCTCAATAATATTAAACACCATATTATACAGCATTACAATTCTTGTCGGATCGGGTACAATAATATTTCAAACACCATATTGAACAGCATTATAATTATATTTGTCGCCGATCGGCTAGTTACTTCTCAGACTAAAGGTCTGAGAAGTAACGGTAAAGTTTGACAAAGGGCGACATGATGCAACCGCAGACGACTTGTCGTCGCGGCATACTGGCACTATTTCTATGAATAAGTGTCGCTAGCTTCATGTCGCTAGCTGCGGAGGGTATTTCATAGAATTACATAGAAACCAGTAGTGTCGCGAGTCGCGACGACACGTTTTCTGCGGTTGCTTCATGTCGCCCGCTGCCAACTGGCACCTTAATTCACTTTGATAACGTAAAAATTAAGCCTTTATATTATTTTTCATGTAAGATTAAATCAAGAGTCACAATAAATGTCACTTTTCGTCTATCGAACCATAAAAGGGAAATATAAAATGAATTCTGCGCGACAAAATCCTATGAAAGGCTTTAAAATCGAGGTAACATAAAACAAACTCTCATAAAAGCATATTTTAAAGCGGAGTGATCCGAAAAATATCGCGAAAACGTATAAATATTAACAGGCTTAGAGCGAGAGAGCCGGATCGGGCTGTCCCGCTCGCTCACAGGGGTCACAGAGAATACTTGATCAGCTGTTATTAACTCTGCCTACTCAACTATTAAATTTTAATTTTATTTCCCCGGTGTGACAAAACCCTTATGACGGACACTTGTATGTGGAGGGGTTTTAGGATAATCCTCATCCCCATAGATCAGAGGCTTCCAAACTTTGGGGTACGGTCCGCTTCAGTTGAGGGACGCCTCGTTTGTCGGTATTATATCTATAATTTGGTTGTTTTAATTTTTGAGTTATTTAAGCTAGACTTTTTCATGTACTTACCTGTAAATTTAATTATTTTTAAATATATAATATATTTCAAATAGCTAGCTATTCCTAAACTCAGAAGTAAGTAGACGGAAATGTTTGAGAACCTGTGTATTCTATGACTTTATATTTTGATGGAAAAATAACTATTGTAACGTTATAGTCTACTACTATACTGATTTTATTTTGCAAATCTACTCGTATTTTGGCATAAAAAACTGTGGTAGAAAATTTGTCGATAGTATTCCTAAAATCTGTTTCCATTAAGTTCGCAAGAGCAATCTATGTAATCTTCTTTGATTAGTCGTTCATGCAGATTATAAATTGCTTTATTTATACATTTCTATCTTAAAGCAATTTACGTTTTCTTAACTTGCATTTAAACCGATACCAATACTACACTTCTCTACTCTATCAGCTATCATCAGGTAATTCACCTGCTCATTTGCCAGTCTTATCTCCGTGCCGTGGCATATATGGGTCATTTTGATTAGGGTGTGGACAGAGAATTGTTTAGTGACAGCCTTATCTCATTGTGGCCTCTACCTATCTTCTGCGTCCCTAGTACATTTTACCTGTGATTATAATAACTTATATGCTAAGGTTGTCTGTGATACCTGTTGAAACTGTTTAGTTCTGTAAGGGTAAACGTGCGTGTTCTGCACGACCACGCCACAGTATAGCAATATCCCTACAGTAGTGAAACGAATGTACTTGCGCAGAGCAACGGAGGGGTACCCGCGGGGAAGCGGGCGGCGCGGATCCGCGTACACAAACTCGCGGAGTTTGTGTACCTGCCCGCGCAGGGGTGGCGTTGGCGCGTTGTCTACGAGTTTTGTGTTGTAAAACGATAACTTATCTTATAAACAATGGGATATAATATGTGTTCAGTGTCCGGATGTAAATCTGATTCAAAAAACAAAAAGGATTTAAATTTTCATAAATATCGGCTTACAGTTCACACTAATATTGTGTTGGCCTTGGCGGCATTTATTTGCATATCTGTTTTATTGTTTACGTTGTAAGAAGTGTAACATGGAGAGAAACAATAAAGAATAAATTAAAAATCTGTCAATTAACCTGTTACATACTAATTAGTACCTACCTAGCTAGGTACACAGGGCCATACATCAAATGTAACATTTTGACCTTTGGACCGCCCTTACCGCGCACGTTATAAGAGCGAGTTTTGAAGTGCTTCTGTTACACATGACGTGTGGCCTACCGTACCTACCAATTGTTATATGATTAATTGTTGGATACTTTATATATTCCTACTTTATTATTCGTAGATAATATATTCGAATGCGTCTTCATTATTTTAATCCTTCGATAGTGGATTCTCGGAAATCTATTGTTATTTTATTGTATCTTGCTCACCGGTAAGCTTTTGGGGCTTGATGGGTAATGAAATTTTAAAATCCATACTAATATTATAAATACGAAAGTGTGTCTATCTGTATGTTACCTCTTCACGCCCAAACCGCTGGACCGATTTTGCTGAAATTTGGCATGGAGATACTTTGAGTCCCGGGAAAGGACATAGGACATTTTTGTTCTGGAAAAATGTACGGTTCTCGCACGATAAACGAGTTTTGGCACAACGAAGTTGCGGGCATCATCAAGTAGAGAATTGAAATCATCTAAAAATAAAGTTTCACGTAAATATAGATTAAACAGATAAAATGATAACATTACAAGCACAATATTTTATTTTTATTTTATTTCCCGTATCGTGGCAACCCTGGCATATCTGCTCGGTACCTACACCGGTGGCGGCACCGTGCGACATCAAAGGCGTTTCGTTACTGTAGGGATAATATTGCTATACTGTGACCACGCGGCGCACGTTTTTATTACTTTGACAACGTCAATTCGTGCGTAGCTTGTCCATGGGTTGCGGTGGACACAATCACATATTATATTTTCTTGCAAAGCGAAGCTTGACGCACGTGCGTACTCGTAGTCTTTCCGTGCGCTGCGGTGAACTAACGGCTTAAGAAACCCAAAAATATGTTTGTAGTCTGTGTGTCAGTTAAAATTATTGTCTTGAATGAAAAAGTAAACGAGTGTAATATGTACAAATGTAAGGTTAATAGGCAGATGGATCTATGGATCTTAGGGTCACGCTATGTTATAAATTATTATTTGGTATAATCTGTCGACTTAACACCGACCAAAGTCATCCAGAATGCTAAGACCAGAAGTGTAGGTTGCCTTGGCAGGGCCCCGTATAAAATTTTTTTGGGGGCCTCATTTAAGAAGAGGAGGGTGTTTTTATTATTTTTGCTGTCGGACTTTGGGGCCCCGTTTGAAATGGCAGATACGACGGTATCTATGCCCCTGGCTTAGATATTCACTGCAGGCTTTTACCACTATTTATTACTTCTTTTAAAAACGTTTATACAAACTTAAAACCTCAATTCAATTTTATAACAGGCATAAAATTTACTTATTCAGAGACAGACGTTCGGAAACTCAAGGTCGCAAACACGTTCACAGAATAAACTAATGTAAAATGAACACGAAAATAAAATAAACCAGTGGAATGGTGTTGCTCGCCCGTAAATAACTAATAGAGGCTGCAGCTGCATTATACAGGCGATTTTTGGCAGAAAACTATTTTATGAAGCTTTACATTTTTAGAAGTGTGGACAAGTGAACTTTAGGTCAGCATGTTATTGAAAGTAATGTGTTATTATTGGTTATTATTAAATGTTATTAATTATATGTATCTTTGTTATTTTTGCTTTTAAGAATTAAGAGATTAATCCTTCAAGCCCCATACGAGCACCGGTGATCGCGATAACAATAGAATACAATAGCATTTCCAAGAATCTCCGATCGAAGGATTAATACAGAAATAGAGATTTCAGTTAAATAAAATAAAGAATATAAAAATTGATCGTAATTTTGCTTTATCCAAATTAATTATTATTTTTGTCATTCCGTCATTAATGGCTTTTAATATTCATCAATTTCATGATGTTAAGTTATTTGAGGGTTTGATTACCATTGAAAGAGTATCTATTTACATATTATAATAAAATAGTAGGAAAGTCAAAACTGCACATTGATTATTTTTTAAAGAATACTTGGGGCGTGATCAACAATCTATATCGTAGCCAAAGGCATAGTTTTTAGATTTTTGTCTGTTTATCTGTGTGTATGTCCACCGTTCGGGCTAAACACAAAAAGTACTGCATGGATTTACCTCAAATTTTGTATGAATCTAACATGTCGGGTCAACATAATATAGGCTACATAATATTAAATTACGCTATCGCCTACTTTTGATGCTGTAGAGCCTTCACGCAGACCACGTCACGGGCAGCAGCTGGTAAATACATAATAAATATTGTAGCTAACAGACATAGATCAAATTGTAGCATATCGCTTCGAAGCTTGCTACGAACTTCGTAGCACACTGCTACGCGGCTGCTACAGTTCTTGCTACGACTACATTTTAAGGGCGTTCCGTCCGGAGATTCCATAATTGACCGTATTTAAAACCTTATAAACTCATAATCTGAAAGCTACAAAGTTATAATAAAAATACAGCAATAATCTTCAGTATATCAACATTCCTTTTGTCGTTTTAAATTTTCTATTTTTGTTTCTTATACTCATGATATCAGCTTCCAAAGTAATACCAATTTGTTAAAATTCAAGCATACATTCAGCATCTCCTTAGGATTTACAAATTACTTTTATTTGAAACTCACGCCAATAGATCGACAATATCATAAACTACATATTCGCCGTTTTAAATTTTTTTTAGGACAATTTTGAACTAAGATAAGTAAAAATAATAGGGTTTTGGCGCGATCTCGGCAACGCGGCATATGTATGGCCAAGGTCGTTTGCTCGGGGGACGGCCTTAAAGCAATTTTTCAAAAATATTATAAAGCTCTAAATTAATAACTAACTGGAAGATAATTACATAAGGAACGCGAATGTTCGTGTCTGTTATTTCACGCAGAAACTACCAAACTGATTTTGATCAAAGGTATAATATGAATTATGATAGTTATACAATATATTATGTATATAGACAACTGCAGTATATCGATAAAATATATTATAGATATTTTGCTATACATCTTTATTGCATAATCGAAAAATATATATTTTTATGCTGTATAATTATATCTTTATTGCATAGTTAAAAACAACACAGTAGCGTAACACACTTGTTATCGTCTAAATGAAACTTAATCTGAACGGAGTAACTAGAACTTTCATTTGAGACACAATATATTTTGTAAACAGCAATCAAAGAACGTCGAGTGCTATTCAGCGAGGATGAGCTTTCGTACAGAAGCTCAGAGCTTTTGAAATTCGACACTTTATGTATCTAATTAACAAAACAGTAGAGATCTTAATAATGTTGACTTTCTTGAGACAGAGAAGTAAGGAGTAATTTGCAGATTTCAATGTTTTCTTATAAGTTATAATCATTCCATAAAAATACTGTAAGTATGTCTGTCTGTCTGTTATCTCTGAATGCTTGGTTTGCTAAACCTAATTGCATGAAGTAATATAGTTTTAATGACACCATAATTTGATTTTGAAATGCCTTTATACCAACCATTATAGATAAATGAAAATAATTATTCATAGAATGGCGGAACTACGTAATTGGGTTGCGTTATGTCAAGTCAATATACTGCAGAGTGTATAGACCGGCCAGTCGTGGAGGGAGTCCTGTGATAGACAGATCCGGGATTTCCCTCCGTTATACGGCTGAAGGCGAACCGCAGGTGGTTTTAGTGAGTAAGAGTCTCACATACCCCCGGGGCATCCAACCCGGGGCACCCATGATGGGTTTCCCCTGCGATATCAAAAAAAAAATAAATATATATATATATATATATATATATATATATATATATATATATATATATATATATATATATATATATAATACTTTAGAGTGAGTACGAGTTCCTTGTAGAGAGTTCACTGTGAAAGTAGCAGCGCTGTAAGGCCAATTTTTTTCTCTTTTGTATGGGCAAGCGCCCCAGCGTAACGAGTTTCCCTATACAAAAGTGAAAAACAAATTTGGTCTTTCAGCGCTGCTACTTTCACAGTGAACTTTCTACAAGAAACTTGTACTCACCCTCAAGTATTATCATTTAGTTTTGTTACACTCTGTATAGTTATATATCCCTTCGACTGGGCTTGACAAAAGCTGACCAAATTACGGTCCCATGAATTAATTTCTCTGATAGTATTTACTCAATACTTTTAAGAGTCTTCAACTTTTTAAATAATTAATTTTTATAAACAATATCACTTCAATAATTACATCCCACTTCCATCTCTACGCAGACGACTTGCAATTTAATAATTAATTACTTAATTATATACTTCTTAAACGTCCTTCATAAATAGAAATTTAGGTTTCTTTTTTACAAAAATGTTTAAAGAAATTTTATGTTGCTCAGAATTAAATGTAACAGAATTGAACAAAATGTCGAACATTTCGCTGGAAATGTTATGTAGTATAGTGTATGAGTCCGCACATGAAATGGAAGGCGTATTTCTTGAAACTTTACAGTAATAAGATGGCTGCTTGTTAAAGAAAATAATGACGAATCAAAAGTATTGTGTGATTTTTGTTTCAATTTTAAACTAACTATAGAATATTTTGTTAAACTTTTTGTCATTCTCTTAAACTTGATGCTAAATATGAAAAATACAAATATTATGTAGCCAATTATAAAGCTTAAATATGAAGAAGTGACTTTATTTTGTAGAAACCATAAAGTTAATATACCTAGCGGAATAGAGAAAAAAAGGCCTGAGCAAGCGAGATGCCACTATCAGTAACACCGCGTGGTAAAAAGAGACGTGTGATACATGACAGCAGCACTCTTTTTTTGACTTCCAGTCGGCACGTGCCGCACGTTGTCAATATAATCTCATAGAATTCATGTTCAATCATGCTTGTATAAGTGTATACGTACACATATTTTTCACACAGATGAAAACCAATTTTGGTTTCGTTTGACAGCTCGAGATTGTTGCTCTATTCCGATAGGTATATTAACTTTATGGTAGAAACGCAGCTTTCAAATGTAGCCGTAGCAAAATTCGTAGCACATTCGTAGCACTGTGCTACGAAAGATGTATTTCGTAGCATTCTACGTAGCCCTGATAATATGACTAAACGACCGAACTTATGATTAAGTACTCACATACGGTTTTGCTCGATAGTTTTACTCCAAATCGAATAATAATAATTACTGTATGGACCGCAGAGAGCTCGAAAGCCCGCATCGAGCCGCTCGAAAGCTCGCATCGAGCCGGCTCGATGGAATTAAATATATGGATTTAGAATAAAACTATCGAGCAAAGCTGAATGTGTGGACGAAAGCTCCAACCGTGGGTTTTGCTCGACGTGATTGCTCGATCGAGCAAAACCATATGTGAATACTTAAGAGATATTTAGTGATGATTATGCCGTTTTAAAACTGTGTGATAACATTTTGGACGTGTCTAACCGACACCAATTAGTGCGTTCCGATAGCGTTCCAGAAATCAGTCAATCAATCTTTTAACATATTTTTAACCGACTTCCAAAAAACGAGGAGGTTATATGTTCGGCTGTGGATATTTTTTTTTGTTGGACATACATGACAATAATAAAAAGTAAAATTTGACAAGGGTCTTATGGTGCTATTATGATATGTCAGTCCAAAGTGCATCAACTTGGAGTGCAACCGCTGTCTATAAAGTGACACTTTAAAATACGTCCTTAGTTCCCGAAGTCACCGCGCTCCAAAAGACTCTTGTCTTAATTCTATCTTCTAGCTTCAAAGCTGTATTGATATTGGGTCGAATAGTAGAATCATTGCTCAAGCTTGCAGCTGGATCAAAGCTGTATTAACTTCGCAGAATCAGGGCACAGAAGTTAGCGAGTTAAATTAATAGATGGTATCGGTGAAACCTCTTACTAATGAGGCCGGCAGTGACAGCGGTCCGCAGATTAATATCCAATCCCTCAAACTTTATTGACACGGAAATTTACGTGCTGGATATCCACTTTCTAATGTCCTTTAGTTACGATTTAAATGCAATTATAGATGCTTGAATAAGGTCACTCCTCGAGACAAAAAACGCGGTTGTAGTATTATATTATATCAGCGAAGTTGATTCACAGGCAGATCGCGGACTTAGGTAATTTAGTCGCATTATGTCAAACCCAGTCGACAGATCACGACAAATTGAAGATATAGCTCAATCAAATGACGTGGGTAATATCTGCCTGTGAATTAATTTTTTCGATGGTACAAATAGTTGATTTATTTTATTAATGTTACCGTCATAATGCGAAATTGATATTCGTTTGATATAGTTAAATAATAAAATGAAGAAGCTATTTAATTTGCAATACTAGGAATATCAAATAGAACATCTTTGTAACAGGACACTCGGGAGTCGAGAAGGCTATGTAAATAATATCTACCGTTAATTTTGTATTCCTGCGAAGTCATTAAAAGTTATCGTTACTGATTTAATTCTTTGTTTTCAGTCTTTGTAATATTTTCTTCAAATTAATATTTTTAAAGGGTAGTTTTAAGTTAATTACGTGTAATGTATTTTTCGTAGCATTTTAGCAGTATTATTCTCCAGCCCCTATAATGATTTTTTTAAGATAATTTTTATTGGACTTTACTAACTTAAAATTTAGTAATTACAACCAAAAAATATTGGTTGTAAAAGAAGAGAAAAATATAAATTTTACTACGGATACAAACAATAACAATCCTTCGACCGGCACGGCAGTGCGGCGTTGGCAGACTTCAGCACAGTGTTTGTGTGCGTGCGACTAGACGTATGCGAATTATAATTGCATAAGTTGATTAAAAATGCCATGCTTTATCCCGGCATTTCCCAAGTGCCGCACGATTTTTTTATTATTCAATTTTTAAACTATTGTCTTGCCTAATTTTAATTTCCGTCCAGTAGTTTTGGCATGAAGACAATAATATAATACTCACAAATTTCTTTGCACTTTGAGTTGCCCCAACAAATTGATGAGGATTTACATTTTTAACCGACTTCCAAAAAACGAGGAGGTTATATGTTAGGCTGTGGATATATATTTTTTTTTGTATGTTCAACGATTACTCCGCCGTTTGTGAACCGATTTTCGAAATTTTTGTTTGTATTAGGTTTCACTCCAATTTGGTCCCATTTTCACAAAGGTGGTGACCTGATGATGGGATCCATGAGTAATCGAGGGAACTCCTTGAAATTTATATGGAAACATATGGTGATTTTGGTTTTATGTGAAGTGTACTAAGAATACGCTACCAAAAAGTCAAATATTGGGTCAAGGTATACCATGGTTTCGATGATGCTGAGAGAACTCCTGATTCCTTATAGATACACGTTTGGGAGTTTCGGCGTTGTTTTAAGAACAGAAAGCATAAACTACTATGCAATTCATATTCATCATCATAATCATCATCATCATCATCGTCATCATCATCATTACCACGTCGTGTTAAGGCCACCAATGTCTCATGGCACAGAATAGATAATAGTACAAGGCATAGGTATGGATATACTAATAATAATAATTATGTACTGTATAACAATTAACAACACCTGTTTGTTTTCAATACACGGCGGTCGGCGTCGCCGCCCAGCGCCGCCGCGCGGCGCGTGGCGGCAGAAGACAGAATATCGAATACTTTACTAACTACTTTATATAGAGATCGAATACTTTACTACTTTATTAAATTTTAATAGACAAATAGAATTAAAATAAAGTTATTTTAAAAAGAGCATTTAAACAAAACAAAGTCATTAAGTGTCTTTTTAATTAGTTATACTTATTAATCGATAGATGGTGCACTAAGTACCTATCGATTTGAATTCTTGATAACAAGAACAGCTGTCAATAATTATGATAATATTAAATATTATGCTACGCTACATCCTATGCAAGTTTGTACAATTTTTTATCTGATAGATCCTTCGATCGTGGAAAAACGAGACACAATAGCCTTTCTATTGTTTTCGCAATCGCCGGTGACCGCTTCGGGCTTGAAGTATTAAAATTGTTAAATTACTTAGCACAATATGTTCACTTCACTGATAATATTATATTATTTTGTGAGTGTGAGTTGTGACTCTTAACAAATTGTAATAAGATACGTAAAATATACGCGAAGATTTATCTACTAGTGTAACTAAAAAGAGTGAAATTATTATTATTTTTAACAAAAAATTAAAACCGACTTCCAAGGTAAAAACAATAATAACATTAATATGAACTAAAAAGTATTAAATAATTTTTACTATCAAATAGTGCCTTTTTCCGAATTCGGCTAAACCTCAACTATTTCTGTACTCAATATTCATAATTTTGAAGTCGGTGCCAGTTCCAAAAATTTTAAATATTCTGTCAGAGGACTGAAGATTCAGCTATCTGGTACCGACTTCAAAATAATGAAGATTGAGTACAGAAATAGTTGAGGTTTAGCCGAATTCGGAAAAAGGCACTATTAGATAGTAAAAATTATTTAATACTTTTTTGTTCATATTAATGTTATTATTGTTTTTACCTTGGAAGTCGGTTTTAATTTTTTGTTAAAAATAATACAGGAATAGTTTACTGTAAGAGTAACTATAAAATTTGAAACCGCATGGCACATCGCACTCATCACTTTTGTTATAATTTTAATTATTATTTTGTTACTAAAAATCCATACTAATATTATAAATGCAAAAGTGTGTCTGTCTGTCTGTTACCCCTTCACGCCCAAACCGCTAAACCGATTTTGCTGAAATTTAGCATTGAGATACTTTGAGTCCCAGTACAGGACATAGGATAGTTTTTGTTCCAAAAAAGTGTACGGTCCCCGCGCGATAAACGAGTTGCGGGCATCATCTAGTATGATATAAAAGCACTAGCTGTTGCCCGCGACTTCGTCCGCGTTAACATAATATAATAATAAAGACGGATAGTTTTCCCCTTTTTGTGGTTCCTTATACAAAGGTAATTAAAAACGGTACCCTATTTAAGAAAACGTCAAACGCAAATGTCAATAAACTTTCATGTTTCTAACTCAAGAAATGACGGACTTTCACTGAAACTTCCTACCCCAATTTCACCTCCTTGGGGGTAGAATTACCAGAAACGTTTAAATGCGTTACCATTAATTTTAATCAGCAGTCCAAAAATAAACTTTTATGTTTCTAACTTAAGAAATGACGGACTTTCATTTAAACTTTCAACCCCTATTTCACCCCCTTCGGAGTGAAATTTTCAAAATTCCTTCCTTAGTGAGTGTCTACTCAATAAAACGACCCTACTCACCAAATTTCGTGGCTCTAACTTTAACAGTTTTATAATATACTAGCTGTCCCGGCAAACGTTGTTTTGCCATATAAAGTATTTAACTACTTCATCAGTTGATACAAAATCTTACCCCCTCTTTTATTCCCTAAGAAGGGTTGGGGGAATATGTTATAAGTACACCAAATATTAAGTTGAAAAACACAGTAAATAATATGAAGTAAGTTCATTAAAGAAAAAAGTTTGATACAAAATCTGACCCATTCTTTTGTCCCCTTAGGTGGGGGGAAAATTTTTTATACACCAGATGTTAAGTTGGAAGAAGACAAATATATCTACGAAAACCGCATTCAAATCGGATCAGTAGTTTTCGTGTGATGCTGGAACAAACATACAGACAGACAGACAGACAGACAGACAGACAGACAAAAAAAGTAACCACAGTTTTAGCTTCTATAGCGATGTAGTGACACCCCCCGCTTATTATTTTTTGAATATATTTAATGTACAGAATTCTCATTTCTACAGTTTTATTATATGTATAGATAAAAGCATTAAGTTTTTCCTATTTGAACCAAGCCTTGAACAAAATTCAGTGTACAAACGAAAGAAAATAACGAAAAGTACAGAATTCCTCAATAGCCTTTTCAAGATTATTTGTGACATGTCGAAAGTACCGGGAATTTCTCGTAAACATTTTGTATCGATGAATCACATTCACATTTAAAGTATTACGTTTCGAGTATATTAGGTTCGAATAAAGTATTCCGATTCGAACGTTCGAACTACAATATTTGGTTGGTTTGTCAGTTGAAATCATACGACTTTATTAATTGAAAGTTTCGGTTTATTTAAAACATGTCTTGATACCTTCGATGTTATTTACGAATGGTGTATTAAGAGTATGTTATATTAGGAATACACAAAATATAATGAGAGAATTATAATTATAATTTATGTATTCTTAATAACCGTCAGAGAGACTACGCCGCCTAGGACGGAATTAAGGAAAACACAGGGTTGCCCAGGGCCTGTATTACCCTCTCGGCCTCACCGGCTGTATCCACAGGAAAGGCAAGCCAATACGTGTGGAGCCAGGTCGGCTCTGCAGCCGATTCCTGCGAATCTGCCGCTTATTTCAAGTTCGACCCTACTTGCGCTTTACGGAGACCCCGTTCCGGGTTATATTTTGGAGTTTTCCTTCTCCTAGATGGGTCACATTGCTTAGAGGCCCATCTCCCCTTATCGCGAGGCGCTAAAGATGTATGAGCGCTCCCTAGAAGACATTAGTCGCCTTTTACGACACCCTAGTCTTGTCAGGTTGGTGTTATTCTAACGGTTATTAAGAGTGGAGAGGTCACTCCACAACATATGGGCGTAAGTAAGGACGCTAGGGGTCACTTTCGCCAGTGGTGCGCGAGCACGGGGTTGGTTTCGCCATCCGCAATAACCTTATACCTGCCATTGAGAACCCTCGCGGAATATCGGAACGTATTATGGTATTAAGGCTCAATACCACCTGAGGTTTTGTTTCGATTATTTCAGCATATGCTCCAACACTTGCATCCCCAGAAGAGTCAAAAGACCGTTTCTATAGTCAACTAAGCGAAACGATAAGACTAATTAACAAAGGAGACCGCCTCTACATCTTAGGCGACTTCAACGCCCGCGTTGGCCGCGATTTTACTTCATGGCCAAACTGCATTGGTTACCATGGTATTGGCAAAATGAACGACAATGGCCAACGGCTACTGAGCATCGTACAATCACCATCCACCATCAACGGCTACTGAGCATCAACGGATACATGAGTTCAGATACTGACCATTTGCTATGTGTAACAAATACTTTCTTCAAGGGCAGGCTATCACGCAAGGTCTCCTGGGAGCATCCGCGATCAGGCCACTGGCATCAGTTGGATGTAGCACCTTTCAGAACCAAGGATATATTTCGCGAAATTCTCCATACCCGTTCGTTTCACAGCGCTGATTGCGACACCGATCACTTACTCGTAGCAGCTAATATAGCCTTTTCACCTAAAAAGATACATTCAACCAGAGTAATGGGTAGGAAAAGGTTAAATCTTTCTCAACTTCATAATGATGAAAAAATCCGAACTTTTGAGTGCTTAGCTAAAGAAATGCTGGATTCATGGAACACAAGTACACCCACTAGTGTCGAGTGGAGCAATGTTAAGGAGCTGTTGACCGCGAGCGCTGGCGAAGTCTTTGGGCACCTGAAATCCAGGTCTCGGGATTGGTTCGCAGAAAACGCTGAGCATTTACATCCACTGCTTGACTCGAAGCGTGACGCTGCACTGAAACATCGCATGAATCCCTCATTGGATATAAAAAACGTTCTGCGAGCAAAAAAAGCAGCCGTTCAACGAAGTGCACGGTACTTTGCGAACTTGTACTGGAAGAATCTTGGTCATACTATTCAATCTTTTGCAAACAGAGGGGACTTCGGCGGAGTTTACGACGGCATTAAACGGGCGCTTGGACCAATGATAAAAAAGACGGCTCCTCTAAAAGACACGAATGGCAATGTCATAACCGACAGAATGAAACAGCTAGATCGGTGGGTCGAGCATTACACGGATTTGTACTCACGTCCCGTGTCTTTACATTTATTTTTTTTATTTTTATTTATTAACCAAAATAATATAAAATATACATTTTAATATACAGCAACAAAAAACCCTGACAGGTTTGTCTTGTTGCTGGTTCACGCTCCTTATATAAAACAAATTAAAAGCTACATAACCCTCCTGGCAGTCGGGTAAAAAATACTACTACAATTTCTAAACAAATAAACATACAAACCTACATTTTACAGTTTGTCAAGAAAGAGTAGACACAGTACCTACACAATTTTCTAAACGTAATCACTAATCACGCTCAAAAAACGATTCTACCTTTCACATTTTTATCTCGATTTAGTAAGGTTTTCATATTTTATGTTCCAAAATTGTGTAAGTACAGCTCTATTTACATCCAGGAGCAGAACACGGTATGCCTTAACTGGATACTTGGATCGACCTAGACAGTCTGCCGTCGGCGGAGGAATTCAACGTTGCCGTCATTCAGCTCAAGAATGGAAAGAGTCCCGGTTGTGATGGCACCCAAGCCAAATTAATAAAGTTCCAGTGTGTTAGACCAATCCTATACAATATGTTGTATAAATGTTGGGAAGCGGGAAGTGTGCCTCAGGATATGCGTGATGCCAACATCTTCACGTTATATAAAGGAAAAGGTGACCGAGGAAATTGTAACAATTATCGCGGCATATCCCTTTTAAGCATAGTAGGAAAGCTTTTTGGTCGTGTCGTACTATCTAGACTCCAAAAACTTGCAGAACGCGTGTACCCTGAGTCACAATGCGGGTTCCGCTCTCAGCGCTCCACGGTGGACATGATATTCACTCTCAGACAATTACAGGAGAAGTATAGAGAGCAGAACTCTCCCCTTTATGTGGCCTTTATTGACCTTAACAAAGCCTTTGATACGATCAGTAGGGATGTGTTGTACCTAGCACTGGAGAAAATTGAGTGCCCACCTAAGCTCCTGAGCCTCGTTAAATCCTTTCACGAAGATATGATGGGTGCCGTGATTTGTGACGGTTGTATGTCTCAGCAGTTCAGTGTTTGTAGAGGTGTGCGTCAGGGCTGCGTTATAGCTCCTACCCTGTTTGGTATACATTTTCTCTATTATTACGCATTGCGTTCCGCGACAACCAACAGGGTATTCACTTACATACGAGGGCCGACGGAAAGCTATTTAACATCTCCCTCCTAAAATCTAAAAGACATCGCGAGGACCTTTTCGTCGATAATATGCTATTCGCTGATGATGCAGCCTTTGTAGCTAATTCCGAAGCCGACCTCCAGTCTTTGATTGACAAATTTTCTGAAGCGTGTGCCCTATTTGCCATGTCCATTAATACAAAAAAGACAGTTGTTCTAACCCAAGGTACTCGAGAAGCCCCCTCTATAACTTTGAATGGCACGCCGTTAGAGGTAGTTGACAACTTTTGCTACTTAGGATCGACCGTGTCCAACAATCTTTCTTTGGACACAGAGATTGACATCCGGATTGGTAAAGTGGCAACTATGTTTGGGAGGCTTAGTACGAGAGTATGGCACAATAAATACTTAACAACCAAAACTAAAATTGTTGTTTTTCAAGCCTCAATCTTAAGCATACTCTTGTTTGGTTCCGAAACCTGGACAACGTACGCAAAACAAGAGCGTCATCTTAAAGTCTTTTATATGCGCTGCCTACGCAAAATCTTGGGCTTGATATGGCAAGACAGGGTCACCAACGAGAGGGTTCTAGAAATAACACAGCTATCTAGCTTGACGGCGCTGCTGAAACAGCGACGTCTACGTTGGCTTGGACACGTATACAGAATGGAACCCGCGTTATGCTAAGCGAGGTAGCGAATGCCAAAAGAAATGTGAGAAGGCCGTTACTTCGCTTCAAAGACTGTGCAAAGCGCGACATGATGGCTTTCGGAATTGATCACCGCAACTGGGAGAGGCTCGCGGAAAACAGAACAGATTGGCGCAAACGGATAGTAGAGGGTAGCAAGCTTTGCGATGATGCCTGGTTCCAGGATCTCAAAGACAGGGGACACAAGAGTCAAAGTCTATGTTCTGTACCATCAACCTCTTATTTCTCCTGTCGTTGCTGTGGTCGTCTATGCCACTCACGTATATCGGCTTGCACAGCCACGAAAAGAGCTGTAAGTGTAACACAGACCAACACGCCGTAAATCGTCTGACACAGACGTAAAGGCCAATGTATGTAATAACCGTCAATATCAGTTCACACAAACGCAACAAGACGGGGTGCGACGCGTCGATCAAAAATTGAAATTTTATATCATTTTTTGCATCGCTGTTTCGCGCCTTATTGTATCATTTTGTTATTAATTGTATCTTCATCATAAATACCTCTTGTTACCGGCATAAAACTTCAACTATAACATCTTACAGAACCACCACATACAGAAAGTACTGAACCACATCATATCCTACGGATCTCTAACTGTTCACTAGAAGTTTCACGCCTACGCTTACACCCTGCGTGAACAATTACAGAACCAATGAGTTGACTACTTTCGCACTGATGATTAGGTAATGGCCTTAAAGGTTGCAAGGGGCGTAGCTACGACACCAAGAGTGGGCAACGGGGCCCCGGAATCCCCGGAATTAGTCAAAATCAACTGCAGGCTATAGGGTCCTCTTTAACTTAGCCTTTATAAATACTCGAAAAGATACCTAAGAACGATAAGGTTTAGCGAAACGCAATACAGTGCTGTATTTTTTATATAATTATTATTCGGGAGCAAACGAGCAAACGGATTACCTGATAACAACTACCGTTGCCCATGGGCCATGAGCATCTCGCAACAACCTGGACAAGTGCGTTGCCGACCTTTTGGGAGTGAATACGCTCTCTGCTTTGAAGGTTTGCAGGTCGTAATGTGAATTTAAGGTAGCTATATACCTTACACAAGAATATTCATTGTAAGAGTTCGAATTTTACGTTACAAAGCACTATGTAGTACGGTGCCGCTAAAACGTGCATTTTGTTGAGTAAAAGAAAGTGGCATTTGAAACCCTGTTGTTAAAAATTCTGCATCGCATTATGACGTATATTGACTTGAACAGAATCAAACTAATACTTTCTAACTTTGTACATTCAATTGGTCTGCAATTTATTATTACTAAAATTATTCGACCTCTGTGGCTCAGTGGTGAGCAAGTTGGTAGCTCAAGCCGGGGGTCGCGGGTTCGAATCCCGCCGACGGAACAAAAAGTTTTTCAATGTTCCCGGGTCTGGATGTGTATTAAATATGTGTATTATATAATAAAAATCTTAAATATATGTGTAGTATCAAAGTATTAAATATATTTCCGTTGTCTGGTACCTGTAACACAAGTCCTTTAGGTACTTAGCGCGGGGCCAGACTGACGTGGTGTGAAGCGTCCATAGATAGATATTATATAGATATATTACCGAATGTTATAAAAAGAGGTAGAGAGCTCATATGAAATAACTTTTCATTGTCTCTTACTAATAAAAAGATGCAGCTGCGTACTGTGGACCTTTTTAGAAGTAATATTTATGTTTTAAGATTAAAAAGTTATATTTATCTTAATAGTCATAATAAACAAGATATCTACAAAACAAAAATACAAAATTAAGAAGGAATTATACCAAAATTCACTTCAGTCGTTCCATCGTTCCACGTGAAATAATTCGAATAAACAAACATTCTGGAAAGTTCTAGAACATCCTAGAACATCAGCACCGACGTCGGTCTTTGATATATTTGCTAATTACTCGATTGCTGTTTACAGAGCCGTTTGTAAAGCATATAGCCATGTTTGTTGACGTAGACTTAGAAATAGACATAGCAAGTTGGCAATAGATATCACAACTAAAAATGTCAACTCAATCTTCATGAAAATAGTAGATACCTATAACAAGGATCTTGTTACACTTCATTCACGCCTATAAGGGCCCTATTAATATTAAACGCTCCCCCTACAACGGATATACCGTAATTTACCGTTTTAGAGCCTTATTAACTCATAATTTGAAAGCTACAAAATTATAATAAAAATACAGCAATAATCTATAGGTATTAATTTCCTATTTTTGTTTTTTATCCTCGTGATATCTGCTTCTAAAGTAATACCAATTTATTTAAATTCAAACATACATTCAGTATCTGCCTAGTATTTACAAATTACGGTTATGTGAAACACACGTCAATAGATCGACAATTTCATTAACTAAGTATATAAAATTGAATTTTTTAGGTCAATTTTGAACGAAGATAAGTAAAAATAGGATTTTGGCGCGATCTCGGCAACGCAGCAAATGTATAGTCAAGGTCGTTTGCTCGGGGGATGGCCTTAAGGATTACCATAAGGTCCTCTCGTGACCCCCCAAAACTCATGATCACAAAAATTTCAAGTCACCGACTTGAAATTTTTGTGATCATGAGTGACTCAAAAATTTTCCAGTGCAGCATTAGTTTTTCATTTCGGTCACATTAAAAGCTTTAAATTGACATAATGAATGACATTATTGCTAAATTTTAAAGTTTAATCTTTAGATATATTTGGTTAGTTCTATCTAGAGTTCCTCAGTCTATAGTCTAAATTATGGCTTACGTCAACGTGTTAATAGCCTAGGTATTTTAACAGATATTCAGCCTCATCTTGGTGTGGTTAATTAGATCAAATAACAATATTTATCTAATAATTAAATAAAATATAATATTAATAATTAGTATTCATATCAAGAGTGTTGTTAACATAATTATTGTCATCAGCCTTATTCTCATGGATTACTTTCCAAACTTTTTCAGTATCATTTCAAACATTCTGTGCCTCTATAATAAGAGCTAATCTCCTCGGCTTTGGTCCTTTAGAAAACTGAATTTTCTTTTTGGAATTCACGAAATCGGATAGAAAACGGTTTGTTTCATAATTCAGTTGGTCGGCGGCATCCGTTTTGGTCCCACAATAAATCCCGAACATAAATCTACCTTTGTGTGGGTAAAATATAACGGGGACGACGTGATCTTGACTTTCAGATTACTATTGAAAACACTTACCATCACCTGTTCTGTACGCTCGTTTTAGTCATCATAAAATATTAATACGCGAAGTTAAAATTAAGGATACTATTGAAGAGATTTGTGTACAAAGGAATGTGAAATTGAGCAAAGGAAAATTTTAAGGATGAAAAATCTATGAGCTAGAAGTTCACTAAAATGACAGAAATAGGCTAATAAGCTTATTAGCCTATTTCTGTCATTTTAGTGAACTTCTAGCTCATAGATTAGCTCATAGACTCACTAGCTAGTGAGTTAAAAATAATAATCATTGGAGGGGCTGAAACAACATAAAAAAAGAAAAGCTAATATTGGTTGAATAATGAACATACAAAGAAAAATATATAAGATCAACGCATGCTATTGTGATAGCATGCGTTGATCTTATATATTTTTCTTCTAGATTCGCGCACTAACTTTTACAAAAACTTGTCACTCTGTCAGAATGTTTGAATTTATTTTTTCTGTCACATAAGTATGAACACCTATACCGTATCATCAACATAAAAACGTTTCAAATATAAAAGAAAAACAATTCAGTCTCCTCCTTTTCAAAAGTGTTATTTTTTGCAAACATTGGAATGCAATATTTTCTGACCCGCGCCAAAATTATAAAACCTCATAAATGAGAATAAATATTTTCAAATTCTGACAGATTCAATTTATCACGTTCCAGAGTTACCTTAACTTTATCGATTTAAGCTCTCGCAATACAAATGGTAGGATTAAATGCAGTAAATAATCTTCTCGGGGCACTATAGTTTGTAACCTGCTTCTAATCTCGCCGAGCAAACTTATTTCGCTGGATATCGAAGAATAAAATCGTGAACTGAATAACTTTCCGTTTAAAAGCTCTTTAATTGCGTTTTTATTTGATGACTCACGGTTAATGTTAAATTAAATTAGGTAACATTGACTCAACTTTGCATTTTATAACCAAAACAAATCTAACTCTAAAGTTAGAGATAGAAGCTATAGTTAAAGTTAGAGAGAGATAGTATTTGCTTCCTCTCCAAAGCAGCCGCGTCGGTGGTTTACTCCACTTTCGTCTTACGAATTTATTTTCGATCAGTCCTGTACGTGTTTAAAAATTTTTAACAATACCAAAAACGCACAAAGTCCTTAAAGAAGTTTTCACTCCAAACATTCACATAATCAAACAATAATAACATACCGAACTTCAACTGTAAATATATTAATTGCTATAATTATGCTACTCAACGATTGATTTAGTTAGGCAATAACAGTTCAGTTATCAATAACTGCCATATTAATGGGCGCACGGACAGTTTTAGTCGTATCGTACTAATTACCAGTATCAGACGGCTGCAGTGTTACATTAATTATACAGATCTCCGAGCGAGCGAATATCCAGAAAAGCGAATTCACGAATCACCTTTGTTTGCGAGTGTACGTTTTTACATTTTTAATTTCATTTCGATATGCGAGTACGGCCGGTACACTTGCGCATGAAAAGTGCTAAAAAAAGACAGTTTGAATAAAGTTTGTTCGTTCGTGTTTAATTTCGGTTTTGTTCGTTTAGTTTTTTAGTTCATTAAAGTTTGTCGAATGTATTTCCATATGAACTATATTATAACTGTAGCCAATGGTCTAAGTAACAATGAATAAAAATAATTTTGTTATCTGTAGATAAACAAGTTGGAAAATCCCTAGAATAAATGAACAGGGCTCTACCTTTTTCCGCGTATTTGACATAATTTGGATATAACTGTAAATTCTTTGTTACTTACAGTAATTCTACGTAAAACCATGTATTTTGCATTACATAAATATTTATGTAATGAAAAAGACACGTGTGTGTCTGTCTGTCTGTTACCTC
Organism: Polyommatus icarus; assembly: GCA_937595015.1. Classification (NCBI taxonomy): domain Eukaryota; kingdom Metazoa; phylum Arthropoda; class Insecta; order Lepidoptera; family Lycaenidae; genus Polyommatus; species Polyommatus icarus. The sequence goes on along the minus strand of OW569322.1, from coordinate 6,427,495 downwards.
TTCACGCCCAAACTGCTGAACCGATTTTGCTGAAATTTGGTATGGAGATACCTTGAGTCTCGGAAAAGGACATAGGATACTTTTTAATACAAAAAAGGTAAATTTTGGCACGAAGGAGGTGCGAATATCATCTAGTATAATATCTAAATAGTATAATAATAAAATATACCTCCGTGCTCAATATCTCGTGAGATTAATACACGGCGGTGCGCCATGGCAGTGACGTATACTCGCCGCGCTACAACAATGTTCCTATTCCGCCATATTTAATTTACATTCAAATGAAATAGACGTACACATTAATGCGGTTATATATAACTTCATCAAAATCCATACTAATATTATAAATGAAAAGTGGGTCCTTCTTTCTGTTACCTCTTCACGCCCAAACCGCTGAACCGATTTTGCTAAAATTTGGTATGAGGATACTTTGGGTCCCGGGAAAGGACATAGGATACGTTTTATCCCGGAAAAATGGCGGAATGGAGTTGCGGGAGTCATCTAGTGTAATTTAACCTTATCCTCCTTACTAATATTATACAACTTACAAAAGGAACTGAAATCCCACTAAAACGTTTACTGATATTATGTAGAATTTGTTGAAGTTAGAGACGGTAGAGTATAAGGCCGTGTAGATGTCAGAAGCTTGGCTCTGCATGGATCTGATACATTTTTCATAGGGCAAACCTTATGTGGTCGTCTTGGCAACATTTTACATGAAATGATTTGGTGGGATAAAAACATATAAATTATCTCTTAAACGATTGTTTAGACTTTAGAAGTTTCCTTTCCTACTTGCAATTGTTCATCATTTAGTTATGCACTTACTTCATTCCTAGTCTCCTTAAAAATATGCACAACATTATCTAGTAAATTTATGGTCTTTACATTCAAAATGTAATACTAAAAATTAAAAATTCAACTGTGTGTCACGTTATCATTATATTTTGTGATTATTTAGTTTATTTTGTGGAAAATGTTTTATAAAATTAACCCTCGTATGATGTAACGTCTAAAATTAGCCATTATATTATCACATTCATAATTGAATGCTAAAATGTTATTAATAATTCTCTAATTACGTTACAGTGTATTGGAATAGCACATTGGCTTGGGTCTCTATAGATCCGGATTATTATTATTAATTGGATCATTCAATATGTATTTCGAACGTAAAATGGCGCTGTTGCTAATTTATGTAATGTGTTCGGAATATTAAGTATAATATTTTTCTGGTACAAACTTCTTTTGCGGCAAGCACTTATTGGAATAGGTTTTTATCCAATGTTAAACTGGCCTTGACATAGTCCTTCCAAATTGTGTAGGTCTGTCTCATGCGTCCTAATAAAATATACGTACAAGTAAATGGATACTACAACATAAAATATTTAACAAGAGCCTATTAAAATATCGGTATAAATGTATGAAAACAAACATAATAACGCTATTTTCAATAGAATAAAGATGAGGAAATTTTTGACGAACGGAACTAACATGTAGCGAAATATAAAGGGCTGTAGAAAACTCGTAGCACACTACATAATATGTTTATACAGTAGCGTAACTCAGTCGTGTTCTTAAAATCAAGTCGTGCAACAGAGACTAGTTTTACGTGCACTTGATACCTGCATTGTTGTTACTCCAAATTATCAGTAGGCCTAAAAAGCCAATGGCCACTTTGTGTGTGAAATGGTCAAGTTTTATGGTTTGAGTGGAATGTTTGAAAGAAGTTCCCCCACAGCTGCCCACAGCAACCTCTTACAATTATTTACCTATTTGACATTTCAGCAAAATTTCTTCAATACAAACTTGACTTTATGTTTTACATTTCAACTGATATATGCGAAGGTTTTACTATTTGACATCTGAAATAAAAACCGATTATGAAACTCAACAACCAATGCAGCCGTTTTCTTGAAATCCCGCTAGAGGTACGGTCCGTTACAGTTCTAGTATGAAAATGGTCTACTGTATATATAATTTATACTGTGCTCGTAGCATGTCTAGGAACAACATCAAATACAATCAGCGAACTTTAACTAGATCTGGCTCGTTAGGCGGCTGCCTCGCATATTCTTATTAAATCCAGAATGATAGGAGTACGTTTGTGAAGACGGAAGATGGAGATTTTAGACAACATTATGTCTTATAATATTTATAAGCAGCTGATCCGGCAAACATCGTTTCGTTATGTACTATCAGAGACATTCATTCACAGACAGTTGACGGGCCTACTTATTTGGTTGTGTTAATTCAAACAAAATTGACCGATCTCAGCTTGAATTGATTTAATCAGACCAAATGACGTTGGTCCATCATCTGCCTAGGAATCAATTTCTTCGATGGTACATTATTTCGATTAAATGAATAGACGTTGGTCGATCCACATGATAAGCATACGGCTCAAGGCTTCAAGGCAGAAGACTGAACAAGCATAATAATTAGTTCCTCTATCGGATGATTGTTCTTCAAATTACCACATTTTATTTATAAGTACGGAACCCTAACCTAACTCTTTAGTACGTTGATTAACATAGATTTCCAAACAAAACCATCACATCAATCAAGTACACATCAATGCCTTCAAATTTTTAACGCCAAATCTGGATTATTAGAGCGAAAGGACCAAACCTACTCATACCCTTTTAAACCGTACAATCGTATTGCAGTGGGTTCAAAGGTAATAAAATATTTGTACAATCCTTTATGAATTTCTTTATGCTTTGATTCAAAAAACAATAGGCCGATAGAAATACAATAAACTGTTATAAAACCTTTTTATTTCGTAGCTTTGTAGAGACCCGAGTCAATATTAAATTGTATAAGCCCTTTTGATAAGCCGAAAAAATATTGCTTCCTATAGCGGGATGAAAGAACTACTAAGTAAAATCTGTTTCCGAAAATTGAGATGTCTTAAGGATAAACTTTGGATAGGCTATACAAAAAACATCTTAACATTTTTACATCAATATAAGTAAGAACTAGATTTCAAAAGTATAGTTTTATAAAAATTCTAACCAGTATTTTCCCTTGCAAAAAGTAGGTGGTGTCCTTACCCGTGGTCTACTCTATATATGTGCTATTACGAAAAAATCGGTCGAGTAGGTGGTGAAAATAGCGCGTTTAAACAAAGTCTTCAGCTTTTTAATATAAGTATAGATTTCCAATGGGCCGCCATGCCAATAACTAAGCTATGCTTGACGCGTTGTTTAGTTAATATAACTTTTGATTAATGACAGAATAAATCAGTAGACAACAGCCATTTCTCTCGATTTATTTATTCACAAACTTATTAATTATAAATGAAGCCTGCAAAGGATCCCAACAATAAAGACACCAGTCATCTTTTGAATATTCGAGTTTTTTATTCTAGAAACAGACTTTTGGCAGTACAAAATTCACTGACAAATGTTTAATGTATGCACATAAAGTGTACGAGGCGTGTTTTTTCCCGTCGGAGAAAATTCTTGACGAAAAAGCGTAGTGTATCAAGACAGGTAAGATGTGATCCAAATTATAAAGTGGCTTGGGCTTCTCATCGCATGTACGGCACAAGTACAAATAAATAGCCATAAGAAGAAAGAAAAAGATAGAATGAAGAAGGTTTCAAACTCTGATAAGGTTAGATAGTAATAACGTGAAAAACTAATCTAAATATATATAACTGACTGACTGACATAGTCGCACAGCAACATCAACGCACAGCCCAAACCACTGGACGGATCGGGCTGAAATTTGGCATGCAGGTAGATGTCATGTCGTAGGCATCCGCTAAGGAAGGATTTTGATCAATGCCAACCTCACGGTGATAAAACAGGGGATGAAAGTTTGTATGATTCTTTGCAACTTTAAAGCGATCGAGCTGAGACTTTGATACCTAATTATACTTCCTACCTAAATAATACTTCTTACCTAACATAATACCTTACATACCTAAATAATACTTCTTAACGCGAGCGGAGCCGCGGCCAAAAGCTCGTTATTGAATAAATCTAATTGTAGTTTTATTAATCTTGGGGCACGGCAGTGCCCCAGCCAAGCTTTTTAGCAAAGGCACGGCCGTACCATACTTTTCTCGAAGCGGTTCGCGGCTATTTCACACCCCCTTTATCTTCGATGTTAACAAAGCTAGGGATTTAGAATTTTGGTTACTAGAAGCAAGTATTAAAACTAGCTTAACCTCCAAATGACATGAAATTTTGATAAATAGTTTAATAGTTACGGATGGTCAAAGTTACTACATTTTGCCACTCACTGACTGACAGATCATCAAAATTCTAAGGTACTTCTAGCAGACTTAGAACCTTGAAATTTAGTATCCGGATAGGTCTTTATTCACAATGAAAGGAAAAATTATAAAACCGGCCAAGTGCGAGTCGGACTGGCGTACATAGGGTTCCGTACCGTAAATTTTTATGGGAGCCCCCATACAAATTTACGGTATGGAACCCGTATAATGAAAATTTATTTAATTTTCATTATTAATTATTAAAGTTAAAATAAAATTGAGTATTTTCTGAAATTTTCGAAAACCTTACTGTTACCATTATGGATATAGAGCAAAAAGGAGAAAAAATCGTGTTTGTTGTATGAGTAATGAGGCCACCCATTAATAATTTATTTTCTTTTAATTGAAATATTAGCTTTTATAACAACACCAGAAATCTATACTAATATTATAAAGCGGAAGAGTTTGTTTGTTTGTTTGAACGCGCTAATCTCAGGAACTACTGGTCCGATTTGAAAAATTCTTTCAGTGTTAAATAGCCCATTAATCAAAGAAAGCTATAGGCTATATTTTATCACGCTAAGACTAATAGGAGCGAAGAAATAGAGGAAAATGTGGGAAAAACGGGGGAAAATTATTTGAAAGGGCTTATTTGAACGCACTAATCTCAGGAACTACTGGTCCGATTTGAAAAATTCTTTCAGTTTTAGATAGTTCATTTATCGAGAAAGGCTATAGGCTATATTTTATTACGCCAAATATAACAGGAGCGAAGAAATAGAGGAAAATGTGAAAAAACGGGGAAAATTATATGAAAGGGCTTATTTGAACGCGCTAATCTTAGGAACTACTGGTCTGATTTGAAAAATTCTTTCAGTTTTAGATAGCCCATTTATTAAGAAAGGCTATAAGCTATATTTTATTACGCTAAGAATAAGAGGAGCGAAGAAATAGAAGAAAACGGGGAAAATTATATGAAATTGCTTATTATCTTAGCTACTGGAGCTATTTTTATGTTATTTGGCAAACTTGAAGAATAGACCACGTGAAGGGAGATAGGCTATTTTTGCGGAATAATGTACGGTTGCGTGAAATTCCTAAATTACGCGGGCGAAGCCGCGCGGAACAGCTAGTACATAATATTTAGTGAAAATTGCAACTATCTAGCTATTGCGGTTCTCGAGATCCAGCCTGGTGACATACGGATGGGCGACGGACAGACAGCGAAGACTTACTAATAATAGGGTCCCGATTACATATTATGAATATAATAATCGACTCAGAACTCAGAAGTATATTTTACGTTACGTTGTCCACCTATTATAGAACTAACTAAGCTTTAAAGAAAAAAATATAAATAGGTGCTAAGCTTAGTACAGAAAAGTTATAACGTGACCTGAAAATAAAAGAAAAAAACCTTCAAAAAAGAAATAAAATCTCACCAAAAACATGTAATGTAAAAGGAGCCAAGCTAAATATTGCATAGCTTTTCGTAAAAAGTTTTCAGATCACATTGAAGCCAAGCCTTCAACTTATTTTGTAATTTAAATCAACATTCAGTAAATGTATCAATAGCTTTCTTTATTTTATAATTATTATAGTGGCTTGGCAAAGAGCACTAGAGAAATAATTAATAAGCGAGTAATTGGATTTATTGGGTACCATCGGCCACAAGCGTCGTTACATATACTAAAACATTTTACGCTTGCGGTCTGTGTAATTATGAACTCATCCAAATATGCAGTTTTATATTTGTTTCTCATGTGCTCATTACCAAGCCACTATAATAATTATAATAAAATAAAGAAAGCTATTGATACATTTACTGAATGTTGATTTAAATTACAAAATAAGTTGAAGGCTTGGCTTAAATGTGATCTGAAAACTTTTTACGACAGAAGTATTGAAAAGCTATGCAATATTTAGCTTGGCTCCTTTTACATTACATGTTTTTGGTGAGATTAGTTTTTCGCGCTATTTTCAGGTCTTAAAAAATATACAAATCTTGATACTGTTAATTCGCAGAGGAAACTATTTACAAAATGGTCCGGCTTTTGAAGTGATTATTTTTGTTACGTGCTTTTAAACTCTGATTGCAATTAAATTTGTTTGTTGGTTGCTGTTGCAGGATACTGTTTATCTTGTGGTATTGCACTTTTAAACATTTGTTTGAGGTTTTTTACCATTTGTTTCGAGTGAACGTAATGAAATTCAGGAAAACGCTACCATGCAGTATTTCCTACTAGTACCTATACCATAATATTTTTAAGTAAGTAGTTTAAAAGGAAATGTAATTCATAAGCAGAATAAAAGTGGTAGGTAGTATATTAATCATTATTTATTTATTTTAATCTATAAAAGAATAATTATTTAATATGTATCAATTTTATTCACGTTTCAATATTTTGAAAAATTAATAAGACAACCTACTGGAACTGTGCATTTTCTCATGAACTCTACAAAAAAAAATTGTTATAAATTAAGTATAATATATTACTTTTACATTTGCTTCATCGCTGGTAAGTAAGTAGTTCGCTAATTGCGGAATCAATCATTAAGATAATGATAAATGTTCCCTAGAAAGTTTAGTTTATAATATATATTCTAGAAGCTTCATCAGCTAGGATAAATAGCGTTAGAAATTTCGTACAGCTGATCACTTACAGCTTAAACATTAATTAAAAGTTTTTGAACAATATTTCCGTGCCAGACACGCAAGCTTCGTTTAAATAATATTTTGTAAGCATTAGTATAATTTAACAATAAAATATAATATTATAAAAATACAATTGTTGTTTCATCATATTTTTATACTTACTTAACGTAAATATAAAAATACTACTTGTTTTCATAACGTAAAATGATTGTAGATCAATTAACTATGTTCGAACTTTTAAATAATTTTCTGACTTCGAAGAATAACTGCGGGCGTTCCAAAACTTGTGTAAATATATTATATTCAATTATTCCAAAAGTTACACAAATCGGAAAGTGGATTTTAAGGAAATTTCCAGTTTTTTTTACGTAACAAAAGGCTAAGGGAAATATATTACAGTGTGACAAGACCGCGGAAAGCAGGGGTAATAAATTTAATTATGCGCAAACAAACTGTGGCCTGCTACAAACGCCGTACACGTTACAGTGAAATAATCACAAAATCCCAAAACCGCGTGAAATGCTGAAATAAATTGTATGTTGAATGTTTGTAACAAGGTTGAACAGTTGCTCTTATATTACTGTAGTCAGGGAACCCTAGAACATTTTTTTTATATCAAGCTATTTCGTGAGTATAGCTTCATTTTAATAAGACGAACAACATTTTTATTTGCGAAAAATCTCGAAAGTGGTAGCTAACAGAGATAGAAAGGATTTCATACTTTGAATTGATGGTCCTAAAATATGGACCATTTTATTTGTAGGATTTTATTGTTATTCTTAAATTATATAACTACTAACCTATCAATATACAAAAATCAGCTCGTCAGGATTCCGTTTTAGGATTCAGTAGTCAACCAAGTTTTGTTGATTACAGAACCCTATAACGGAACCTTGATGCACTGATTTTTTATATATTGATAGGTTAGTAGTTATATAATTTAAGAATAACATTATCCTACAAATAAAATACTTACTCCATATTTTAGGACCATCAATTCAAAGTATGAAATCCTTTCTATCTCCGTTAGCTATTTTTCGCAAATAAAAATGTTGTTCGTCTTATCAAAATGAAGCTACTCACTAAAATTAGCTTGATAGTAATAAAAAAATGTTCTAGGGCTCCCGTACTACTAGCTAAACTAAACGATACGACAGTTACGTTGTTCTGATTTAAACGGAAAATAACATGCTGTTCTTTCGTTAGTTGGAATAACTCAAAATTTATCTTTCTAAAACTACACTTATAACCTGAATCTGTCATCTACACCTACTAGATGTTGCCTACAATTTCTTCGCAGAAATCCGTACAATATCGTATATAATTAAATATTATATTCGTGCGGAAAACGTAATTTTATCCGTAACGAATACTATCCTATATAAACTACCTCTTTTCATAGTATAGCAGCTATATATAATTCATAATATACCATTTCCTCTTAATCACTTCAGCAATCAGGAATTTAGCTTTAAAAACTACACTTACAACCTGAACCTGTCATCTACACCTACTAGATGTGACCCACAATTTCTTCGTGGAAGTTCGTTTATCGCGCGGGACACGTAATTTTTTCCGTAATAAATACTATCCTGTGTCTTTTTATTGTATAGCTCATATTATTCTATTTCATCTAAATCACTACAGGAGCTTAATCGTGAAAATAGCATGAGCATACAAACACACTTCGTATTAACTTCTATATTATTATCAGTATGGATAAAGAAGTAGTAAATAATAATATACAGGTACGGTTGAAAATTTGCAAATTAAAGTATCAAGACGCTCGCTCCTAGTAAATTGGACTAATTTGGCGCAGTACGGAGACAGCTCAGTTCATCTATTTTAAAGCTATTAGCGTTAACATTATAACGAGCTCGTTAATAACCATGAAACATTAACGAAAGTCTAACAAGTACTAGAAGCAAATACTAGGCTACAAGGTGAGACCTAAGAAATGCTTTGTTAGTGTCTATTGAGTAGCTCAAGGTTGGTTAAGCTCATTACTCACTGTTGAAAAAATAATGGATAGTACATAAGAGGGTATATGTGTGTAAAATCAAAAATATGTTTTTGATGTAAAAATTTTGGTCATTTTTGTTATCACTTATCATAGACTCAATCATTATAAATGAGTAGGTGTATGTTTTTATGCCTTAATAAAATTTGATATTGCAATTATTACTTTGAATAGAAGGAAAGAACAAAGCACAGTCTCTTTCAGTCTTTATCCCAGAAAAGCACAGACAAAGAAAAAGGTAGTAGACCCAACGCGAAAAAGAAATTACGGCGCGAACGAAATTGATGACAACAACTAGCTGTTGTACTATAAATAATTGAGAACAGCAAAATTAATTAAGTGAACTCTTCAAAAGTAATTTAGGCCTTATACCTTGGTATTCAAAAGAAAATCACAGCCCACAAATTAATTAAGTTTAATGGAAATAATTATAACTTTATTTTACCAATATTTCAAATCGAATAAGAAAGTTTAAAAGTAAGATGATTTTAAATAATTTTAACTTCATTTTACTTTGAAACAAAGGAATGTGAATTCGGACATTGATCTTAATTTCCCTGAAAAAGAATTAGCATCGATCAAATCCGAATAGCGAAACCTCGTACTAGGTATCTAAATAACATCTAAATTCAGTTCAATTCCTGGTTTTTTCAGCCTTAAAAATATCGTTAAATTTTTTATAAACTTTCATCATATTATCATATTATGTTATATTAAAAACATAAATTATACTCATCAAAATGATTATTATAAACAATTGCATTGCATGAATATATCAAAAAAATTCAATACACAACAATAATTATTATAAACAAAATTTGCATTTTTCGAAAATTTTCCTTCGTTCCTCCATTATTCGTGAAATGCGCAGCGCAGTTTCCCTCGCAAAGTTACCGGCAGTCGTGTACCGGCGCTCGGGTGCTCCACAATGGTGTGAACCTCCAGCATGATGAGGGAAGTGTTCCAATGGATATTCCTCAGCTACATCTCCCTCTCCCTCTGCTGTCAGCTGACCGAGACCTTGGCGAAGAGCGCCAACAGGTATATAGGTAAGTCTACTTGTAGATATCACGTTTAGTTTGGTTTTAAATGTGTTTAGGGAACGAATGTGTGTTTTAAATTAAGTGGAAGATAGTTTCAAAATTGAAAATTTTAACTAAGTTAAAAATATTGTTATTTTTTAAATTTAAATAGCACAAAGTTTTTTTCATTCTAAACTACCCAGGATATTTCTCCGAAGTTACAAGATTTTTTTCTTCGAAAATTTTGAAACAAGTTTTATTCGATATATTTTTTTATGTTGAATAGGTAGGTGTACATAGTAATTCCAATAATAATATATTTGGACAGAGTCAATAATAATGAATGATTTAAAAATAATGTATTTGGTAAATTAATGTTTCCTACAATATACAGCTGTCTCTAAATCGCGTTTTAAACAACAGTTTGTTTTGATTTTAGTTTTTAAGTTTTGTTTAAGTTTGCGTGGTACAAAGACATTATATTTAAATCATAATTATGATTTTCGGTGTCCCACATTTTTAAATATATTTGTTTGTACTAAGTGCGACCTAATATTAACTAACATTAAACATTTCCATTCTGACACTATAGGGGAAAAACTTTAAAATTTTCTCCACTTTTCTTTTTCAAAGCTTTAATGATAAACAAACTTATATCACGCTACATTATGAACTTCTCGACCTAGAACTTGAATTTATGACCTAGACAGGGTTTCCCAACATTTTCTTCACGACCCCTCCTCAATTAAAAAATAAGTAGTAATTTTATGAAGTTTTCCATGAAAAAAAAAACTTGCTTATTCTATATTCAGTTATTTATGTAATATGTATGTATATTAGTCTGTAAGGTATTTATAATATGGACCAAGATGCCTGATTTAGGGAAATGAAAAAAAAATAACTTTTCGGCTGAAATTAATAAAAAATGACACTTTTAAATGTCTACGTCCGATACTGGCTAAAATAAAAAATGGTTTGGAATTTCTAAAAACATCTGAAATCAATTTTTATTTACAGAAAATTAAACTAAAAAATGTGCGTTCAAACACAAACACCCAAAAATTTTGTGCAAACAAATTTTGAGCCAGTTTGATATTGTCAAAGCAATATTTCATTTTAAGCGAATTCCAAATAGTCGTCGAACAATGTCATGGAACTAATATTTAGTATTTATCGACATGCATATTTCGTTCAATTTAGTTTTTCGTAATGTATGAGATGTGTTCAACTTTTTTTTTTATTTGGACGTTGTTAAATAAGTATACCGCATAAAATATTTTGAATATTTAAAAAGTGCGCTAAAGGGGTTGTTATCTAATTGCATTTATGTTTTTTTTTTATATACTGGCCTAAACGGTTTGCCACAATATTTAAGCTTGAGTTGCATTGTTACATTCGCCTTAGTTGTAAGAGTTCATAAATATTTTGAGAATTTATGAGACAATTTTTTAGGATATGAATATTAGCAACTTTTTCGAAAAGAATTTTCAAACAAATTTTTAATGTTTTCTAACTTCCAAAACTCGTTACTAAAATTATGCACACCATCAGCTTATCATATTTTCAGAAGTAATTAAGTCTCCTTTTTGAAAGTCGGTTAAAAAGTAATTAATGTTAATAAGCATCATTATTATTACATACCAAGAGGCAAGACGTCCCTTGGGCCCTCAAAAGCGTGGCCCATATTCGTCTGTAAGGCCTTAATTACAGCTATGAGCTACTTTAAAGGTTTCACATATGAAGCGTCTTAATGTTATCTCTGTTTAATATTTCTTAGGTTTAGGAGTTATGGAACTACCTTAAGGGCGTTCCGTCCGGAGATTCCGTAATTGACCGTATTTACAACCTTATAAACTCATAATCTGAAAGCTACAAAGTTATAATAAAAATACAGCAATAATCTTCAGTATATCAACATTTCTTTTGTCGTTTTAAATTTTCTATTTTTGTTTCTTATACTCATGATATCAGCTTCCAAAGTAATACCAATTTGTTAAAATTCAAGCATACATTCAGCATCTCCTTAGGATTTACAAATTATTTTTATTTGAAACTCACGCCAATAGATCGACACTATCATAAACTACATATTCGCCGTTTTAAATTTTTTTTAGGACAATTTTGAACTAAGATAAGTAAAAATAATAGGGTTTTGACGCGATCTCGGCAACGCGGCAAATGTATGGCCAAGGTCGTTTGCTCGGGGGACGACCTTAAGTTAAACTTTTTTAAGGCCAACTTTAAAGGATTTTAATCTCAAATCTTTAATCTCAACATGATTTAGAACTAAAATTTAAATAACAATTAAATTATCTTTATTTTCGGCAGTTTAGTTGTCAGATCGAAGGATCATTAAAATATTTTCATTTTCATGTGAGTTTCATGTTCATGAAAGAATAATAATATGTATGTACATATTATTATTCTTTCATGAAAACGCTCAATAGTAAAATATCAACGAAAAGTAGAATGTTAAAAGATTCACTCATTAAAATAATTTTCAACTCACAGCTGGCATCTGCCACTGACATTGTACTGAATACAGGCGTGTTCGTATTATGGCATAACAATAAAATGTATATTTTCTGAATTCAAGAAACTTTCGACTTGAAAAATTTCGCTTAAAATTTTTCACTTATGTACCATTGAGGAAATTGATTCCTAGGCAGTTGCCAGACCAACGTCATTTGGTCGGATCGTGTCAATTCAATGTTAATTGTGACCTGTCGGCTGGGATTGACGTAACGCGACCAAAATATGTAAGTCCCCAATCTGCCTAGGAATCAACTTAAATCTGATAGTACTAACAGAGAAGTTGATTCATAGGCAGATGGTGGATCGCGGACCTACTTATTTTGGTTTTTTCAAACCCAGCCGACAGATGACGTCTTAGATTAAGTTGACATAATCCGACCAAATGACGTAGGTCCGTCAACTGCCTATGACTCAATTTCTTTAATGGTACTTTATATTCCTTTTGCATGGCTTATAACTTTGCCAAACTTCACTAAAAATGACCTAAACATCGAGAGTTGGGAGTCTAATCAAGTAATAAACATTTGGTACCATTATTTAAGCATAAAATATTATATTACTTTGTTGGTTAACTTACTAAGCCTGAAGCAATTATTTGCATAATAGAAAGTGGACCTCGTAGCAAAAAGACAATCAATTGCGGAAATGTAAGGTTTCCATGGTCTTGCGCGTACTTTGCCGTTCTCCTGTACAAGTTTGTACTATCAGAGAAGTTGATTTCTAGGCAGATGGAGGACCTAACTAATTTGGTCGCGTTACGTCAAACCCTTCGACTGTTCACAGTTAACATTGAATTGACACAGGCCGACCAAATGACGTCTGTCAACTGCCTAAGAATCAATTTCCTTGATGGTACATAGCTTGTATACAAAGCTCAAGGGGGAATCGATCTATAACCCGTTCGTATTTACATAATCGACTAGGCACTACGAATCACTCGATATCGAGTATCGACTGCTGAATGTTTAATACAGTTATCAATATTGGATGGAAGACGCCTCCCAAATTGAGCTTGAACATCACTCACGCATTTCCAGTCTCGATTATATCTCGGTTTCGGTGACGGCGGCTGGTGATGAAAGTTGAAACGGTCATTTTCTAGTGCCAAAGTAAATGTACTATCACTAGATTTCGCTCTTAATATTTTTATCATACCGGTTTCAGTGACGATGACCTGTTTCTAACTTAGCTATGTAAGCTATAAGCTTCTGAGGATGTAGATAAACAAAGACTCTTTGTTATTTTACTCTCGTGATGCTGGTCGCTGTAGAATGACTGTCATGGAGATGAGGTGCATGCATTGGATGTCATGTCATGACGTTGGATGGTCATGAGTCATGACCAACATGACCATCCAACGTCATGGATCATCAGTGCTTTGTCAAATTGCATCGGATAATTTCGACAGCGTAGTTAGAAATCAATCAATTATCTCGGTTGGCATGCTTTATGGCATATCAAATATTTAGGCCACAAAAAACCTCTTGTTACCGCGTCAAAATGTACAAAGTATTCATTTTCAATAATTGTATTCATTTTAACATTCTTGTTATTTAAATTTCTATTAGTGGAAACTTGTAATTGGCTCCTAGCTTTATAGTAATCTTTGTTATAGTTATTTTTAAGTAGCTGTAAGTTTTCGAAATAAAAATAAATAACATCAATAGGTACTTAATGTTATAAATGCGACAGTGTTTCCGTCTATCTATTACCTCTTCACGCCCAAACCACTTACTCGATTTTGCTGAAATTTGGTATGTAGATTCTTTGAGTTTCGGGAAAGGACAACTTTATGTCCCAGAAAATGTATTTTTTCCCGGTTTCCGCGCGATTAACGGAATTTTGTTGCAATGAAGTTGCGGGCGTCGTCCAGTTTATAAATATTTGACCTAATATCAAATATCAAATAATTATTAAGTGGTAATAGAAGGGCAACTTAATCGCTTAGCGATAAAGCCCTTTAAATTAGAAAAAAAAAGTGGTAACATCGTGCAGCGTCCTGATGATGGGGGACTTAAGCCCCACTTGTACAGTGTTATCCCAAACGTAAGCTTCCAGTAGAAGAAACAAATTTCACGTAAAATCCCGTATTTCTAAGGCTTACGTACAAAATACGTGTATTTGTGGTGTTACAGCTCGCTAAAACATTGGAATATTTTTTGTTGGCTGGTCAAATAGTGAACTGAAAGAGATTGGTTTTCCATCATCGTATTGAGAACATGTTTACTTTAATAGTTTTTATTCAAAACTATACATTGATTTACAGTTCTCACTTTTTGAATGTCTAAAAGATTATTACTATACGTTATTTCTAGTAGAAATGTTGACATAGCGAATTCGATAAAATTAATATTTTAAAAACCCTAAAAAACACGCTTTTAGCACGCACTAAGCCAATCCGCCATCTTGGATGTACGCCATGTTGGATTTAATTCACGTGACTATTTTGTTTCGTATTCCTGACAGCAAACCCTTTCATTTGATACCCATATCATGGGGGTGCATCTCAAATAGCCTGTCCGCCCCTCCCCAAGGGGAGGCCGCCATATTGGATTTGTAATGATGTTTCTTAGCTAGTCATGTATTGTCATCAGAGCGTTTGTAAAATTTCATTCTAATTGAAGACCGGAAAGCGGGTCAAAATAAGATTCCAAGATTTTCTTACATGCATATTTATTATTTAGTTACAGCGAAGCAAATACATAATAATAAAGCGTGTAAAAAATAGTACGCGTGGAACTCGGGGACGTTAAAGCTATTGATTAGCATTTTTTAACAAATAATGCAATTATAATTCGCATACGTCTAGTCACACGCAAACAGCGCCGGACCGTCGAAGTGGGGGGTGTTAGGTTTAATTTCATTACGCAATTTCTTGATCCGGTCGCCTTAAAACTTTAAACTACAAAAGCATTAGTATTTTAGTTTTTGTAAGAGAAACGTACAGGTCGTTAAAAATAACTCTACAATGGAGAGAGGCCGTCGGTTTTCTTGCCCTAATGAGTATATTGTTCGTTAGAAGTAATTATGTCAATTAATCACTTTCAAAGGAACCGTTTGGTACTGAAACTACTGAAATATTTTTAATAGATGACGCCCGCAACTCTGTAGCGCGAAATCGTACATTTTTCCAGGATATAAAGTAGGCATATTATGTTCTTTCTCGGTACTCAAAGTATCTCTATATAAAATTGCAGCAAAATCGGTTCAATGGTTTGGGCGTGAGAAGGTAACAGACAGATGGGCAAACTTTCGCATTTATAATATTCAGTTAAGATTCTAATAACAAATACAATATTTCATTTGACATGTATTTATTATACGAACAAATTATGAGAGCACTTCACTTACTTATGAATTAGATTCCCTAAGGTACATTACTTTCTAGCAAACTTAACAATGTTAAGCTGAAAGATATCTAAAAGTGTATAAATTATTAAAATATTTAATATAAACAGTTTTAATCATGCTTTAATCAAAGCTTCGATGTCTTTCAAGCTCATAAAAAACATAAAAAGCTCGATTTTTAAAAAGTGCAGCGTGCCATGAAACTTTCAGAAATTGAAGGCAAAGGAAATGTTCGTTCGATCTGAAGATTGAACGTCGGATTATAAGCACGCCACTTCGACATACTCAAGCTCCAAAGCTCCGTCGAAAGCTCGCAAAAAGTGGGATGGGATCTATACAAATACGGGACGCGATTAGCTTTTGAAGCTTCGATCTTAGAAGTTTGTATAGAAGTAGAGAAATCGAATTCTAGTTTTATTTAACACTTTATTCTGCTTGCAGCTTCTTTCGTTTATTTTTGAAAGTATTTTAATTTTTTCTTCATAAAAAGTAAAAACTATTATTCGAACTTTTCTGGGTCTCAGGGAAACCAAATAACATCTTTATTGGTTAAGTGGTTTTAGCTCATAAACGTATCAGACAAGTAGACACACATATTTTGTACTAGATGATACCCGCAACTCCGTTACGCCAAAATTCGTTTATCGCGCGGGAACCGTACATTTTTCCGGGATAAAATATCCTGTGTCCTTTCTCGGGACTCAAAGAATCTCCATGCCAAATTTCAGCAAAATCGGTTCAGCGGTTCGAGCGTGAAGAGGTAACAGACAGACAGACAGACAGACGGACAGACAGACAGACAGACATACAGACGGACGGACAGACAGACAACACTTTCGCATTTATAATATTAATATGGATTAATTATAATGGATTATAATATTTTTCAGAGAAA
Organism: Polyommatus icarus; assembly: GCA_937595015.1. NCBI lineage: Eukaryota > Metazoa > Arthropoda > Insecta > Lepidoptera > Lycaenidae > Polyommatus > Polyommatus icarus. Next base: position 6,410,791 of record OW569322.1, on the reverse strand, counting down.
TATGTTGGTGGGATGCCATTCCCACTGCCCAGAATACTTTTTAATTTTTATCGTAAAATGTGGAGTTCCTACGGGATCCTTTTGTACACAAACTCAAGCACAGTTCCCAAGGAATCCTTTTTCACATAAAATTCGGCATTCCAATTAAACCAACGCGTCTGTATCGTATTAATTAAGGACGCAAAAGTTAAATCATAAATTAAAATGAAACTTCATAAAAAGCAAAGTAAAAACTTTGACATCGGTAAATTAAAATATTCACTGCTAGAGGTTAAGCCTGTCACAGACTTAGCTATAATATATATTAATATATTTATAGCAAGGCATATTAATCTATACTAAATCCACATGTCACAGAAATATAATATATTATAGCTGAGTGTGTGGCCACGCGAAAATTAGTATAGAAAATATATATTAATATGCCTAGCTATAAACATATTAATATATATTATAGCTAAGTCTGTGACGGGCTTTACCTGCGACGTGCAGCGCAGAATATCGCGGGAACTGTAGGTTTTGCTGTCTAATAGGTCAACTTATATACTTCTCCATGGTCCACATTCCATACAAAATTTCACCCGAATTGGTTAAGCGTTTTACGCATGAAAACGTCACAGACATAGAGTGAAGCCAAACGAGCGTACAGCATACAAATCATGATTCACAAAATTACGCTCGTGTCACGAATCAAACAGGACTTTTGTATGAAACCAAATGCAGCAGAATTTCTGCCAGCCGACATTCTGCGACTCACAAGTCACAACTCACAAATTACGCTCGTTTTGCTTCACCCATACACTTTTTCGCAATCTATACTAATATTATAATTGGGAAGAGTTTGTTTGTTTGAACGCGCTAATCTCAGGAACTACTGGTCCGGTTTGAAAAATTATTTCAGTGTTAGATAGCCCATTTATCGAGGAAGGCTATGGGCTATATTTTATCACGCTAATACTAATAGGAGCGAAGAAATAGAGGAAAGTGTGGAAAAAATGGGGGGAAATTATTTGAAAGTGCTTATTTGAACGCGCTAATCTCAAGAACTACTGGTCTGATTTGAAAAATTCTTTCAGTGTTAGATAGCCCATTTATCGAGAAAGGCCAGAGGCTATATTTAAATACGCTAAGACTAATAGGAGCGAAGAAATAGAGGAAAATGTGGAAAAACGGGGGAAATTATTTGATAGGGCTTATTTGAACACTCTAATCTCAGGAGCTACTGGCCCGATTTGAAAAATTCTTTCAGTGTTAGATAGCACATTTATCGAGAAAGGTTATAGGCTATGGTTTATTACGCTAAATCTAATAGGAGTGAATAAATACAGGAAAATGTGGTAAAAACGGGGGAAATTATTTGATAGGGCTTATCTCACGAATTACCAGAGCAATTTTTATGTTATTTGGCACACATGAAGAATAGACCACGTGAAAGGATATAAGTTTCTTTATTTGCGGAAAAATGTACGGTTTCCGTGACATTCCTAAATTACGCGAGCGAAGCCGCGCGGAACATCTAGTTTATAATATTACTATAGATGGCGCCCGCAAGTCATTTGTGCCAAAATTTGTGTGTTGCTCGGGAACCGTACATTTTTCCTAGATAAAAGTATCCTATGTCCTTTCCCGGGACTTAAAGTATCTTCAAACCAAGCAGCAAAATCGGCTCAACAGCGCGGCGTCGGCGTACGGTAACAGATAGACAGACACACTTTTGAATTTATAATATTAGTATGAGTATGGAAGTATCTAGATTTATCTAATTTTAAATTTCTTTCAATATACCTAAGTACAATGTTATCATTTTATTTTGTATTTTCCAAACGGCGAGTATAAACTATTTTCGTATAATGTGCAGGATACTTAGCGCTCAGGGACCACTCGCAGTTAAGGCTGATAGCATCAAACCCAATTCAAAGAGAAAGTTTAAAATTTAACTTTAAAAAAATAACATTTTCCAGCTCATTAAGGGTGCTACTTTGAGACGGAGTTTTATCTTTTTTATCTCTCAAATTCCACGGCTAAATGATGTCATAATGCATTTGTTACTTTTGAGGAATTTCTCGCGCTTCTTACGTGGAAAGTTTTGCCTCTGTGTTTTTTTTGCCTTTCTCTTTGCCTCTGCTAGAATTAAAAACTGAGTATGGAACAGCATTGTTTCATCAACTACTTTAAAAAAGGCATAATTTAGTATACGTTGTAGTACGGTATGCGTCGAGTCATTGCTTGGGTGGACATGAAAATACTTAGTAGATAGATAGAACGTTTATTTGCAGAATGCAGGTACAATAATAAGATGTTAAAGTATTACAATATAAAATCAATTAAATTTTCATCATACTTGAATTTTATGAAAATTAATTGTCTGCTACGTATTTACTTATTTTTTTAAATATAACTTAGGTAGGAGTTTAAGTTGAAGTAGCGTTTGAATAAACACAAGCTTAGGTAAGTTTATTTGTAGAGTGTTTGAGTCTTTGCTAGTTGTAAGACTGCAGAGAAAAGTTTCTTAGTTTGTTTAGGTCAAATGCGACTTTAGTTGGTAAGAGATACTGGTAGAGGTACAAGATATTTTAGAAGAAAAGAAAATATGATGTTATGGCGTTTGTATTGCGTCTTATTTCTCCTTTTTAGGAACACAGTAAGTCATCTATACATCTATACATATAATAAAATCGTAGGCAAGTCAATTCTGTACATTGAATATTTTTGAATAATAATACTTGGGACGTGATCTACTACGCTAACTCGGACGAAGTTGCGGGCAACAGCTAGTCAAAAATAAATCAATAAATGGTCGTATTAATCTGGGGAAGGTTCAAATTGTGGTTCAAATATTGAGAATTGGAAAAAAATGCAGAGAAAATATTAAAGCCACCGCAAGTCCAAAGAAAACAAAATCAAAATATTTTTGTTAAAATAATAGTAAGCTGTTTCGAGTGTAGATAGCCTATCCGGCACTTATCATCTGAAACAGACCCTAAAACTGCTTGTAATGCTTTGATTATGCACTTCAACCTGGCAATAGCACTTTGTGTATCACTAAAAGTTAGCTGATTGTGAACTATCTTCAGGAATTCATTTAAACCGATGGACTTCAGAAACTTTCTAAATAGCTGCTACTTTTCGTTGCGAAGTTTCTAGCACTTGCCGAGGAACTTACGAGTTGATATTAACATAACTTAATAACATTGTTTGGTATAAATAAAAGTATTTTCGAATCTAAAGGCTATTCTGACGAGTGAGACTTCCTGAGAATCGAACCTAGATGAGAACGAGAATTAGACCCCTACAAGGAATTCAAGTCCTTAACTTTATTAAACGCATTTGCAAAATTGTTTTATGAATGTTTTTAATGGTTTACTTTGTGATAAAAAATCTACCTTTTCTATAGGGCACTCACTATAAGATGCTAAATCTATATTCAAAGTATGAGTAACAATGGTGGCTTAGTCTCGAGTGTAAAAATCGACATTTATTTTTACTTCTTGTACTGCACTCTGGAGAATAGCCAGCCTTCGCCTGGATTTAGGCTGGATTTCACTTATGGGGCATCGGCCGAACGCGCTGTACCCTATAAGCTTTGTCCACACTGGGCCTTTTTTTGTTCATCAAGGGCATGCGTTATAGCGCAGTCAACAGCGAACGTGAGGCATTCCCGTGACGCGCGTTGAAATCGTACCGCTCGCTATGACACTTTTCTTTCAACACGGGTGGATTTTGACGCATTCAATTATTGAATATGTCAAACGAAAGTTGAATAAAAAGAAGATGACGAAAATTGAAGATGAAATTGCATAATGTGGACGTAGGCTCTATACCCCGCTGTGTACGGCTACACCGCAAGAATACTGTCATTTACATACAAATTTTGATTGTGATGTCGCAGTGTAGCCGCCAAACAGCGCGTTCGGACGGACGCGCGCGGCTTACGACAGTCGCAGGCTGCGCGCGTCAGTCGCGGGCCTCGGAAGCGGTGCCATACATTTTCATACGCTGACTATGGTCGCGAGCGGCCGACGACAGTCGTAGGTCGTGCGCGACCGCGATCGATCGCGATGCACGGAATTGTACCTTAAGGGCCTATTTCACCACTTCCTGATAAGTGCCGAATAGGCTATCCGGCACTTTATCTGAAAGTGGTGAAACAGGCCCTTAACCTATTAAACTTAGAAGGCTAGATAAAAACTCTACATTTTCTTTGGTTTAAATATTGTGTCTTATCATTGATGAATAATAGGGACTTCAAAATTTTGTTGCCGTCTTAGCACACTGGTCATGTTAATAATTACCCCTAATATTAGATTATTAATTGGATTTGATATATCTACTCATTATAAGTTACGTTTTTACAAAATAATAACTTTCAAACTGTTGCAATTGGACATGAGTGTCACAAAAATTTTATTTTCTTCTTTTTTAATTAAAAATTACCTACGCCTGTAACTTGGCACATAACTCGAACCGCATACTTACATTAAATTTAACTAGCTCCGTAATTTGTATACGTAACATTGTTACATTAGTTGCCTTACTAATTTCAACGTAAGTGCTCTCACCTGTCTCGAAATAGAATATTGTTTAATGTATAATGTTGTACCTGTAACATCAGTTTATCATTATTTATATAAAGAGATTATTTAACTATTAATCATTGTTAAAAATTCAGAATCGGGCCACACGAAAATTCATTCAGAACCGGGCTATTAAAAATTATAAATTACTCTTGACCCAAAAAGCGGAAATGCATGACTGTCTCAAATAATTATTTTTATGTTTATAAGGTAAGCTATCAGTAATTTAACGTTTGCAATCGATTTTGTTCTTGCAATATTTTATTTACTAAAAACTCTAACTAATATGAAATTACTCGTGAAACTATTGCTATAACCACCAGTTTAAGTGATATAACATATTATAGAGATGTTAAACGAAAGTGTGGCCAGTATTCTATGCGCGTGTTGCAGGTGTAGTATCTACTACCAATATATTCTGTGCTACTACACATACGCGCAGACAGCTTGCCGTACAAAGCAAAGCGCAGTTTGGTTACATATTATGTGTGCGTGGGAACTGTTTGGGCGATCAGGCGCAGTTATAACTCATTTAACATGTGTTACGCCTTTTGTCTTAACTTTTTTATTCAGTTTAAGACATATTTTATCATATCATACAACTTGGACTTAATAATAACTCTTAGGACCGCCCAAATGTGTCTCTAGCTACTGTCATAAACACGTAGCTGGGACGAAGAAAATGGTTTTCGGTATTGAGACAGTTGTAGAACTGACCCCTAATAAAACCGGCCAAGTGCGTGTGGCCCGACAAAAAAAACTAGCGGTATTCCGCTAGTTTTTTTTTAATTTTTGTGTGGTCAATGAATGTACATTTATAACGTATTTTACACTACTAACAACATCATCTCAGTAAGGAATTTGAACGAAAAGTTCCTTTATACTTCCGCCGAATACATTTTTTTTTAGTTGATCGACTATTACTCAATAGTCTTCTTGGCCGTGATAGTTTTCCTTTTAAATTCAGCATAATATTTTCTACTCGCGTGATTTTTTTCACATTTCCAGAAGTAACCGTTTAGCTGGTCGAAGGGGGGGACACTGGATGCTAACGATTTTTTCCACTTTAAATCTTAATATTTCACAAACGGATCCCTAAATCGGAAAATGATCTATGAACACTCATAATAATTTTTAAAAACCTACCCAACGACACCCTACACGATGGGGTGGACACGAAAAAAAAATCATCCCTGCTTGATGTGTATGAAAGGTACCAACGAAAAAAAAATATGTTTTTAAGATTTTATGTACCATTTTGTTGCCATTATTAATATGTGCATTCATGCCAAATTACAGCTTTGTAGGTCCTATATTCTCTGAGCGAAACCGCGGACAGACAGACAGACAGACGGACGGACAGACCGAAACCATAAGGGTTCCTTGTTGACTATGGAACCCTAAAAACCATTGTTACACAAGTGTGTTTCATGGAAACATCAAACATTTTTTAACTCAATTACTCTTCCATAGTATCATATTTCGATGGTCTATGGTTACAAAACAGACAATTTAAACCGCGGTGCAGCTTATTACACAGTTTGATTAGTTTATTAGTAATTTCGACCGTATTACGTTATTGTAAGTCCTTTACCTCGGACTGCCTCGTTAATTATGAGACGATCCCACCGGAGGCGGTTAGGTTCTGAATTTTCAATTGTTCCAGAGTTTGCTTTAACTAGCGCCTGTAGGACATGACCAACTTTATGTTGTGGCTGTGGGTTTATTTACCTACATTTTGGGTACAGACCCTACTTCTGGTGTTCTGGATCGTTATTTTCATTCCTATAGGAAAACGCAGACTGACGTGGGGAAAAAAGCAGTTGTGTCTGAAGACAATATAAGTTCTGCTTTTTTCCTCAAGTTTTGGAATTACGACCACGTTTGAATTACGACTTTTTTGCATTAGAAATTAGTACATCCAAATAGTAATTAGACTCCAAAATTCTCTTTCGCTTGGGATTTTGTCATTTAAAATGTTTTGTGAAACAAATTGCTACTCGACGTATGTCCATTTATACTGTACTCGGCGAAACATGGCGGTAGCGGTCATTGACTCCCTGTCAAAAACTTGTCATTTTCTATGCAAAGCCGCGATTGACAACATCTGACATTGTCAATCGCGGTTTATATAGAAAATGCTTTAATATAGAAATTGCTGGTTTCATGCTCTAAGAGAAATTGACAAGTCAAAATTGACAAGGGAATCAATGACCGCTACCTCCGCCGCCGAGTATAGTATAGTTTTACTTCTTCCGTGGTTAAAACTGTCTTGAGCGAGAGCTATATTATGTTTTTTTTTTTTTTTGGAGTCAATGTTAACAATGTGTGACTTATGATATCTTTCAGTGTACATACTTATACTTAAGATGTCGTTCTGAGTTCTGAATTAATGTAAACGGTGTACCAATATCAGTATGCTATCCTTCCTATCTTAATATATATATTTCTTGTGTGCGTGTGTATGTGACTGAACTCCTCCTAGCAGTGTCAAATTTTAAATAATATTCGAATTCGAATTTAAATTTTCGTCTGTCCTGACAGTTAGCGCTGCGATCAAATTAAAAAAATACTTTATATACTTAATATGGCAAAGAAACGTTTGCCGGGACAGCTAGTCTTAATATATATATTTCTTGTGTGCGTGTGTATGTGACTGAACTCCTCCTAAACGACTGGACCGATTTTGATGAAATTTTTTGTGTGTGTTCAAGGGGATCTGGGAATGGTTTAGGTTCACAATTTTGTCCGCTGGAAATTGTTTTTTTAATTAATTTTAAATTTATTAGTAGTTGTTGATTTTGGAATGTTTTACATTGGACCCGACAGACGGCGCTACCATCGCAGTGTCAAATTTTAAATAATATTCGAATTCGAATTTAAATTTTAGTCTGTCCTGACAGTTAGCGCTGCGATCAAATTAAAAAAAAATACTTTATATACTTAATATGGCAAAGAAACGTTTGCCGGGACAGCTAGTACTACATATATTTCGGTCTGACATACTTTCAACTCACACAAAATTTACATGTATTCTTTAGCACTTTAATCCGTAAAACATTTCCAGGTACTTTTTTAATGAAATGAATTTACGTGTAGCAGGTTTACGAGGGGACACCTGTATGGAGTGACCTGAAACTCCAACTTTATAGCTTTATGGCCGAACTTCGCCTTTGTGACCCGAAGTTGATTCATTCCACATGCATCGGGAACTCGAATTATGCAGCTTCGCAGTTTTCACTTCGGTGCCATCAGTGAACAAAGTTCTAATCTGTTGTAAACATAGAATAGAATTATACCCAGACTTGTTTGTCTTTGTCTAGCGCATTAAAAAGGTCATATTTTGATAGATAAAGACTGGGGTCTCTGAACATTTTACACTGCTTAAGAGGCCGGGTACCCTTGGAATTTTTCATACAAACGTAATACCAAAATCATTTCCTCATACGAAAATATTAACATGATTGAGTTATTTTTCAGTTTAGAATAGTAATTACCTAGGTTCCTGCACAAAAATTTACTTCAAAATATTTAAACACAAAAAAAAATTTTTTAGAAATTAAATAATTTGTAGTAAATTTACTATTTATTTATATATTTTTTAGTGTTTTACTCTATTTTTTAGTGTTTCAATATTAAGTAGTAAATTTACTAAAAAAAAATTTGAAACAAAAAACAATTTTTTTTTGTTTAAATATTTTGAAGTACTTAAATTTTTGTGTAGGAACCTAGGTAATTACTATCTTAAACTGAAAAATAATTCAAACATGTTAAATAATTTCGTATGAGAAAATGATTTTGGTATTACGTTTGTATGAGAAATTCTAAGGGTAGCCGGCCCCTTAAGCATTTACATTAGTTCTGGGTCAGTTTTTAGGCTGGTACCTGCAGTTGATGTAAAAGTTTTATCCATTGTGCCAATTTTTAATTTTACAATATTATATATTTTAAATAGATAACTAGGGAAGAGAAACGCTGTCCTAACTATGCTTAAAATTATGTAAATCTCATCCGCACACCAAAGTGCTAGAATCGAAATTTCAAAAGACGTGTAAAATTAAAATAAAACACTAGGTATACAGTTTTAAGTTGGTAGAGTATTCTCAAAAATAATTTGTTACGAATGTTTCAGTAATTTTTCAGCCGCTTCCATGCGTGAAATTCGTGTATTTTTAGTACCACGCTAGCTTTCAGAATGTAGTAAAACATTTCAATTTACACAAATGTATGCAAAAGAATTCCAGCAGTTCTCAAAGTTGAAAATGAAGTGTCTCCTATCTTTAATCTACGGAGAACTTCTATATTTTGTCCCGTTTGACTTCCTTTATTTTACTTCTAATTTGCCCCTAGAGGAGGAACACTTTGGCGCCCGAGGCAGTTCTCTATAGCGACTATTTTAAAAAATGTATCGCCTGTTTGCCGCGCAGTAATGAAGACAAAGGCGACCCTTTTTGTGCTTAGTTAAAGTTTTATTTTCTAGTTTATTTTAGGTCTTAAAAATTTTATTTACAGTAGTAAAGATTTAGTGATGCGAAAATAGAATTGAAAAGACATATTTTTTTTTATACAATGTAGTAAACGATTTTACTTGTAGCCAATCGTAGCATTGTATGCTACGGCCTACGAGCTACACGAGAATCGAAACTGATACCGTCATCCTGTGTCACTAGAGAGATACTCTCAATGTTGCATTTGTGAATACCTATAGTGAATAGTGATAGTTAAAATTTCCCAAGGTCTGTTACTTCTATGAATCGTCGTTATTTCTTAGTTCTCACACAGTAATCAAAATCTGCTTTCAGTTATCGAGACGACGATGAAATCGATAGCCGAAAACTATTTGCAGTTTTACTTTGCATACTTGTACTTAACACTGTGTATATTTCACCGTCAATGATTAACTACATAATAAACTTTGCTAAAATAAGTTAAGTATACGTTAAAAAACTATAACGTAAAAATGCGAAATGTATAACCTCCTCGTCTCTTCGTTTTGGAAGTCGGTTAAAAAATATGTCAGCCTCAGCAGCTACTTAATAACCTATTGACACCTTATATTTTGTTAAAATCGGGGGCCAGTTGTTAAGCCGTTAAGCCGATGGACAAACATGTACATACATCCACATTACACACATAGACTGACAAAATCAGTACCCTTCCCTTTGGGTTCGTAGTCGGGTAACAAGGTAGTAAATACTTTCAGATTCATACGGAATTTAAAAATCCAGACACACCGTTTGTACAGAAAAACTAATCCCGGGGAATACCCATTTTCCGCCAAGTCTAGTGGCCATTTCCCAAACTACGTGACTGCAAGTTTAGAGCCAGCTTGGATGATATTTTCCAGCTTGTTACGTGCTGTTAGGTGGAATAGACAGCTTCGTTGTCAGCTTAAAAAGCTTAATACATGCAATTATTGTGCTTAATCATATTTTGAAAAAAATACATATCATTCCAATTGCTGAATGTTTATTCCTGTCAATTCTGGATGACCAAAACGCTGACAATGGAGGATCTTTTGAAGTAGGTTAAAAATACGAAAAGCGTGTGGGTGCTACCGATTCAGAATGAAAGCTGTAGTTAAAATATGAGTTCTAGAAAACTTTATTAAAAAAATATTCAAAGGCCCCAAAATGTGCGGTAACCGGGTATAAAGTTATTACTGTATATATAACATATTATACAAAATATTTTATTTTTATTGCATACTTTATAACAAATGATAGCTTTTAAGCGCTATTACACAGGGCAGAAAAAAAATGTTTCAATGTTTAAAAGTGCATCTCATGGCATCTACGCGTTATTGCAGTCCAGTGGGGCCTGAGTCCTGACTCCTGACCCTAAGAGCACTTACAGATGAACGGCACCACCTAACGGCATATACAAGAGTAAAAAAATCAGTGAAAAATAACCCAGCGACTGCCGTCAACAAGTGCCGTTTGTCTGTAACAAGCCTTAATTGTATCATAAAATGTCAAACTATATCTGCTGCAATTTTTGAAAACCGATAAATCTATTTGATGGGAAGTGGGCTGAATCGAACATAAAACGAAGCTGCATTGATGTTGAATTAAAACAGTATGACATAGCAGGAGTACAGGGTATTGTGTAGTGGTTAAGTGTTGAAATTGATTTGAATTAAACATTAGACAATATTGATACACCTGTTTCTACTCCAAGTACAGACAGCAACAACACGTGGACCAAATATTTATTTACCAGGTACCAAAAAATAACGGTATTAAGGCGTAACGCAGACGACAAACTATCCGTGACGCACTTTTTGTCTGTGGAAATAGAACCTATGCAATTATATGCGGACTTTTTGCGCGTCGTGTTCGTTACTTACTGCATATAATGGGCATTGTCCAAAAAAAATAACATGTACTTTTTATATTTTTTTTCGTTAAAATAGGGTATTTTAAGAATATAAATTAAATAATTTTGAAATTCATTGGCTAGTTTTTTCTCAATAAATTTTTAAAGTTTCGCTCTGACGTCATCATCGGCGGCCAATTGACCTCTGCAGTATGTTTAAATTTCCTTTCAATCTTATTATAATGGCTGGTTCGTCAAATGCAAGTTCTCATTATGTGAAAACTGATACGAGAAGCTTACCAAAAGTTCGAAACGTAATGTTGGTCGAATTTATTGCTAATTTAACGCCATTGAAGGTCAAACTAAGGTTAAACATATTTGTTCAAAAATATAAGTAACTAATGGGTATTTTTTTGGTTTATATACAGAAAAACGATCACTGACCTTATTCCTCGAAATGTTTTTGTAATGAGCAAAATTAAAAAAAAATGGACAATCCCCATTGCATAGGCTCTATTTCCCACAGGCTAAAAGTGCGTCACGGATAGTCTGTCGTCTGCGCTGCGCCTAAACCTAACTTCTAACCATTGCATTGTAAAACTAAAACAACTCCATTTCGTCGACTGCAATAGCGTTACTCACACATAATATGATAAAAACTTTGTTATTCGTAAAACTGTATAGGTACTTTTATACTATTTATTCCATCCAGGCCTACCTATGTTCCTGGTACCTACACCAGGTTCCAGGTATAATAAACTAAAAAAAGACAATGCAAAAGCTTATTTTAATGGTGTTTTATGACGTACTGTGTAGGCATTAGTTTATGTCATTGTTTTTGGGTTTTTTCCTTATCCTTCTGACTTGAATAGTAACTCAATATTTCTTAAATAATTTTTCAAAAGGTCTTGTAACATTGTCAGAATACTATATTATGTAGTTTTCACCGAAATATGATTTCGTGAGAAACTGCACTTACATTTTGTAGATACTAGATGTACGAATTAAACTGATAATAAAATGAAATATACCATCTAGTGACCTACTATCTTCGACTTAATATTATTACTAGAGTTTGGGAAGATAGTGTAGATAGGGTTCTCTATTATTATTTTATATTCTTCTTTTTGTTTCTGGTAAGTAACAATTCGGTTCGGCCTCATATGGAATATTGTTCTCATCTCTGGGCAGGGGCGCCAAAATACCAACTGCTCCCTCTGGATCGTATCCAACGAAGGGCCGCTCGAATTGCTGACTGCCATAGTGTTTCAAGCAGCTTGGACCCCTTGGAATTACGCCGAGATGTAGCTTCACTCTGCATCCTCTATCGGTTGTATCACGGGGAGTGCTCTGAGGAATTGTTCGGAATCATGCCACCTGCAACCTTTCGCCATCGTCCCACGCGAAAAACATACCATCTTCATCACCTTGATGAGTGCAGGCAGTCTTCCACAGTGCGTTTTTCCCGTAACTTTCTGTCGCGCACTGTAAAACTCTGGTATGAACTGTCACCAGCAGTACTTCCGGACCTATACGACCTGCAAACCTTCCAGAAAAGAGCGTATTCCCTCTTAAAAGGCCGGCAACGCGCCTGCAGCTCTTCTGATGTTGCGAGTGTCCATGGGCGACGGTAGTTGCTTACCATCAGGTGACCCGTTTGCTCGTTTGCCCCCTTATTTAATAAAAAAAAATGATAAGTAAAGTTAAATTATTACAATTTATATTTCAAACATCACTTTTGTTGTTGATTGTACCATTAGTTAGTGCTAATCGCAGGTACCATTAGGAATACAATAATGCCCATAATATAATATTATGTACATTGCGAATTTGCGGTACAATATAATAGGTACTTCGAATAATAAATGTATTATTGTAAGACCAAAACGAAATGTTTCATTTCACGCCAAAACTACTCGGATTTTTAATCAAAATTTTGTGTCGTAGTAGGGCTCTGGGTTGATCCGCTAGGTTAAAACTTAAAAGTGTTCTGTGGGGTTGATACATAGGCTGGTTTCGCTAAAATAATAACTGTATTTTAAAAAAGATAAAACTGACTTCAAAATTGTACGTAATTGAGAATTAAAACTCTCTATCTCCAAAACTACTGAACCGATTTTGATGAAACTTGCACTGTTCCCTAAGTTGAATAATACCTAGTACAACAAAAAATAATTACTGAAATCGGACTTGTAGTTCCGGAGATATACGAACACAAACATAAAAACATACAGACATACATACATACACTTTGGAAATTTGGCACATTTGTTCAGACGCTGATATAGACTAACATAATATTACAAAAATTGGGCAGTTCTGGAAATATTACATACATACGCGTCGAATTGATAACCACCTTTTTTTGAAGTCGGTTAAAAAGTAGTGTCCCCGTGGAATGCAAAAAGGATCGTTAATTTGTTATGGAAGCCCAGTTATATGGGATACAAAGTTGACAATAGTATACAGAGTGTTTTTGGATTTAAATTGTGAATTACGTTACCAAATTGTAGCGGCTGGGTTGTGGAAGACGAGACTTATTTTTCGAGTTGCAGAGGCGAATCAGGAAGCGTGGTCAGGTCACCGGTCGCCGGAACTAGAATGTGTCACTAAAACGTCACTTGCACTTATGTGATATGTCACTGTTTACAAATGTCACTGTCACAAATGTCACTGTCACATGAAGGAACTTCTTCTCCTTCTATTCGCAGATGGCACTGCTTTAACATACTCGGCCACCTTGAGAGCTCTTGGTAGCTCTCAACTTATATTGTAGAGGCTCCCTCTTTCGGATTCGAAATGGGAAGAGGGCATATCTTTGAAAATGCTCGATCAACCGTGCCTGCCGCTGTCTTAATTGAAGCAACTCTTGAAACCTTGTCTCGTCCAGGGTATGTCTTGACAATTCTTCCCAGCCGCCATTTGAGAGGAGGTAGGTTATCCTCCTTGATGAGCACCATGGTACCCGCAGTCAGGGAACCTTGATTTGTCTTCCATTTAATACGCCTCTGCAACTCAGAAACGTAGTCTGTCGCCCACCGCTTCCAGAAGTGTTGCCGAAGTTGCTCGACGCGTTGGTATCTTGATAAAGCGTGTGAAGTCTTCTCCGAGACATCTGCACTCGGTGGAGCCATCAGGGGCCGGCCGATGAGGAAGTGACCAGGCGTCAGGGGCGTAAGGTCGTCTGGATCTGAGGACATAGGATGCAAGGGCCGAGAGTTTAGGACAGCCTCTACTTGCACTAAAACCGTATTGAACTCTTCATAAGTCAAATGAGCATTGCCCACCACACGCGTTATGTGATGCTTGCAGGACTTCACTCCTGCCTCCCATAAACCGCCAAAATGAGGGGCATAGGGAGGTATAAATTTGAATTCTATTTCATAATTTGAAATTTTATCCATAATGTTTTGACTGCTGTTTTGTAAAAATTCTGTAAACTCCCTAGCTGCTCCTACAAAATTTCTGCCATGATCGGAATAGATTAACAATGGTTTTCCTCTGCGGGAAATAAATCTTTTTAAAGCTAACAAATAACCTTCGGACGACAACGATGTCACAAGTTCTAAGTGCAACGCTCGTGTCGATAAGCAGACAAAAAGGCATAAGTAACATTTTTCTAATCTGGAACCTCTACCTTTTTAGGGTTCCGTACCTCAAATGGAAAAAACGGAACCCTTATAGGATCACTTTGTTGTCCGTCTGTCCGTCCGTCTGTCAAGACCCTTTTTCTCAGGAACGCGTGGAGGTATGAAGCTGAAATTTATATCAATTACTCAGGTCTACTGTCCCTTGAAGCTGTGAAAAAATCAAACTTCTAAGCCAACGCAATCAAAAGATACAGCCGTTTATGCCGCAAATTTTCGACACTTGCAAGGGAATCAAAACCTACAGGGTGCTTCCCGTGAACTCAGAATCTTGAAATTTGGTACGAAGCAACGTCTTATAGCATAGATAAAGGAAAAATTACGAAAACCATAAATTTTTAGTTACATCACATAATATATATTTTTTTTTATAATTTTAAACTTACTACCCATTTCCTCATAAACGCGTAGAGGTATTAAATTGAAATTCATACCAAATACTCAAGTCTATAATACCTTTAAGCTGTAACAAAATCAAACTTCTATGTCAACGCAATCAAAAGAAACAGCAATTTAAGCTGCATATTTTGAAACTCGCAAGTGCTCGCAAGGGAATCAAAACCTAAAGGGTACTTCCAGTCGACCTAGAATCTTGAAATTTGGCATGAAGCAACGTTTTATAGCACACATAAAGGAAAAATTCCGAAAACCTTAAATTTTTAGTTACATTACAAAATATATATTTTTTAATAAATATAAACTTATTACTTTTTTCCTCATGAACGCGTAGAGCTATCAAGTTGAAATTCATATCAAACGAACTTTGTAAACCTTGCAGGTTTGTACGGAACCCTCGGTGCGCGAGTCCGACTCGCACTTGGCCGGTTTTTTATTTAAGATATACATTGGTCCAGCATAATCAACTCCACATTTAAGAAACGGAAACCCTGATTCTAAACGCTCAGAGGGCAAGTCGGCCATTATAGGTTGTATGGAATTTGCCTTCATGCGACAGCACCTTACACACTGGTGTACAATTTTCTTTGTAAGATTCCTCGCACCAAGAATCCACCATCTTTGTCTGAGCTGTGATAACAGAAGTTGTGGGCCTGCGTGTAGCAGAGCATCATGATTATGTCTGACCAAAAGTAAAGTAAAATAATGTTTACCACATAAAAGGATAGGATGTTTTTGATCATATGTTAAATCAGAATTGCCTAACCGGCCTCCTACTCTTATTACATTATTTTCATCCAAAAATACATTTAATGAGCATAGTTTACTAGATTTTATTTTCTGCTTATTAATTAAAGCATTATATTCACTTGGAAAGGCAGAAAGTTGAGCATTTTTAGTAAGAAGCATTAGCGATTTATTCATTTCATCAACGGTTAATGCACCCGTGCTCCGTTTTGAGGAGTTTCTAGAACGTAAGTTATTTGCAAATCGAAGCACGTAGGCCATAACTCGCTGAATTTTTATAAATGAAGAATATCTTTCAAAGTTAATTATATTATTCTCAAGTGTATTTGTAGTCATACATATTGTTTTCAAATTAAGTTCTGGCAAACTATCAATCGGTAGAGTCGGTGGCTGATCTAAATTGAATGTGGCATCTGATAGGAAAGCTGGCCCACACCACCATTTGTCAGAATCTCTGAGATCAGCCAACGAAGTACCACGTGACAGTAGGTCAGCTGGATTAGATTTGCTATCAATATGAGACCAAATGCAATTAGAGTTCATTAAGTCTTTGATTTCCGTTATTCGATTTTGAACAAAAATTTTTAAAGAATGTGAACTGATCTTTAACCAACTCAAGACGATTGTGGAATCCGTCCACATGACAATCCTGTCAAACTGAATATTTAAAGATTTAATTATTTTTGCTTGCAATTTTGCACCTATAAGAGCGCCACACAATTCCAATCGTGGGATTGTAACAGGTTTAATGGGAGCTACTCGAGTCTTGGAACATAACAATCTAACTACTACTTCCCCATGATTGTTAGTTGACCGTATGAATGCGCATGCCCCATAAGCTGTTTGACTAGCATCCGTGAATACATGTAACTCAGTATGGTTTGGAGAGTCTACTAACACATGTCGAGGAATAACAAGTTTATGTAAGTCCGCTAGTGATTGAACAAACTTATGCCAACATATTAGTACCTCAGATGGTAATGAGTCATCCCAACCTGTTTTGCTTAGCCACAGTTTTTGCAAAAGAACCTTTGCCACGATGACAACAGGGCTCAACAATCCCAAGGGATCATATATCTGGGAAACTACAGACAAAATATAACGCTTGTTTACTTTACATGTGTCAGATTTAATTTTTGTAGTAAAATGAAATTTATCACTGTAGTTTAACCAGCCCAATCCTAATGTTTTATTAGATTGATTCTCATCGAGCATGAGTTCCTTAGAATTGTCACTTTGTATGGAATTCTGAGCGACTTCTGGTGAATTAAACATCCATTTTCTCAGTGGCAAACAACCTGAACCAAGGACGTTAGAAACTTGTTTACAAAGGTGAGTTAAATGCGACTTATTATCATCTCCCATAAGTACATCGTCTACGTAGGTATTTTCTAATATTACTCTTGAGACCTCAGCATCATTGCAATCAAGCGCTAACTGTCGGACACATCGTAGACTGAGGTATGGTGCCGAAGCCGTTCCATAAGTAACGGTGTTAAGTCGATATACACTGATTGGGTCAGATTCAGTCTCACGCCACAGAATTAACTGTAAATTACGTTGATCCTCTTGGATCAATATTTGCCGGAACATCTTTTCGATGTCCGCACATGCAACATATTTATGCTGCCTAAAGCGCAGTAAGATAACAAAAATGTCATTTTGAAGAGGGGGACCGGTGAGCTGAATATCGTTGAGAGATTTCCCAGAGGTTGTTTTTTGGCTAGCATTGAAAACGACTCTTAATTTGGTAGTAGCACTATGCTCCCGGAAGACCCCATGATGAGGTAAAAAATAACATATTAGCGAATTATCAAAATTGTCTATGCGAGTCATGTGACCTAATCGTATATACTCTTGCATAAAGTCTACATACATAGCTTTGTAAAGCGGTTGATTTTTCAGTCTTTGTTCAAGCGACAAAAACCTATTTTTTGCTATGCTATAGCTATCACCAAGAGTATCAGGTGACTCCCTTAGTGGAATCCTAACTGAAAAGCGACCATTGTTATCTCGTTTAGTTGTATTTAAGAATAACTGTTCACAGAACTTTTCATCTGGACATAGCGATTTAATGGGTGAAATTTCCTCAATTTCCCAAAACTTCTTTAACTGTTTATTAATTTCTGACATTTGCCCTAAATTACATTGCACTTGATTAATGCGCAAGTGCTCATCGTGTACCGGACCTGAAACTATCCACCCTAACCGTGTGTTGTTCAAATATGGACCACTAGGTAATTTAATTTTACCATCAAGCAAAAGATCCCAAAAATAGTTTGCACCAATTAAAATATCAATTTGAGACGGTGAACTGAATGAAGGATCTGCTAGATCAATATTCTTTGGTATGTTTAAGTGATTAGCGGGCACCGAATTAGCCAAAGTAGACATTATTTCTGGCAACACCAAACAATGCATAAGTGTGGTATAGTCATTTTTTAAAGAACGCAATTTAATGTAGCATGTTTTATTTGTATTAGTTACTGTTTGACCTATACCGCTTATCTTGTAAGTGGACTGTAAATATTTAACATTTAATTTTTTGCTTAATGCTTTTGTTATAATGCAGTGTTGACTGCCACTATCTAGCAGGGCACGGGCCTTTATAAACTGATTCCTTCCAGCAACCTCCACAATGGCAGTAGAAAGCAAAACCGTATCTAATGTTGTATGTGTTATCATTGTGTGGACAGTTTGTACATTTGAGGAATTATTTGCTCCTATTGTGTCAGACACTGTGGCATCCCCTTTAAATATCTCATGCAATAAAGAGTTATGTTTCTGGTCACAATGTTTGCAATGTCCTAAGAAACAATCTCTATTATGGTGACCTACCCGGAAACAATTAGTACACAAGTTTTTAGTTTCAGCTAACTTCAGTTTAGCCTGCGGTGATAAGCTTAAAAATTTATCACAAGCATAAATCGGGTGATTACTTTCACACATTACACAAGTATATTTAAATTTATTCCGTTTATTAACTGAAGTTGGATTACTGCGCATAGAAACTAAACTATGAACTTTAGGCTTCTTGTTAAGATCATGAGAAGATTTGTTAGAGCTACTATGTTGGCTTTCCTTTACCATTTCTAACACTTCAGCCCTTTCCTTTAAGAAATTTATTAATGTTTCAAATTTTATTCGTTCCTTAGAACCTTTATCAAAGTTAATTCTATATTGCTGCCAATCCTTCTCCATCCCAGCATCAAACTTAGACACTATTAAGTAAATTAATAAAGTATCCCAGGACTCGGTCTGCTCGCCTAACATTTTTAAAACTCTTAGGTTTTTAAGAACTGAATCGACTAATTTTCGAATAGATGCTGGTGATTCCTTTGTTAGAGGCTGAACGGAGAATAAAGATTTTACATGGTTCTGAATGAGCAAGTTTTTGTTGTCAAACCTATCTTGAATAAGATCCCATGCTATCATATAATTATTAGCAGAAAATTCTAAGGATTTAATAACTTGTAGGGCATTACCTGTTAGAGCAGATCTCAAATAATGGAATTTCTGTATATTATCTAGCTCATCAGAATTGTGTATAATTGACAAGTAAGTATCCCTAAACTCTAACCAATTTTCATACGAGCCGTCGAATGAGGGTAGCGATATGGTGGGTAACTTAACTAGCGACCTGGGTTTGACGTTATTAGAATTCTCACTAGTAGAACTATTAGCCTCTGTGTCTGCTAATAAACATTCAATAGTGGACATGGCACTGTAATATGAATTCTCAAATAATTCCCTTTCTAATAACTGTTTATCAAGTTCCCTTTCATCTGTTAATTCCTCAATACTGCTTTGAATTTTGTTAAAACTTTGTAATAAGTGAGATGCTGACCGTTGACGCAGCTTTATTTCAGATCTTTGCCGGTCAGTTAAATCCTCAGCATTTGACAAGGAATCTACAAACTTTACAAACAGCGTCAAACTCCCTTTAATGGGGCCACGTTTTTTTACCAAATCCTTAAGCGCCTCACACATATTGGCGATTTAAATAAGAGAGAAGAGTACTCACGGTTATCCTGCAACCACCACGGTCCACGCGGGTGAATAATGCGCACCACACCGGTTAACCTATAAGAAAATAAAGCGATTTTAATGCAATTATGGTTAAGGTGTACGTGGAGTTGATTTTGGATAGGGTGTTCCGCCCCTGCGCTTTGGTACTCCTTTTCCCTCGACTTCCGAGCACGTGGTCGGCGACTTTCACTTCGCGTGTTCGCTTGCGATTTTTCTTCTTGTCGCTGGAGATCGTTGTATGTGGCTCGAAGATCCAATGTTTTTGGATTTAAATTGTGAATTACGTTACCAAATTGTAGCGGCTGGGTTGTGGAAGACGAGACTTATTTTTCGAGTTGCAGAGGCGAATCAGGAAGCGTGGTCAGGTCACCGGTCGCCGGAACTAGAATGTGTCACTAAAACGTCACTTGCACTTATGTGATATGTCACTGTTTACAAATGTCACTGTCACAAATGTCACTGTCACATGAAGGAACTTCTTCTCCTTCTATTCGCAGATGGCACTGCTTTAACACAGAGTATATGTCTGGTGTGATTAATTATCTTGTTTTAGATATCCGTAGGACTTATAGGAGCTAACCGAAACTCCACTAGTCATTTCTTTAGAAACATTAAATGAGTGTTTTTTTTTTCAATTCGGTTTCAACAATTTTGCAATTGCTGATATTCGGAAGTGCAGAATGTTTGAAATATTTATTTATTCTTAAGTTCATTATAGTAAAGTGATTTTGATTACGAGGGTGACTTCACTAAGTGATAAAACCCTTTAAAAATAAAGATTACAATAAGAAATTCGAATGTGTATACTCGGATTTTTAATCAAAATTTTGTGTCGTAGTAGGGCTCTGGGTTGATCCGCTAGGTTAAAACTTAAAAGTGTTCTGTGGGGTTGATACATAGGCTGGTTTCGCTAAAATAATAACTGTATTTTAAAAAAGATAAAACTGACTTCAAAATTGTACGTAATTGAGAATTAAAACTCTCTATCTCCAAAACTACTGAACCGATTTTGATGAAACTTGCACTGTTCCCTAAGTTGAATAATACCTAGTACAACAAAAAATAATTACTGAAATCGGACTTGTAGTTCCGGAGATATACGAACACAAACATAAAAACATACAGACATACATACATACACTTTGGAAATTTGGCACATTTGTTCAGACGCTGATATAGACTAACATAATATTACAAAAATTGGGCAGTTCTGGAAATATTACATACATACGCGTCGAATTGATAACCACCTTTTTTTGAAGTCGGTTAAAAAGTAGTGTCCCCGTGGAATGCAAAAAGGATCGTTAATTTGTTATGGAAGCCCAGTTATATGGGATACAAAGTTGACAATAGTATACAGAGTATATGTCTGGTGTGATTAATTATCTTGTTTTAGATATCCGTAGGACTTATAGGAGCTAACCGAAACTCCACTAGTCATTTCTTTAGAAACATTAAATGAGTGTTTTTTTTTTCAATTCGGTTTCAACAATTTTGCAATTGCTGATATTCGGAAGTGCAGAATGTTTGAAATATTTATTTATTCTTAAGTTCATTATAGTAAAGTGATTTTGATTACGAGGGTGACTTCACTAAGTGATAAAACCCTTTAAAAATAAAGATTACAATAAGAAATTCGAATGTGTATCAGTTTAAGCGAAACCAACAGCTTTAGTCCCACACGCAGGTGAATTTTAAAGCAATAATAAAGCGGTAGAGATAATGAGCTGATTTCGCTCATTGCAGCTCATTGCAGCTCACTGAAACTCATTGGAACTCATTATGCAAAACAAACCGACGGAAAATCGATACCCAAACCGATGTTCGATTGTTTCGACCGAAGCGTGTTACCTGTTTTAATGCTTTGGTGTGTGGTTGGGCCATGAAACAACGAAAACACAACATTTTTGAATCATTTTTTTTGCAGCGTTGTGCTCTTTGGTAAAACGTTATATTTGCATAAGGACAAGACGTAAACCTGATCGAAAATTCTTTTCTGCCGCGCTTTGACAATGTTTACTTGCTACTGCTATTTTATTTTCACTTCTGTCGGCACTTCCAGAGTGCAACTCATTTTTTTTTAATGTTGGGAAGTTACGGCCCTAAAATATATCGTTTATACATATTCTGAAAATCTCGAAACAGAATAAAACTTTTTTTTTTATATACGTGTGAAAACCACACACCTTGTAAAGCAAGATTATCCGCCAAAAGAACATACTACTTACTTAAGATGATTTCCATAAAATTCAGTTTACAAACCTTTAATAACTGTTTTTAGGGCGCGGCAAGTGTTCTCTAAATAATGAAAATGAAAGTTATTTTTTGTTCACCTCGCTCTAGCTAGCCTTGGCGTTTTATATGTACTAGAATAACTAAAGTACTAAGAAGTACATTATTTTAAATTATATGCAAGAGCTTTTTCGCCGTCCTTGGTGTAGTCAGAATGTTTTGTTTAGTAGTAGTATTAGGTTAGTAAAGTACCTATAGTGTTCTAACTTCTATGTCTATAAAAATCCTAATATTATAAATTCAAAAGTGCGTTTACGTGTCTGTCTGTTATCTCGTCTCACTAAAAAATCGCTTATTATCAATTGCAAAAAAATATTTAAGATCAAGGGGACAAGATAATTTTGAACGCTTAAAATTAACAGTTTATAATTATTATTTCCGTGCACAAACAAAATTGCTTGCAACATTTATAAATGCAAAACGGCTAAGCTGTGAGTGAAGAACAATAAAAACTTTCAATAATACTTTCATCGATTCTTTCAAAGTTTGGGCTGTCATATCTTTGCTCGTTTGACCCAGTTGAAATGCAAACGACTGCTATTGCCGGCCGACGCGGTCGACTTCATTTGCTGATCTGTCTGGGGATAAGGTATTGGATATAACTGACTTTTTAAATGTATTGGGGCCTCCATTTTTAAAATTTTTGCAATAGTTACTTAATGTTGTATTATAACGCGCAAATTGCTGTAGACGTGTTAGAGATGAGATAAGATGGAGTGAGATCCAATTATGTATATCTAACCATAGTAATGGGTGTCAAAATTCACTCAAAATTATTATGCAATTTATTAAGCCCATAATCTTCTTTGTCTATTCTTCCGCAAGGTGTCACGACTCACGCAGCAAGCTTGTAAGAACTAAGATCAGAAAATTGAAGAAGAGATTGAGAGAAGATTATTAGACATATCGCAAATACTAAACAGTTTTTTTTCTATCTTAAATCAAATACAATAAAATGATCAACTGATTAATTACTTTATTTCATTTGATAGAATTCAATGAAACTATTTTAATTGTCAGAATTCCAACGAATTAATCCCTTTAAAAATTAAACCGGCTGAACTAAACCAGTGGCTAAATCGCTTTTACTCATCTTTTACTAGTCAAAAATCCTCTCAAACGAATTACAAAGAGACTGGGCAAGCCGCAGCTATGTATCTCGGGGCGGTAAACATTTTTTGCAACAGAACTAACCACGACGGGCTCCGAACAAAATTGAACCAATAAAATTAGACGATTTGTCCGGCTAGGGCTGTCGAATTAATCTGGCTTTTGGTGTTCGGAATTAGATGGATTTTGTAAGGTTTGTAAGAGCTATTTAAATTTTTTTTAGCCTTGACTTTTTAAAGAGATAACAAAAATGATACATATAAGAAAAAACGTTACTTACTCATTAACTTATTGAATTTAAACATCGTCAAATCGCAGTACAAAAGTTTTATAAATTAATTAAAAGTTTAAAATACGCTTGTCATTTCTCGAACCAATATATCGAAGGGATTTAATAAATCTCTCTATTGACATATTAATTATACTTTTACCCAAATAGCTAAGCTTTAACCCAAAGCTATAGTAGTGCCATGGAATACATAATATTCATGTCACTTTAAAATACGCGGCTATTTCCCAAAGGGCCTGACAGAAACTTCTATTGAAACTACAGCCTTTACGGACATTCAGCGTCGCTTTTTAAACCCGTCCGACGAATACGAGAAGATCATTATTAACAACCCCTGTGACTCAATTGATTGAGTGTGTGGCAGCTCATGCCGGGGGTCGCGGGCTCGAATCCCGCCGACGGAACAAAAAGTTTTTTAATGTTCCCGGGTCTGGAAGTGTAGGGTAGATTTCCAAGAATCTGCGATCGAAGGATTAAATATGTGTATAATATAATAAAAATCTTAAATACATATATACATATTATGTATAGTATAAATAAAAGTGTTAAATATATTTCCGTTGTCTGGTCAAGTCCTTCAGGTACTTAGCACGGGGCCAGACTGACGTGGTGTGAAGCGTCCATAGATATTATTATATTATGTGCGTCTTTAACTATGTTAATTAAAGACGTTAATGTATCTAGCCTCTATATTAACCAGCTAAATCATTATTCTACCTCAGTTTTGTGGCTGGTGGCAGCCCTAGGTGCAATGCGATAATCTGATTTGTCCAATTTATACGCTTCTCAAAGCTTTTAAAATAATAAATCAATTATTGCAACGAGATTCTGCAATTATTTCAACCGACAACTTTTATTGCAAGATTCTTTAATTAATTTAAGTAGTAGCATACGTAGTGGAGCTTAGAAATGTAATTTTATGTTACTTTGAGAGATAATTTTGTAAGAAACTATAATTTGCGAAAAGTTTTGATTAACTTCGACATAATTAAGGTGCAGAGTTTGGACTTGCATAAACTTTTGATTTTTATTTCATACTGTACGTAAATTGGGAAGGTATTGAAGTTTAGACTGTAAACAATAGAAGCGTGGTCATTATAATATTTGTAAATAGAAGTATCAAGTAATATACATTCAGGTAGTAAAATAGTATTTTCACATAATTCCGACCATTCTACGATAGATACTATAACCACTAGAATATTAAAAACAAAGGACAATAAATATTCTATTGTTTTTTTTTTTTTTGCCAGTCGGTAAATTGTTGCATTTTTCAATTGTTTCCTACATATTACCTACTTTCGCAAACTTTTGAGGTATTAGATTACCAGTATTCCTATTAAGTCCCTATTATTTTTTTTAATATTTTTTTGGGAAATATTCTTCTAATTTTCTATAGTTCAAAACAATCATTTTTGTCTTAACTGAGCTATTGTTTAAAAACAATCAGTACGGCAGATACTCAATTCCCTTTTCCAGTAACTTAATATTATGTTCATATAAAAAAGTAATTTTAAATAGAATATTATTTTCACCCCGTACCTACAGAATAGCTTTACTGTTTCAGTTCATACTTATTACTGAAATTCTCACAGGCAACACGAAATTAATTTCCAATAATAAAATTACGCGGCGCGGCGCTTTTTAATATTAACTTACACAAACTGTATAATGAATATTAAAAGGCACGCTTCAAGCATTTATACCGTATGAAAAAGAAACAAAAGTAATACATGAGTTATCAATGATATTTAAAATTTTATTCCCGCTATAGGTATAGGACTATGAAAGCTGGTAGCTGGACACAAGTTGACCTGCATGTACTATCAGAGAAGTTGAATCCTAGGCAGATAGGGGACTTTTTTTTAACGCAGGGGAAACCCATCATGGGTGCCCCGGGGGTGTGTGAGTCTCCTACTCACTAAAACCACCTGCGGCTCGCTTTCAGCCGTATAACGGAGGGATATCCCAGATCTAACAAACACGGGACTCCCTCCACGACTGGCCGGTCTACCTCGGACCGGACTTCCACCAAAGTAAGGGAACTGTTATATCGAAAGTCGAATGGGATGATATGTATATTAAAAACGCTTAATTTTCACTTGCATTTCATAGAATTGCAATTGGAAACTTTTGCTATTTCTTTATTTCATTTTGCGGAGTTTTTCATCAGATCGAATTGGACCTTCGTCGGGTGCAGGTCTTCTTTTAAGTTAAATATTAAGTTTTTTGAATAAAATAATTCCAGTTTAAATAAAAGTTTATTTTTTAAAAAGTCTCTCCGAATCCGCCAAGTAACAGAACGCTTAGGCGAACTAAAGCGTTCCCCTCGGCGCCGGGACTGACAAAGCCGGGCAGGTTCCCATCCTGACCCGGAGCCCCGTGAGACAGAAGTTAGGAGGTTCGTGTAGCGACGCCTCCGCACTCCCGTCCTACGCCGGCGGAGCGGCAGAGAGTTGGGATCATTCTCTCTGTCCCGCTCCGTGGCCTCTTTCTGCGACATAACAAATTCGCAGAAAGAGACCGCCGCCTGCCAGGCCTCGTCGCTCTCGAGCATGCAGCGCACCATGCTCGGGAGCGAGAGGTCTCCACCCAGCACTGCCACGAGATCGTGGCGCTGCACGGCCCAACGATCGCACACCTCAAGGGTATGCTGGGCCGTGTCCTCCGCAGCGCCACATTCATGGCAGGCTGGCGTTGGCTCTCTCCTGGCAACCCTACACAGGTACTCACCGAAGCACCCGTGCCCGGTGAGTACCTGTGTAAGGCGGAAGGTGAGGGGTTTCTTCTTGCGGTGCATCCACGCCACAAGAACTTGACGCAGTGCCTCAGCGGTACGTTTACCGTACTGGGTCTGCGCCAGATCCTCTTCCCACCTCCTCAGCAGCCAGTGCTCTCCGAGTCTCCAGAACCGCCTGATCTCCTCCCACGAAGGAGCTTTGCCGTAGACCTATGTCTATGTTGTTTGGTCGCGTTACATCAAACCCAGCCGACAGATCACAGTAATTATTATTAAATATTAACATTGAATTAATAATATGATCCAACCAAAAGACGTTGGTCTGTCAACTGCCAAGGAATCAATTTCCTCGATAGTACCTATTATTAGATTTGAAAGAATAGTGCCCGTTTTCACCAACTACACATTTTAGGTGTAGTTAAGGAATATTGGCTTACCAATATTCCAAGTTTTGTTCTTGATGAATTGACAACCCCGTAACTCTTAGGTGACGTATATCTCTACATAGTATAAAACAAAGTCGCTTTTTCTGTCCTCATATCCCTTTGTTCCCTTTAATTGCGGGTTTCTTTAATATATAGAGTGATTAAAGAGGAAGGTTTGTGATAAATATGTACATATATTAATTATGGGAGTTCGCTATTTTACAAGTAAAATATCAGACGGTCATTCTATAACAAACTCATTATCAAGGCAACCGTCGTCATCGCCACATACGTCGCCTAAGTGTACGGGGTCGTCAATCCATCCCGTAAATTATAAACGTCACCTAAGAGTAACGGGGTTGTCAATTCATCAAGAACAAAACTTGGAATATTGGCTTTAGGGACACCTAAATTTTAGGTGTAGTTGGTGGAAACGGGCATAGGTATCTTGATACTTGATAGTAAATGCTAACAAAGTGTGTCTAGAAAATGTATTACTACTTATAACATGACACAAGAATGTAATAATAATATTATTATTCTTGTGTCATATGACATATCATTTGGATGTGATAAAGTGTATCTCGATAAATTAACACTTTACATAAATAATTAAATACAACAGGGCCTCGCAGAGGCAAAACACGACCGTTTTCGGATTATCGAGGCGTCCGGTTATAGTATGCAATATTTAATGTTAATAAAACACAATATGTTTATTTGTTTAACCTTAGTTTCTTTAATATTTTTTTCGAATATTTACTTGGCGCCCGTGGCATCGCCATGATAATATTATTATCGAACGCGCTAAATTGACACTATACATAGTGATAAAAATCAATCACACTAGAATATGAGTTTTATTAAATTTTCTATTTTATTTACTTACTTAGGTTTTTCCCGCTAAAAGGCATAAAAAACTCAAAAACTAACTTTCACACAAAATATTTCTCCTGAATCCTGATTGTCTATGATTTAATGTTAGGAACACTAAATCATAAATCTAAACTCGGACAAACTTAGTTTACCGCGGCTTCCTTTCGCCATGGTAACACAGAACTTGGTGCATCGTCTGAGATTTGCTTGTAGTTCCAAACAGTCCATGGATTGTTTGGAACTTTCAGCACAGAATCTTGTAATCCCTACCTCATTTTCATCTGTGCTAAATGTAGGTAAAACATTCACAAACCCCCATTATTTAAAATAGCATACTAATACATTGTTAGGTGCAGGTATACACGATACTTTCTTTGTACAAAAAAGTTATATTGGCTATTGTATACCTGCCCTAAAATTAAGGACCTGTGTAAGATGGAGATAAATGTAACCTGTCCCTTTCACACTAGTGTAGTACAAAATAATGCGCAAAAGCAGCTGACGAGCATACCGGTTATCGTCCTTGATAAAAGCGGTCGTTATTTTCGTTTGAATTACAAAAATACAAGTATCAAGTCGAGTCAAGACAAGTAATAGCAAAAGGAACTTTTTAAACGACATCACTGTAAATAAAGTACGTATTAGTGTTAAATGTGTGAGTGAACTGTTTATGCCAAAGTTTCGGGCTAGAACTTAGATTAGAAGTAACTAAGTTGACAGTTGAAAATAAAGTTAATTTAAAAATGGAACCGTTGAAGCCCGCAGCTCATACTTCGAAACGGGAATTTCCTATGGGGGAATTAAAAGAAACGTTGCACAAAATGAATGAAAAGTATAAGATTGATTCCAAAATTAAAGGCAAGGAACAGGCTGAAAAAGAATGTGAAGAGGAAATGAAAAAGAATGGTATGGATAAAGCCGTTGAAAGACTGATACGTAACACATATTTTGTATTTTTAATAGTAAAACTCCATGATGTGCTTATTCCAAACGGAGAAGTATCAGAGGAAAGCGAAGAACGTTTCAAAAAACCTGCTGCAATTTACATACTCGATACAGAAGATTGGGAAAACCTTCGTATTTCTATGGCAAAAGATGAAATTAAATATACTTCAGCTAAAAGTGTGCGAGGCGAAATCGAAATCAGAACAGAAAATGTAATGAAACAACTACAGGTCCTCAGTTACCTGTTGCAAAAAGGTATTGAACATAAAACATCTTTGTGTAAAGTTATGGAAGAATTGCCGGAGTATTTGCAGGAGATGCGACGAAGAAAAAACAAAGCCCAGCGTGTTTGTCAAAGGTACCCATCGCAAGAAAACAAACGGCTGTCCAATCAACTCACTCGAGATTTTAAGCGAGAATTAGCTAGTCTTAGATTTAACGAATATGAACAAGTTAAGTGCTCGATTTTAAATTATAGGGCCAATTTTTGTAAATAGGTGTAAGTAAATAATGATTTACTGTAATATGTCGAGCGTCACGAGTTTCCGCATACAAAAGTGAAAAAAAAATTGGTCTTTCAGCGCTGCTACTTTCACAGTGAACTCTCTACAAGGAACACGTACACACCCTAAATTCTAAAGTATTATCACTTAGATTTGTGTATAATATTATGATTTATGTATCATGGTAGGTCATGATTAAAGTCTCAGAATTCAAATTTTAATCCTTTCAAGTGAAGACAGGTAAAATATTTATCTAAAAGAGATGTTTTTCTAAGGGCCTGTTTCACCGCTTCCTGATAAGGCTATCCACCACTTATTTTGACAGATGGAGTATGGAAAATCTGTCAAATAACCCTATCGGGCACCTTATCAGGAAGCGGTGAAACAGGCCATAAGACTTTTCAATAAGCCTTACCTTTTAGTTTTTAATGAGGCATCAGATAGCTTGTTGACTCTTGCAGGTTTTTAATTATCTGATTACTTAATTACACCAGGTTCCATCTAATTTGCCCACTCTGGTGTGAAAGCGACTTTTCTCTCTAATTTTTTAACTTGAATTTATATCCTGTAAATGTAAATTAAATACAGAGTATATTTTTTATTCGTGACCTCTTCAGATTGACCAATGATGGACCAATAAGCGGTTACGATCATGTAGATTGGTATAATATAATAAGTCTATGATTGCCCTTGATTATGCATATTATATAATATTATTATATGTCGAGACTCGAGATGTATCCGACCAAACATGAGTGGCACTATCTCACACTCTACCATCTTATTTTGTTTTTGCAAATAAACGTTCCTATTCCACAGAATACATAATTCTTTTTCTTCTTATGCATGCCTTTTAAACTGTGGCGAATGTGAAGAGAGCCTTTTAGACATTATATAATTTTTATAGACCCAAACGTACTGTACCTCATTGAAAATTGTAATACTCATATCGTAAAATTATTGTGCACTTAATGTTAACAATAAATTATTTTTATTTTGTACATTTTTTTTTTCTTACTCAAACCCCTACGCATAATATAAGTATAACCGTTGGGTAACGCGGAATCCCCTAAACTGTTTACCTGTTTACTATACAATTTCGTCCCTAAACAAATTTACCTGAGTAGGCCAGAGGGCACCTAATCTGGGGCTGTGGTAACTTTAAAAGTGACATTTATTGTATACTAAAGCTTCCCGTTGTATTATTAGAACTTTCTATTGGTAAAAGGGTACAGTTAATTGCTTAATACAGTATACATAATAAGATGTTACTTATTACAATCGGAGGATTTGTAATAATTTAAATGAACTGTGAATTTTATTAGAATTCTTTTGGTTTTAAGATGAAAAAATAAATTACATGATAGTACTATAATATCAGCGTGATTAATTAATTGTGTGTGCTTTTATGGTAGCATGTGCATTGTTGTAATTTATATTGATTTCATATGTAAGACTAAGGGCCTGTTTCACCGCTTCCTGATAAGGCTATCTACCACTTAATTTGACAGATGGAGTATGGAAAATCTGTCAAATAACCCTATCGGGCACCTTATCAGGAAGCGGTGAAACAGGCCATAAGTGCCTGTTTTACCGCTTTCTGATAAAGTGCCGGATAGGCTATTCACAGCTTTTTTGACAGATTCTCCATGCTCTGTCAAGTTAAGTGGTGGATAGCCTATCCAGCACTTATCAGGAAGTGGTGAAACAGGCCCTTATCACATTATAGTAACTATGTCACCGTGAATAATAAATTGTAAGTGCTTTTGTGATAGCGTTCTTCGTTGTTATTTTTTATACTAATTTCATACTGACTGAAAAAACTATTATGACATAAAAAAGTCTATTATCTATGCAACACATCACGTACAGTTCGACAAGGCTTTGAAGTTAATATGTCAATGATGTCAATGGGCGCTGCCGGTAAAGGAGAACTGTCAAAAATGACGTTTTTGTATGGATAGAAGCGTTAGTTCATTTTCTCGCCACGTTCATAAACAGCCTTGTCGAACTGTAGCAAAGTAGGCGATTCAAACACTAGTAATATAACAAAAAGGTTTAGTCTAAGTAATATTTACATGAAAGCTGAAGATATTAAAACTTCTCCATATCCTCGAAGACAGAGGGAGCGCAGTGTAAATAATAGAATAAGACCCAATTTACATACGGGGCAAATTTGAGGCTGACTTCGAGCAAATATAACGTAACGTCACAGTATAAATACACAGTAGAGTGACTGTGTGGTGACTGTTATTAGTTCGGTTAGGAATATAATATTAACGCCTCCGTGGTCCAGTGGTTTAGAGCAAGGCTCTTGACTAGGAGGTCGTGGGTTCGATTGAGTCTTGATATGGAAACATGTTGCGCTCTTATTTGGAACACTAAAATATTATGTTGTTCGCGAGTCGCGACATTATAGAAAATGTGTAGTCCACTTCGCGCATGAAAAGTCGCCAATCGTTAATTTTCTGAAATAAAAATAGCCTATTTTCCCGTGGCCTGTGCAAAATTTCATCCAAATTGGCCTTTTTATTTTATATAAAACCATATTGTCACACTTAGTGTTTTAAATAACAACACGTTTACCACAGAAACACATAGGACATTATTACATTTAATAAATTTCATAACATTATTCCCGTAAGTACCAAGTAAGTAAATATTACAAAGTACTGGAAAATTTTCAAGCTAAAAACTATATCAGCTTCTTTTTTCGCTCAAAAAAGATGCCTTAATTACCTACTCTTTTGATAAACTATCTTTAAACGAAGGTTCTTTCAGTAAAAATCTTTTACCTGCAACGGCCCAATTTATTCGCAAATAGCTCGAGTATTGAAAATTTAAATTATTCAAAGGAGAACACTCTATCGGCCTCTAAAATTCTCGCGAATAACATATTCAGCTCAGATATTAAAATGACTCGATGAATTAAAGAAAACTTTATATCGTTTTGTAGAAGTCGGTTAAAAGCAGCCTATACGTCATATTATGTAGGTAACAACTTGATGACGCATATGCAACTCCCTTGCGCCAAAATTCGTTTATCGCGCGACACCGTACATTTTTCCGGGATAAAAAGTATACTATGTTTTTCCCGGGAACTAAACTATCACCATTCTAAATTTCAGCAAAACTGGGTCAGTGGTTTGGACGTGAAGAGATAACAGACAGACAGACACAATTTCGCATTTATAGTAATTAGTATGAATAGTAACTGTATGTGCAGTCTCGGTTTGGCAAAAGTAAACTATTATTATTATTAAATTAATTTAAAAAATATAACCTAGAAAGTACAATTCATAGCTTTCAACGATGATGATTTATCTCAAGAGTTTCAAAAGCCCATTAAAAATCAATTCGAAATATAATAAAGTGTTATATTTTATTGAAAACAGTAAAATGGGGACGTATAATTTCCTTTAACAATCTGCGTCATGGTCTTAATTAACTCAAAAGTAATATAATGTGCCTGAACACTGAAGCACTGACTGATACTGTAGTAAGGACAGGTCCTACGTCAGGGTAATGCGGAACCTATTTCAGTGCCCCCATTGAGTCATCGCGACATGTTTCGTTTCAATTTGTTGAACTTCTATATTTTTTCCTTTTGGTTACCCATTCCCAGGGCCGGACCGTGAGCTTACGGGGCCCTGGGCTGAAACTATTTAGGTCTACAACATTTTAACTGTCAGTTCGTAGTACCAACACCTAAATTGTATAATAAACCTTACTCGTAAGAATCTCAGGGATACCAACAAAAATTAATAAAATTATAAATTCTTTCCGCATTATCGTCTATTTTTGACTTAACTTAGCTGGGCGGCGCGGCGGAGGCCCTTGAACTCATGGGGCCCTGGACTTAAGCCCAAATAGCCATATTATGGTAGATCCGGCCCTGCCCATTCCAGATGTATTGACCACTTCATTGCTCAGGGCTATGTTGACTGATGATTTTGTTGCCGAATACCGTACGGGATTGGGACATACGGGCAGATTTTAAAATTACTTATCTCAGGCTACTCGCTACAGTGTTTGAAGAGTGGTTAGTTCGCTCGAAAAATTCTGAATGGCATGTAAAAAAAGGTATTAAAATATAGTCAACAAGATTTAAACTATTGCCAGACTAAGTAATTTTTACAAAAAAATATTTACTTAAAGCAAAATTGTTCCCAGGGGCTTATCTCTACTTTGAAATCACGTGCATGAAGTAATCAACACCACGCTGAGACAGCAATTTTGTTCATCTATTAAATTGTGTCAGGTGAAGAGATATTTCATGACAATTTGTACGTACCTCTGTTCTGCCTACGTAGTACCCTGATTCTGCTAAATTCATCCGACATAGATACAGCGTTAATTTAATTTAATAGGATGTAATCTCGGTTTAACAAAAATGGCATACTAAAAGTTAATGTCAAACCAATGTTAAATTGATTGGTGTACAAATTCCAAAAATCAATCTTTGTGGATTTTTTATTTAGGGACCTCTCGTTCCACCGTACTGTATAAGTATAGGTACAGGACAAGACGTATTGTTTGCGTTGTTAATTTTTTCATTTTTCAGACATTTATTAATCCAGTGGGTTGGGGTACACTAGAATACCATTTCGCTGTCCAACCAGACTGGATTAAAGTTGTATAAACGTTGGATTTGAGCAAAATCGAGATACTGACCTCAGAGGAAGCTGTTTAGTGGTTAACCTGACATAACGACCCTTACACAACTTTACCCTGACAAGACACGTTATGTTTGCGGTTGACGAATTGTACGGTCGAAGACAAACCCGGTGTACAACTTTTTGACCTTAATATACGAGTATGGCAATAACGTTCAATAGTGATACATACAGTATTCGACTGCAATAAAATTGCTCTGTCATTCCTCTGTAGTCTGCATATGCGAGATTTTAACTTACCTATTGAAAATTTATCTTACTAAAATCCATATTTAATATTATCATTATGCGAAAATGTGATATTATACTGTCTATCAGTCGGTCTGTATGTTACATCTTTATGCTTCAAGTGCTGAACCAATATAGTATATTTTATTGAGATGCTTTGAGGATTCTAATCATCTCCAAGAATTCCTTTCACATTCATGACACTAACTAAGTATATCCCTGAAATTATTATTTTTAACAAAAAATTAAAACCGACTTCCAAGGTAAAAACAATAATAACATTCTTATAATAGGTAATTATGAACTAAAAACTAAAAAGTATTAAATAATTTTCCTCTCTAAATGTGCCTTTTTCCGAATTCAGCTAAACCTCAACTATTTCTGTACTCAACCTTCATCATTTTGAAGTCGGTACCAGATATAGCTGAATCTCTATATTTTCTTTGACAGAAAATTTGAAACTTATGGAACTGGCACCGACTTCAAAATTATGAAGGTTGAGTACAGAAATAGTTGAGGTTTAGCTGAATTCGGAAAAAGGCACATTTAGAGAGGAAAATTATTTAATACTTTTTAGTTTTTAGTTCATAATTACCTATTATAAGAATGTTATTATTGTTTTTACCTTGGAAGTCGGTTTTAATTTTTTGTTAAAAATAATAATTTCACTCTTTTTAGTTACCTAGTAGATAAACTATAATTAGTGCCAATTTAAATTGTATAAAAAATAGTTTTATATTGTCTTCACTATATGTCATTGAGGCGCTCTGTCGGCGCTATCGCTTGTCCGAACTCCGATTGTTGTTCATATAGTTTTAGTTACACGATGTATTCATTAGATTTCGCTGAGGTGCTCCTGAATCGCAGTATCGCTTGTTTGTAGGAGTTTTATATACTTGTATTGGCTGTGTGAAATCAGAAATGTGTCACCATTGGTGTGAGCAGTGAGCATTGAAATTTGAATTGTCAACATTTTGAGTGGTAATTATTGATCTCGTATTGTTATTAGAAATATTAATTAACCCTCCAAGATGACCTACGTCATAGTTCGCGAGTTTATAAGTGGTCGTCGGTGGTAGTGACTTAGTGACCATACCACCCTACGCGTCGAATTACTGCGTTTATTCTACGTATCTTATTACAATTTGTTAAGACTGTTATGAGTCATACCCCAAGGCCCAAATATCAGGTAGATAAATTTAAATAATACATTAAAAAAAATCTAAGTGAACACAACTCTATGCGTGCTAGGTAATTGAACAATTTAACGCTTCAACTCCCAAGCGGCCGCCAGAACAATGGATTTCCAAGAATCCGCGATCGAAGGATGAGCCGAATCACACCCAGCGGCGCGGCGAGTATATTTTCAGTGTCATAATAATATTATGATATTAATCTTTACCTTCATTATTGTAATACATAGTACTATCGCATGAGAAACTTGGAAAGCCGGCCTCGCGGCCGCCTGCGCCTTTCTCAAGCGATACTATATTGTACTACATTAATGAAGATAAAGTTTAAAATCATATTATGACACTCAAAATGCTTGCAGCGCGGCATTACCTGACATTAGAACTTGAATAGGTACGACGCAATGCCGCGATGTTTACGCACACGCCGCGCGGCGGCGTGCGGCGACGCCGCACCGACCGCCGTGTATAAACAGCCTATATTAATAATTGGTGTTGTTATGTACATAATTATTATTATTGTATCCATACCTATGCCTTGTAAGTTGTACTATTACCTATTTTGTGCCATGAGACCTTAACACGACGTGTTAATGATGATGATGACGATGATGATGATGATGATGATGATGATGATGATGATGAATTTTAATTGCGTGGTAGTATAATATGCTTTCTGTTCTTAAAACAACGCCGAAACTCCCAAACGTGTATCTATAAGGAGTCAGGAGTTCTCTCAGCATCTTCGAAACCATGGTATACCTTGACCCAATATTTGACTTTTTGGTAGCATATTCTTAGTACACTTCACATAAAACTAAAATTACCATATGTTTCCATATAAATTTCGAGGAGTTCCCTCGATTACTCCTGGATCCCATCATCAGGTCACCACTTTTGTGAAAATGGGACCAAATTGGAGTGAAACCTAATACAACAAAACAAAAATTTCGAAAATCGGTTCACAAACGGCGGAGTAATCGTTGAACATACAAAAATAAAAAAAAAATAAAAAAAAAAAAAAAATATCCACAGCCGAACATATAACCTCCTCGTTTTTTGGAAGTCGGTTAAAAATTACGGTAAGGACAAGCAAAATATTACGGGGCAACATCTAATATTTATATAATTTATTTTGATAGTTGATCCTTACGTAATAATGTACTTGAATAAACAAAAGGGCCGAGCAAACGAAAATTCTGGAGCCCATTTACCCGGTTTATTTACACTTACCGAAATACCGTTGATTGGATTTTTGTTATATTCAGGATCGTCTGGAAGTATTAAGAATTTGTATTTTCTGAAGCCTTATAAATTTAAGTTTAGTAATAATTAATCGAAAGTTTAATTGAGGTCGAAGGGTTACGATTAATTCAAAATAGTATAATATCATATATCCTTTCAAGGGGTTCAAAGTATTTAATCTGAATTGCTTCAGTGCAGCAGTTTTAGCGTGAAAGGAACAAAAATCCCAAACCAACGGACAATACACATTTAAGACAGTCAGTATTTTTGTGGGTCGCTTCGTGGTTTCTATTACTAAAACATGCTTTTAATTTAGAGTGCGGGGAAGTTTAAAATGACCATGTAGCGATACCGTTGACGTTCGCGGGTCGTTACGGCGGACATGAAGTTAACAATTCATGGCTGGCTAGGGTTGTCAGATTCAGTGTCATTTAACTGACGAAATGGCAGAAATGGAAAGGAATTTTTAAACTGTGGTATTTTTGTGGGTCCCTTTCTGTTTTTGGCTATAATCTGCTAAGATCTGCTGCAGAATATACGGTGACGGCCGCAGGTCGTTATGACGGACATGAAGTTAACGATTCATGGCTGGATAAGGTTGCCAGATTCATTAATACCACACACACAGACTCATATCTTTATAGTATTAATATTGATGTATTAGTATGAAATTTTATGGCTCGTTTCGTGGTTTTCATAATCTACTAAAACAAGCTTTTAATTTAGAGAGCAGTGAAGTGTGTTTTAGTAAAGATTTTAGCATCTATAGATTATCAATTAGATTTAAACTACGTCTTCCTTTGTTTTTATTCGAATCCATCTAGAGTTTGATATCGCTGCAGCAGCCCTAGCGAAAACCTTATTTTGCGGTTAATATTGACAAGCGAACCTGTGTCAACGGCATTAAATATTTGTATCAATCTAGCGAGGCGTGAATTATTGGCCAGTAATAGATTTACACCTATGTATATAATTCTCATAAATCGAATCACGTTTCGATTAGCACTATGTTTAGTCAATATTATAGTAGAGGAGGAGAAGAGGGGATATTGGGAGTAGCTCGAGCGTGTCAGATAACAGATTAAGCTTGTATAGGCTTCCGACATGTGTCTAGTTATCATGGTATAGAAATCAGATTTCTTACGTGGTGGGTTAAAAAAAATTTTTTTTGAATATTGAAATGTCATCCGATCTGTCAGATTAAGATAGGGGATGTTTAGTATACCCCAAAGAAGCTTCCATAAAAGCACTGACGATTCAAAAATAAGGTATGCCTGTAGGAACATTTTAAAATATAAAAAAATAAACCTTCATATTTTCCTAAATAAATTTCGCAGATATTTTATTTTGCGCTAAACTAAAATATGATTTAGTCCTTGTTGTCTAAAATATAATATTAACTGACCGAAATAAGCAATCTTCTGAATATATTTTCTTTTTCAAAACTTTAAAATGGCCGCAGTTTCTGAACCCACCGCTAAAATAAAAAAACGCTCTTATTATTTTTTATCAGTTTTACCTAATGTATAAAATCTACTAGGTCTCCATGACGCTCGAGTGACTACAAAATTAGCATCTTCCCCTCCCCTACTAAGTATTATGCATAATCAAATTGTCTGAAATTTGACATATAGGAACTTGTTTTATTATCTCTATGATCACAACAAACCATACGGCATACCGACTACGTTTGAGCAACCGCTTTCAAAACACTAGGGCTTATATCCATCAGTATTAGATTCAAATGACGGAATGACGGAATGTTTCATAATATTGAGATATTTTTGATCAGCAGATTGTACTATTTTTTTCTGCTCAAAACATTGTTCAATCCGCGCGGTCGCATACCCTTAATAAAACTGGTTAAAAAATGTGTGAGTAAGCCAAACCGCTGCCAACTAGCCGGGCCGGGCCTGGCGCTGGGTAATCCAATTTCAAGTTGTCGTAGATCATAATTAACCGGGGACGGTCTATGAATAACTGACGCGTGATGAACACGACTTTCTATTAGGGTTAATTTGGTCTTCATGGTTGACGAATAAATAAGGTACCCAAATTCTACTTTCTAATGCATTATAATGCAATGGTCCTTGTTCGATCCAGTCCGTTACTCATAACTCATAAGTGACGGACTGGATCAAACAACACAGTACAATAAAATAAAATAAAATAAATTATCTTTTTATTCAAAATGGGTATCAACTATCATGATACACTTTTTGAAAGTCGAACGAAGAAACTACGTTGCCTACCACCGGTTCGGGAACTACCCGAATTTACCTCCTGTTTGATAAAACAGGAGGTTATGAGCCTACCATGCATTGTTGTCCTATAATACTGAGTCTGCAACTGCAACGAGACCGTATCAACCCTAAAAATTGCAATGCAATGCAAAATAGTCAAATGGGATCAGGTTTTAGCCATATTATGAAATATGCCTGCATGCTATTAGGACGGGAAATTATGAACTTTGTGAACCATTGGGCACTGATTGCTAGTTGTAACGTAACTAGTAAACTCTAGTCTACAAACAGGTACCAAATTCAATATTAATACCCTGTTGCGTTGCCTTAGGCGATCGTAGGTAAGTGACGTAATTCGATATAACCAGAAATCACTGGTTGTCAGAAATTCAGCTGGTATTGACTCTATTGACAATTCTATACTAAATGACGCCCGCAACTCCTTTGCATTGTTATAAGTAGTTTATCGCGTAAGAGCCTTACATTTTTTGGATCAAAAAGTATCTTATGTCCTTTCCCAAGACTCAAAGTATCTCCATGGCAAATTTCAGCTAAACCGTTTCAACCTCTTCAAGTAACAGACAGATGGACAGACCCACTTTCGTATTTATAATATTAGTATGGATTCTGAATCCTACAATGCGAAATCTTTTCAGTTGTTTTTCAAGGAAACAATTTTAATGGATTTTACCGGGAAATAATTTGAATCCCATGATAAGACATAGGATACTTTTATCCCGGAAAATATCAGGTTTCCACGCGAAAACCTAGTCTTGAATAAATTTTTAGAATGTGTCGAATGTTCCACATTTTACACACCTGAAAGATATTTCCAATTCTAACGTACCTGATTTTACTACTCTAAATCAACATTAATGCAGCTCCTTCGTTTTTTATTCGATACAGTTCGTTGCCTACCAAACAGCAAAATAGTATTCCGATAATATATTTTTAGTCGGTCTCCTGTACGTGACATAAAACAAACTTTATAGACTTTTATACTTACTATTAGGACTTGGGACTTTTTAGTTGATATGTTGAACGTTCCTAAACATTTCAATTACCATTTTGAAGTTTACCTAATAGGAAATGGACTGGTTCTATCGAAGTTGCATTGATGTTGCTTTAGCATAGTAGAATCAAGGTTCTGGTTAAATTTTACACTAGAGCTACTACCGCACGTCGTAAATAAGACATGTATCCTGGATTTCCGTATAAATATTAGATATAGGCTACAGCCGAAATATTTCTCTCTGGTTCGAAATAAAATATTCTTTTTGGTATCTGTTTTCTCCTAAAAGATTTCAGTTTTTAGGGTTCCGTACCCAAAGGTTAAAAACGGAAACCTATTATAAAACCTCCGATTTATTTAACAAACATTTAAGGTCGTCCCCCGAGCGAACGACCTTGGCCATACATTTGCCGCGTTGCCGAGATCGCGCCAAAACCCTATTATTTTTACTTGTCTTGGTTCAAAATTGTCCTAAAAAAAATTTAAAACGGCGAATATGTAGTTTATGATATTGTCGATCTATTGGCGTGAGTTTCAAATAAAAGTAATTTGTAAATCCTAAGGAGATGCTGAATGTATGCTTGAATTTTAACAAATTGGTATTACTTTGGAAGCTGATAACATGAGTATAAGAAACAAAAATAGAAAATTTAAAACGACAAAAGGAATGTTGATATACTGAAGATTATTGCTGTATTTTTATTATTACTTTGTAGCTTTCATATTATGAGTTTATAAGGTTTTAAATACGGTCAATTACGGAATCTCCGGACGGAACTTAAGTGTCGATTCAAAAATTATTATTTTTAATGTGTATAAAATTCTTTTCTCAGATTTTTCAATTCTTCAGAATTTACATGATAATTTCATCAAGTATCAACACTGCTGGATTGCTCTAACTCTTAAGTGGCGGCGGAGTCCTTTCTCTGGACATTTCTTAGTGAACAGACTAATACTAAGACTTCGCTCATCGCTGTGTGCCATTTGTCTGCAGGTTTGTGCCATGTGTCTCAAGAACTGCGATAGCTAGACATCCGAAGTTTCTGTTGCCACGTATAACACAAAGTAAACAAAATATAGCAAATAAAATAAATATGGAGCATGGAGGGCTCATATACAAAAAAACCGGCCAAGTGCGTGCCGGGCCACGCGCAATATTGGGTTCCGTAATACCGCTAGTTTTTTTTTTTTTCAATTTTTGTGTGGTCAATGAATGTACATTTATAACGTGTTTTACACTACTAACAACATCGTCTCAGTTACTTTCAAAGGAATTTGAACGAAAAGTTCGTTTATACTTCGCCGAATACATTTTTTAGTTAATCGACTATTACTCAATAACTTGTGAAGTCTTCTTTGCCGTGATAGTTTTCCTTTTAAATTCAGTATATTTCCTACTCCCGTGATTTTTTTCACATTTCCAGAAGCTACCGTTTAGATGGTAGAAGGGGGGGGACACTGGACTCTAACGATTTTTTCCACTTTAACACTTAATATTTCACAAACGGATCCCTAAATCGGAAAATGATCTATGAATACTCATAATAGTTTTTAAAAACCTATCCAACGACATCCAACACGATGGGGTGGACGCAAAAAAATAATTTTCATCCCCGTTTGATGTGTATAAGGTACCATAAAAAATATATTTTTTTAAAGATTTTATGTACCATTTTGTTGCCATTATTAATATGTGCATTCATGCCAAATTACAGCTTTGTAGGTCCTATAGTCTCTGAGCAAAACCGCGGACAGACAGACGGACGGACAGACCGAAACTATAAGGGTTCCTTGTTCACTACGGAACCCTAAAAACGCTGCGTTTGAACACTTTACTCGATTTCAATAGACCTTTGAGTGTGAGTCCGACTTGCAATTGGTCGATTTTTTAATAATCGTAGAATAAATCAAAGGCTTATTGTACCATGAATACTAACGTAGCTTAACTTAGTTTACTGACACTCAAAATCAGGCTGACACAAGGTTGCCCACAAGGAGGCGTGCTGTCACCTCTGGAATGGTCCCTGGTAGTGGATGAACTACTAAGGGAACTGAACCTCTTAGGTTACTACGCTCAAGGGTACGCTGACGATCTGGCGATCATGGTGGTGGGCAAATGCGCATCGGTGGTCGCTGGATTGATGCAGTCAGCACTAAGAGTCGTCGAGGATTGGTGTCAAAGGGTCAAGCTAACAGTAAACGCTGATAAGACGGTCTTGATACCTTTCACCAAAAAGAGGAAGTTGGAGGGACTAAGACCGCCAACACTCTTCGGGAAAACTATTAAGTTTGCGGGTGATGTCAAATATCTAGGAGTAATCCTAGACAAAGGACTCACTTGGAATAAGCACATCGAGTATATTACGAAAAAGGCTAGATGTGCTCTGGGTTCCTGTTGGAAGCTTGTCAGCTCTAAATGGGGTATCCGGCCGAAGGCAATGCTATGGCTATATACAGCCGTAGTGAGACCGATTACCACATATGGCTGCGTAGTGTGGCATAAAAAGGCTGAACAAGTAAACTGTAATAAAAGTCTAAATAGCGTACAGAGACTGGCATGTCTAATAATCACGGGTGCACTCTCGTCAACACCCACCGCTTCTCTCGAGGCCCTGATCAACTTAACTCCTCTTCCTCTGCTTGTTCAGATGGAGGCCAAAAAGGTGGCTCTCAGGGCCAGAACGGCGGGCAGGACGAATTGGGCCTCCACCCCATTTCGACAGCTGGAACAGTCTCTCAGAGAATCGCCTGTCATGGCCTTGCCATCAGATGCCATGATCAAGGTGCATAGCTTTTCGAAGCAATACCAGGTTTTTATACCTTCCAGGGAGGACTGGGAAAGAAAAACCCCAATCGATGTCCGCCCTAGCGACATAGTTTGGTTCACGGATGGATCAAGGAAAGACAACCGTGCGGGAGCCGGATTCTACGGAGGCAGGCCACCGAAAGGCAAATACGCCTGTTTGGGGGAGTTTGCGACCATGTTTCAGGCTGAAGTCTTCGCTATCCTCGGTTGTTCACTAGAAAGCCTGGAGATGGCCCTAGTTAATAAAAACGTGTTTATCTTCTCCGATAGTCAAGCTGCACTTAAAGCACTGACTGCCGCAGAAGTCTCGTCCAAATTAGTTCTGGAATGCATTGAGACGTTAAACATGCTGGGAAGGAACAACAGCATCCGCCTAGTATGGGTCCCGGGCCACAGTAACGTCCCCGGCAATGAAACCGCTGACGAACTGGCTAGGCTTGGGGCCGAGAGTCTCATATATGGCCCAGAACCAGTCTGTGGTATAACTCCCAGTACCACAAAACAGGTGCTCAAGGAATGGGGCCACATACTATGCAGGAAGCAATGGGCTGAGACCCCTGGCCTTGAACACTCCAAGGCACTAATTCCTGGCTTCAACAAGAAACTATCAGAATTAGTGCTCACCCTGGGTAGGAACCAATTAAGAATCCTTACCAGAAGCCTAACTGGGCACTGCAAGCTCAACAAACACCTAAACAGAATGGGTATTTGTAGTATAACGACTTGCAGATTCTGTGAGGAGGAGGATGAAACACCTATTCACCTTCTCCTCGACTGTCCTGCTCTAGTACAGAGCAGGAACAGGCACCTTGGTCGCCACGAACACTCATCAGAGGAAATTCGTGGCACCAACCCCAACCATATCGTTCAATTTATGAGCAGTATTGGGTTGGGGATGATTGTCTAGTGCAAAGGAGTCACAATAGATCCTCATGGGTCGCAGTGACGCCAGGGCTATAGCGACCTGCCTTCTATTACAAAAAAAAAAAAAAAAAAAACTTAGTTTAAGCGACTGTGTGTAGTTCAAATGGTTTATGTCAATGTAAACAAACACAAACAAAACACGAACGTTAGCTGAATATTAACGAACATGGGACCACTAACAGTTAAAGTTAATCGTGATTTAATATTAACATGTTTATCTCTCGCTTTTTGTACTAATGAATAAAGAAAACTTTACTGTTGCTCAAATTAGGACATCCATATTCCATAAGTACTAATATTATAAATGCGGAAGTGTGTCTGTCTGTCCGTATGTGTGATACTTGATACTTCTTCTCATGCTTAAACCTCCAAATCAATTTGGAGTCCCGGGAAAAGGCATAGCATACTTTTTATACCAGAAAAATATACGGTTCTTACGCGTTATGAGAATTTCTGAGCAAGAGAGTTGCGGGCATATGAAACTGTTAAGTTACATTACCTACTAACTTAATTATTAACTAAATCTTGACCGCCTTCTTTCACCGAAATTTATTTGTCACGCGGTAACCGTAATTTTCTTCTTGATGAAAACTATAATCTCTTGCCATTTTTAACTGACTTCCAAAAAACGAGGAGGTTATAATAATATGTTCGGCTGTGGATATATTTTTTTTATATTTTTTTAATTTTTGTGAACCGATTTTCGAAATTTTTGGTTTGTTGTATTAGGTTTCACTCCAATTTGGTACCATGTTCACAAAAGTGATGACCTGATGATGGGATCCATGAGTAATCGAGGGAACTCCTCGAAATTTATATGGAAACATATGGTGATTTTGGTTTTATGTGAAGTGTACTAAGAATACGCTACCAAAAAGTCAAATATTGGGTCAAGATATACCATGGTTTCGAAGATGCTGAGAGAACGCCTGACTCCTTATAGATACACGTTTGGGAGTTTCGGCGTTGTTTTAAGAACAGAAAGCATAAACTACTATGCAATTCATATTCATCATCATAATCATCATCAACATCATCATCGTCGCCGTCATCATCATCATCATTACCACGTCGTGTTAAGGACACCAATGTCTCATGGCACACAATAGATAATAGTACAAGGCATAGGTATGGATATACTAATAATAATAATTATGTACTGTATAACAACACCTGTTTGTTTTTAATACACGGCGGTCGGCGTGGCGGCAGACGACAGAATATCGAATACTTTATTAACTACTTTATATACAGATCGAATACTTTACTAACTACTTTATAAAATTTTAATAGACAAATAGAATAAAAATAAAGCTATTTTAAAAAGAGCATTTAAACAAAACAAAGTCATTAAGTGTATTTTTAATTAGTTATACTTATTAATCGATATATTATGGTGCACTGAGTACCTATCGATTTGAATTCTTGATTACAAGAACAGCTGTCAATAATTATGATAATATTAAATATTATGAGTAGCTACGCTACATCCTGTGCAAGTTTGTACAATTTTTTATCTGATACGAGTAGATCCTTCGATCGTGGAGAAACGAGACACAATAGCCTTTCTATTGTTATCGCAATCGCCGGTGACCGCTTGGGGCTTGAAGCATTAAAATTGTTAAATTACTTAGCACA
This sequence comes from Polyommatus icarus, assembly GCA_937595015.1. Classification (NCBI taxonomy): domain Eukaryota; kingdom Metazoa; phylum Arthropoda; class Insecta; order Lepidoptera; family Lycaenidae; genus Polyommatus; species Polyommatus icarus. The sequence continues at coordinate 6,365,938 of OW569322.1, read as the reverse complement.
ATATGTTCACTTCACTGATAATATTATATTATTTTGTGAGTGTGAGTTGTGACTCTTAACAAATTGTAATAAGATACGTAAAATATACGCGAAGATTTACCTACTAGTGTAACTAAAAAGAGTGAAATTATTATTATTTTTAACAAAAAATTAAAACCGACTTCCAAGGTAGAAACAATAATAACATTAATATGAACTAAAAACTATTAAATAATTTTTACTATCTATCTAAAAAAAACCTCAACTATTTCTGTACTCAATCTTCATAATTTTGAAGTCGGTGCCAGTTCCAAAAGTTTCAAATATTCTGTCAGAGGACTTAATATTCAGCTATCTGGTACCGACTTCAAAATAATGAAGACTGAGTACAGAAATAGTTGAGGTTTAGCCGAATTCGGAAAAAGGAACTATTAGATAGTAAAAATTATTTAATACTTTTTAGTTCATATTAATGTTATTATTGTTTTTACCTTGGAAGTATGTTTTAATTTTTTGTTAAAAATAATAATAATTTCAAAATATCTTCTTTTTTTCTTAAAATATTTTAGTGGTTAGACCACTAAAATATGGCGCGAAGAGATAACAAACAGACACACTTTTTCGTGTATAATACTCCTTGTGAGTATATATAGTATTCGTTGGTATAATTTCAGTAGGAATGAATATAAACGAGGTTATAGCTGAGAATTTTGATACTCAGAACTAAGAATGTCTGTATTAAATCTATATAAATGTTCCCAGCTTCTGCAGCTTTGTCTGAAATTGTCTGAATCCTGATTTAGTGGGCTGCGTAATCGTTATTTGTGGTGGCTTTGAATATAATTTCCGAAAGCCAGTCGTAGCCCGTAGGAGTCTTTATGATATACCAATACGCTCCGTGTCAATTCTGCAGTTGCATGGAATGCAATGAGGGTTTTCCCCTCGTGTTCTCGAAAAGTTTTCGATATTTCTGTTACCACCAGAGGGATGGTAGGGTGTTTACTGTTTGGTGTTAAATATCGTGACTTGTGAAATCTTTTTTATGACATACTAACTGTCCCGGTGAACTTCGTGTCACTTTAAAACCTTCCCTGAACTTCTACGAATATTTTAAGACTAAAATCAGCCCAATCCGTTCAGCCGTTTTCGAGTTTTAGCGCGACTAACACATTTGAAAATCAATTTTTTATTTACAAGAAGAAGAAGAAGAAGAAAATGACATCTGTTTGACACGAAAGTTCACACGATAGACCCTACGACTATAATATAGCTCCAGCCTCCACCTGCTGGACTAGCCATGCTAGCCCGGCTGGTAGTGGCGCTGGCGGCCATACCCATTGTGACGCCCCGGGCGGTAGGTCTTTGCGAGGCCTTATATGACTGCCAAAACCGTCTCACCAATAATTGAAATAAAATGCCACTTTATGACATCTTGCTTGACGCGAGGAGCGAGGAAATTACAAGAGCGAGGCCCCGGGCGATTGCCCTGTTCGCCACCCCCAAGGCCGCCACTGCCGCCTGGTGTCAAATGCAATTTCACGAGCGTGAAACGACTTACAAAATATGCAAAGCGAGATTTGTGGAGGCTTGCCGTAGCTCGGCAAGCATTAAAACGTAGCAGAAAACCCTCATATATAATTAGGCAAGTTAGATTTTAACTAGATTTACTTTTACTTTAAAACATGTTACAACTTTATAATGATAATCAAATTATAACAATTCATTGCATTCCTAACAAACTTAAACTATTTTCAGTTGTTTTTTAACTTCATTGTTTTTTGCTCGTTTTCGCAGTCGGACAGATGAAAGTTAAATGAGAGCTAACTAAACTAATGAATCGCAATTTTTGTGTTTGGCCTGCTTTAATCATTGATTTTTTTTTTAATTACTAATACCTATGTGCATAAGTACAATGGGGATTGTCCATTTTTTTTTAATTTTGCTCATTACAAAAACATTTCGAGGAATAAGGTCAGTGATCGTTTTTCTGTATATAAACGAAAAAAATACCCATTAGTTACTTATATTTTTGAACAAATATGTTTAACCTTAGTTTGACCTTCAATGGCGTTAAATTAGCAATAAATTCGACCAACATTACGTTTCGAACTTTTAGTAAGCTTCTCGTATCAGCTTTCATATAATGAGAACTTATATTTGACGAACCAGCCATTATAAATAATATTGAAAGGAAAAAAAACATACTGCAGAGGTCAATTGGCCGCCGATGATGACGTCACAGCGAAACTTTAAAAATTTATTGAGAAAAAACTAGCCAATGAATTTCAAAATTATTTAATTTATATTCTTAAAATACCCTATTTTAACGAAAAAAAATATAAAAAGTACATGTGATTTTTTTTGGACAATGCCCATTGCGATTTCGTACAGTAAACGGCAGAATTGTAAAACTGCTTGTACAGCTATAACCTGTAAATTGTAATATACGGTCTGTACTACTTGTAGGTAAGAGTATCTTCTATTAATTGCAGAACAGCGAAAGAAGTGAACAAACCTACTGATACCAATTTTGTGGAATTTGGTATGGAGATACTTTGAGTCCCGGGAAAGGACTTAGGATACTTTTATCCCGAAAAAATGACCGGTTCCGCGCGGTTAACGCATTTTGGCGCAACGGTTGCTGGCGTTATCTAGTCTATATTTTAGATTATTTTGAGTGTTCGCAAAGTAGATGTGCTTGACCTAGATAAATGCCAGGAAATTGTGTGACCGAGCTACGTTCGAATGCCGCTGGGTCCTCAAAGGGAAATAATAACTCAGCTCTGGCAAAGGGACTATATCTTTGTTGAGTTTGTGCCTAGCTAGGCAGTTAAGCTGGGAAGATTTAGGAAACTGTCAGATGTGTCCTCGCCTAAGTTAGGTCATGACAGTCAATCTTCCTCACTCGGAATTGAAAATTTAATTGATGAAAGCCGTGCTAAAATGTCGTCCTCGTGTGGAAATCTGTGTTGATTTAATCCTTCGATCGCGGATTCTAGGAAATGCTATTGTATTCTATCGTTGTCGCGATCACCGGTGCTTTTATGGGGCTTGAAGGATTAAATTATTTTTAAAGTAAACTTTTCAATAACTCAATAAATTCTTTATACCAACGAAACGTCATAAAACTAAGACTCAAGTAGGTAGAATGTACAAGTAAAGGATTCCAAAGCTGAGAAAAATAACACTTAGGTAAATTAGGTACAGTTTATTGCCTTTGATGTTTTTGATAAGTCCCATGTATCCTTCTTAGGTGCCTCAGACTAAATAACGAAACATACGATTAGAAAATAAATACAGTTCCTACAGTATTCCACAATCACACAAGGTAAATAACACACACTTAACTTTAGTACCTACATGCATATCTACACGTTTGCTTGATCTATGGCAGCTGCAACAAGCTCAAATTAATTATTAAGCTCACAAGCCAGATAGCCTCTTAGTATTTGGATGTTGTGAATGTTTAAAACAGCATAGTGCGGGCGAAACGTGTTCGCCAGAATTTCAGAGCTTATTTAGAACGTGTTTTATTGGGTTATATCGTTTTATTGAGGGTTTACATCGAGAACGTTACAATTTGATTTTGGTAAATTGGGAGCTGCTGTAAAATTCTTTGATTGGTTTACACATACCGTAGTGACACCAATTGTGGTAGGGAATCAAAGTTTTTATAGTCTTACATGGTTAAACTATAACACCAGTATGTAACACCGTATGAATCTAGTTTCAACCACGTCTATTTCTGTGGTTTCAACAATCCATTATCTTTTGATAAAAATAAAATAGTTAAAAAGTCAGATTAATACCTACCTGTTATTACGGTTTTCAATACGGACTTCTTTCAAACCTGGCTTTAATTTAATGAAGAGTCCGACAGTAAATGTATGGAGTTCATGTCAAAGTAATAATAAAACTTAAGTCATATTAATTAAATCTCACGCAAAGGCGTGCGGCCATCAGTATAAATTATCCATGGGTACCACGCAGTACCTAGTGCCTCGACTTGTTGCAATGACAATGACTTTACATTATTATAGTTACAATGACTTACCTCCTGCGCTGCGAGATTCCTTAAAACCAAACAATATCAAGCTAAATTAAGAAAGCACTTTGCTAATATACAACATAGTGATAAAAATATAATTTCTTAGCTCCTACAGTACCTAAACTAGACAATTAATTTTAAATTGTATTTACTAAATACTAATATTGTGTTAACAATCTAAGGTATAAGCAACTGCCAATTTCTTATGTAGCTTGTTAAAAATTGTAATATGATGTAATAATATCATTATCCCCTTACCCATATAGCCATTTTCGGTCGCAGATTTGTGAATCTGTAACAAGTCGTAACAGTTTCGTAGCTAATACGACACCTTGCGACTGTGTGGGGGTTTACACGTCCGCTTGTTACAGAAAAAAATGTGTACACATTTTTCCACATATTATGTAGTAACTGGGTTGTAACATGTGTTTACTACACATGTTACAACCTAGTTACGTAATAATTAAACACTAACTTTGATAAATGTAAGTCACCAAATCCCAGTCATTCTAAAACTGTGTGTTGTGATAACTGCCAGTTTATAGTTTAATTAAAATAAAATAAATTAAAATCAAAAAACTTTTTGAAATGAAGGTTTTAATTAAACACTCTATGTTTAATTAAATGTTGGCCTACTTTTGCTCTATAACGGTACGGAACTCTATGTGCGTGACTCGTAAGTCCAACTGGCACTTGGCCGATTACTTAGTTATTTCTGGCTAGATTCCTTAGTCTGTTTGATTGTAATTTGTGCTACGACGTATGCTCTGCATCTCCCAAATGGTATTTAACGCTATATCAATACAGGATATTGATTCAATATAAAGTTAGGGGTAATCTATAGATTTTATTATACCTAAGTATACTTAGGTATAATAAAATCGTAGACGTAAAATTTTTTTACATTGAAAATAAACTTTAAAAAAACGAGTCAGGGGCATGTTAGAAGAGTATTAGAACACATTTTAACTGTTTTTGAAATTTTTGTTTCTCTGTCTGTTTGTCTGTTTGTACAGGCTAATCTCTGAATCCGCTGGACCGATTTCAATAAAATTTGGCATGTTGATACCTTACATCCCTGGTCAACATCTTAGATACTTTTTTTAACCGACTTCCTAAAAAGGAGGAGTTAATGTTTACTTTGCTGTTTGTGGTCAGATCTTCAAAATTCTTTTTTTTTGTTGTATATATTATTAATCCACCCGCCAAAAAGTAATTTTTGCACAAAGGCATATCCCAGGGTATATGGCCTCCTAAGTTTCCGTTGCTGAACGGAACCCCGATTAAGGATGAGACGTTCCGCGCAGCTTTTTTCAGACAAATTAGTCCACTAATTATTATTATTTTTAACAAAAAATTAAAACAGACTTCCAAGGTAAAAACAATAATAGCATTAATATGAACTACTATATAATAAATACGGCGGCGCGGCGATGTCGTCGCCTCCGCGGCGCTGACCGCCGTGTATTAAACAAACAGGTGTTGTTATACAGTACATCATTATTATTATTATTAGTATATCCATACCTATGCCTTGTACTATTATCTATTCTGTGCCATGAGACATTGGTGACCTTAACACAACGTGGTAATGATGATGACGATGATGATGATGATTATGATGATAAATATGAATTGCATAGTAGCATATGCTTTCTGTTCTTAAAACAACGCTGAAACTCCCAAACGTGTATCTATAAGGAGTCAGGAGTTCTCTCAGCATCTTCGAAACCATGGTATATCTTGACCCAACATTTGACTTTTTGGTAGCATATTCTTAGTACACTTCACATAAAACCAAAATCACCATATGTTCCATATAAATTTCGAGGAGTTCCCTCGATTATTCCTGGATCCCATCATCAGGTCACCACTTTTCTGAACATGGTACCAAATTGGAGTGAAACCAAATACAACAAAACAAAAATTTCAAAAATCGGTTCACAAACGGCGGTGTAATAAATAATACAAAAAAAATATATATCCACAGCCGAACATATTATAACCTCCTCGTTTTTTGGAAGTCGGTTAAAAAGCCTATGATCCTTCTCGTGGTCTACTTCTTATCTGTGCCAAATAAAAAAACAAACACAATCCAGAAAGTCCAAAAGTAGGTTAGGTTAGGTTAGAACTTAGACCACAACAGAGGGAGCCGAGCGAACGTAGCGAGCTTGCTGCGGCAGCAGCCGGCGACCATTATAAAACAAAAGGGAAGCTCGAGGGACGCAGCCCCCCGCCAAAACAAAAACAAACACAATTCAGAAAGTCCAAAAGTAGGTTAGGTTAGAACTTAGACTACAACACAGAGGGAGCCGAGCGAGTGCAGCGAGCGTGCTGCGGCAGCTACCGGCGACCGCCATAAAATAAAAGGGGGGCTTGGGGGGCGCAAGGTTAGGTTAGAACTTAGACCACAACACAGAGGGAGCCGTGCCGTGCACAACGCAGCGAGCGTGATGCGGCAGCAATCAGCGACCGCCGTAAAAGAAAAGGGGGGCTCGGGGGCGTAGCCCCCTGCCAAAACAAATACACACACAATCCAGAAAGTCCAAATGTAGGTTAGGTTAGGTTAGAACTTGAACCACAACACAGAGGGAGCCGTGCGAGCGCAGCGAGCGTGCTCCGGCAGCAACAAGCAACCGTCACAAAATAAAAGGGGCCGGCTCGGGGGGCGCAGCCCTGCTTGCTTACTTAATGCTTAGTATTACTTAATGCTTAATATATATATATATATATATATATATATATATATATATATATATATATATATATATATATATATATATAAAATATTTGTTTACTTACCTTGGTAAGTAAACAAATATTTTGTTTTTCATTATTATGGTTTTCTGCGCCCAAATCTTGATGGGAAATTAAATTCATCGTGTATTTCTTGGGATAGTTCGAAATTTACCAACGCGCCACTTTAATTATTTTATTTTAGCCATTCCTACGAAAATACATTGTTGTATATAATATGTAATTTTATTTTGTATTCTCAAAATGTTATATCTAATGCAGTAATTAACTTGAATATTGAATAGCAAACTAATTATTAGCAGCAATAAACCGAAAAAAAATCTCGGCACAACTAGTTACAAAGTTACGATAACTATCAACACTGTGTGGGAATGTTACCTAAAGTAGTCACAAAGTTACTGTAATTTTAAAATGGTGTCTTCCTGATTATCTGTTCACAGTTTCTCAAACTTTGCCTGACAAAATGCTATATTGAATTTTTTTTCATTGTAATTTTGAAAGAAAAAAAAAGCTCTTCCGAGTTAATATATCTCGTACCAAGTACCTTATTCAAACGAAATAAATATTACATAAATCAATATTAATTATTCTTTTTCAGATGATGATTGATTTGAGATGGTGATGACCAGACACAAAAAAATTGAATTATATCAGTTCTAATATTAGTTACTTACATAACGTACTGTCCAACAAAAGTACAAACGGTGATTAACTACGAAGATTCTGACAAGTAATCTTGATTCATGTCAAGTAGATAATGCTAGTAAAAATAATTATAATGCAAGTGTAATTAATGATGATTTTGTGACTTT